>CM054061.1:162764048-163383655 GCA_028641055.1 Alopecurus myosuroides | reverse complement strand
TCTTAATATGATAAATTAATCTTCTTAAATGTCTCTTGACAGGCAAGTGTTCTCTATAAAAAGTAGAATAACTTTTATAGTTCTAAATGTCCATGTTAATACGAGCTTTAATTTGTTTGTCTTGGCTTACCGAAACTATTATAATACTTTTTTGTTACACTATCTATATCCATTTTCAGCTGAAGAAAGTGAGCCATTAGGCTACCAATTGTAAGTGAACAAAAACTTCTTGTTGTTTCAATTTAAACATTGAGTTCCTTATGATTTTGTTACTTGACCAGGACGATCAAGGTTTAAGCTTGGGGATGTTGATGCGTCCAAAACATATGCATATTTATCTATGTTTAAACCGTATCTTTGTCATGAAAATGATCAAGATATTACTCTAAATCTGCCACTAACCCTTAATGTGCAAGTCAATTGCAAATCTCCGTGTCATTATTTTTATTGCAGATTGGAAATTAACACTAAGAGGAAGGAAATGATCAAGGGTGAAAAAACAATTAAAGATGCACTCGAAGGACCTTTAGCGACCACTAGTACGGTTGCACCTCTCTGTACCAGTCACTATACCAAGTGCCATCATGAACTTGTCATCAGACTGACTCCAAGTCGTCAAACGGCCCGGAGTCAATTCGCGGAGGAAGACCCCCGAAAACCCAATTCTAGTCGCTACCGCTATATAAAGGAGAGGAAATGTCGGGGGGCTACCCCCGAGTAGGGGTAAGATAGATGAAGAATGGAGTTCAAGGCATCGTTCGCCAAGTTCGGCCGTACCGAGTTGGTACGTGCCGGATAGGAGTGCTACCCGGTTGGATGGTACCCGGCTGGGGCTATTCGGAAGGAAGCATAAGAGGCCAAGGGAAGATTCGAGTAACTGTCTGGGTCAGCCGGGTAGCGCTCGGGTGATCCGGATAGAGGAGAAGCTGTTCTACTCGGAGGCAAAGTCAAAGGAGCCGTTGAGGTGAATCCCGCGTATCCCGGAGCCGTACAGGTGTGCGGTTCAACTTACTAGGTATGTGGTAATCTGTATCCAGACGTGGATATAGTGCGGTATGGGTTATGGCCTGTCATGTCTCTGACAAGGGGGACAGGACATGTCAGCGGCCTACCGCGAAGAGTTTCGGCGACGCTGTCAGCGAAGACACGGAGGCGTGCACTGCTACACAGTAGAGTTGTCCAATCAGTACTTCTATTCGTAGAATAGTGGTTGGCCACCAGTATATAAGGTGGCCTACTCCCTCCTGCGCGAGGGACGTCGACCACTGGCTCATTTATTGCGAAACTTAGCTACTCACAAAGAGAAAAAATACAGAGAGAGAGAGGAACTCGTGTACTCGGCATACCATAATACAGAGAGAAAGGCAGGAGTAGTGGTGCTACCTCCACACGAGGGCCCCGAACTGGGTAGATTGTGTTGTTTGCAGTGTTCTGAGCGCACCAGTTCGGCGTGCGATCCCTCCTCGGATACCTACATCGTCCATCGGCCCCAAACTTAAGTCATCCCATGGCATCTGTCTTTACACATCCACGACAGTTGGCGCCCACCGTGGGCCAGCAGCGGCGCTGGCTGAGGTTCATATCTGGACGGGACATGTTTCTCGTTCGGGGGAGCGCGTGGTTTGTGGCCTAGTCCACAGATTCGGCTCCCTCGACTTCGTCTCCGACAACGCTGGTGACTTCTGCGGCAGGCCCATGCCTACAGGCAGCTCCGTCATCTCCTTCGGCGCACATCTGGTGTACGTCGCCACCACCGTCATCCGCGAGTACCCCGAGGTGGTGCTCGTTGCTGCGGACCCTCCTGCCGTTCTCGCCGTCCGCGGTAAGCCAACCGGCTGCTCTGCGGGCAGCGTGGAGGTGATGATGACTGGCCCGGCTATCGATGCCGGGAAAGGCGCACCCATTGAGCCCGAAGTCGTCGACGAGCTGGCTGCTCGTCCGAACCACAAGCCCCGGAACCAACCGGGCTACAAGGATCCTTCTACATCAACTGCGATACTGGCGGCTCATGCCGGTGTCGTCGAGCATCTGAGCATGCCTCTCGCCATGGACGCGGATCCGGCGGTGGTGAGGGTGCAGCTCGAGCAGCAGCGCCAGGCCTTGCTCCAGGAGGCCCAGGAGCTAGAAAAGGTTAGGATGGAGCTCAACCTTGACCAGAATGAGTACAATAGAGCCCATGGTTTTACTCCTGTATCTAGAAATCCTAGCAAGATAGGAATCTTTCGCCGCAACCTAGGTGTTGAACTAGATAGAGATGGTAAAGCTGCTAGCAAATCTGGTAGTATGACCTCCGCTGGTAGGCTAAAATATAGCTCTCCTGCCAAAACACTTAGAGCTGCAGAAGCAGTTGCTGCCGAGCTGCCGAACTTAACCGGCAAAGCTCGCGCTAGGAAGCAGGACCGGCTCAATGAGCTTTTTCTGGAGGCTGGTAGGCAGAATGAGGCTTTCCGGAAAGCGAATCTTGGAGCTGGTGCGTCTCATATTGTTCAGTCGCATGGGGCAAGATCCGGAAAACAGACTTCATCACCGCTTCCCCGTGGTGAGAGGGCTCCGAGTGTAAACTCCGAGAAGAATAAACAAATGCAGGTGTACGATCCGGCTGTCGCCGGAAAACAGCACTCTGTAGAGCGGCAACCCGGTCAGAAACACATGGCTGCAGGTACTAGCCATCAGGCCGCCCGAGTTCATCAAGAGGGGCAAGGTGGGAACCGAGATGGCCCATCTCGACATCATATTGTCAACCCGGTTCAGCATGTTGTTCAGCCACAAGCAGTTGCTGCGGTGGTCAACCCGGTAGCTCAACCCGGTCCTGTGCACCAAGACCGCTACAGTGACGGCTACTCGGCAATGGAGCAAGCCGGGTACGCCGACCCAAGAGATCTTGCTGCTCGGTTGGGAGCGAGGATGTTGCAGCCAAGTGATGCAAGGTACAAGCTGGACAGGATCTACCTGTCCGAGGAGGTAGAAGCAAGGGGCCCACCCGGGCAAAATTGTTTTGGCCCCAGGATCATGGGGGAGCCGACCGTGCCCAAGTTCCAGCTGGCTAGGGGGACCAAGAACTATGATGGGAGCACCAAGCCAGAAGACTGGCTGGATGACTATGTTGTTGTTATGTATGTTGCCGGCGTAACCGGAGATGGGCCGTGAGGTATGTGCCTCAGATGTTGGAGGCGCCCTGCCGGGATCTGGCTCAACAACTTGCCGAAAGATAGCATCAACTGCTGGCTTGACTTCTCGGAAGCCTTCATCAGCAACTTCACCAGCACTTACAAGAGGCCAAACCGGCCACATCAGCTCTCGGCGTGCAAGCAGAGGGAAGAAGATACTGGCCGCGAGTGTCTTACTCGGTGGAGTACCCTGAGGAACACCTGTGAGGGTGTGAATGAGTCACAGGCCATTGCCTGGTTCGCTCAAGGCTACCGATATGGCAGTATGTTGTGGCAGAAATTGCAAAGGGAGATGCCGAGTACGCTCGCCGAGACAATCAAGATTGCAGATATGTATGCTCTCGGTGACCCTACTCAGCCTCTGCTCGATTCTTTCGATCCGAAGAGAAGACACCATAATGGAGCCCGACGCAATGACCGCCAAGATTTCCGTAACAAGAGAAGAGATGATTGTCCGGATATCCGCTATGGATCGGACCATGTGGCTGCAGTTACCCAAGATCAAGCTGCTGCCGGGAGCAGCCAGAGGCAAAAAACTGCTGGAGCCCAGTATGGGCAAAGCCAGACTCAGGGCCAGAACTTCAAGAAGCAGTACAATGCTCCTTGGCAGTACAATGCTCCCCAGGAATCCGGAGATCCTCCGAGGTTCATCTTTGAGACCATGAAGGAGGGGCCGTGCAGCTTTCACACTCGGCATCCGAGCAGGCCAGCTAACCACACTACTCGGCAGTGCAGCTGGTGGGATCGGATCAAGAGCGAGGGTTTTGGCCAGTTGCCTCCTCCTCCTCCTCTACCGGCTCCGGGCTCCAATGTGCAGCCTATCCGGGCAGCTGCTCCCAGGCCGGATGAGAATTAGAGAAGGGAGAAGGTGAACCAAGTGGCACAGGAGGACAACAACAACTACAACAACAACAACCACAACAATAACTACTACACCCGCAACAACAATCGCAACAACAACAATGCCAACCAGAACAACAACAACAAAAACAACAACAATGGTGGTGGAGACCGGAACCAGTACCAAGAGCATCATGAGAGCTACATGGTGTTCACCACTGAGCCGGATGACAAGCAGAGCCAGCGCAGACGCGCGATGGAGGTGAACGCTGTGATGCCGGCGGTGCCGGATTACATGCATTGGTGCGACCAAGACATTGTCTGGTCCAGAGATGATCATCCCAATATCATGCCCAACCAGGGTACTTATGCTCTGGTGGTGGACCCTACCTTCCTGGGGACCAAGAAGAATGTGAAGTTCAGCAAGGTGCTGATTGACAACGGGAGCAGCATCAACATCATGTACCAGGATACTATGGAGAAGCTCGGCATTGCCGAGAACATGCTTCTACCCAGTCGGACTACATTTCATGGCATTGTGCCGGGGGTGTCTTGTGCTCCCATTGGCCGGTTTTGGATTGATGTGCTTTTCGGCACGAAGGACAACTGCCGGACCGAGTGTCTGCAGTTTGAGGTGGTTGATCTCCAGAGCCCTTACCATGCTCTGCTCGGCAGGCCTGCTCTGACCAAGTTTATGGCTTCAACCCACGCCGCATATTATAAGATGAAGCTTCCCGGTCCCAATGGCATTATCACCATCTCAGTTGATTACAAGCGCTCCTTGGACTGTGCATCTACTGGATCTCAGCTTGCCGAGTCCATGGTCATTGCGGCCGAGAAGAAGAAGATACATGAAGTGGTGGCACTAGCACAGGCAGCTCAACTCGGTATGCCTGGCATGCCGAGCTCTCAGCATGGAGCCACATTCCAGGCCTCCCAAGAGACAAACAAGGTGCAGATTGACCTGGAGTTCCCGGAGCATGTGGCCATCATTGGAGCCATACTGGAGGAGAAATAGGAAAGCGAGCTCATCCACTTCCTCCGTTACAATCGAGATGTCTTTGCATGGTCCAATCAGGATCTGCCGGGTGTCCCGAGGGAGCTAGTTGAGCACTCTTTACATGTGCGGCCAGATGCCAAGCAGGCGATGCGTCGCTTTGCGGCAGAAATGAGGAAAGCCATTGGTGACGAGATCACAAGGCTGCTAGAAAGTGGATTTATCATGGAGGTGTTGCATCCGGATTGGCTGGCCAATCCGGTCATGGTGGAGAAGAAGAAGGATGATCCCATGGTCGTTGTGGTATGGCGCATGTGCGTGGACTACACCGACCTGAACAAGGCCTGCCCCAAGGACCCGTCCCAGCTACCCCGGATAGATCAGGTGATTGGTTCCACTGTCGGGTGCGAGCTTTTGTCTTTCATCGATGCCTACTCTGGTTTTCACCACATCCCTTTAAATCTGGCTGATCAAATAAAGACTGCTTTTATCACCCCGTACGGGGCTTATTGCTATCGTGTTATGTGTTTTGGCTTGCGGAATGCAGGGGACACTTATCAGAGATGCATGCAGAAATGTCTACATGAGCAGATCGACAAAAATGTGCAGGTGTATGTAGATGACATTGTCATCAAAACAAAAGAAAAGCACACACTGCTGAGCGATATTGAGGAAAAATTTGCAAGCTTGCGCAAGTACCAGATGAAACTGAATCCAACCAAGTGCACTTTTGGCGTCCCGTCTAGGAAGCTACTCGGCTTCTTGGTGTCTAGTCGGGGCATTGAGGCCAATCCTTCAAATATAAAAGCTATAGAGAGCATGTGTTTGCCAAGGTCACTGAAGGACGTGCATAAGTTTACCGGGTGCCTGGCTTCCCTTAGCCGGTTCCTGGGAAGAATGGGTGAGAAGGTCTTACCTCTCTATCAGCTCATGAAGAAAAGTGACAAGTTTGTCTGGACCCCACAACCTGATGTGGCATTCAAGGATCTCAAAAACCATGTTGGGTAGTGCTCCTATTCTGGCGTCTCCACTGCCTAAGGAGCCAATGCTGCTCTATAATGCAGCCACCAACCGGGTTGTGAGCGTGGTGGTGGTTGTGGAGCGAGAAGAAGAAGGAAAATCGGTGCAGAGGCCGGTCTATTATCTGAGTGAAGTGCTATCCAGCTCCAAGCAAAACTACCCGCACTATCAGAAGATGACTTATGGGGTTTACTTGGGTGCCAAGAAGCTCAAGCACTATTTCTAGGAGCATCCAATTACAGTGGTGAGCACTGCTCCCATCTCGGAGATCATGGGCAACAAGGATGCAAGTGGCCGGGTGGCCAAGTGGGAAATTGAGCTAGCCACTTACACCCTGTTGTACGTGAGAAGAGAAGCCATCAAGTCCTAGGCCCTGGCGGTTTTCTTTGTTGACTGGGCCGAAATGCAGTATGAGCCTTTCTTGCCGGAAACAAACTTATGGAGGATGCATTTCGATGGCTCCAAGGTAAAAGAGGGACTCGGTGCTGGTATTGTACTCACCTCACCCAAGCAGGACCAACTCAAGTATGTGCTCCAGATTCACTTTCCGGCATCCAATAATGTTGCGGAGTATGAAGCCCTGGTTCATGGTCTAAAAGTGTCCAAGGAGATTGGAATCCGGCGGATCGTATGTTATGGCGACTCAGACCTGGTGGTTCAACATGTCTCAGGGACTTGGGACGCGTTGGATGCCAACATGGCATCTTATCGGTTCCTCGTCCAAAATATGACTGGATTCTTTGATGGGTATGAGTTCCATCACATCCAACGAGCTGAAAATGATGCAGCGGATGCCTTGTCCAAGTTGGGTTCTTCTTGGCAATTTATCCCGCCTGGGATTGCTCTGGAGCATTTGAGGAAGCCCTCTATCAAGCCATCCCCCAACTCGGATTCCATATTCATCCCGGCTCTTACGGACTCAGAAGCTATTCCCATAGAGATTGACTGGGAGAGCTCAAGGGAGAACCCGGGGACTGCTCCTCCTAACCCGGGAACTGTCGCATTCATTGAGGGATCATTTCTAAGTACTCGGGGACTCGTCTCCAACTTGGAGCAAGTCATGACAGCTGATCCAATGGAAGTGGACGAACCAGTGTTTCCTATTCGGGAGACACTGAGTTGGGCTTTGCCCATATTATCCTTTCTGATGGATGGTACCTTGCCGAGTGACGAGGTCACAACCAGGCAGATACAAAGAAGATCCAAGGGCTACACCATCATCAACAAAGAGCTGCATAGGAGAAGTGCCACTAGCGTACTCCAACACTGTGTTAGGCTAGAAGAAGGAGAAGAGATTCTCAGAGAGATACACCAACGAGAATGTGGGCACCGTGCCTCATCTCAAGCCTTAGTCAAGAAAGCATTCCGGCATGGATTCTATTGGCTCACTTCCTTGCAACAAGCAGAATATCTAGTGAGAAAGTGCAAGGGATGCCAGAGGTATGCAAGCAAGATTCATATGCCAGCTTCCGAGTTGAAAACAGTCCCCATTACTTGGCCATTTGCTATCTGGTGCTTGGATATGGTGGGTCCTTTCAAACCAGCTCGGGGCAACATGACTCACATCTTAGTCATGGTTGATAAGTTCACCAAGTGGATTGAAGTGAAGCCAATCCGGAAATGTGATGGCAACACATCAGTAATCTTCTTGAAGGATATTATCCTGAGGTATGGCTACCTGCATGGGATCATCTCGGATAATGGGACAAACTTTGCTGAAGGAGCTTTTGCTTGAATCTTGTGGGGACCCCAGACTAGCAGTCCGAGACCTCCAGTATGCATACATTCACGATCCCATGATCAGTTAGTCGTGAACAACATACTCGAGTTGGCATTGCAGATTACAACATCCACTACACGAATACACGGCTTACACAACTGGTCACTTGACTCAGTTGAAAACAACTGCCACACAAGGCAGGAACACACACTAAAAACAGCGGAAGACTACAAAACACACACGTGGTAAACCCAAGTCACGCCTTGACTACCTACAGGCTACTGACTCGTAGACGTTCCTAGTTCGCATAGCCGTCAGCGACACCATCTTCTTCAGGTTCTCCGGGTTTCTGCTCAAAGTCTGGCTAAGACAATAGCCAGGGACGTAACCAATGTGATTACGTTTGAATGTACTCCGCAAGACACCCAAAATGAAAGCTAAACATGCAAGTATGCATAAATATAGGTGGTAGGAAGGCTTTAATTAGGGTTCAACTAGCCATGATGAATTTAAGACCCATCATAGTTGCACAAGTTTTATTTTTCTTTGTTGAAGAAGATACTTCAAAAGATATTTCATTTCTCTTGTAGATAAAGCATGTCCACAAGGTTTTGATAAAGCATTCTAAATAAAGAAAACATTTCTCTTTGCAAAACTTCTTGGAAAAACACAACTTTACGATCATCATTTATCCAGTACCTCAAAGGTACAATCATTCCCTTTCAACGTACCCCCCAGATACAATTCCAAAACACTTTCCAGCTTTTTAAAAACATTGACACAATGCTAGCTACATGGCCATTCAACTGTCCATATCCGAGGACGCGGCTATTCTGAATAGTTTTACTCTGCAGAGGTGTACACAATCCACAAGATCCAGTACATCCGCCGTGAACAACCACGGACTGTCCGAGACAGTATGCAAACATCGGATAACTGGTCCTAACCATCCACTATGTCAGCGCTAGTAAATGACTACCTCTTCAACTGGGTTTGTTCTCCCCGGCACCGAGTGAGTCAGCCGTATTGATCCGGTTTCCCCTGACAACACACAACCATGGCAGGAGACCCAACTGTTGCAACCGGTGGCGAACTTAATCCCCACACTCTGAATATCCCCTTTCTCCCTCCTGGCGACAATTCGGTTCGGGGGACTCTAACTCCTATAGCACATTGAGGTAGACACGGACTAACACCGACAAGCAATTAGCTAGACCCCATTCCCATATTGAGGTAATGTGGAAGCACGGCTTGGTTGTCCGGCGAAGACTAGGTTATGTGTCATTTTTGGAAAACAAGTCGAAAATATTTCCTTCTTCACAAACCTCCCTCGGACAAGGTCCCACCTTTCCTCGGGGTTTTTCCAGGCTTTTGCTTTCCAAAAACATCAAGTTAAAAAGTCCACTAGGGGAATTAAGTTTATTAAGTGATGATACTAAAATGTCTAAAGGGCTTGATAACACCAATATTATATATTGGATATAGCATATTAGATACATAAAAATAGATAGTGGTATAGTCCACTTAAAAGAATAGTTTTTGAATCAAACTTTTCTAAAACTTTAGAAGTAAAACATGCATGATAGATAATGATAAGTAAAACAACAGAAAGAATTTAGAATGTCTTGCCTTGGCACTGGTCTTGGTCTTGCTCTTGAAATAAACAAGAGTTGCAATAAAAACCTCACCGGGAAATAATACCGTCTTCGTTATCTAACGTCGTAAACTCGAAAAGGAAAACACCCAATCAGAACCAAACAAAGGCAAGCACTTTACAAAAAGTAAACATACAGCAAGAATTTCATGAAACAAGTACACTCACAAACAATGGTACTAGGGTGCACACCATTAAGCAAAACATGCACAAACAACACACATGAATAACACTAGAATTGATGTTATGGATCCTCAACAAAAATGGCATGAGTCCAGTGGGTGTGCCACTCTCATAACATGCACAAATAAGGTTAAATGACTCTCTGGTTATTCATGAGGATGAACAAAATAACAAGAAAACAACCTAGGAACACATACACATGCATAGGAAAATATTATCAAGCGATACTACAAGCCCATAGTAACACATGCTCTTCTAAACATGGAGAATTAATATAACCAGTAGCTAAGCAACCTAATAACAGAGACAAAACAATACCAAACATGTAATGGCATCACTCAACGCATGAAAATAATCATGGAGCAAAAAGACTACTAAAACTAGAGATGCAAAAAAGGGTCATTTAGACATGCATACATGCATAACCATAATGGATCACCAAACATGATTTATTCTAACATGATGGATATGTAAGATGGCATCCAAATAACAGAGGAAACAACACCTAGACATGCTAGTAATGTCAAAATAATAATCTAATCAATGCCTCCAAAATTAAGCATGCAAATAACCACTTATGGCAGAAAATCATCTAAAACTATCATAGCATGACAATTTGATCTTGAGCTCACTCAAGCATGCAAGCAAGTATAATATGGTAAAATAACAGTAGCCATGCTATGGAAAACCATACTAAAGCATTTATTCAAGTAGTCATAGCAATATGAAGAATAACATAATTTAACCTATTATTACTAGGAAAAACACTCTATGAGAATAAAACTATAACAAACATGGTTTTTCACACACAAG
Source organism: Alopecurus myosuroides (assembly GCA_028641055.1). NCBI lineage: Eukaryota > Viridiplantae > Streptophyta > Magnoliopsida > Poales > Poaceae > Alopecurus > Alopecurus myosuroides. The sequence continues at coordinate 163,373,261 of CM054061.1, read as the reverse complement.
TCCTAACATGATAGTGTCACACTCAAAACACATATCAAACATGTATTAATGACCTACACATGCTAGAAATCAAATTTATACCAAGAACATAATAACACAACAATTTATCAAGTCATATCAATAATGGACAGAAAAGGACTATTTACTAAATAATGCACCAATCCTATTCTGTAACTCCTAAAATCATGAAAATCTAGTATAAGGTGCTCTTGGTCACTATCAAACCAACACAAGTGGATTCACATAAAAAATCATCACCAATAAAATTAAACAATTCACAGAAGTGCTTTCTGGGCTAAAACTAACATGCATGTCATTTTCAATCAACAACTCAAGTCAACACAAGGTTAACTTCCACAGATACACATTTTCAAGGGCTACTCAGAACAGTTGATTTTGCATGTTTTGGGTACATAAAAATCAAGTTATTAAAGAAATGGTGTTAATGAGTGTCTCTGACATTTATTTTATTTCTCCTAAAATATACCACAAAATCCAGATCTACAAGTTGGAGGTGGTTAAGATTTTGTTGATCTATAACTGTGATTTTTAGTTTGGCAAGATTCACTTGTTAGCATTTTTGTTTCGATTTAAACTAAACAGGAAGAAACAGATCTGCAGAAAAAGAATTCAACCTGCGGAATAAAAACGGCAATGGGCCAGATCTGAAGAAATCGGTCCGCACAGGGGCAGGCCGGCCCGCTGGCCAGTGCGCGCGCGGCGAAGAGGTACGCGGCCGTCAGATCGCTGATCGACGACGGAGATTAGAGGAGCCCTAGGTTCAAACCGATCCGTCGGATGCAGATCTGATGGCGGTGAGGAGGCCGCGTCGCACCCGACCGACGACGACCAAAATACACGGAGGAGTCCCCTCCGGCCGCCGCAGCTGAACGTCCAGCTCTCCGCCGGGAGATTGAAGACCTTCCTTGATACGAGGGCTTCACCAGGAGGCTCAGCGTGACGAGGCGCACCCTCCTCGCCCACTGGCGTTTGGCGGGAGCATCTAGAACAGGGAGGCCGGTAGGGATTTGCGGCTGTCCATCAAAGCGATCGTGGAACTGGAACCTGCGAAGGATCAAACACAAAATAGAGAGGGGCATGAGGTTCCTGAGATCAGAGGGGTTCCTAGAGAACAAACGAGAGTAGAGGGGACAACCTGTGGTGGCGGTTCGACGTTTTCGAGCTCCGCGGCAAGGTCGCGACCGATTCGGCCAAACAAGACGGAATCCAAGGGGTTTTTGATGCTGAGGCTCGATTAGGAGGGATAGGAGGTGGGTAGACAGGTTTCAATCAAATATTATGGCCCGGAGGAGGCTCTCATAGGATCTAGGCGGACCTCACCCACGGCGGCCATGGCGGCTCACTTGCGGGCATCAAATAAGTGGAAGAGCTTTCCTGGTTGGTGGAGCATCACAAGGGGACCCTCGAGGAACCGATATAAGGTAAGAAGTAGGTTTTAAGCAAGCTGGAGCTCGATCTCCCACCTTCCACCCGCAGGTGTTCGACAGATAGTTGAGGGAGAAGGAGAGTGATCTGGGGGAAGGGAGGGGCATGGGTGTACTCGCGAGGACCTCTTGAGGCTAGTTGACAAGGCCGCAAAGCTCGGCATGGTGCCTAGGTGTTGGAACACGAGCGACGTGGCGAGGGCGTTCTGGGCATCAAGGCCAGCGCACGGGTAAGGAAGAAGGGGACAAGGAGAAGGAAGGGGGCTTCACCAGAGTGTTCACGGGTGTGAGAATAGTCTCCTGGCGCGATGGTTTCTTCTAGGATGCATGGTTGTGAGAGAGTGATATACAGGGGGTGATCAAGTCTTTGTCCATCGGGTGGTGGCTGAGCTAGGGAGAGAGAGGAGAAGGTAGACCATGTCCAGGTTGTTAGAAGACTAAATTCCACTGTCCAGGTGCAGGAGAGAGGAGGGGAGAGGGTGAGAATAGTCCAGGATAGGCCTGCTCTCAACAGTGACCAGAAATACCAGAAGTGGTTTTTGCTTGTTTTCACCAAACTTTTTGATGGAATACATATGAACTATCATGTCCATTGGATAGGGGATGAAAAATGGAGTCTAGGGGTGGTGGTCTCAAGCTTTTGTAAAAACATTTCTTTCACAAAATTTTGGGAATTCAAAAATGGCAGAAACAATTTTTAAATGTTTTCTCCAAAATTTTCAACACAACTTGCAAATGTTTTTCTATAAATCAGTCGCAAATAACCATAGGCATGTTGGGTAATTTTTCCAAGATTTTAGGAAATACTTTTCTTCACAAAATATTTTAAAATCCATTTCTGGCCTTTTGGAAAATGGAAAATAATAAATACTAAAATGTTTTTAAAACAAATATTTTTTGAGTTGGGAAGAGAGAGTACATAATATAGATCTCAAAAGTTATTTTTAACAAGCAACTCTTTTGAAAATATTTGAGACACCAAGTGGAAAAAGGGTGAAAACAGGAGTTTATTTAATAGGCTAAAAACCAAGAGAGAAGAATAATTAAATGGCCATTGGAAAATAAATGGACCATATGGAGGTTATGTATAGGTAATGGATATGACAAGGGAATGTTCATTGGGCCTGAAAACAATAAGGAGTGATTTGGAGTAACATGGAAAAAGTGCTTCATGATAAAGGTGATATTTTCATTATTTTTGGGGATGCCTTCAATAGGACTTTGATAGATGATACCAAAGGGTTTCAATATCCAAGATAACACCATGGATACATAGCATAGACATATACAATGAGATTTATGATGGTGCATTGATGGTTAGCTCAGGATTTGCCATAGAAACATGTGTCCAAAGTTGGAAGTTTTTAGGAAACAGAAGATGATATGGGCATGTGATGGTGATATGATATTGATGCTTGATCTTGTTATAAATAGGTTTTATATTATCAAAACAACACACATTAATCAGCAAACAGAAATAAATACTTCAAGCAAACACAAGATAAGATCACACAACAATGCAGATAAAATAACAAGACACACAAGATCACTCAAACAACTGAGTTCTTCAAATTAATTTCCAGGTGTTTCTCTCAAGTGTTAATTTTAGGTAGTGATCAAGACATACCATGACAATAGGATTTTATAAAGAGGTTCAGCTCAAAAGTTTTTATTTCCAAAAGAATATAATTGAGGTAAAAACACAGGGGTAACATAGTCCCCTCTTATTGCTTTTGCAAAAGAAGGAAGTGAGAGGGAGTTTTTGAAATACTTGCAAAAACATCTTGGTTGAAAACAGGTTGGAGATGATTAGCTCCAAAATACCTTTCATATAGTTTTGGAAATTATCTTTTGTTTCTCAAAACTTGGCCTTTGGGTTTCTTATCAAATCAAAACATTTTCCAAAAGGTTTTTGCCAAAAGAGTGTAATGGATGAAGAGGATAAGATTTCTTGTCATGACTTGATTACAAGGGTTGTGTTTTAAGAAAGTTAATGATCATTGGTTTTAATGTCAGGTGTTAACAAACACAAACAAAACACAATCAACAAGCAAACAGAAAAGAAACACAAGCATTAGTCAAATATACAAAAAAGTTTTTGTTGGCCCTGATTTTTGGGTTATTGAAAATAAGTTTTTTTCTGTCTTCCAAAAATTGGGCTGTTACAGCTCTTCCCCCCTTAAAATGAATCTCGTCCCCGAGATTCGTAAGTGGGTACTTAAGAGTGTAACTAAAAACAAGAGTCTCGGGCTTCTTCAATTTTTTTGTACATGAAGATCCTTTGACGAGGTGGTTTTGTGAGAACTCGAGGTGTTGATGTTGTCAGAAAGTTGCTTGTCGAGGGGATGGATATGTTCACTTGACAGTTCACGTCCTTGTTGTTGATGTTGGTGGAATGACACAAGCTAAAAAAAGGGTCTTGATTTTACTGCTTCGTAGATCTTTTGTCGTTGTCTGGACCTGGTCTTCCTTTAGGGGTATCGCAGATAGTTACCCACGGCGACCATCTGGCCTCACAGGGCGTCAGGTCCATAGACTTGACTCTCTCCGATTACTAGTAGGAAAGGCGTTAGAAAACTCCTATATGCTTCTTTGCTTCTCGAGTGGTTGACTGCATTGAAGTGCGGATGCTTCCCCCCTTTGATTAGTCTTTGTAGGTTGTCGTGGATTATCTTCATCTTCGTCTCCTTTTTCTTGGTGGCGATGGCAGGTCGTGGAAGGATTCGTTGGGTCTTGATCTTCATGGAGCTTTGCAGGCGTCTTCATAGGTGATTTAGGATCACATAGTTTGCTTTACCTCAGGAAAACTAGCTAGTGCCTTAAGCAATCCTTCGGTTAGATGTTAGTCTAAAATTGGATAGTTATGTTAGTATTGTTAGACTAGTAAAGGTTTTCTGTTAGATTTGCGAGACACATCTCGCTTTAACTCGGGCTTGAATCTGAATTCGTCGTTCTTCATGATGGCTCTTGCTGTAGCTACACAAAATGGCGCGTGAATTCCGTCATCCGTCTTGAAGAAGATTTCAGAGATCTTGGGCTCTCGGGTTGAAGTAGAGAGCGTTCCACAATCTTGCACTTCTCAAGAAGGGATGGGGGATAAAACTGGGTTTTTGCTAAGTCCGACTTTTGAAGAGGTACCAAAAATGTAACTAAAGCCGACATGGCAAAAAGGGTTTTTGCAAACAAACAAGAACAAAACAAGAGGTAAAAGTGTGGTGACTCTGTTTTGCCGAAAAGGCGTGCTTGTGAGGCAATCAAGCAAACAAATTCAAAAGCACACACAACAAGGGAGAAAGTAAAAAAAACACCACGCAAATGTAAACCACACCAACAACGCACAAACGAAGAAAAAACAAGGTACCTTTAGTACCAGCAAACGTCTATTACCGCAGAAGAACGGGTTAGCTCAAGTAAAACAACTGAGCGAAACCTATCGAACCCTATGGGTCTGGGTCGACAAAAGGGTTGTTGAAGTCTTCATGTCGTTAATTATCTTTGTAGATTTTGATACATGGTAGCGTCTTCGGGATTTGCATAGAAATCACCATGATGTTGAGGTCTTCGGAAGAAGGCTTCTTTTTCTTCGGGTTGCTAACCACTAAGGTCTTCTCGGGACATCGCCAAGTATGTAATTTTTAATAGAAAGATAACCAAAGAAAAACCTTTTGGTAGACTTTTAAATGAAAACCAAAGTTTTGTAAACTCATGTTTATTTATTTACAAAATATTTTGAGCCATGAAAACAAAGTACCAAAAGGTATGTTTACTATTTTCTATGTTTTTCTTCAAAACTTCTGTTCTATAAACCAGGCAATAATTTTTCGAGAATAGGAGAAAAATACAAACCATGCTTAGGGTTCCTTAGATAAAAACATTTTAGGCAGTAATATAGTTTTTACCAAATATTTTTATTTTTACTATCTGACGTCCATGCTAAACTAAGGTCTCCTAAAGTCAGGATGGCTCTGATACCAACTCTGTGGGGACCCTAGACTAGCAGTCCGAGACCTCCAGTATGCATACATTCACGATCCCATGATCAGTTAGTCGTGAACAACATACTCGAGTTGGCATTGCAGATTACAACATCCACTACACGAATACACGGCTTACACAACTGGTCACTTGACTCAGTTGAAAACAACTGCCACACAGGGCAGGAACACACACTAAAAACAACGGAAGACTACAAAACACACACGTGGTAAACCCAAGTCACGCCTTGACTACCTACAAGCTACTGACTCGGAGACGTTCCTAGTTCGCATAGCTGTCAGCGACACCGTCTTCTTCAGGTTCTCCGGGTTTCTGCTCAAAGTCTGGCTAAGACAATAGCCAGGGATGTAACCAATGTGAGTACGTTTGAATGTACTCTGCAAGACACCCCAAATGAAAGCTAAACATGCAAGTATGCATAAATATAGGTGGTAGGAAGGCTTTAATTAGGGTTCATCTAGCCATGATGAATTTAAGACCCATCATAGTTGCACAAGTTTTATTTTTCTTTGTTGAAGAAGATACTTCAAAAGATATTTCATTTCTCTTGTAGATAAAGCATGTCCACAAGGTTTTGATAAAGCATTCTAAATAAAGAAAACATTTCTCTTTGCAAAACTTCTTGGAAAAACACAACTTTACGATCATCATTTATCCGGTACCTCATAGGTAAAATCATTCCCTTTCAACGTACCTCCCAGGTACAATTCCAAAACACTTTCCAGCTTTTTGAAAACATTGGCACAATGCTAGCTACATGGCCATTAAACTGTCCATATCCGAGGATGCGGCTATTCTGAATAGTTTTACTCTGCAGAGGTGTACACAATCCACAAGATCCAGTACATCCGCCGTGAACAACCACGGACTGTCCGAGACAGTATGCAAACATCGGATAACTGGTCCTAACCATCCACTATGTCAGCGCTAGTAAATGACTACCTCTTCAACTGGGTTTGTTCTCCCCGGCACCGAGTGAGTCAGCCGTATCGATCCGGTTTCCCCTGACAACACACCGCCATGGCAGGAGACCCAACTGTTGCAACCGGTGGCGAACTTAATCCCCCACACTCTGAATGTCCCATTTCTCCCTCCTGGCGACAATTCGGTTCGGGGGACTCTAACCCCTATAGCACATTGAGGTAGACACGGAATAACACCGACAAGAAATTAGCTAGACCCCGTTCCCATGTTGAGGTAATGTGGCAGCACGGCTTGGTTGTCCGGCGAAGACTAGGTTATGTGTCATTTTTGGAAAACAAGTCGAAAACATTTCCTTCTTCACAAACCTCCCTCGGACAAGGTCCCACCTTTCCTCGGGGTTTTTTCAGGCTTTTGCTTTCCAAAAACATCAAGTTAAAAACTCCACTAGGGGAATTAAGTTTATTAAGTGATGATACTAAAATGTCTAAAGGGCTTGGTAACACCAAGATTATATATTGGATATAGCATATTAGATACATAAAAATAGATAGTGGTATAGTCCACTTAAAAGAATAGTTTTTGAATCAAACTTTTGTAAAACTTCAGAAGTAAAACATGCATGATAGATAATGATAAGTAAAACAACAGAAAGAATTTAGAATGTCTTGCCTTGGCACTGGTCTTGGTCTTGCTCTTGAAATAAACAAGAGTTGCAATAAAAACCTCACCGGGAAATAATACCGTCTTCGTTATCTAACGTCGTAAACTCGAAAAGGAAAACACCCAATCAGAACCAAACAAAGGCAAGCACTTTACAAAAAGTAAACATACAGCAAGCATTTCATGAAACAAGTACACTCACAAACAATGGTACTAGGGTGCACACCATTAAGCAAAACATGCACAAACAACACACATGAATAACACTAGAATTGATGTTATGGATCCTCAACAAAAATGGCATGAGTCCAGTGGGTGTGACACTCTCATAACATGCACAAATAAGGTTAAATGACTCTATGGTCATTCATGAGGATGAACAAAATAACAAGAAAACAACCTAGGAACACATACACATGCATAGGAAAATATTATCAAGCGATACTACAAGCCCATAGTAACACATGCTCTTCTAAACATGGAGAATTAATATAACCAGTAGCTAAGCAACCTAATAACAGAGACAAAACAATACCAAACATGTAATGGCATCACTCAACGCATGAAAATAATCATGGAGCAAAAAGACTACTAAAACTAGAGATGCAAAAAAGGGCCATTTAGACATGCATACATGCATAACCATAATGGATCACCAAACATGATTTATTCTAACATGATGGATATGTAAGATGGCATCCAAATAACAGAGGAAACAACACCTAGACATGCTAGTATGTCAAAATAATAATCTAACCAATGCCTCCAAAATTAAGCATGCAAATAACCACTTATGGCAGAAAATCATCTAAAACTATCATAGCATGACAATTTGATCTGGAGCTCACTCAAGCATGCAAGCAAGTATAATATGGTAAAATAACAGTAGCCATGCTATGGAAAACCATACTAAAGCATTTATTCAAGTAGTCATAGCAATATGAAGAATAACATAATTTAACCTATTATTACTAGGAAAAACACCCTATGAGAATAAAACTATAACAAACATGGTTTTTCACACACAAGTCCTAACATGATAGTGTCACACTCAAAACACATATCAAACATGTATTAATGACCTACACATGCTAGAAATCAAATTTATAGCAAGAACATAATAAAACAACAATTTATCAAGTCATATCAGTAATGGACAGAAAAGGACTATTTACTAAATAATGCACCAATCCTATTCTGTACCTCCTAAAATCATGAAAATCTAGTGTAAGGTGCTCTTAGTCACTATCAAACCAACACAAGTGTATTCACATAAAAAATCATCACCAATAAAATTAAACAATTCACAAAAGTGCTCTCTGGGCTAAAACTAACATGCATGTCATTTTCAATCAACAACTCAAGTCAACACAAGATTAACTTCCAGAGATAGAAATTTTCAAGGGCTACTCAGAACAGTTGAGTTTGCATGTTTTGGGTACATAAAACTCAAGTTATTAAAGAAATGGTGTTAATGAGTGTCTCTGACATTTATTTTATTTCTCCTAAAATATACCACAAAATCCAGATCTACAAGTTGGAGGTGGTTAAGATTTTGTAGATCTATAACTATGATTTTTAGTTTGGCCAGATTCACTTGTTAGCATTTTTGTTTCGATTTAAAGTAAACACGAAGAAATAGATCTGCAGGAAAAGAATTCAACCTGCGGAAAAAAACGGCAATGGGCCAGATCTGAAGAAATCGGGCCCCACAGGGGCAGGCCGGCCCGCTGGCCAGTGCGGGCGCGGCGAAGCGGTACACGGCTGTCAGATTGCTGATCGACGGCGGAGATTAGAGGAGCCCCAGGTTCAAACCGATCCGTCGGATGCAGATCTGATGGCGGTGAGGAGGCCGCGTCGCACCCGACCGGCGCGACCAAAATACACGGAGGAGTCCCCTCCGGCCGCCGCAGCTGAACGTCCAGCTCGCCGCCGGGAGATTGAAGACCCGCCTTGATACGAGGGCTTCACCAGGAGGCTCAGCGTGACGAGGCGCACCCTCCTCTCCCACTGGCGTTTGGCGGGAGCATCCAGAACGGGGAGGCCGGTAGGGATTTGCGGCTGGCCATCAAAGCGATCGTGGAACTGGAACCTGCGAAGGATCAAACAAAAAATAGAGAGGGTCATGAGGTTCCTGAGATCAGAGGGGTGCCTAGAGAACAAACAAGAGGAGAGGGCACAACCTGTGGTGGCGGTTCGACGTTTTCGAGCTCCGCGGCAAGGTCGCGACCGATTCGGCCAAACAAGACGGAACCCAAGGGGGTTTTGATGCTGAGGCTCGATTAGGAGGGAGAGGAGGTGGGTAGACAGGTTTCAATCAAATATTATGGCCCGTAGGAGTCTCTCATCGGAGCTAGGCGGATCTCGCCCACGGCAGCCATGGCGGCTCGCTTGCGGGCATCAAATAAGTGGAAGAGCTTTCCTGGTTGGTGGAGCATCACAAGGGGACCCTCCAGGAACCGATATAAGGCGAGAAGTAGGTTTTAAGCAAGCTGGAGCTCGAGCTCCCACCTTCCACCCGCAGGTGTTCGGCAAATAGTTGAGGGAGAAGGAGAGTGATCTGGGGAAGGGAGGGGCATGGGTGTACTCGCGAGGACCTCTTGAGGCTAGTTGACAAGGCCGCAAAGCTCGGCATGGTGCCCAGGTGTTGGAACACGAGCGACGTGGCGAGGGTGTTCTGGGCATCACGGCCAGCGCACGGGTAGGGAAGAAGGGGAAAAGGAGAAGGAAGGGGGCTTCACCAGAGTGTTCACGGGTGTGAGAATAGTCTCCTGGCGCGATGGTTTCTTCTAGGATGGATGGTGGTGAGAGAGTGATATACAGGGGTGATCAAGTCTTTGTCCATCGGGTGGTGGCTGAGCTAGGGAGAGAGAGGAGAAGGTAGACCATGTCCAGGGTGTTAGAATACTAAATTCCACTGTCCAGGTGCAGGAGAGAGGAGGGGAGAGGGTGAGAATAGTCCAGGATAGGCCTGCTCTCAACAGTGACCAGAAATACCAGAAGTGTTTTTTGCTTGTTTTCACCAAAATTTTAATTTAATACATATGAACAATCATGTCCATTTGATAGGGGATGAAAAATGGAGTCTAGGGGTGGTGGTCTCAAGCTTTTGTAAAAACATTTCTTTCACAAAATTTTGGGAATTCAAAAATGGCAGAAACAGTTTTTAATTGTTTTCTCCAAAATTTTCAACACAACTTTCAAATGTTTTTCTATAAATCAGTCCCAAATAACCATAGGCATGTTGGGTAATTTTTCCAAGATTTTAGGAAATACTTTTCTTCACAAAATATTTTAAAATCCATTTCTGGCCTTTTGGAAAATGGAAAATAATAAATACTAAAATGTTTTTAAAACAAATATTTTTGAGTTGGGAAGAGAGAGTACATAATATAGATCTCAAAAGTGATTTTTAACAAGCAACTCTTTTGAAATATTTGAGACACCAAGTGGAAAAAGGGTGAAAACAGGAGTTTATTTAATAGGCTAAAAACCAAGAGAGAAGAATAATTAAATGGCCATTGGAAAATAAATGGACCATATGGAGGTTATGTATAGGTAATGGATATGACAAGGGAATGTTCATTCGGCCTGAAAACAATAAGGAGTGATTTGGAGTAACATGGAAAAAGTGCTTCATGATAAAGGTGATATGATCATTATTTTTGGGGATGCCTTCAATAGGACTTTGATAGATGATACCAAAGAGTTTCAATATCCAAGATAACACCATGGATACATAGCATAGACATATACAATGAGATTTATGATGGTGCATTGATGATTAGCTCAGGATTTGCCATAGAAACATGTCTCCAAAGTTGGAAGTTTTTAGGAAACAGAAGATGATATGGGCATGTGATGGTGATACGATATTGATGCTTGATCTTGTTATAAATAGGTTTTACATTATCAAAACAACACACATTAATCAGCAAACAGAAATAAATACTTCAAGCAAACATAAGATAAGATCACACAACAATGCAGATAAAATAACAAGACACACAAGATCACTCAAACAACTGAGTTCTTCAAATTAATTTCCAGGTGTTTCTCTCAAGTGTTAATTTTAGGTAGTGATCAAGACATACCATGACAAGAGGATTTTATAAAGAGGTTCAGCTCAAAAGTTTTTATTTCCAAAAGAATATAATTGAGGTAAAAACACAGGGGTAACATAGTCCCCTCTTATTGCTTTTGCAAAAGAAGGAAGTGAGAGGGAGGTTTTGAAATACTTGCAAAAACATCTTGGTTGAAAACAGCTTGGAGATGATTAGCTCCAAAATACCTTTCATATAGTTTTGGAAATTATATTTTTTTCCTCAAAACATGGCCTTTGGGTTTCTTATCAAATCAAAACATTTTCCAAAAGGTTTTTGCCAAAAGAGTGCAATGGATGAAGAGGATAAGCTTTCTTGTCATGACTTGATTACAAGGGTTGTGTTTTAAGAAAGTTAATGATCATTGGTTTTAATGTCAGGTGTTAACAAACACAAACAAAACACAATCAACAAGCAAACAGAAAAGAAACACAAGCATTAGTCAAATATACCAACAAGTTTTTGTTGGCCCTGATTTTTGGGTTATTGAAAACAAGTTTTTTTTTTCTGTCTTCCAAAAATTGGGCTGTTACAGCTCTTCCCCCCTTAAAATGAATCTCGTCCCCGAGATTCGTAAGTGGGTACTTAAGAGTGTAACTAAAAACAAGAGTCTCGGGCTTCTTCAAATTTTTTTGTACATGAAGATCCTTTGACGAGGTGGTTTTCTGAGAACTCGAGGTGTTGATGTTGTTAGAAAGTTGCTTGTCGAGGGGATGGATATGTTCACTTGATAGTTCACGTCCTTGTTGTTGATGTTGGTGGAACGACACAAGCTAAAAAAAAGGGTCTTGATTTTACTGCTTCGTAGATCTTTTGTCGTTGTCTGGACCTGGTCTTCCTTTAGGGGTATCACAGATAGTTACCCACGACAACCATCTGGCCTCACAGGGCGTCAGGTCTGTAGACTTGACTCTCTCCGATTACTATTAGGAAAGGCGTTAGAAAACTCCTATATGCTTCTTTGCTCTCTCGAGTGGCTGACTGCGTTGAAGTGCGGATGCTTCCCCCCTTTGATTAGTCTTTGTAGGTTGTCGTGGATTATCTTCATCTTCGTCTCCTTTTTTCTTGGTGGCGATGGCAGGTCGTGGAAGGATTCGTTGGGTCTTGATCTTCATGGAGCTTTGCAGGCATCTTCATAGGTGATTTAGGATCACATAGTTAGCTTTCCCTCAAGAAAACTAGCTAGTGCCTTAAGCAATCCTTCGGTTAGATGTTAGTCTAAAATTAGATAGTTATGTTAGTAGTGTTAGACTAGTAAAGGTTTTCTGTTAGATTTGCGAGACACATCTCGCTTTAACTCGGGCTTGAATCTGAATTCGTCGTTCTTCATGATGTCTCTTGATGTAGCTACACAAAATGACGCGTGAAGTCCGTCATCCGTCTTGAAGAAGATTTCAGAGATCTTGGGCTCTCGGGTTGAAGTAGAGAGCGTTCCACAATCTTGCACTTCTCAATAAGGGATGGGGGATAAAACTGGGTTTTTGCTAAGTCTGACTTTTGAAGAGGTACCAAAAATGTAACTAAAGCCGACATGGCAAAAAGGGTTTTTGCAAACAAACAGGAACAAAACAAGAGGTAAAAGTGTGGTGACTCTGTTTTGCCGAAAAGGCGTGCTTGTGAGGCAATCAAGCAAACAAATTCAAAAGCACACACAACAAGGGAGCAAGTAAAAAAAAAACACCACGCAAATGTAAACCACACCAACAACGCACAAACGAAGAACAAACAAGGTACCTTTAGTACCAGCAAACGTCTATTACCGCAGAAGAACGGGTTAGCTCAAGTAAAACAACTGAGCGAAACCTATCGAACCCTATGGGTCTGGGTCGACAAAAGGGTTGTTGAAGTCTTCATGTCGTTAATTATCTTTGTAGATTTTGATACATGGTAGCGTCTTCGGGATTTGCATAGAAATCACCATGATGTTGAGGTCTTCGGAAGAAGGCTTCTTTTTCTTCGGGTTGCTAACCACTAAGGTCTTCTCGAGACATCGCCAAGTATGTAATTTTTAATAGAAAGATAACAAAAGAAAAACCTTTTGGTAGACTTTTAAATGAAAACCAAAGTTTTGTAAACTCATGTTTATTTATTTACAAAATATTTTGAGCCATGAAAACAAAGGACCAAAAGGTATGTTTACTATTTTCTATGTTTTTCTTCAAAACTTCTGTTCTATAAACCAGGCAATAATTTTTCGAGAATAGGAGAAAAATACAAACCATGCTTAGGGTTCCTTAGATAAAAACATTTTAGGCAGTAATATAGTTTTTACCAAAATATTTTTATTTTTACTATCTGACGTCCATGCTAAACTAAGGTCTCCTAAAGTCAGGATGGCTCTGATACCAACTCCGTGGGGACCCCAGACTAGCAGTCCGAGACCTCCAGTATGCATACATTCACGATCCCATGATCAGTTAGTCGTGAACAACATACTCGAGTTGGCATTGCAGATTACAACATCCACTACACGAATACACGGCTTACACAACTGGTCACTTGGCTCAGTTGAAAACAACTGCCACACAGGGCAGGAACACATACTAAAAACAGCGGAAGACTACAAAACACACACGTGGTAAATCCAAGTCACGCCTTGACTGCCTACAGGATACTGACTCAGAGACGTTCCTAGTTCGCATAGCCGTCAGCGACACCATCTTCTTCAGGTTCTCCGGGTTTCTGCTCAAAGTCTGGCTAAGACAATAGCCAGGGATGTAACCAATGTTAGTACGTTTGAATGTACTCCGCAAGACACCCCAAATGAAAGCTAAACATGCAAGTATGCATAAATATAGGTGGTAGGAAGGCTTTAATTAGGGTTCAACTAGCCATGATGAATTTAAGGCCCATCATAGTTGCACAAGTTTTATTTTTCTTTGTTGAAGAAGATAATTCAAAAGATATTTCATTTTTCTTGTAGATAAAGCATGTCCACAAGGTTTTGATAAAGCATTCTAAATAAAGAAAACATTTATCTTTGCAAAACTTCTTGGAAAAACACAACTTTACGATCATCATTTATCCGGTACCTCAAAGGTACAATCATTCCCTTTCAACGTACCTCCCAGGTACAATTCCAAAACACTTTCTAGCTTTTTGAAAACATTGACACAATGCTAGCTACATGGCCATTCAACTGTCCATATCCGAGGACGCGGCTATTCTGAATAGTTTTACTCTGCAGAGGTGTACACAATCCACAAGATCCAGTACATCCGCCGTAAACAACCACGGACTGTCCGAGACAGTATGCAAACATCGGATAACTGGTCCTAACCATCCACTATGTCAGCGCTAGTAGATGACTAGCTCTTCAACTGGGTTTGTTCTCCCCGGCACCGAGTGAGTCAGCCGTATCGATCCGGTTTCCCCTGACAACACACCGCCATGGCAGGAGACCCAACTGTTGCAACCGGTGGTGAACTTAATCCCCACACTCTGAATGTCCCATTTTTCCCTCCTGGCGACAATTCGGTTCGGGGGACTCTAACCCCTATAGCACATTGAGGTAGACACGGACTAACACCGACAAGCAATTAGCTAGACCCCATTCCCATATTGAGGTAATGTGGAAGCACGGCTTGGTTTTCCGGCGAAGACTAGGTTATGTGTCATTTTTGGAAAACAAGTCGAAAACATTTCCTTCTTCACAAACCTCCCTCGGACAAGGTCCCACCTTTCCTCGGGGTTTTTCCAGGCTTTTTCTTTCCAAAAACATCAAGTTAAAAAGTCCACTAGGGGAATTAAGTTTATTAAGTGATGATACTAAAATGTCTAAAGGGATTGGTAACACCAAGATTATATATTGGATATAGCATATTAGATACATAAAAATAGATAGTGGTATAGTCCACTTAAAAGAATAGTTTTTGAATCAAACTTTTGTAAAACTTCAGAAGTAAAACATGCATGATAGATAATGATAAGTAAAACAACATCAAGTATATAGAATGGCTTGCCTTGGCACTGGTCTTGGTCTTGCTCTTGAAATAAACAAGAGTTGCAATAAAAACCTCTCCGGGAAATAATATCGTCTTCGTTATCTAACGCCGTAAACTCGAAAAGGAAAACACCCAATCAGAACCAAACAAAGGCAAGCATTTTACAAAAAGTAAACATGCAGCAAGCATTTCATGAAACAATTACACTCACAAACAATGGTACTAGGGTGCACACCATTAAGCAAAACATGCACAAACAACACACATGAATAGCACTAGAATTGATGTTATGGATCCTCAAACAAAATGGCATGAGTCCAGTGGGTGTGCCACTCTCATAACATTCCCAAATAATGTTAAATGACTCTCTGGTCATTCATGAGGATGAACAAAATAACAAGAAAACAACCTAGGAACACATACACATGCATAGGAAAATATTATCAAGCAATACTACAAGCCCATAGTAACACATGCTCTTCTAAACATGGAGAATTAATATAACCAGTAGCTAAGCAACCTAATAACAGAGACAAAACAATACGAAACATTTCATGGCATCACTCAACGCATGAAAATAATCATGGAGCAAAAAGACTACTAAAACTAGAGATGCAAAAATGGCCATTTAGACATGCATACATGCATAACCATAATGGATCAACATGATTTATTCTAACATGATGGCTATGTAAGATGGCATCCAAATAACAGAGTAAACAACACCTAGACGTGCTAGTAATGTCAAAATAATAATCTAATCAATGCCTCCAAAATTAAGCATGCAAATAACCACTTATGGCAGAAAATCATCTAAAACTATCATAGCATGACAATTTGATCTTGAGCTCACTCAAGCATGCAATCAAGTATAATATGGTAAAATAACAGTAGCCATTCTATGGAAAACCATACTAAAGCATTTATTCAAGTAGTCATAGCAATATGAAGAATAACATAATTTAACCTATTATTACTAGGAAAAACACCCTATGAGAATAAAACTATAACAAACATGTTTTTTCACACACAAGTCCTAACATGATAGTGTCACACTCAAAACACATATCAAACATGTATTAATGACCTACACATGCTAGAAATCAAATTTATAGCAAGAACATAATAACACAACAATTTATCAAGTCATATCAATAATGGACAGAAAAGGACTATTTACTAAATAATGCACTAATCCTATTCTGTAACTCCTAAAATCATGAAAATATAGTATAAGGTGCTCTTAGTCACTATCAAACCAACACAACTGGATTCACATAAAAAATCATCACCAATAAAATTAAACAATTCACAGAAGTGCTCTCTGTCCTAAAACCAACATGCATGTCATTTCCAATCAACAACTCAAGTCAACACAAGGTTAACTTCCACAGATAGACATTTTCAAGGGCTACTCAGAAAAGTTGAGTTTGCATGTTTTGGGTACATAAAACTCAAGTTATTAAAGAAATGGTGTTAATGAGTGTCTCTGACATTTATTTTATTTCTCCTAAAATATACCACAAAATCCAGATCTACAGGTTGGAGGTGGTTAAGATTTTGTAGATCTATAACTGTGATTTTTAGTTTGGCAAGATTCACTTGTTAGAATTTTTGTTTCGATTTAAAGTAAACAGGAAGAAACAGATCTGCAGGAAAAGAATTCAACCTGCGGAAAAAAAAACGGCAATGGGCCAGATCTGAAGAAATCGGGCCGCACAGGGGCAGGCCGGCCCGCTGGCCAGTGCGCGCGCGGCGAAGCGATACGCGGCTGTCAGATCGCTGATCGACAGCGGAGATTAGAGGAGCCCCAGGTACAAACCGATCCGTCGGATGCAGATCTGATGGCGGTGAGGAGGCCGCGGCGCACCCGACCGGCGGCGACCAAAATACACGGAGGAGTCCCCTCCGGCCGCCGCAGCTGAACGTCCAGCTCGCCGCCGGGAGATTGAAGACCCGCCTTGATACGAGGGCTTCACCAGGAGGATCAGCGTGACGAGGCGCACCCTCCTCACCCACTGACGTTTGGCGGGAGCATCCAGAACAGGGAGGCCGGTAGGGCTTTGCGGCTGGCCATCAAAGCGATCGTGGAACTGGAACCTGCGAAGGATCAAACACAAAATAGAGAGGGAAATGAGGTTCCTGAGATCAGAGGGGTTCCTAGAGAACAAACGAGAGGAGAGGAGACAACCTGTGGTGGCGGTTCGACGTTTTCGAGCTCCGCGGCAAGGTCGCGACCGATTCGGCCAAACAAGATGGAATCCAAGGGGGTTTTGATGCCGAGGCTCGATTAGGAGGGAGAGGAGGTGGGTAGACAGGTTTCAATCAAATATTATGGCCCGGAGGAGGCTCTCATCGGAGCTAGGCGGACCTCGCCCACGGCGGCCATGGCGTCTCGCTTGCGGGCATCAAATAAGTGGAAGAGCTTTCCTCGTTGGTGGAGCATCACAAGGGGACCCTCCAGGAACCGATATAAGGCGAGAAGTAGGTTTTAATCAAGATGGAGCTCGAGCTCCCACCTTCCACCCGCAGGTGTTCGACAGATAGTTGAGGGAGAAGGAGAGTGATCTGGGGGAAGGGAGGGGCATGGGTGTACTCGCGAGGACCTCTTGAGGCTAGTTGACAAGGCCGCAAAGCTCGGCATGGTGTCCAGGTGTTGAAACACGAGCGACGTGGCGAGGGCGTTCTGGGCATCACGGCCAGCGCACGGGTAGGGAAGAAGGGGACAAGGAGAAGGAAGGGGGCTTCACCAGAGTGTTCACGGGTGTGATAATAGTCTCCTGGCGCGATGGTTTCTTCTAGAATGGATGGTGGTGAGAGAGTGATATACAGGGGGTGATCAAGTCTTTGTCCATCGGGTGGTGGCTGAGCTAGGGAGAGATAGGAGAAGGTAGACCATGTCCAGGGTGTTAGAAGACTAAATTCCACTGTCCAGGTGCAGGAGAGAGGAGGGGAGAGGGTGAGAATAGTCCAGGATAGGCCTGCTCTCAACAGTGACCAGAAATACCAGAAGTGGTTTTTGCTTGTTTTCACCAAATTTTTTAATGGAATACATATGAACTATCATGTCCATTGGATAGGGGATTAAAAATGGAGTCTAGGGGTGGTGGTCTCAAGCTTTTGTAAAAACATTTCTTTCACAAAATTTTGGGAATTCAAAAATGGCAGAAACAGTTTTTAAATGTTTTCTCCAAAATTTTAAACACAACTTGCAAATGTCTTTCTATAAATCAGTCCCAAATAACCATAGGCATGTTGGGTAATTTTTCCAAGATTTTAGGAAATAGTTTTCTTCACAAAATATTTTAAAATCCATTTCTGGCCTTTTGGAAAATGGAAAATAATAAATACTAAAATGTATTTAAAACAAATATTTTTGATTTGGGAAGATATAGTATATAATATAGATCTCAAAAGTGATTTTTAACAAGCAACTCTTTTGAAAATATTTGAGACACCAAGTGGAAAAAGGGTGAAAACAAGAGTTTATTTAATAGGCTAAAAACCAAGAGAGAAGAATAATTAAATGGCCATTGGAAAATAAATGGACCATATGTAGGTTATGTATAGGTAATGGATATGAAAAGGGAAGGTTCATTGGGCCTCAAAACAATAAGGAGTGATTTGGAGTAACATGGAAAAAGTGCTTCATGATAAAGGTGATATGATC
Organism: Alopecurus myosuroides; assembly: GCA_028641055.1. Classification (NCBI taxonomy): domain Eukaryota; kingdom Viridiplantae; phylum Streptophyta; class Magnoliopsida; order Poales; family Poaceae; genus Alopecurus; species Alopecurus myosuroides. Next base: position 163,354,519 of record CM054061.1, on the reverse strand, counting down.
ATTATTTTTGGGGATGCCTTCAATAGGACTTTGATAGATGATATTAAATGGTTTCAATATCCAAGATAGCACCATGGATACATATCATAGACATATACAATGAGATTTATGATGGTGCATTGATGATTAGCTCAGGATTTGCCATAGAAACATGTCTCCAAAGTTGGAAGTTTTTAGGAAACAGAAGATGATATGGGCATGTGATGGTGATATGATATTGATGCTTGATCTTGTTATAAATAGGTTTTATATTATCAAAACAACACACATTAATCAACAAACAGAAATAAATACTTCAAGCAAACACAAGATAAGATCACACAACAATGCAGATAAAATAACAAGACACACAAGATCACTCAAACAACTGAGTTCTTCAAATTAATTTCCAGGTGTTTCTCTCAAGTGTTAATTTTAGGTAGTGATCAAGACATACCATGACAAGAGGATTTTATAAAGAGGTTCAGCTCAAAAGTTTTTATTTCCAAAAGAATATAATTGAGGTAAAAACACAGGGGTAACATAGTCCCCTCTTATTGCTTTTGCAAAAGAAGGAAGTGAGAGGGAGTTTTTGAAATACTTGCAAAAACATCTTCGTTGAAAACAGGTTGGAGATGATTAGCTCCAAAATACCTTTCATATAGTTTTTGAAATTATCTTTTGTTTCTCAAAACTTGGCCTTTGGGTTTCTTATCAAATCAAAACATTTTCCAAAAGGTTTTTGCCAAAAGAGTGTAATGGATGAAGAGGATAAGCTTTCTTGTCAAGACTTGATTACAAGGGTTGTGTTTTAAGAAAGTTAATGATCATTGGTTTTAATGTCAGGAGTTAACAAACAAAAACAAAACACAATCAAGAAGCAAACAGAAAAGAAACACAAGCATTAGTCAAATATATCAAAAAGTTTTTGTTGGCCCTGATTTTTGGGTTATTGAAAACAAGTTTTTTTCTGTCTTCCAAAAATTGGGCTGTTACAAATCTGTAAGGAGAAGCGGATCCGGCTAGACATTGCATCAGTCGCCCATCCGGCTTCAAATGGGCAAGGGCATGGTCCTATCAGGAATAAATCCAAGGCTGATTGAGCCATTGCTGAAAACACCTGGGTGTTGGATAGATGAGTTTCCAGTGGTGTTGTGGAGTCTAAGGACTACCCCTAACCGATCAACCAGATACACACCATTCTTCCTAGTATATGGAGCAGAGGCCATGTTGCCCACTGACCTTGAGCATGACTCACTAAGAATAACCCTCTATACTGAGGCAGAGGCAAGAGAAGCCCGAGAAGATGATGTTGATCTGCTCGAAGAAGCAAGAGAATTAACTCTATCACGCTTAGTTGTGTATCAACAGAATCTGAGGCGCTATCATAGCAGGAAAGTAAACCCAAGGGTTTTCCGAGAAGGAGACATGGTGCTTAGGCTTGTGCAACGCACGGCCGGGATGCATAAACTTTCCCCTCCATGGGAAGGTCCTTTCATTGTGAGCAAGGATTTGCACAATGATGCCTATTACCTCATCGACGCACAGACACCGCAGAAGAACAGGGCGGATAAATCCAGAGAGGAATCCAAGCGTCCCTGGAATGTAGCTCTACTCCGCCCTTTTCATTCCTGAACAAATATTGTATGTATCTCCTTAACGGAGTTAAATTCCAAGTCGGCACTCCGAATTCAAACTCGGGGACTGCCTGTGCCAAACTTGCTCTGTGTTATTTACTGTCTTTACTTTGTCTACTCGGTTAGTCTACTCAAAATTTCATGCGCATGTCTAGTAATGTGTTTCAACCTAAGGGCCAAATCTTCAACTTTGCTGATGTCCGCAACCCGGCTTCATGGCAATCAAGAGAACAAGCCAAAGGTCAATGAACATACGAAAAATTGCTAAGGAAAGCAGGAGTGTATCAACCGAGTAGGGTGCTTTTTTCTTCCTTGTTTTCGGCTAAGTGTTGGGCAGTGTTAATTTCGAATCTCAAAGTGGTTAAGTATTACAAAATCGGTTTTCGAAATCTTGTGACTCGACTACCAAAAAGCCACAGGTGGCAGGTAAGAGCAAAGACAAAAGAACTGAGTGGATAAGAAAAGCAACTCGAGGACTTGCAATTAACGCAATCCGGAATTAAGCCAGTCTTGCTAAAGAAACTTAACTAAAAACTGAGTAGCACTTGAAGCAATAAAATGTTTGATACATCTGCACCCGGCATACCGGGGATTTGATAAAAAGTTTAAGGCTGAGATGAAACCGAGATTTAGGCCGCTGTCGAAGGAGTGGAATTGGCCTCAGCGCTGGATAGGTCCGAAGACTCGGAGATGAGCGCGGAGACGGGCTCAGAAGCAGAAGTGGGAGCCGGAGTCGCGGAGTTGCCGGTTGGAGGAGCGGGCCTGGATACAGTGTTCTCGGTTGCGGCTTCCGTTGCGCCCAACTCGGGATCAGGAGTGTCAATCACCATCTCCGCGGTGACATCTCCGGAGAGGGCAGTGGGTTGCGGGTCAGTATGGACCTCTTCGGAGCCAGTTCCTAGCTCGGTCGCTTCCTAACCGCCACCCATCTCGGCCTCCTCCCCAGCATCGTTCTGCTCGGCTCCTTTGTCGCCTGTTTCCTCATGATCCTCCTCCTCGTCGCCTATGATCCCATCGCCGCCGTCCTCCTCATCATCATCGCCTTTGACATCATTATCCAGCTCAGGGAGGCCGTCAATGTATTCCTTTATTGTCGGCGTATGATGCCATCCGGTATGCCATCTCCTGGCGGCGTTGGATATATTCCTCTCGCTTGGTCTACTTGGAGTTGTTCCGGAGGGTCTTGAGCCTGTCAAGATCCAAATTCTCATACCAGGACAACACGAAGTGGAGGGCCTCATCTGCGCCAGCTCGGGCAGCTGAGGCGCGCCACTTCTTCAGTTCCTCCTTCACGTAGTCCAGATTGGAGGCCAGTTTGTTGATGGTGGTCGGGGGCTCGACGTCAGGCCAGAAGACCTTGTGTAGGCGCATCCCAGTGGACACGAGAGTGGTGCCCAGGCCTTTGAGGAGATGAACCCGGGTTTTGATGTTCTCAATCTGGTCGTCAACGAAGACTGAGTCGGTCACATCATGGCCAAGCTCCTTCCGCAACGCCCTGGCCTTGGCCACAGCTTCCTCAGCGCTCGCATTGAGATCCGGGAAGGTCCCTGAGAGAGGATGCTGGGTAGAGTCAGGAAACCAGATAAGAAGAACCAAAGAAGAGAAACTGAGTAGAAGAAACCGGATGGAATAAGCTAGAGAGGGGCAGTAACTTACAGCACATATCCGTGACAAGATCCTTAAGCCGGCCGGACCATCGTTCTGCAAGAGCGTGCTCATTGTCCAACAGGCCTCGGGAGTTGACCAGCATGGTGTCGAGGTTATTGTTCCGGGCCCTGAGGGATTCAATCTCCCTATCCAGCTCTAGCTTCTCGACGGCTTCCCGGTTCAGCGCCTCGGTCTTGTCGTGTTCAGCCTGCAGTGCCGACTTGAGAGCTTCAGCTAGCTCATGCTTAAGCTTGAGCACCTCCTTCTTATCGGCAGCCAAATTTGCCTCCAGCTTGGCCTCCCTAGCCTGCACTTGCTGTTGCACCTCGGCTGGGGTAACACACCCTTGGCGCTGCTCGAGGAAAGCTTTGCGCTCATCTATAAAGAAGCAAACCCGGTTAGCAAGGAAGAAAAAAGGCGGAAGCCAGATGAGAAATGATAAAAGGTAGCTTACTCTCTAGAGAGGTGATCCTTCTCTGCACCGACTCGGCCAACACAGTGTAGTCCTGGTGCGTATCTGCAAGGGCCTTATACTCACCTGCAGAGAAGCAAACATTGAGCAGAGATAAAAAATGGGCGTAGACACAAAACGCACAAGCCAAAGTATTTGCACTTACTTTCTAGAACGGAGATCTTGGTGATGGAATCGGTAACACTCTGCTCCAAGACAGCTATGAATTGGAAAATGTGAACCAAGTTAGAAAACTGATGCCAGTAAAGCATAAGCAGTAACTCGGCGAAAATAAAAGTTACCGCTTTGGCCTTTCTCCTCCTCCAGCGCTCGGCTTTTCGCTTTGACAGCTCGGTGGGACCAGATGAGTTCGCGGAAGATCTTGGTGCGGGTTTTGGTGCATTCCTAAAGAGAAAAATAAGACAGTATGAGTGGGAAGATTTGGCCCGAGTAGACTGCAACTCGGTCGAGTCTTGCCTACTCGGCCCAAATCTTGGGGACTGGATGGTATATAGAAAAGAGATAGAAAACAAATGGAAAAGGTTGCAAATCAGAAATCTGGATAGAAAAGTAAAAGTGCTTACCCGGTTGGTCTCCTCGGCATCTTCGGCAGCTTTGCGCAAACAATACATCTTATGCGCTAGGGTGCTGCTGGACGCAGCTACAACCATTGAAATAGGGCCAACGTCAGCCTTGTTCCAAGCCTGCGGGTAGTTGTCTAGGCTGCCAAGTCTCTTGCCGTCCCAATCCGGATGGTCGAGCTTCTTACTGTCCCAGTCCAGATCAATGTGGCCTATCCGGTCCAAGACGGCCTCCATGTCTTCTCAGAGCTCATAGGCAAGCTCCATCAGTGGGGCAGTGGATTGAATGGTCAGAGCGCCGTCCTTGCCTTTGGATACGGTGGCGGTTATTCTCCTCGTCCTCTTCATCTCCTCCCGCTGCTCGGCTTCGCGCCCCTGCCGCTTCTGATGGTCCTCCTGCAGCTCGCGCTAGTGATCCGGGAAGCTCACAGTGGCAGCAGTTCCGCTGGCGCCCGCCCGTGCAGCTTGTTTTTCCTTGGGCCCAAACTGGATTCTATGATGCACCAGCTTGGAGCTGCGGGTGATAGGGCCGCTCTTGGCGGTCGTGGTGGTCATGGTGGTGGCCTTCTCGGCTGCGACCGCAGTCTCCAAGGGCCGGGGAGTTTTTGGCTTGTTGAGTGGCTAAACTACCTTTGGTACTAGCGGAGGAGCCGATTGCTTGGCTGGAAGTTGCTGCTTCTTTGGCTGCTCGGCCTCCTTGGCACCTTGTGGCTGGTGCTCGGAAGTTTGCCCTGGCTGCCGCTTCTCGGGATGCTACTGCCCAGCCTGCCCTACGTCTTGCTTAGGCTATTCCTTGGGCGGCTGTTGCTGCTCAACCGGTGTTGGCGGTGGTGGTTGCTGCTGCTCGGCGGCAGCTCGGCGGCAGGTTCTGGTGGTTGCTGCTGCTTCTCGGCAGGGGGCTCCATTGGTTGCGGCTTAGAGATGGGTTCCTGTTGCACCGTAACCCGGTTAGTGGCCATCTCGGTGCTAGTGTTGTTGGCACCAAGGTCTTTCTCTTCTTTAACGGGATAGGGCATCTTGGTCCTCTCCTCTGGCTGGTATTCTCCCTCATCGGTATCAAGATCCACAACATCCTGGGGCACACTCGGCTTGGGTGGTGCGTTGGTAGCATCAGCGTCAAGTGCATCACTAAGGACAAGTAAGAAGAAAAGAAAGAATCAGAAAGGTGCGAACACAAAGCACACAGATAGGGAGAGACAGAAAAGATAGAGGAATGCAAACACAAAGCATAAAGCTTCTCGGATGGACTTACCCGTCCACGGTGGGCCGAGCTGGTCTCTTGTTGCAGGTTGTAGTAGCCTTGGCGGGCCTCTGCGCGGCCTTCTTCGGTCTCTTGAGAGCGACGGGCTCGGTGGTACCGGTACCAGGTCTTTTCCTCGTCTCGGTCGGGGCAGCGACCGCCACAGGTATCGCGTCGATCGACTCCTCGTCCATCTCCTCTGGAGCTGAGATAAGGAAATGCAATCTTGAGACTAGTAAGAAGCCGGAAAGCATCTAGAAATATATGATGGTGGTCTTGGTCACCTTCACCATCCTCGGACCAGTCCCGGATTGATGTGGAGACTCGGGACTTACCATCTTGGCCGGCGAGCGGAATGTAGAGCGTGTCCTGGACATCGAATGCCTATGCGTCATCCTCGGTCCGGTCCGGCTGCCAGTTATGCTCATGGATGGCCTTGTGCTATGTTTTCTGGCGAGGGATAACCTAAATATGCAAACACAGAGCATAAGGAATAGACTATACTCAAGATAACCGAACTGAGGCTCTACTCGGCCTAGCATGCAAACACAAAGCATATAAAGCTAAGTCCTATAAGAGGAACCGAGTTGAGACTCTACTCGGCCTAGCATACAAACACAAAGCATACAAAGTTAAGTCCTATAAGGGGAACCGGGATAAGTTCTACTCGGCATAGCATGCAACCATAAAGCATAAATGGCTAAGTCTAAGCCATAGAATCCAAGGTGCGGCCTACACGGTAAATCATGAGAAACAGTGAGAAAAATCAACTAAGTGTGTGCAAAAGGAAACTTACTTTGGGGGGTGGCTGATCTCGGCTGAACGGCGGAAGGCCGTAGAACCAAGTATCCGAGAGGCTAGCCTTGAGAATGGAGTGAGCCCAGAGCGCCACCTCCTCCTTGCTGAGCTCGAACGTCGTGGTGCGGGTGCAGTCGTGGGATCCTCCCATGAAACACATCTTGTGTGCTCGGAGTTGGAGAGGGAGAACCCGGCGGCTCACCCAGGCGGCGATCAAGTCATCCTTGCGGAGTCCCAGCGCGACCAACTGTTTCAGTCGGTCCTCGGAATGGTTCACATCCGGCACGGTCTTCTTGGGGTGGTACCCCCAGTTCCTCATTTCGGTTGGGGGAGAGTTCACGAAGGCCGAAAACTTGATGAGGTCGACCTGCTGCTCACCTTCCGCTAGAGTGGGGTTCTTCACATACAGGAACCCCCTCTGCCACTTCCGACAGGTGTCCGACCCAAGGACCCGGGGGTAGGTACTGAAATTCCGGCCAACGATCATCGCTGTCCCGGTTTGGGTCATGGTTTTGGGCGCATTCGATTTGGGTTTGTTGGGGAGGACTTTTTGTCGGAATAAAAAGTACTTGGCCCAGATGTCTACCATGGGGTAGACACCGAGATAGGCTTCGTAGCAGCAAATGAAAGTGGAAAGCATGGCTACAGCATTAGCCGGAAGATGATGGGGTTGGAGGCCGAAGTGGCGGAGAAAATCTTGCATAAACTTGGAGATCGGAAGGCCTAAGCCGCGTTTAAAGTGGCTAAGGAACACGACGTGCTCACTGGGTTGAGGAGTCGATTCCAGTTCCTTGCCGGGTGGCCTGCATATGACCCCGGGCGGAACCCGACGGGTATTAACTAGCCACTGGCAGTCGTTGGCGGTGACGTCAGACCCCTCCCAGTTGGCGCGAGTCGAGGTAGGTCCCTCCAGATCGAGGTCATCGATGGGCTCAAGCGCCATCGTGGCGTCTCCGATGAGGAAGAACTCGAGGAAGGGAGACGGAGAAGAGGGGGCGCAGCCGTGCGACGACGGCGGCGCGAGGTCGAAGATGAACACGTCTCGCGGTGGAGATCTTGAGGCCCTCGGGCGCTCTCCGGTGAGCGGTGGCGCGCGGAGATGAATCTCTCTTCTCTCTGCGCGCGGCGCAGCGGCGTGCGGCGGTTCGCGGCGGAGCGATTTGGAAATAGAAAGGAGAAGGGTGCAGGAGAAAATGACGAGGAAGTCGATACGAGGGGCGGCGCGGGGGGTATTTAAACCCCCCAAAGCGCAGTTACTGCCTCGGATCAACTGTGAAGAAGATCGTGCGACGTGGGGGGTTACCACGCCCGTTAGAAACGCACAAAGCGAATAACTCGCGCGTAACGGGCGCAGTTAATCCCACGTCTCGCGAACTGCAAACTCGAGTGCTCTGTGCAAAGTGACGCAACGGCTCGTGGGCCCAGCGTGCAGTGGCAGGTGCGTGCCATGCAACCGCATCAGACCCAAGGCGTCATGGGCTGCGGTTGCGCGACACATGTGGAACCTTACACGCGAAGATAGGAGGGCTCTGGTTCGAGCGGCAAAGTTTTGGAAATATGGCTAAGTGATGGGATCTCGGCAAGATCCAGAGCAGTTTGGTCTACTCGGTTCAATGAAGAAAACTCTATAGACCACAATGGAGGAGATCCGGGTTCAGATTGTGAGCAACCGAGTTGAGGTGCAACTCGGCTGTGATTCATCATAGAGGTTATTTTGGTTTAAAGCTGGCAGGGCCCAGTGTCCAAGTCCACTGGACCTGTCGAATCTGTCGTTCAGCAATTCCCTCAGGTGAACCTATAGGGTTTCGAATAGGAGAACCCATGAGCACTGGTGGCGATCGTCGGCTAAACAGGGGGCAAGATTTATCCAGGTTCGGGGCCCTCGTAGAGGTAAAACCCTTACTCCTGCCTCTGTCGATCTGTATTAATCGAGTAGATCAGTTACAATGATGGTGGCTCAAGTCGAGAGTATGATCTCGAGCTCAAGGCTTTGGTGTTGCCGTGTTGCTTGGTCCTCTACCGGTGGCTCTCCTGGCCTTATATAGGTGGCCAGGTCTCAAACCCTACCCGGAGAGGACTCGAACTCTAACCCTACGTCGGTTACAAGTTTCCTAACTTAGCCCGCAAGGTATTGCGAGTGGGCTTCACATGGGCCTTTCGGCGCTCCAAGGGCTCCTCCTCTTGGGCCTTAACCTTGGGCCGGAGATGGGGGTGTCCTTTCCCGCAGGGTCTAATATCCATTCCTTCGTCAGTAGCCCCCGAGCGTTTGCTCGATTGGGATTTTTCAGTCGAGTAGACGGTCAAACCTTATTTTGCTTCTATTGCCCTTGGATAACCAGTATTGGTTGTTTCTTGTTTGGAGGGCGTGTACCCTGTGTGATGAGTTTTGTACTCGAGTATCGAGTAATGAAAAGTGCCTGTTTGTATGGCTGTTTTTCGCAGAAGGATATGGCGCAGTAGCTTGGCTCTCCCGAAAGTTCAGGGCCAATTAATTGCGACTAGGGCAAAAACAGTTCTGGCCTACACAGATTCGAGACCTCCGACTCGAACCCGACGAGGTGATTGTTGCGACTGGGCCGTAGTGGTCTTACCGAATCGAACTTAACCTATGGGGGTACCCGGCGCGTCCGCTAGGATTTTTCTTCGTGTTGTTGACACGGAATCATACCGGAGGACGCAGCTTGAGTGCGATTCCAGGCCCTCAAGAGAGATCTTTCAGGTCTTACCTTCATATTCGAAAGAATATGGCATCCGGATGTACCTAGTCGACTGAACAATCCAGGTTTATGATGTGTAAACATCGTGTGTATGAGTGGCAGGATCTGCCTACTCACGTAGTTTTGGGTTTGTAGTTCCTTGTCCATACGAAAGAGTTTTCGTGTTTAGGAGTTTTACGCCCATATGAAAGAGTTTTCATGTTTGGGATATTGCGCCCATACGAAAGAATTTTCGTGTGTAGGGTATTTTTTCCTGTGAAAGAGATTTCACGTCATGATTTGTCCAAAAAAAGTTATTTCCGTGTCTGGACTTTTATATTCGAAAGAGTTTGTCCATACGAAGTTATTTTCGTGTTTGAACTTTCCATTCGAGAGATTCTTCAGCTTGATGATGCATGCTATGATGTCATGGCGCACTTTTATCCTCCCGATGGGACGTGACGGAGTGAGGGCAGAAGGGCTGGCCCACTTTGTCATCTTTTTGACCCGAAACGAGACGTCGTTTCCGGTTTTTACGCGAACTGCGCAGTAAATGCCCACGATCCTCCGTTAAGATCGTGGCAGGAAACAGCATCCATCGCCTCCTCGTTTCGTCTTCGCACGTGGTGGCTGCGATGGACGCCACGTGGCGCATCGAGTGGCCAGGATCGAGTAGCCCCGTGTATAAGTATGGGTCTTGGTGAAGCGGCGAAACCTTCCCAGCCTTCGTCTTCCAGTTCATCTTCTTCCTCGCGCTCGTCTTCCTTCTCCCCTCAAGCTCGTGCTTAGCAACGATGGCAGGAGGCAAGAAACGAGGCGCTGCCGTTTCGGCGTCAGGAGAAGTTTCGGCACAACCTGCACTGCACTCGGGCGACTGGAGTTCGCCCAACACCACGGCGAAAAGCATCAAGGAGATGCAGCGGGAGGGGCTGCTGCCCGCGGAGTCCGAGAAGCGGGTGCGCCTTGGCAAGAAGGAGGAGGTACCCAACCCGCACGCGAACGAACGTGTGGTCTTCGCAGACAACGTGTCGCGCGGTCTTTCTCTTCCCCTCCATCCATTCCTCGTGGCATTGATGTATATCTATGGCATACAGCTCCACGGTCTTCCTCCGAATGCAGTGTAGCACATATCGTGCTTCATTATATTCTGCGAATGCTTTTTGGGCATTCGCCCACATTGGGGCTTCTGGAAGGCCCTCTTCAAGGTTCGAATCTTCCGCGAGAAGTCGCGGGTGGAATCTGAGCTCGGCGAGCCACTACGCACGGGTGGCTTCGGGATTCAAGCGAAGTCGGAGAATGGATACTTCAGCATGTACTTCATCGACTCCGCCCAGGGATGGAGAAAAAAGTGGTTTTACGTCATCGACAACAGCTCGGGTGGGATCGAGGAATTCCACCCGTTCGCTGTCTTGAAGAGACGGAAATCCTGGGCGCACAAACTGTCTGCTGAAGAAACCCAGGTCGTCACGCCGTTACTCACAAGGGTGGCGGTTCTCCGTGATCAAGCTGCTGGAGTCGTTTTAAACGGGCTGCACTTGGCGAGCATCTTTCTCAAGCGCAGAATTCAGCCCCTGCAGCACAGACCCTCCACGATGTGGGAATACCAGGGCTCTGAGGATCCCAGTCGTGTGAGCCGTGAAGAGCTCTCGAACGTCGAGTTCGAGAAAAAGATTGCGGCCATTACCAGCTTGAAGATGGGAGAAAAATTCCCCGACTGCACAGTCGCAGCCTTTGATGCGTCGAGGCCTCCGCCATCCGAAGTGAGTTTGCCTTTCTTCTCTCTTTATTTTTTCCTTGTTTTGAATTTTGGTCGACTGAATTTTTTCTTCGCTTTTCTTCTTTCTTCTTCTGTAGAGCTTATCCATGGCCACCTGCTACCCTCCAGTGTCTGGGGAGGAGGCCTCGGGGTTATTGGCGAGTAACCTGGACGGCCCAGCCGATACCAGTGTTGCCAACGCTTCTTCGAGTTCCGAGCAAGATTCTTCGGATGATGCAGGAGACTCGGATGGCGGCCTCCTTTATCGCAAACGCCGTCGAGTGGAGGGTGACGAGGCTACTTCCAAGGACAACTCCTTGGAGGAATCACCCGGGAAGGAGCCTATCAACGCTACTCCACTGCGCGCGTGCGCCCCTTCCTCTTCATTCCCAGCTATCCAAACCGCCTGGAATGTGGATATGCTGGACGAGGAGGACGACGAAGATGAGTAAGTTTCTTTTCTTGTTCTTTAGTCGAACGTTTTCCTTCGGCGTCTTGTTGACGCTTTGTCTTCATTGCAGCCTGCAAGCTATCAGCCCCCGCAGGTACGCCTCTTCCCTTCCTCCCGAAAGGAGGAATAAAGCGGGAGCTGCAGGCGAGACTCCTACCGCCGGCACCGTCCAGAATTCACCGAATGTAGCCCCCAATACAGCGACTCCAAAGGCTCCAAAGGAGGTGTCGGGCAGCTCGGCTGATCCCCTCTCACTCGCTCAAGGCCAGGTAAACTTCACTGCCTGCTTTTTAATGCTTTGTCGTCTTTGGATTTGTTATCGGGTGCACGTCAGTGCTCCCGATGGGAGTAGCCCCCGAGGCTGTAGTCGATCACATGTGATCGGCTACAGGCTCAAAGATAATCTCTTCCTTCTTCTTCTTTTTATCGGGTGCACGGCAGTGCTCCCGATGGGAGTAGCCCCCGAGGCTATACTCGAATGTTTACAATCGAGCATAGGCTCAAATTTGACTTTTCTGATTCTTCCATTTTCATGTTCCTTGTAGTCGCTTATTGACTCTCTTGCGTTGATTGGTCGCCGTGTTGTTCTCACTGAGTCGGAATGCGGGCTCCTTCGAGCGGACCGCAATCGACTCGCCACCGAGAACGAGCTTCTTAAAAGTAAGTTTACCATCTTTTCCTGTTTTCGTTTTTCTACCAATTCTTCGGCTCTAATGAACGTTGCTGCGCAGCTCAACTTGAGTTTTTGAAGACCGAGAAGGATAGTGCTTCCTCTCGGGTAACAGCTCAAGAAGCAGAGTTGGCGACTGCCCGACGAGAGCTCGAGTCTTCCCGCATGCTGTCGGCTGATTACGAGGGGAAACTTGCGGCTGCCCAGGATACTCTGAAGAGCTTGGAGGACGCTGGCACCAAGGCGGACGCCGATCTCGTCAATTTCTTCGCCCCCTTGCCGAGCGCTTCACAAGTAAGTTGTATTTGTCTTCGATCTGCTTTTTGTTTTGGTGAATCTTTTGGACTCTAACGCTTTCTTTTCGTAGGTCTTCTGGGTGTCCCCCTAGAGCTTGCTGGGGTTCCTCGAGTGGACGCATTGACAGATTCTTGCGCTCAGCTTAGGAGGCATGCTGCAGGGATTTGCACCTTGATTGGCGACGCCATTCGAGTGCTGACGCAGCTGCACGGCCGCCTTCTCGTCAATGCTGTTTCTCCACCCGCGTTGAGAGATCTGTTGAAGATTTTCTTGGAGGGCAATCTCCTTGAAGCTTACGCGGTTGCTCAGTCTGAATCTGGGGCCAAGACCGCCATCCAGTTCACGCTGGCGCATGGAGTTACTGGCTTGGAGGAGGCCTACTCGGAGCTTCCTGTCGATCCTTCCACGGGGAAAAAGGTAGGGCTTCATCGTTTTGGCGAGCCAGCCGGAGTCCTTGATCGGAAGTTGTCCGAGTTGTTTGCTCGTGCTAAGGGATCGACCACCGCCGCGAGTGGCAGCACTACTGTAGCTCCTTAGTATGTTTTTTCTGTAGTTTGTTGCTTCGATTGTAATGAACCTTGGGGTGTGCTCCCGTACTTTTGTTGTTTTAATCGAAATGTTCTTCTGAAATGCTTCCTGCAATTGTGTGTTTGCTCCCGATGGGAGTAGCCCCCGAGCACCTGTCGAATAGGTGGTTAATATATCTCGAGTAGGGCATCTTATTCCTTAATCTTCCTTGTATTTTTCAGGTGACCGGGGTGGCTATAGAGCCTTCGGGTGGACCTGCTACTTCAGCCGATCCTCTTGTTGCCGCTGTTGGGACCTTGGCGGGTCTCCGTGATCGTGTAGCTGATGGTGTGCGCAAGCTAAAGGCGTTGCGTGGGGTAGCCGATGTGGCTAAATCCAAACAAAAGCTGGTGACTGAACGTGAGCAGTTTGTGATGGATGAATTGGCGTCTGTTGCCAATGATTTGCTCTGTAAGTAGTTCAGCCCCCAAGTCTTTTTTATCTTGTGCTCTCTTTTGATCGTGTATCCTTGCTTTTCAGTTGTTCGACCAGATGATAGGAATGCGAAGCAATTGGTGGAGAACCACATCTTTCAAGAAGCTGGTAGCTCAAGGCCTCATGCGAATAATTTTTGGTCTGATCGTAGTCGAGGTTTTGTGCTTGCCACCTTGAAGTTCCGAATCAACCAGGCGAAGATACTCGTGAGTTCCTTTCACGAGGTTTTGATTGCAATGAATGCTGCTTTTTATCCGCTGCAAAAGTGGTCCAGAAGATTGGAGCCATCTTCTCAGGGTGTTCGGTCGAGAAGGAGAGATTCGCGAGTGTGTTCGCAATCAGATGACTTGCGGCTCGGTGGTGGCTCTCTCTTTCGTCCGGTTATGGCATCCTAAGGTGAACTTCAACTCCATAGCTAGACTTCCTGATGGTCCAATCGACGATATGTCTCCTCATTATAGGGTTGTTCGACCTGCGGCAGAAGAAATCATTCGATTGACCTCGGATGAGGTAGATCGGGTTTTGGCGGCTGAGAATACTCATCGCCATGTATAAGTGTAGGATGTATATATCCTGTTTCATTGTGTAGTTTGTAAAAACTGTTGTAAGGTGTGTAACCTTGTATATATAAATTTTCCTGTGATGCTGAATTTAGGCGTAGCCCCCGTGTGTTTTTGGGGTGTATACCTGTAACTTTTAGCATTTAAGGATGAATAATCTTCGGGTATCTATGGTTGAGAAACCATGTATTTTATTGCGATGACTAAGAAGTCATGTATTCGAGCTACAAGAGTGGCTAACATAGCCTTATTGCTGCGAGAAAAATAGATCTAGGGATAAAATTTGCGGAGGTGTGCGATATTCCAAGGATTGGAATAGATGCCTCCAGTCGCCGGGTTCTTCAATCTATAAGCTCCGCCTGGGATAACTTCGTGTATTATGAAGGGTCCTTCCCATGGTGGCTCGATCTTGTGTCCTTCCTTCTGCTTGAGCCGTAACACCAGATCTCCTACTGCGAAAGCTCTATGGCGTATGCGGCGACTGTGATAGTTTCACAGTGATTGTTGATATACTGCGGATCTTGCGAGTGCAATATCGCGCATTTCATCTAGTGCGTCCATATCTTCCGCGAGTGCCCAGTTGGAGGTTTCTTCGCTGTAGGCGACAACTCGTGGGGCGCTGAACCTGACGTCCTCGGGAAGGACTGCTTCTGCCCTGTATACCATAAAAAATGGTGTGTAGTTTGTAGATCGGTTTGGAGTTGTGCGGAGGCTCCATAGTACTGAAGGTAGCTCTTCTGCCCAATGTCCTGCTGCTGGGTGTAGACGATCGATTAGACGCTTCTTGATGCCAGCTGAAACTAAGCCGTTGGATCTTTCGACTTGTCCGTTCGTTTGCGGATGGGCAATTGAGGCGAATTTGAAGTTGATGCCCTTTTCTTCGCAGAACTGCTGTGTTTCCTTGACTGTGAAATTAGTACCATTGTCTATAATGATGTCGTGTGGCACTCCAAATCTGCATACAATGGAGTCGAGGAATTTGACGGCGCATTGAGCGCTAGCCGAGGTTACTGGCATGGCTTCAATCCATTTGGTAAATTTGTCGACTGCGACCAGCAAGTGTGTGTATCCACCTGGCGTGGACTTGCGTAGCGGTCCTACCATGTCCAGCCCCCATTGTGCAAAGGGCCAGGCGATGGGTATCATATGTAGTTCCGTAGCGGGTGCGTGTGGTTTTGGCGCGAATCGCTGGCAAGCGTTGCACCGGTCGACTAGCTCCTTTGCGTCTCTGGCTGCTGTAAGCCAGTAGAATCCCGCTCGAAAAGCTTTTCCCATGATTGTTTTCCAGCTCGCGTGATGTCCACAGTCTCCTTGGTGGATGTCTTGGAGTAATTCCTTGCCGTCTTCGGGTGCTATACATCGCTGGAGTATACCCGAGATTCTTTGCTTGTATAACTCTCCATTGATCACCCGAAAAGATTTACTGCGCCTGATTAGCTGTCGAGCCTCGCGAAGATTTGCTGGGAGCTGTTTGGCGGACAAGTAGTCGAGGTACTTCTGTGTCCAAACTGGCTCGACCAGAAAAACTTGTCGCGAAATATTGTGAATAAGCTCGATAATGGCAACTTGCGGGCTAACCTCTGTTTCTGGTGCTGCAGGTGCTCCGGCAGATTTCTTGACTTTGACTGATCGCTTAGTCATTCGCTCGAAATATATCCCTGGCGGTACGGGTGTATTCGTGGAACCCATGTTGGCCAGCCTGTCTGCTTCTTCATTACTAAATCTCGCAATGTGCTTTAACTCGCATCCTTTGAAACTGCCCTCGAGTAGGTTGTACATGTCACGGTAGGCAACCATGTTTTCGGCGATGGCGTCGCACTCCTTCATTGTCTGTTGCACGATGAGGTTGGAATCGCCGTAGATCATCAATCGGATGGCTCCACACGTGACTGCCATCTTCATCCCATGCAACAGGGCCTCATATTCTGCGTCGTTGTTTGATGCCGGATCATCAGGTGGAAAATCCAATCGTAGGACGTATTGCAGCTTGTCTCCTCTAGGTGATATTAGGACGATTCCGGCTCCTACTCCTTCGTTTCTTTTGGACCCGTCGAAGTACATTATCCAGTTGCTCGTGTACTCAGGCGGTCCTGGTGTTTGTAGCTCTGTCCACTCGCTTAAGAATTCCACGAGTACCTGGGATTTTACTGCATTGCGTCCTGCATAGGTGATGTCCCAAGCTCCCAGCTCGATGCTCCATTTTGCTATTCTTCCGGATGCCATAGGGTTGTTCATGATTGTACCGAGTGATGCATCATTAACCACTGTGATGGCGTGTTCCTGGAAGTAGTGCTTGAGTTTTCGAGCTGTAAGAACGACTCCATATGCGAGCTTCTGGTAGTGAGGATATCGTTGCTTGCATGGCGAGAGCACTTCACTGATGTAATAAATCGGTCGTTGGACTCCATATGCCTTGCCCTCCTCAGGTCGTTCGACTACGATTGCTGTGCTGATGACCTGGTTTGTTGCGGCTAGGTATAGGTAAAGTGGTTCCCTCTCTTGCGGTGTTGCAAGGACGCGTCTGCTTTGCAGCGATCGTTTCAAGTCTGCGAACGCTTGTTTAGCTTCTGGGGTCCACTCGAATTTGTCTGTCTTTTTCAACAGCTTGTAGAAAGGCAATGCTTGCTCTCCCAATCGCGCGATAAACCTGCTCAAGGCGGCTAGTCGCCCCGCGAGCTGCTGGACTCCGAGTAGATTGGTTGGCTCCTTCATTGTCAAGATTGCTTGTATTTTCTCTGGGTTGGTTTCGATGCCTCTGGCGGATACCAGGTACCCGAGAAGTTTTCCTGCTGGGACACCGAAAACACATTTTGTTGGATTGAGCTTGATCCTGTATGCGTTGAGAGCATCGAATCTTTCTCTGATGTCTTCGAGGAGTGTGTCCTCTACTCGAGTCTTGATGACGATGTCGTCAACGTATACTTGTACGTTCTTGCCAATGAGCTTGGCGAGGCATTTTTGCATGCAGCGCTGATATGTTGCGCCTGCGTTCTTGAGCCCGAAGGGCATTGTCGTGTAGCAGTATACACCGTGTGGTGTGATGAATGCTGTCTTTTCTTCGTCTTCCAGCTTCATCCGGATCTGATTATATCCCGAATAGGCATCTAGGAAGGAGAGGCGCTGACAGCCTGCCGTAGAGTCCATGATCTGGTCGATTCGCGGGAGGGGAAAGTTATCCTTGGGGCAGTGCTTATTCAATGACGTGTAGTCAATGCATACGCGAAGGATGTCAGTGTTCTTTTTGGGGACCAGCACCGGGTTTGCTAACCAGGTAGATATCTTGATCTCCCTGATGAATTTTGCGGCTAGCAATCTATTTACTTCTTCTCCAAGCGCTTTCTGCTTGGGTTCTGAGAACCGTCGAGTGGTCTGCTTGATGGGTTTTGCATCCTTGAAGACTTCGAGTGAGTGCTCGGCGAACTCCCTGGGTATTCCCGGCATATCTGAGGGCTGCCGGGCAAAAATTTCCCAGTACTCACGGAGGAGTTCGACGAGCGCGCTTTCCTATGCTTGCGAGAGGGTAGTTGAGACCATCGCTGTCTTCGTAGAATCTGTCGGGTGCACTTGATGTTTTCGGGTGTCGCTGTTGGCGCTGAACTCCAATTCAGGTGCGTTTTTCTTCGTGAGGGGCATCACGGAGTGATCCGTGGTTTTTGCCAGCGCCTGCAATTCTTCTTGCATCCCGAAAGATTTTGCGATCTCGTTGAACTCAATGTTGCATTTGTTGGATTTCTGAAAATCTCCGTCGATGGTGATAACACCGTATTCTCCAGGTAACTTGAGCTTTAGGTACGCGTAGTGTGGTACTGCCATGAATCTGGCGAACGCTGTTCGACCAAGGATGGCGTGGTACTTTGAGGGCCAGTCGACGACTTCGAAGTCAAGGAATTCTCTTCTGTAGTTGCTTTGATTGCCCAACACAACTTCTAGGTTAATTGTTCCGAGTGGTCGGATTGCCTTTCCCGGAACTATCCCGTGGAAGGATGTTTCTGATTCCGCAAGGCCATCCAGGTTCTTGTTCATCCGACGGAGTGTGTCCGCGTAGATAATGTTGATGCCACTGCCCCCCGTCCATGAATACGTGGGCCAAATCGTAGTTGCCAATCTGTGCTTGGATTACGAGGGCGGCGTGTCTGGTCGATAGACTCGTGGTGGGTGGTCTTTCATTGAGAATGTGATCGGTTGATCCGCCATCTTCAGACATTCGGGCTTTGTTGGCGGAGTCTGCATAGCCATGCATAACTGCCTCGTGTTAGTCTTTTGTGCTCTGCGGGATGGACATACCTTCTGGATCATTGCTAGTTGTCCTGCCGGATTCGGGTACGCATTGGCTCCGGCGTTTTGTGCAGGTGGCGCTGGCAGTGCAGCTAACGCCATGTTTGGATTTGCTGGTGGAGGTAGGGGTTGTGGCGGCTGGAATCCTTGGTGGCCTCCTCCTGGAAGTGGCGGGTAATTTGGAATAGCTGTTGATCTGCTTTTCTTCGAGAAAGCCTCATGAATGTCATGGAACTTCCGACAATCCTTGAGGAGGTGCGTTGCCTTGGTTTTGCTTGTACGCTTATCTGTAAACAGATGTAGCGAGCAGTAAGCATCAAGGTCTTCCTCAGGACTTTTGTCTTCAACCTTTGGTTTCCATTCGCGACTTCCACGTCGTCCGGTATCGCGACTTCGCGTGAATTCCGCTGCTACCATTTCCTCTCGATCCTCGTGATCGTAGTATTTCCTTCTCTTTCTTCGGCCATGGCGATCTTCCTCGGGTGCAGGTGATGATGCTCTCTCATTGCGTACTGCGTCTTCTCCGTTAGCCCATTTGTCGGCTATGTTCATCAGCTCCCCAATAGTTTTGGGTGCGGCTCTGCCTAGCTCCTCTCTGAAAGCAGTTCGTCGGGCGCCCTTTGCGAAGGCTTCAACCGCTACTTCTTCCGAGATGTTTCCTGCGGTGTTCCTGAGCGTGGTCCATCGCTGGATATACTCGCGGGTGGACTCGCCGCTTTTCTGCTTGCATGCTCGCAGTTCTTCAATGGTGGCTGGTCTCTTGTAGGTCGATTTGAAGTTTTTGCAGAAGTCGCGGTGCAGGTCATCCCACGATGTGTAACAGGACTTGGGCCTTGCTTCCAACCAGCTATGGGCCGCGCCAACGAGATGTAGATTGAGGTATTGCATAGCCATGTTCTTGTTCCCACGTTGGCATTTTACTGCCGTGAGGTAATCGTTTAGCCATGAGGAGGGCTCGAGTGAGCCGTCGTACTTCGTTACTTCCGTGCTGAGCTTGAATCTTTTGGGCAGTGGTGCTTCTCGGATGGTGTGGGCGAAGCAAAGTGCACCGCAGGTTTCGTCATCCGAAGAGCCGGACGAAGAGCGTTCGCGATATCGCGCTGCTCTTGCCTTGTCCACTTTATTTTGTGCGAGGTCTGATCGTGCATCGTATCCTAGCTGGTCGCAGTCAGTATCCTTCCTTGGCTCCTTGCTTCGTTTTCGCGAGCGGCTGCTGTGATGTCGCGAGATTTTGTCTCTCGGGCTGTCCTCGCTGCTGCTTCGACTGTCGCCGCGGCGTCGAGCTTCTTTTCCTCGACCACGGCGTGGTGACTTGTCTCTTCTTGGCAAAGTGCTCCTACGCTGGCGGGACGCCTCTTTTTTTTTCTCCTTCTCCTTCTCCAACTGCTCCGCGGCCTTCTTGCGGTCATAGGAGGCGAGCCTTGCGGCTGCCAGTCCTAGCCCCTTGCGCACTTGTTTATACTGCTCTGCCCGAGGGTCGCTTTCCGTCGGCTGGTTCATCTGCATGTAAGTTGCTGCGGCCAGGACCGCGGCGGCAGGAGTTTGCGGGTAGACGTTCCCGTCATCATCAACTCGCAAGAGGGAGGGCATGATCGACCTGCTGGTCCCGCCCAAGGACTCGATATCCCTGGATGTTGACGCGTATCCCTTCCTCGTGGGTCGGGTACCGACCGAGGGTTCTAGGGACAGCTCAGCTCGTCGTTGACTTGATTCATCTGCCGCTCTTCTTCGACGGGCCAGATCTATCCGAGCATCCTTGATAGTTGCAGCTGCTCTCACCAGATGATAGTGGTAGGCTACCATATCTTCGTGTGGTGAATCTGCTGTGGGTGGCTTGCTCGTTCGCATAGCCTCCTTGGCGCGATCCCAAGCTTCCCGCGAGACACCGATTATGGCGCGTTCTGCTGCGCTATGTTCTGTCTCCGGGGGTATCTCTGATCCTGCCATGCAGACTTGAGCCAGTCGTGGCTCGTGCGTCCTAGGCGTAGATCGGAAAGCTCTTTGGACTCGAGAAGGTTCCTCTGTCGAGAGGGTATGGTAGTCGTTGGTATTGAAGCGGACAGACTCACCGCTTTTCTCCAGATGAAGGCGTGAGTCGACAGCTCCTGATTCAGATCCTGATTCTTCCGGGAAGTGGAGGATTCCATCCCTGTTGGTCACGAACTTCAAGCTCCCGAACGTCTGGGTGACGCTCCTCTCCAAATCGTCGAATATCGGGCGCGATTCCGGCGAGTGAGGGGTGACCACGACAGATCCGATCCGTATAGGATTGTTCGGAGCCGTAGTCGAGGGTTTCCAACGAGAATTGGTTGTCGATAAAGCCGAAGATGCCGGTGATCCAGCGCCCGCCGTTCCCACAGACGGCGCCAATTGTCGAATCTGTCGTTCAGCAATTCCCTCAGGTGAACCTATAGGGTTTCGAATAGGAGAACCCATGAGCGCTGGTGGCGATCGTCGGCTAAACAGGGGGCAAGATTTACCCAGGTTCGGGGCCCTCGTAGAGGTAAAACCCTTACTCCTGCCTCTGTCGATCTGTATTAATCGAGTAGATCGGTTACAATGATGGTGGCTCAAGTCAAGAGTATGATCTCGAGCTCAAGGCTTTGGTGTTGCCGTGTTGCTTGGTCCTCTACCGATGGCTCTCCTGGCCTTATATAGGTGGCCAGGTCTCAAACCCTACCCGGAGAGGACTCGAACTCTAACCCTACGTCGGTTATAGGTTTCCTAACTTAGCCCGCAAGGTATTGCGAGTGGGATTCACATGGGCCTTTCGGCGCTCCAAGGGCTCCTCCTCTTGGGCCTTAACCTTGGGCCGGAGATGGGGGTGTCCTTTCCCGCAGGGTCTAATATCCATTCCTTCGTCACGACCCTACCAGTTTCGGGGACTAATGTCGGGCGGCTACCCCCGAGTAGGGGTAAGATAGATGAAGAATGGAGTTCAAGGCATCGTTCGCCAAGTTCGGCTGTACCGAGTTGGTACGTGCCGGATAGGAGTGCTACCTGGTTGGATGGTACCTGGCTGGGGCTATTCGGCAGGAAGCATAAGAGGCCAAGGGAAGATTCGAGTAAGTGTCTGGGTCAGCCGGGTAGCGCTCGGGTGATTCGGATAGAGGAGAAGCTGTTCTACTCGGAGGCAAAGTCAAAGGAGCCGTTGAGGTGAATCCCGCGTATCCCGGAGCCGTACAGGCGTGCGGTTCAACTTACTAGGTATGTGGTAATCTGTATCTATACGTGGATACAGTGCGGTATGGGCTATGGCCTGTCCTGTCTCTGACAAGGGGGACAGGACATGTTAGTGGCCTACCACGAAGACTTTCAGCGACGTTGTCAGCGAAGACACAGAGCTGTGCGTTGCTACACAGTAGAGTTGTCCAATCAGTACTTCTATTCATAGAATAGTGGTTGGCCACCAGTATATAAGGTGGCCTACCCCCTCCCGCGCGAGGGACGTTGACCACTGGCTCATTTATTGCACAACTTAGCTACTCACAGAGAGAAAAAAATACAGAGAGAGAGGAACTCGTGTACTCGGCATACCATAATACAGAGAGAAAGGCAGGAGTAGGGATGTTACCTCCACACGAGGGCCCCGAACCTGGGTAGATTGTGTTGTTTGCAGTGTTCTGAGTGCTCCAATTCGGCGTGCGATCCCTCCCCGGATACCTACAGCGTCCATCGGCCCCAAACTTAAGCCATCCCATGGCATCTGTCTTTACACATCCACGACAGGAAACAACACCCAGAGAGAGAATCCATCCTTCACCGCCACGAACTGTTGCCTCCATCACCGCTCCACCACCATCTATACCACCATAGTCATAGTCATACTACCTTATAATTTAGATCTCATCGCGATCGGCAACATTGTAATAACTATCAACTCGTTCAATACATAAAGATTACTATGTGATTCATGCGGGCATTACAACAAAATACATAGACCGTCATCCAACTGCATCTATGTCTAATGATCCACCCTCTGAATATCATCCTAACAAACACTGGGTATTAAGTTGCAAGCAAAAGATTATCGCTGTAAGCAAAGTGTGTAATGTAAACAATGTAAACTAGGTAAATACCGTTGTTTTCTCCCTAATGGCAACAACACATCCTCCATCTGTCACGTTTCTGTCACTCGAGCACAGATGCAAAGGAGGCATGAACCCACTATCGAGCATAAATACTCCCTCTTGGAGTTACTAGCATCTCCTTGGCTAGAGCATCTACTAATAACCCAGAGCAGGCAAGATCATAAATAACATAAGCATGAAGATAACATGATAGATTGATAATCAGAAGACATAACATTCAACATTCATCAGATCCCAGCAAACACAACATGTAGCATTACATAAAGATGATCTTGATCATGATAGGCAGCTCACAAGATCTAAACATGAGGTACAAAGTGGAGAGAACAACCAACTATCTACTGTTATGGACCCGTAGTCCAGGGATGAACTACTCACGCAT
This sequence comes from Alopecurus myosuroides, assembly GCA_028641055.1. Taxonomy (NCBI): domain Eukaryota; kingdom Viridiplantae; phylum Streptophyta; class Magnoliopsida; order Poales; family Poaceae; genus Alopecurus; species Alopecurus myosuroides. The sequence continues at coordinate 163,332,006 of CM054061.1, read as the reverse complement.
CACTTCAAAGGAGGGCATGGTGGTGTAGACCCCTCCGGTGATGATTTACCCCTCCGGCAGGGTGCCGGGGAGAGCTCGAGAACCCTCCTGATCTCGGGATGACGGTGACGGCGGCCTCGGGTGTTTCTCGGGAAAAGTGGTATCCTCCTAGGGTTCATGTCTCGGGGGGATTAAATAAGTGAAAGGGCAGAGGCGGTGGAGGCCTGGGGGCCCACACAACCCCCTGGCGCGGCCAAGGGGGGGCGCCGCCCTGTGGTGTGGGCCCCCCTCTGGGTCTCTTCGGGACTCCATGGAACCTTCGAGAATTCTAAGACTTCCGGGCTTCGAATTTTTCCAATTCCAAGAATATTTTGAGAACAACTTATCTGAAACTAAAAACAGCAGAAAACAGGGAACTGGCTCTATGGCATCTTATCAATAGGTTAGTGCGAAAAATCGATAAAAATGACATAAAGTGTATAGCAAACATGTGGGAAACAATAAGAAAACAACATGGAACATCAGAAATTAAAGATACGTTTATGACGTATCAGTATACTCCTTTAGAATTACCCAATGGATATCGTTATGTTCACCTAGTTTATAATGTGACGCTAGATAACACCAAAAGTAAAACCTCGAGAATATATCACCCCGATAACCTCATGGTCAAAGTATACATTGTAATATAACTGTGTTGTGATATGATACTAAGGATAGAGATGTCTTAATGGAATCTCTTAGCATATCAACTACTAGGGTATACCCAGCCATATTGTTCCCTTCCAAAAATATGTTATTCATTAATGCTGACATAAACAATGTGCATGACCGGGAAAACACAATCATCAAGCATCCAATGAATTAGTCGTAAAAGGCAAGACTAGGGTTATATACTTTGTTCATGTTACTACACGTGAGTGTGAGTTTTCCTCTGAATCTCATATTCCGGAGCCATGTGAGTTATAGCATTATGATATGAAACATAATTATAGAACAAATGTACAAATATTATTGCCTTTTGGGCACACATCCACCAAATTCAACTAGATTAATAATGCTCAGGATCACATCAAGATCACACCATGGGAGAGAGATAACCACATAGTTACTAACACGAGCCCTTGGCCCCGCGGAGGGACTACTTCTGCATCATCGTGGGAGGTAGAAACATCGATGAAGATGAATCTAGGGGCACTTCCATGTCCCATCATGGTGCCAGAACATAGACTTCTGTCCCCCGAATTAGGATTTTGGATTGTGGTGGAGCTCCTAAGCATTCCTGGAAAAATCCTCTGGGTATCGATGTTTTTAGGTCAAGGTGGCATGTATGGGCAAAGAGGCGACACGAGGCAGTGTCCAGGACCACCAGGCTGAAGGGGTTCGTAGCAAAATAAAAAAAATCTAACTAGCGAACACCAAAAACTTGCCAGGATCTATCTACTAGTAATGTGGTAACATTTGAGGTTTCGGTGACATACCCTTGTAGACTGAAACACGGGAATTACGCTCCCACACAAGCGTTGTTGAGGAAGATGACGTAGTCGGACTCATGGTCGTGTAGAACTTGGTGTGTCCGTGACGACCCTGGTGCAACGACGGTGCTCCTAGCACCACAAGTGCAGCGCCTCTCAATACTCGCACACGTACGGTGCTTGATGATGACTTCCGATACTCCGATCCAACAGAGATTGCGGAAGTAGATCTTCTAGACGGAATTCCCTCAGCACGGCGGCATGCCAAGGTGAAGTGATCTCTCACATGCGCAACCCTGACTTGGGGCCGCGGACTGCAGGAGAGAGGGAGGTGGAAGTGGAGGAGCTAGGAGAGGTCTCAAAAATTTCCTGGAATTAATTGTGAAATTCTGGATATTAAATCAATTTATATGCCTCTCTTTATATAGGGGTAAGGGGATGTTCCTTGATGACCCAAAGTGTAGGGGATCGCAATAGTTTTCGAGGGTATATATAGCCCAATTTATTGATTTGACACTATGGGAGCCAAATAATACTTATAAACCTTAACAACTTAGTTGTCAATTCAGCTGCACCTAGAAAATAACTTGCTTCATACAATTTATTATTAGTAACGGTGATATTATGGCGGTAGTAGTGTAATAGTAAGAACAATAGTAAAATAACAGTAGCAATAGTAACAGCGAATGCAAACGGAGTGGACAACAATGCTAAAAACACCATAGGAAAAGGGATGGATGTAAGAGTATTGCATGGATGAAATCAATCATGTAATAGCCTTAACAAAAGGCAGCACAAATATAGAAGAGAGCATCCAAGTCACTAACAATCACAGCATGTATCCCGGAAATAGTTGTGCCTGCTTGCAATAAGAACTTGCACAACATCTTTTGTCCAACCATCTCGTTGCTGCAGAGGCAATTTGGAACTAATAGCGATTAAGGTACTTGTTTCACCAAGTACCAGATCAAAGCATTAACACTCAATGGATACAAGAAATCCTCAAACTAAAATCCATCCCCTCTAATATCCCAACCTATCACCTTGGGGTCTCGGGTTTCGGACAATAATAGGTGCATACAACTCATAGATATGAACCAAAACAACCTTTATATTTATGAAAACATAACATGTTTAGATCTGAAATTATGGCACTCAGGCCCTAAGTGACAAGCATTAAGCCCTCCAAGTTGCAACAACAATAGTGGATACTAGGCATCATGCCCTATCAATCTCATGGACTATTACATAATCAATCACATCCAATACCTACCATCTCATCTGCCTACAACAGAGAATTACTCACACATCGAAGGGGGGTCATGGAGGGTTAATGGAGAGGCGTTGGTGACGACGATGGCGGCAAATCCTTGTCCTTGCAGGGTGCCAGAACAGGAATTTCTGTCTCCCGAACTAGGGTTTCGAGTGGCGGCGGAGCCATGAATCATATTTGGGAAAATCCTTTGGGGCTTCTCTGTTTCGGAGACGAAGCAACATAAATACCAAAGGAGAGGCCTGGAGTGGTCCCAGGCCACGGAGCGACCTAAACGCGCGACCTAGGGGGGAACGCCTGGCGCATGTCTGGTGCCCCCAGCCCCCCCCCCAGAAACCCTTCTGGCTCCGGGAGTCTTCCAGTGAAAAATATTTTGTGTGAATTTTTGGGTATTTTCTGGGAAAGTTGAGTTCTGCACAAAAATAGACACCAAGGGTAATTCTGGTAAAAACAACGTCAGTCCGTATTAGTTTGATCCAAATGAAGGAATACGCCCGAAAGGCAATAATAAAGTGGTTATTATCTTATTCCATGTTTATGGTAAATGTTTATTTATCGTGCTATAATTGTATTAATAGGTAACGTTAATACATATGTGTATAATAAAAAAAACAAGAGTTCCTAGTAAAACTTCTCATTTAAACTAGCTTGTTGATTAACCGATGGTGAAGGTTTCCTGATCAAGAACATTGGATGTTGTTAATAACGGGGTCATGTCATTGGAAGAATGATGTGATGAACACATACCCAAAGAAAGTATAGCAATGTGATCAAGTCATTAAGTTTAGATTGTTATATTCATACGAAGTAACCCTAATACTTAGACCATGATATCATGTCAATCACTAACACCAGAGGAGTGCTTTGATGACATCAAACGTCACACAGTAATAGGGTGACTATAAAGGTGGTGTTGGGTACTCTGAAACTATTAGTTGAGTCTCATGGATCAAGAGTGGGATTTGTCCATCCAAATGACAAAGAGATATACTCTGGGCTCTCTCGGTGATAGCACATCGACACCGCCTTGCAAGCATGTGACTAGGTCACAAGGATGTCATATCACAGAACAAGTAAAAGAGTACTTTTCGGTAACGAGATCGAACTAGGTATGGTTCACACTAATGATCGGATCTCGGACAAGTAAAATAGCGCGAGACACAGGGAATCGGTTACAACATTTATGGTTCATGCAATCACTATATTCAGTGATGAATGCGTAGGAGTCATTACAGATCTCCGGGTTCTCTTGTTGATTATTGATCGGAGAGGTGTCATGATCATGTCTACATTATTCGCGAACCGTAGGGTTACACACTTAAGATTTGATGACGCGTTTGAGTGGATACGGAATATCGGAGAAAAGTTTGGACATCACCATGATTGTTTTGGGGAATATTGAAATAGTTCAAGGTTGTAAATGTTAATGTTTGATTAACAAATAGTTCAAGGGGTAAGTGTTAATGTTTGTTGATAATGTTAACAAATATTAAAATATAGAAATGAAATTGATTTATTTATTTATTAAAGAAAACCCTTGGAATTTTGTGTGGGAATTTATGAGATAATGGGTGGGTTGAGTGGCGACTCCACTCGCATGAAGAGAGGAGAGGTGGGGGCACCCAAATTTCGTGGCTGTCTCCCCTCCTATGTAAAGAGGGGTGGGAGATCCCTTTTCCCACACAACTTGTTGTTATCTCTCTCTCCATCCTCCCGCTGCTCCACCTCTTGTTCATCCACTTGGCGAAGCCATGGCCGTCTAGTTTCTCCGCCACACCATGTCGTCGTGTTGTTGGAGTTTCTGGTGGATCCTCTACTTCTACTGCCCTGCTAGATCGAGGGAACGGATAACATGACTTTATTGATGCAATTAGATGTATTTCTTAATAACTATCTTGTAGTTGCGAATGCTTGCAAGTAGTGTAATCATAATTTTGCATTTGCCTTGGATGGGATGGTGCTCAATCATAGGTCTACCCACATAACACTTACCAAAACGATAAATATTAATCAACGACGCGTGATAAGAACAACTTGACGAATCCTCCCGTGTGTCCTCAAGAACATTTCATTCACTATAAGAAACACCATCGGCTTGACCTTTGTGCTAAAAAGGATTGGACCACTTGCAGCAACTATTTACTTTTATTGTTATTTACATGTTATTGATTTATTTACCACTACAAAATCCCTTAACATTTGTTCTCTAGTGTTTACAATGAAACCTTGCTCAAAACTATTTATCAATACCATATGCTCCTCTCTGGGTTCGACACTCTTATTTATCTAAAAAGCTACGATCGATCCCCTACACTTGTGGGTCATCATCGACAAACTAAGAGAGAAATAACGGACATAATCATGCATTGCAGAAAAATAACATTGAATAAAGCATGGATATAATATTATTACCCTGAAAAAAGATCATTGAGGCTCGATAGACTTTGTTTATAGTCTTTAACATGTGTAAGCATGTGACAAGCCGGACAAAATAAATTCTTCGGAGGGATATACCATGATACGTTGTAAACGTATCTATAACATTTGATGCTCCATGCTTGTATTCTGCCCAATACCTTTTGTTTTCCACATGTTTTCTATCGTTTTCTGAATGTTTTCATTGACTAACATATTAACGAGATGCCCCAGGCCAGTTGCTATTTTCTGTTGTTTTTTATTTAAGAAAAGTTCTTAAAGAAATATTCTCGGAAAGGGCTGAAAACGGAGATCATTTTTTACCCGGAACGAAGACATAGTCCAAAGAAGAGCTGGAGGGGGTGATACGTCATAAACGTATCTATAATTTCTGATGTTCCATGTTGTTTTGATGCCTTATGCTACATGTTTTCCTTACACTTTATGTCATTTTTATCGATTTCCTGGGACTAACCTATTGACAAGATGTCGCAGAGCCAGTTCCATGTTTTCTGCTGTTTCTAGTTTCAGAAAAGTTGTTCAGGAAATATTCTCGGAATTGGAAAATTTGAAGCCCGGAAGTCTTAGTATTCCTGAAGGTTCTACGGAGTCCCAAAGAGGACCGGAGGGGGGCCACACCATAGGGCGGCGCGCCCCCTGGCTGCGCCTAGGGGTGGTGTGGGCCCCTCGGGCGTTCACCACCATCGCCCTTTCGCCTATTTATTCCCCCTGATACGTCAACCCTTAGAATATACCACTTTTCCCCGAAAAATACCCGAGGCTACCGTCATCGTCAACCCAAGATCGAGAGGGTTCTGGAGCTGTAATGCTATATGTTGTGTTTGTTGGGATCCGATGATTATTAAATGATATGTCTTTTGATTATCAATCTATCATGTTATCTTCATGTGTATGTTATTTATGATCTTGCATGCTCTCTGTTGTAAGTGGATGCTCTGGCCAAGTAGATGATAGTGACTCCAAGAGGGAGTATTTATGATCGATATTGGGTTCATGCCTCCTTTGCATCTATGCTCGAGTGACAGAAATGTTACGGATGTATTGTTGCCATTAGGGAGAAAACAACGATGTTTAATTCATTTACATTGTTTACATTACACACTTTGCTTACTGAGATAATCTGTTGCTTGCAACTTAATACCCAACGTTTGTTCGGATGATATTCAGAGGGTGGATTATTAGTCATAGATGAAGTTGGATGACGATCTATGTATTTTGTTGTAATGCCCCCATGAATCTCATAGTAATCTTTATGTCATGCATGTTTCTTTATCTATCAATTGCCCAGCTGTAATTTGTTCACCACGCATGTTAGCTATCTTTTATGGAGAAACACCTCTATTGAACTGTGTACCCCAGTCCATTTTCTCATACTGATAATACAACCACTGTTTTCATACTGCTTCCAATGTTTTCATATTGTTCTCCTACTGTTTTCCACACCATACATTTAACCTCTTTGTTATCAGCAAAACCGATGAGATTGACAACCTCACTGCTTCGTTGGGCAAAGTGAATTGATTGCATTGTGTAGGTTCCACATTGCTGCTTAACCGATAGGGCGCCCTACCATCTCAACTGCATCAACCTTCTGAAGTTACTCCTTCCTCCTATTGGTCGATTCAACCTTGGTTTCTTTCTGAGGGAAACTTGCTACTGTGCTCTTCATACCTTCCTCTTGGGGTCTCCCAACGAATGTGTGTTACACGCGCATCAAGCTACTTTTCTAGCGCTGTTGCCGGGGATGAAGAGAATTTATGCAAGTGGAGTCTCTCACCTCCAATCATTTTTACTTTGTTATTGTTTTTCTTGTTACTTGCTTTATCATGCTTTCTATCAATGGTTGATTCCTTTGAAACTAGATCTTATTGGCAAGGTGGGTTCACGGAAGAACAACACAAATATTATAAGGAACACCGCTTGTCATAAAAAGGGATACAATTATGGGAGCAAATTAACAAATTGCATGACTATGCTAAAAACTTGTGCTCTACTTATAATGTTACTTATTGCTTTGATAAATATTGTTGCTGTAGGAGGTATAAACACCTCCCTTTTCAATGTGAGTATAATGATGATATTACCATATCTTCTTATGTTAAGGGAATTATGACTTTGATGATGTGGAACAACTTGAGAAATTTATTGCTTGGAAGGGTGCATTCGAAATTGCTTATTTTCTTGAAAATATTGATGATGCACCTTATAAATAAGAGATTTATTATATACTTGAATATTGCTTTGATAATTACTACATAATTCAATATCTTAAAAGATTCTCTCCACCAAAGGAAGTAACTGATGCCTTGCAGGAACCTATAGAAAAAGAAACTACTGAATCTGGAAGCTCATTGGATGGAAAAGAGGAGAAGAGTGATGATAAAGAGGAGGAAGAATGGAGTAGCTACCCATGTCTGCCTCCCAATGAGATTAACTCTGTAACTCATAATTGTGATGATCCTATTGATTCTTTTGAAATATCCCTTTTAGATGAAATTGATACTTTCTATACTTGTGACCTTGATGCTACTATGAATGAAACTTGTGAGAATGATATACTACTGTTATTTACGATAATCAATGCTACTTTGATAAAACCTATGAGAATCCTCTATTTATTACAACCATGGATATGCATGATAATGAGGAAGTCTGTTTAGAAAATTTATATGATAATGCTCTAGATGATGGTCCTATGTTACTTGATGTTATAAATTATAATGCTACTAAAAATGGTATTGCTATTAGTGGTCCCATGCCTTTTATTAGTGATCAATCATCTCATTTTGATATTGCTAAAGGTGTGGAAAAAGAAGAGCTGATTTCCAATTTTGATCCCACTGTTTTTTAGCTTGATATGAATTGTGTGCTTTTAGACCATGACAAACATGATTTATGTGATAATTATGTTGTTGAGTTTTTTCATGATGCTACTAGAAATTATTATGAGAGACTAAAACACTTCTATTTTTGTTGTTGCTCTTGTTTTACCTTCCCATGATTTCTAGTTTGAGCTTCTTTAATTTATTTCTTTACAAGATTCCTATGCATAGGAAGTGGGTTAGACTTAAATTTGTTCTATACTTGCTTCTTGATGCTCTCTTTTGCTTAATAGCAAATTTTCCTGTGTGTTGCAACGGGAGATAAAAAAATTCTACATAGGGTCCATCTACTTTGTCTCGTGTGTTTGAAACCGTCGTGTTAGTTTGATTTGGAAATAGTATCGGTCGATAGTGAAAAAATCGCTTGGTTTTGACATTTTAGTATTTACTTGTACGGTTTTGCCATGAACCCTCTATAAAATAATCATAAACTGCTAGACACCCCTGCAATGAAATCGGCATGAATCACGAGAGATGAATGTGACGGTGCAGTTAATATACTACATATCTGGTGATAAAAGGAGCACTACCTCGCAATGCTCTTCATCTCCTCTGTCGGCCACATCATTGTTAACATGCAGATCAAATTGTTGTAAATATTTTCAATGGTAATGCAGTCTCAAATTAGGAGAAATAATAAATGTGCTCCCCAAAATCAAACCCGAAAAGTCCAGGACCAAAACCATAACGACCGAAACTCCGGTCACAAGTTCGGTCATCGCGGTTGGAAGACCAAATAAGAGCCAGTCCAATAGATGCATCGAATTCGGATCCACATATGTTTGTTTGGAGAGCTTCAACACAACATTCCTCTACCTTTTGTCTGTGGACTTCAATGGCCTCCGTAGATCTCACTATCAAAATTCCAACATTACTTATTTTATTGATTTTCTATTTCTCTCTCAAAACAACACAACAAAAAATAAAAATACTCTCTAGGCTCTCAAATTCTGTAAACACATTTTTTGAAGCACAAGTTTAGCACATCATAAAAGGATATTAATGGTTTTGGAAAAATTAGTGTTTGTGGAAGAGCAACATAAGAGAAACAGCAAGCAAACTAGCATCAGGAATGACAGCTAGCAAAACAACAAGCCAATTTAGTGACGAAAACAACATACACTCTTCCTCCTCTTATTTATGTTTCTTCTTGCCCCTACTTTCTCTTCCTCATTCATTAATTTTCCCCTCCCAACCAAATCCTCCACATCCTCTTCATTCCTAACGACAATAAAAAAAAACTTGAATTAATGAATCAAAAGACGGGCATGCAGGCGAGGAAAACCTGGACCTTGAGGATAGCGTTGCAAGCTACTCGTAGGAGACAGTATGGGCTGCGCCTGCACTTTTGGTTGACAGGTACTCCCTCCGTTCTATATTAGATGACTTTGAAATAGATGTATCTAGCACTAAAATATGTCTAGATGCACTCATTTCAAATTCATCTAATATGGAACGGAGGGAGTAGAAGGGAGGCAATGAACTGCTTGTAGGAGACGTCTTCGGCAGTGAGCGGCTATGCAGGCTGGCGGCAATGAGCTCCAGGCTGGTTTTTTATGTTGTCGGCGGAGAGGTCCCGGGCTGTTTGTTGATGCTTCCGCCGGCGTGGTCATTGGCGAATCCTTGGTGGAGGATTTGACATGGGAGGAGCAGAAGTGGCCACAGATCTAGACAGTGGTAGTGGCTAAATCAGGAGTCATCAGAGACGAAAACTCGGCCGCGGCAGGGCGAGCCTGGCTAGGTACGAACGCGAGGAGTAGTGTGGAGGGCTCCGCCGTCTATTCCACGCGTTTGGGCCGCCGCCGTCGGGTGTGTCGAGTGGTGGTGCCTCGTTGCGATGCGTCTCCTATCGCCATGCGTGGCCGACGCCGGGAACGCTGGCAGCAGGGCGAAGCTTACCCCTCTCGTTCGTGCGTAGTTCAGAGTAGAAGGTGAGGCCGCCAAAGTTAACTCCCGGAGTGGACCATAGGTGTGACGACGTCGCCTGCGCAGGTCGGCACGGGAGTGCATCAGCCAAACAGTGTCTGTTTCTCGAGTGGAAGGCAGAGCGGCCGGTCTGGAGTGCCTCCACATATGCGCGATGCACGCACAAACTGGTCAAGCACGTGCAGGCCCGGAGTACGACGACATCCTCTAACCTCATCGTCGACTTGTTGATCTCGACAGACCAGATCGTGGCGAGCTGGAGCATCATGACCTCGTCGCGCCCATCCCGTCAGGCGGGTGCCAAGGATGGTGTTCGTTTCGGATCCCAACCCTCTGCCCACAGGGTCTCGTACAACGGACAGACCTTGGGCAGCCACCGATTGGCGTCGATTGGCAAAAGAGACGACACAAATCGCGTCAGAGCCGAAGGTCACTCTGAAGGTCACCGATTTGTTTCACTTTCGCGTCATGTAAACAAAAAAAACTCGCGTCCTGTTTTGTGGAACACCGACCCTGCATGTATGTTTTTTTTTGAAATTGACCCTGCGTGTATGTTTATAGTACGTGATGGAGTTGGAGTCTTTCTACTATGCGAAACAGAGGGAGTATTCGAGCAGGTCTCGATCGAGTCATACGTGTATGCACTGAGCAATGCAACCTTGTTGGAAACAATTCTGTTTTTGTATTGGATCAGGAAACGAAGAGGAAAGGAAAACGAACCCAATCCAACAAACCTCACGGTCATATAGACAAACCTCACGATGGATAAAACGATGTAATTATTAATTTATATTAGGTAAAAAAATTGTGGGAGGGTAAAACGGTAAAATACATGATGGACCGGAAGAAACCTTCCTCTCTGTATTATTAGATAAAGATTCATAATTCTTATGTGAGCATCTTATTCACTTGAAAACACTTGATTCCATTTTTCTAGGCCTAGCTAAAAGGCGTTAAAGAAAAGCACTTCTTGAGAGATAACCTATGGTTTTATTTTTGCTTTGTTTTTCTCTGTTTTCTTTGAATCAAGGGGTTGTATAATTTTATAGAAAATCCTTTATATCTTTATTTTCATGTTTTAGTTGTGCCAAGTAAAGTTTCTAACGAAAGTTGGAGTTGGTTTTGGATTTCTGCGCAGGAAACAGATTTCTGATGTCCACCGTAAAAATCGTATAAAATGCAAAAAGATCAGAATGACCTGAATATTTTTCTTCTTTTTCCTCACCTAATTCCGAAACTTTTTCATTATTTAAGTTTTTTTATCTGAGCAACGGAAGTGCCCCGTAAAAATTCGTCTTTATAGACTTTTCTCGTTTTGGCAGATTCTGCCATTTTTCTTGTATTTGCTCTTTTACGATGTCAAATGGATTTCTTTGCTTCACGAAACATCAGTGGCTGTAGATAATGTTTAAAAGTATTGATGGCACTTGTGCCCATGCAGAACCCATGATTTTTTTGCACTAACGCTCTAATGTGAATTAGTCTTTCAGTGTGGTGTGAAGCAAGTTTTCAAGGGTCAAGAGAAGAGGGTGATATAATGTGTTCAAGAAGAGTGCAAGGTCAAAGCTTGGGGATTCCCCCGTGGTTCATCCAAGAAAATTCTAAGAAGATTAAAGCATCTAAGCTTGGGGATGCACAAAGCATCCCCTTCTTCATCAACAATTTGTCAGGTCGCTTCTAGTGAAACTATATTTCTATTCGGTCACATCATATGAAGTTTCCTTGGAGCGGTTGTTTGTTTTTCTTTTGTTTTCCTTGCTGCAATAATATAGTTGGAACCTAGCATTCTTTTTGTGGGATATAGACACACTCCACTTTTTAATTTGAATACTCGTTATGCTCGTATGCTTAGTTTTTCTTCTAGCTGCTGCAAAATTCCTATTTAGCTTCTGTTTTTCTTGCATCTCTTATTTAGAGCTGTTAGTTTTGGTAGAGTTGTGTTAGTACTATCTTGTTTCATAGATATATCTCTTGGATAGTTTTTGTTGTTTGGTGTTTGATGAAAATAGAAAATGCTACGTGTGGTAGATGGTATAACGAAAAAGCTTGCATATTCTTGTAGATCACTAAATTGTTTCACTTGATTATTTGTTGTTGTTTTGAGATACTAGTATGCTTAATGGTAAACTTGCTGGACTAGTAGAGTAAAAACAATTAATGTCTGGTCTAAAATCTTGAAACTGTGCCACACTCAAATAACCAGTTGATAGGATAATGGTATATGACTTCCTTTGCTGATAGCAATCGTAATGGCATTTTGTTACGCGCTACGGTCGGGGTAGCTAACAGTGACTTGTCACTGCCACGGACCCTCTTGGAGTGATTTTCACTATGCCTTGTGAGATCATAATTTTAGTTGGAATCTTTTAACTTGTGAGTTCTATGTTGCGGCTTTCTGGCACTTACACCATCCATATTTGCTAGCCTCTTTGGTACTGTGCATTGCTCATTCTCACATTGAGAGTTGGTGCAAACTTCGCCAGTGCATCCAAAACCCGTGGGAGAACTTTGTTCTTCCACACATAAGCCAAAAATTATCTTCCTCAAAACATCCACCATACCTACCTACCATGGCATTTCCATAGCCATTCCGAGATATATTGCCATACAACATCCATCATCATTATGTTACTTGTCATTCTTCATTGTTATTTTGCATACTGCTACACTGGCAGGAGCATTTAGTTTTACATACATCAGAGATATTTCAGTTTGAGTTATGAGTACTAAAAGTGTGTTGATTCATTGTAGAATAGAGTGTTGCCCCTACTAGTGAGGTTATATATCAAAAAAAAGAAAAAAAAAAGAAAAAGGGAAAAAATAAAATAAAATAAAGAAAGGGCAAAAGAGAGATAATAAACAGATAAAGGGCAACACTACTATCATTTATTCCACACTTGTGCTTGTTTAGCATCATTACTTCAGTTTGGAGAGAGTTTTCATATTATGACTTGCATAACTATGTGGGGAACTTACATTATAGAACTTGGCTTCTATATTCCAATGATGAACCTCCTCAAAAGTGCTCTAGGTCTTTGTAAGCAAGAAAGTTGGATGCACCCCCACTAATTCCATTAGATAGCTTTCATACTCTTATAGCTCTATGTGCATCCGTTGTGTGGCAATCACTACTCCTTGCATAATTTCGATTATAAGACTTCCTCTTGTCTAATGGTCACTTTCAATTGTGTGAGACTTTTTTCCATTGACCATCCAAACCCCCCATAATGTTCTTTTAGCCACAACATCCTGGTGCCAGGGACCAATACGAAACGCTTGCTTGTTTTGAGTGGACAAATATTTTAATGATTCTCCTACGTGCATATTATTGTCACTTGACTTGATCCTAACAGGATTTGTTGTGAGAGTTCGATGCCTTGGATGATTATATTGTTGTTCTTGAAGCTTAAATCATCTTTAATATACTTTGCACAGTTTACATGCTATTTGATATCAACTATAAACCACATATTAATGGTTTATACATTATTCTATTTTATATCAACTATAAACCACATCCTTTATTCATTTGATCCTAGTTTACATGCTTTACATTACTATGATGATCAAGTTTATGTTGGTAGCATGTCACCTCATATATTATTTGTTTTGTCGTTTATCTACTCGAGGACGAGTAGGAATTAAGCTTGGGGATGTTGATACGTCATAAACGTATCTATAATTTCTGATGTTCCGTGTTGTTTTCATGCCCTATGCTACATGTTTTCCTTACACTTTATGTCATTTTTATCGATTTCCCGGGACTAACCTATTGACAAGAGGCAACAGAGCCAGTTCCCTGTTTTCTGCTGTTTTTAGTTTCAGAAAAGTTGTTCTGGAAATATTCTCGGAATTGGAAAATTCGAAGCCTGGAAGTCTTAGAATTCTCGAAGGTTCCACGGAGTCCCGAAAAGGCCCGAAGGGGGGCCACACCATAGGGCGGCGCGCCTCCTGGCCGCGCCTGGGAGTGGTGTGGGCCCCTCGGGCGTCCGCCGCCATCACCCTTTCGCCTATTTATTCCCCCCAATACGTCAACCCTAAGGATATATCACTTTTCCCCGAAAAACACCCGAGGTCGCCATCATCGTCAACCCGAGATCAGGAGGGTTCTCAAGCTCTCCCTGGCACCCTGTCTGGAGGGAGAATCATCACTGGAAGGGTCTACACCACCATGCCCGCCTCCGGAGTGATGCGTGAGTAGTTCATCCTTGGACTACGGGTCCATAGCAGTTGCTAGATGGTTGTCCTCTCCACTTTATGCCTCATGTTTAGATCTCGTGAGCTGCCTCACATGATCGAGATCATCTGTTTGTAATGCTATATGTTGTGTTTGCTGGGATCCAATGATTATTGAATGTCATGTTTTTTTATTATGAATCTATCATGTTATCTTCATGTGTATGTTATTTATGATCTTGCATGCTCTCCGTTGTTAGTAGATGTTCTGGCCAAGTAGATGCTAGTGACTCCAACATGGAGTATTTATGCTCGATAGTGGGTTCATGCCTCCTTTGCATCTGTGCTCGAGTGATAGAAACGTGACAGATGGAGGATGTGTTTTTTCCATTAGGGAGAAAACAACGATGTTTACTTTGTTTACATTGTTTACATAACACACTTTGCTTACTTCAATAATCTGTTGCTTTCAACTTAATACCCAACATTTGTTCGGATGATATTCGGAGGGTGGATTATTAGTCATACATGCAGTTGGATGACGATATATGTATTTTTTTGTAATGCCCGCAGGAATCTCATAGTAATCTTTATGTCATGCACGTTTCTTTATCTATCAATTGCCCAGCTGTAGTTTGCTCCCCAAGCATGTTAGCTATCTTTTATGGAGAGAAACTTCTAGTGAACTGTGGACCCCGGTCCATCTTATCATACTGATAATACAACCACTACTTCCACTCTTTTCACAATGCTTCCACTGTTTTCATATTGTTCTCCTACTGTTTTCCACACCATACATTTAACCTCTTTGTTATCAGCAACACCGGTGAGATTGACAACCTCACTGCTTCGTTGGGGCAAACTGAATTGATTGTGAGGTTCCACGCTGCTGCTGAACCGGTAGTGCGGCCTACCATCTCAACTGCATCAACCTTCTAAAGTTACTCCTTCCTCCTACTGGTCGATTCAACCTTGGTTTCTTTCTGAGGGAAACTTGCTACTGTGCTCTTCGTACCTTCCTCTTGGAGTCTCCCAACGAACGTGTGTTACACACGCATCAGGGGGTGCCAGGCGCAGGCCCACCCTAGGCCGCGCCTAGTGGGACCCTGGCCACCGCCTCTCATCAACTCTTCGCCTATAAATTTTCTTAAACCCTAAAAACATCAGGGACCGAGTTATTTTCCATGAAACATATAGAGATGTGTCATCACCTCGAAAGTCCAATCTAGGGATCTTGCTGCCCTGTTTTGGCACCCTGCCAGAGAGGGGAATCGTCATCGGAGGCCTCTACATCGCCATGATTACCTCCAGACAGATGCATGAGTAGTTCACCTCGGGACTAAGGTCCATAGAAGTAGCTAGATGGTTGTTCTCTCCTTATGCCTCCATGTGTAAAGTCTCGTGAGTTGCCTCACATGATCGAGACTGCCATTGTGTAATTGTGCATGTATTCTTGCTGGGATCCAATGAACCATGAGATTATGATTATTTTGTTCATGTCAATCTGAGATGCTTAACTTATATTTGTAGAGAGTTTTTATCTTGTCTTGCAATGCTCTCCGGTGTTTATGATTACCTTGTCCATGTAGTTGTTTTAACATCCAAGAGAGGGTTTATATGCTAGATAGTGGGTTCGTGCCTCCTTTACATATGTGCCCGAGTGACAAAAATGTGACAGATGGGGAATGTGTTGTTGCTACTAGGGAGAAAACAGATGTGCTCTTGTCTACGGACGAGGACCACTACTTACATTACATACTGTTCTTAATGCATTTGTCTGTTTCACACAAATCAATCACTTCGTTGTTGCAACTTAATACCGGATAGATTAGTTGGATAGCTTTCTTGAGGTGGACTTTTAGATATGGATTCATGCTGGATAGAGGTTCATGTGCCTTGACATAATGCCTACAATGTTAGAACTCATGAAATATATCTTGTCATAATAGTATTGTTATACGTTCATGATTTGTCAATTGCCCAGATGTAATTTGTTCACCCAACATGTTTGTTTTATTTGGAGAGACACCACTAGTGAACCTACGGACCGGTTCCTATTTTCCTCATAATTGCAACCTTCTTTCAAGAACTTTAAAAATTGTTTCCTTGTTGTTCTGTTTTTACTTTTATTGCTTTACGTTTAATTCTCTAGTTTCTGCAAGATGGGACGATTGAAAGCCTTCTCGAAAGTTGGGGACAAGAGAGAGTTTGTGTGTTGTGTGCAGGTCCATGTTTGTTGATGCGCCACACAACAAGCAACCTTCTCAAAGACTACGAAGTACTACTAGATTGATAACCCTAGTCCCTTAATCGGGGGGAATTTACGCTAGACTACATCATACCTTCCTCTTAGGGTTTGCCGACGAGCGTGTGATCACGTCTGCATCAAGAATTTTTTGGCGCCATTGCCAGGGACTTCTAGCTTGCTGCAAGCGGAGTATCACACTTACACCCTCTTTCTTTTGTTTTGTTCTTGCTTAGTTTACTTTTCTTTAGTCTTGTTTTTCTTTATAAAAAACCCCCAAAAAAATTGTTCTCTAGTTTCTAGTCTTTTATTAGTGTTGTTAGTTTATTTTGTTTTATCTTGCAAGCATGGCTACCAATGATACCACCAAGCTTTGTGACTTTACTAGTACCAATAACAAACATGCTGGCGTGGTCACACTCTAATTGGGAGACCCGAAGCGGAAGGTATGATGTAGTTCAGCGGAAAATCTCCCCCAATTAAGGAACCAGGGTTTATCGAACCAGTAGGAATTCGCAGTCTTGGAGAAGGTTGCTTATTGTATGGCGCGTCAACAAGCGTGAACCTGCACACAAACACAAACTCTCTCTCGCCCCAACTTTTCGGAAGGTTGTCAATCTTCCAGTCTTGCTGAAAACTAGAGAATTAAACGTATAGAGTCTTGAAAAGTAATAAAAGTAAAAAAAATGGAACAACAAGAAAACAATTATGAAAGTGCTTGAAAAATGGTTGCAAATATAAGGAAAATAGGACCGGGGGCATAGGTTCACTAGTGGTGTCTCTCCAAATAAAACAAACATGTTGGTGAACAAATTGCAGCTAGGCAATTGACAAATCATGAACGTATAACAATATTGTTGAGTGTTCTTAGTTAGGTTCATGGCAAGGGGTACCATAAGCCTGATGGTAGAGTCGTGGGTGGAAAAGTAGGGGGAAAGACGGAGGCGAGGACACAGTTTACCCAGGTTCGGTAGATCACAACTGAGGCGACATCCTACTCTTGCAATCTCACTAAATCTGGGCTGAATCCTGAAGTATACAAAGTACAATGTGAGTCTAGGGTTTCTCTATCTCGGCGAGGTTGTGTTCTTGTCGATCTAACTTCTACCTTCTAGAGTTCTTCCTTTGCGGCTGCTCCCGCCCGGCTTTATATAGATAGCCGGACTAGGGCTTAGAGGAAGGAAACCTTGAAGTCTACGGTAAGTATTCTTGTTCTTGGAAAGTAAGACATCCAACTTCTTCTCCAAGCCAGACTAAGTATTGGGCCGTAGTATGGGTCCTTCTAGAATCTGCCTTTGTGCGCGTCAGCTTTACTGGGCCGCCCAATGGACTTTGCTCCATTGCCTACCGGCCACCCTGGTAATCTGGCCGTTGGCCAATGCCGGATATAGCCTCATTTGGCATATATTCGATAGTAGCCCCCAAAGAGAGTTAAGGCCTCCATTCCTTCGTCTTGGATATTTTTTTCCATACATTTTCATGCCAAAGCCGTCTTTTTAGGGGAATCCGGCATTTCTTCGCAAACTTCGCTTAGAAAGAACCCATTATGCATGTCGTAAGCGTAAAAATCATGCTTACGTCACTGCCGTTTGGATTTGGTCAAAGTCTAAAAAGTGACTATGCTAGATTTTGGCGCGAGAAACGAGGGGATTAGGATTCAATGCGCCAGATCGCCGTATCCCGGATTTCCGGCGAGATACGCGGCATGCATCCAACGCCTAATTTAGCCGTTGGAGCAATCTTAACACAAAAATTCCTATAAATACTCCATCACCCCTTTCGTTTCATCTTCTCCCCCCACTACGATTCACTCGAGAACAAAATGCCAGAGAACTCCACTGCGAGAGCGAGCACAGCGAGAGCGCAATCTTCACCGGAGAGCATTCAACATCGGTGGCTCCGGCTCACGCTTAGCAATCCCCTGCACTGCAATGTTCGGAGGAAGAACCTGCGCTTCTACGGCCACCGGAGATGCGCATGCGGCCCCGGCCGCCACGGATCCTGCCGCAACGCCCAATCCTACCATGAAGGGCACTCCATCTATGGTGGTAGGCCCTTCCGCCACCGCTCCAAGGGCCTTCACGGTCGCGCCGGATACTGTTCCGGGCTCTGATGACCCACAAGTATACGGGGTGTATCGTAGTATTTTCAATAAACAAGAGTGTCGAACCCAACAAGGAGTAGAAGGTGTTGACAAGCAGGTTGGATAAAGGATTCACTGTAACACTAGCAAACAGATTTTTGGTGATTTTTGATATAGCAGAGTGCGAGTAAATAAAAAACAATAAATATAATTGCAGCGAGTGGCCCAATCCTTTTGAGAGCAAAGGACAAGTCGGTTGGTTTACTTATGATTACCAAACGTTCTCGAGGACTCATGGGAACTTCGTCAAGAGCTTTCGCTTCATATAGTTGATTAATATTTATTGCTTTGATAGGTGTCATGTGAGTGAATCTATGCTAATGCACCGCCCAACTAGGACTAATACATACCTGTGATTATACCCCTTGCGAGAATCCGCAACTACAAGAAACTAATTAAGATAAATCTAACCATAGCCTTAAACTCTGGGATCCTACACTCCCTCGTGCATCGATTTCCTAACGGGGGTCTAGGTTTCTGTCACTCCAGCAACCCCACAATTAGTAGCCAAATACACAATGCATCCCTCTAGTCCCATAAAGGTGGAGTGTCATGTAGTCGATGTTCACATAACACCACTAGAAGAATAACACCACAACTTAAATATCAAACCATTAGATATTACTTCAACATAATTCCACTACTAACATCTTGAATTCTCCCATGTCCTGATGAACTAAATGAACTACTCACAAGACATCATATGGATCATAATCAGAGGTGATAAAATGATGAATAACAATCTGGTCATAAAGTGAAAACACTGATAAATCTCATAACCATCAACTACTGATAAGTAATCCATATTGGGAGAGAGATCTAGTGGAAAGCAACAATATAGAACCCTAAATGTTACAACGGGACAGAGGTGGATGGTGAGGATGACGGTTCTTGTGGTGTGGTCGATGACGATGATGATCTTGATGATGCCCGGAGCAATGACGGTGACGATGGCGGTGATTTCCCCTCTCCGGGGAGGACTTTCCCGGGCAGATTTCTCCCTGCCAGAGAGCTTTTCTCTCTCTATTGTTTTCCACTCTGAGGAGGCAGAGGAGTATTTCCTCAATGGTTCCATAGGTCTTAGGATTCCCACGGGATGACCTAGGTGAAAGGGGTCGGACAGAGGTGGGCCAGGGTGGCCACACCACCCCTAGGCGCGGCTAAGGGGGGCACCTGGTGGGCCCCCTCCAGCTGTCCTCGTGGCTGGCTTCCTCTTCTGGACTTCTAAGACTCCTCTGATGCCCCCTTCTTCTTCTGATCATCAGAAATAGGGTATCTTGACGGTGCTTTTTCTATCAGATTTCTGGTCCCGGTGATTATTCTCCAATAATTATCGAACATGCAAAATAAGATGAAATAACATAAGTAATGCAGCATAATATGAAATATATCGATGAATAACAGAAAATTAAGATATAAAATAGTGAAGCAAAATGGACTATCAACTCCCCCAAGCTTAGTCCTCACTTGTCCCCAAGTGAAACTGAACTCGGTAAACATGACCACATGTTTATGGAGCGAAGTGTCGATAAATAAAATACGGACAAGAAGCATCACATTTATCAATACACAAGTCATTCTAGATAGCAACTTCCTTTCATATAACTCAACTTGAAACTAGTAGAGGGAGTCACAATAAAGGTGCAAAAGTAAATCATAATTGGTTCAGGCGAAATTCGTTCTTGGTCAGAGAACAATTAACATATTGTACTTATCTTTCGATCAAAGTCCTTATATTAGAGCTTATATTGCAGAGTTTGACATGCTCAATCATAACAGTCTCTTGCAATCATTGATAACTTTCAAAGTTTTATTCATTTAGATAACAACATTGTACTAGACAAGGAAAGATAAAAGACATGATTGAAGGAATCAACATATGGATGGTTGGATCACAACAACTCAAATGCTTGCTTAAGACAGAAAGAAGTAGGCTTACTGACTCAACATAAAAGTAAAAGATAGGCCCTTTGCATAGGGAAGCATGGATTAACTCATGTTCTAGAGATTTTATTTGATAAACATATAGAGAGCATAAAATATTTGACACTCATCCAAACCTTTCTTACAGAAACTGTGGCTAGCCGAATCCTCGGGTGCTTGCCAACAATCACATACCAT
Source organism: Alopecurus myosuroides (assembly GCA_028641055.1). Lineage (NCBI taxonomy): Eukaryota > Viridiplantae > Streptophyta > Magnoliopsida > Poales > Poaceae > Alopecurus > Alopecurus myosuroides. The sequence continues at coordinate 163,311,350 of CM054061.1, read as the reverse complement.
GGAGGAGTGTCTAAGTTTTTAGGGGTAGGTGTGTATGTCTATGTCAACTAATCAGCAAGCAAACAGTACATTAAGTCACAAGCCAACCATACCTTACAAGAGCGGCTCCCATTGAAGGACGCTATTGGGGTAGTAGATCATCCCTCTTATCTTTAGTTTACGCAATTATGCTTTGACTGATAAATCAGGGGAAAAAGAGTGAAGATAATTTATAGTAATTAAGTTGGGGTTGGGAACCCCGATGCCAGATCTTCTAGAAGTTGGATAAGTGGATGTGCCACTAGTCTAGGTGTGTAAAGTCCAATCAACGAGTAAAATAAGACAATCTACCTACATCCTCAAGAGCTAAAGTAGGAGCATAAAATAGGTGTAATAGTTTTGGAGGTTTTAAAGGTAGCACAAAAGCAATTTACTTGGAGTGGCGGTGAAATACCACACATAGGTAGTGAAGGGAATATGCCCGAGAGGCAATAATAAAGTATTTATTATCTTATTCTTTGTTTATGATACATGTTTATTGCTAGAATTGTATTAATCGGAAACGTTGATACATGTGTGTCTAATAAACAAACAATGGTTCCTAGTAACGCCTCTCGTTTAACTAGCTCGTTGATTAACTGATGATCAAGATTTCCTGATCATGAACTTTGGGTGTTGTTAATAACAGGGTCATGTCATTAGGAGAATGATGTTATGAACATAGACCCAAACTAGGTATAACAATACGATAAAGTCATTTAGTTTATATTGTTATATCTTGCATTCGAAGTAACCTTATTCCTTAGACCATGAGATCATGTCAATCACTAATACTGGAAGGGTGCTTTGATGTCATCAAACGTCACACCGTAACAGGGTGACTATAAAGGTGCCATTGGGTATTCGGAAAGTATTATTTGAGTCTCATGGATCAAGAGTGGGATTTTTCCATCCAAAATGACGGAGAGATATACTCTCGGCCCTCTCGGTGATATCACATTGACACCGCTTGCAAGCATGTGACTAGGTCACAAGAATGTCATATCACAGAACGAGTAAAAGAGTACTTGTCGCTAACGAGATTGAACAAGGTATGGTTGATATCGATGATCGGATCTCGGACAAGTAAAATATCGCGAGACAAAGGGAATTAGTTACGACGTTTATGGTTCACACGGTCACTAGATTCATCGTTGAATGTGTAGGAGTCGTTATGGATCTCCAGGTCCCGCTGTTGACTATTGATCGGAGAGGTGTCTCGATCATGTCTACATTATTCATGAACCGTAGGGTGAAACACTTAAGGTTTGATGACACGGTTGAGTGGATACGGAATATCGGAGAAAAGTTTGGACAACACCGAAATTGTTTCGAGAAATATTGAAATAGTCACCGGAATTGTTTTGGGGAATATTGAAATAGTTCAAGGTGGTATATGTTATTTTTTTATTAAAAAATAGTTCAAGGGGTAAGTGTTAATGTTTGTTAATAGGATTAACAAATATTAAAATAAAGAAATGAAATTGTTTTATTTATTTTTTAAAGAAAAACCTTGGAATTTTGAGTGGGAATTGATGAGAGAATGAGTGGGTTGAGTGGAGACTCCACCCACATGATGAGGGGAGAGGTGGAGGCACCAAAATTTCATGGCTGCCTCCCCCTCCTATATAAAGAGTGGTTGGAACTCCCTCTCCAGACACACTTGGTGTCATCTCCACTTCCCTCCGCCCGCTGATCCACCTCATGTTCATGCGTTTGGCAAAGCCCTGAACGAAGTTTTCTCCACCACACCACGTCGTCGTGCCACTGGAGTTCCAGAGATCCTCTACTTCCGCCGCCCCGCTGGATCGAGAGAACGGAGGTCGTCATCAAGTTGTCCGTGTCACCGATCACGGAGGCACCACCGAATTGTGGTGCACATCTTCTCGGTCTTGACATTGGTGTGAGTATGACTACGCCAACAACGAGATTTGATCTCGTAGCTCTTAGAGTCTTCGAGGGTATGTTTTCCTAAAGACTCTTTCTCCCTGTTGCCTTTCATCTTCTAGATTAGATCTTAGCGCTTCGGGTTTATCCCACATAGGAATTTTTTTGTTTTCTATGCAACGTGCCCTTCAGTGGTATGAGAGTCGGATCGATGCGTAGATGATTTGTACATGTAGAACACATAGGTGTATGTGGGCGTTGATGATCATGATTTTTCCTCCTTGATTATTTTATGATCTTAGTGGCATAGTAGGATGAAGCTGCCCTAGACTAACTTTACGTGTACTTTGTACGCGAGACCTGTCTCACTTGTGGTTGAGGGGGTGTCCATTTCTCCTACTATAGTTAAGATCTAATCTGCGAAGGGCTGCTAAGAATATGTTCATCAACGTTGTGGTTCATGTTCGTAGGTATGAATGGTTCTATCCTCGAAATCCCAAGCCACGTAAAATATGCAAAAATAAATTAGAGACGTCTAACTTGTTTTTGCAGGGCATGTGATGTGATATGGTCAATGTTACAAAATTGATGTATGAGATGATATAATTTGTAAATTATTGACATACCGGTAGGAGCCATATGGTTGTCTTATTATTTATGGCCTGCGTGTTGTATATCATATCCATGTGATATGTTGTAATTTTGATGGACAATCAAGATGGAGGTGCCACGGACCTTGGTGCCAAGACGGTGGAATGATGGAGATCATACCATGATACACAAGATGGAGATCAAGTGCAAGAAAGACCATATCATATCACATTATCCATGCATGTGATGTTAATCCTTTTTATGCATCTTATTTTGCTTAGATCGCGACGGTACCATTATAAGATGATCCCTTTCACTTAATATCAAGATAATAATGTGTTCTTCCTTAGTATGCACTGTTAAGAAAGTTCGTCGTTTCGAGACACCACGTGATGATCGGGTGTGATAGACTCAACGTTCGCATACAACGGGTGCTGACGAGCCTAGCATGTACAAATATGGCCTCGGAACACACGCAATACTACGGTTCTACTTGGCGAGCCTAACATGTACAGACATGGCTTCGGAACACGTAACCGAAAGGTAAAGCATGAGTCATATGGACGATATGATGAACATGTCGATGTTCGCCTTTGCAACTACATCATCTCACATGATGATCGGTTTTGGTGTAGTGAATTTGGTTTGTGTAATCACTAAAACGACTAGAGGGATGTTGTTTTTGAGTGGGAGTTCATGTAGTAATTTTGAATTAACTTGAAATTATTTTATCATAAACAACCAAAGTGAATTTGCATAAATTGTAGTATTCAATGGCATCAACAAACCACCTTACACTTAGATTGTTAATTGAGATATAAATGTTATGATCTGGTAAAACCATTTAAGATTGGTACCGTATTAGTAAATTTTAAAATTGAGCCCTATTGTAGATTTTCGGAATTTCCTACCTAGCTCCATATGATTAATGATTGATTGATCTAGAGAGCAGATAATTCCTACTTAGAATCCAGTGTCATGCTTGCTTTCATAATACTTTTATCTTCAAAAGAATGTTTTGTTGATCAAGGTGATTTAGGAACTGAAAAGAATTTTTTCAGAAACAATCAAGTGAAAGATATATTGATATCTATAAACTTATTTGTGGCAACATGACTGAGTATAATTTATCATGACAATGTGCTCATATTATTTGAATATATGCAATGATTGAAGACGCTAGGCGTTTGAATATTCCAAAAAGTTGGGTGCTAATATGATCCTCTAAATTTCTTCCTTCGAGCTATAGTAGCTTCATCACAAAATTGTTATGATGGTATGGATTAAAAGTACAGGTAAAATCGTTTACCTTGCTTGAGGATTGCTAAGAGTGGAATCTGGAAGAATGCTATTAATATGGTGATACTAGTAGAACAATCAAACTCAAAGTATGACCCAATGGGTGATAGTATATGACTAACACGCCAAGGAAAATGTGCTAGTGTTACTAGCATATTTTGATGTTGAACGATCTTATGTAAAGAAAAGGGAATATTGAAAATAGAATTACAAAAGGTATATGGCAGAAAAGGAGATAACTGGAAAAGTCCAGCTCAGGAGTATATGCTTGATATACAAGTTATAGATGTATTACTAGTTAACAAAGAATTTTTGGGTATTTTGATACCATATTGGTTGGTATGAGTTGTCATACAAAGCAACGCAATTCAAGAAATACAAGGGCCTAAAAGAAACTAGTAGTAGATGTGAGATCGATCATGACAATAACAGAAATAAAGTGTTATTGTGTTCATCGTTGTATCAGACCAAACATCCAAGTTTTATTTTAAGAACTTAATAAGTTGTTATTTTGTTCCGATCTTTTGAAAGGAAAACATGAAGTAACTCCATGTTAATGGACTTCCAGATTCATTTTGTTTTGAATAAATTGATGCTTGTGATACCTCTTCCAAAAGATGACTAGAATTGCGTTCATAGGCAAAAGTAGAATGGACGACTAATTTAATGGGATTTGTTTTTCCTTCATAAAATTCCATCGATGATTTGAGTAGATATATGAGTATATCTATTTAAAGAGAACATAGTTTGATATTTTTGAATTGGTTCAAACTATTGTTAGTATGAAGTAAAAATCACCGTAACAAGATAATCAAGTTTTTATGATTGGATCATAAAGGATAAAGTTTGATCTACAAGTTTAGCAAAACATTTGAGGAATTGCAGAATTTTTCTACAACTTATACTACTCGAATACCCCACATTAGTTTGGAAGTGTTCGAGAGACAAAATCAAACCTTTTTTGACATGGTAACATAAATAAAAATGTCATTATAATTTTGTAGTTTATACATTAGAGACAACCGCTTTTACACTGAAAAGAGCGCCATCATGATCCGTTGGAATTGACACCATATAAGTTATGTCTTGGGTAGTGACCCAAATTTTCCTTTCTTAAGTTTTGGTATGCATAGAATGTGTAAAATGTTTATCACCAAAATAGGATAAATATATGTTTATAAAGTTATCCCAACGAATCCATTGGGTATTTCTCCTATCACCAAATCAAAGACAAATGTTGTTTGTAGAAAGGGTTGATTTCTCGAGAAAGTAGTTCTTGCGAAACAAGTGAGTGGGAGGACAGTACAAACTCAACGAGATTAGAGAATCTTCGTTACCATGTCAAGAGTAGCGCGTCACTGGAAGTTGTTCTAGGGTTTCCTATTTTGACAAATTAGAAGACACTACATGTGTTGTAGATACTTCGAATGAGTTTGCGAACTGAACCAAAAAAAGTCCTAAAACTTTGTACTTAGACCAACTTGTGGTTTAAGATTAAAGTGTTTTTTTGACAAAAAAAGGACCTGGAACTTATAAAGGAAGCAAATGATGGGCCCTGACTTCGTAAAATTGGCTATGAGTCATTATATCCACGATAGTATCCCTGTATGAATATCAAGTATGTGACTTGGTAGTCCTCTCTGTAGGCATGATGCCTAACGATAGCAAACGAGTCTATATAGAAACAAAGACATGGATATTTACATCCTTTGAAAGTTGTGCTTGTCGAAAAGATGTTTTCGACGAAGTTCAAAGAGTTGACTACTGCAAGATTTTGATCTTCCATAGTGATGCTTTAGTATTTGCGGATAGTTCTAGCAGAAGTTACATATTATGATATGACAGTTGAATAACAAAACCAACTCCCCTATCTAGGAAGTTTGATCGAGGATGTGTACTTGACACAGTCTGAGAGTTTTGTAAAATTCAAAATGTTGCAGGAAAGGTATGCAAACTTCAATTGTTGAAGCGAGCATAACAAAGTTGGAATCATTACCTTAATGAAGTTATCAAAAGAGTTTCATATTGATACTTGTAGAGTTACAAGAATTAAGTGTGAGCGCTAAGATATATTTATAATGCTTTATGTAGATGACATATGGTTGATTGGAAAATATGTATTTTAAATTAACACGGTTAAGATTTTCATATTGATGAAAGTCTTAGGAGATATTGGGCATCGATATCTATGAGATATGGATTGAAGCGCCTGATATGGTTGAGCCAAATTACATAGATGAAGTATTGAAGTAAGTCAATATCGAAATGACAAGAATGGGTTCTTGCCACATGGAAAGGAATTGAGCAATATTCAAGTGTTTTGACACATGATGAGCATAATTTAAATTGAAATTTCTGAGTAATGTGTTCCATGCTATGTACACAACCAGATGAGTCCTATGCTATAGAATGTTATAGAGGGATAATTCATATGATGATTAGACAACAGTGTGAGAGATCCTTATGACATTTTTATAAATGTTAAGGATATGTTTTCCTATGCAGTAATGAAAAAATATTCGTTGTAATATGTTACACTAATAGTCTTGTCATTTATTCAAGTAATTTTATCTCGATTAAAACATGTGATAAAAGGTAGCACAATAGGCTGGAAGAAAGTTCCATGCTGGATTTGAATGAGTTTCAAAATTACAGTATTATGACAGGTACTACAACAAAGGCTAAGTATATTTTTGTGTTGACAACAAATAATATGAGTATTTTGTGTCAAGGAGTTCTTCATTGAACTTGGTGTATTTCCAAGAATGTTGACACTATGAAGCTACATTTCACAATGTTAGTAACATTAGTTTAAGATGAGGAATTAAGGTCTCATCGGTTGACTAAATATATACAAAGCCATCTCATTAGAGAATGAGTGATGCGTATAGACACAAATACATGCAAATACGATAGGACATGATCAGTTCAGATCTTTTTGATGAAATTTACCACATGCGAAGCAAGGTAATAACACTGGAATGCCATATGTGTTAAGTGCTTAAACACTAGATTATTGACTCTAGCGCAAGTGGGAGACTGAAGGGAATATGCCCGAGAGGCAATAATAAAGTAGTTATTATCTTATTCCTTATTTATGATAAATGTTTATTTCTCACGCTAGAATTGTATTAACAGGATACGTTGATACATGTATTTCTAATAAGCAAACAATGGTTCCTAGTAACGCCTCTCGTTTAACTAGCTCGTTGATTAACTGACGATCAAGGTTTCCTGATCATGAACATTGGATGTTTTTAATAACGGGGTCATGTCATTAGGAGAATGATGTGATGAACATAGACCCAAACTAGGTATAACAATACGATCAAGTCATTTAGTTCATATTGTTATATCTTGCATTCGAAGTAACCATATTCCTTAGACCATGAGATCATGTCAATCACTAATACTGGAAGGGTGCTTTGATGTCATCAAAGGTCACACTGTAACAGGGTGACTATAAAGGTATCGTTGGGTATTCGGAAAGTATTATTTGAGGCTCATGGATCAAGAGTGTGATTTGTCCATCCAAAATGACGGAGAGATATACTCTGGGCCCTGATACGTCATAAACGTATCCCTAATTTCTGATGCTCCATGATCATATTTTGACAATCGCTACATGTTTTCTCCCTTCTTTATGTCATTTTTATATGTTTTCTGGACTAACCTATTAACAAGATGCCACAGAGACAATTCCCTGTTTTATGTTGTTTTTTAGTTTCAGAAAAGTTGTTCTGGAAATATTCTCGGAACTGGAAAATTCGAAGCCCGAAAGTCCTATTTTCCCCGGAAGCATCCAGAAGACCGAAGAGGAGCCGGAGAGGGGCAGCAGGGGGCCACACCAGAGGGTGGCGTGGCCCCCCTGGCCGCGCCAGCTAGGGGTGTGGGCCCCCTGGAGTGCCACCGTCTTCGCCCCTTCGCCTATTTAAGCCCCCGGATGGAAAACTCTAGGCACCTGATCAAAATCCTCGAAAAAGTTCCGCAGCCACCGTCACCGTCAACCCCAGATCAGGGGGGTTCTGAAGCTGTTTCCGGAACCCTGTCAGAGAGGATATCATCACTGGAGGCCTCTTTATCACCATGCCTGCCTCCGGAGTGATGCGTGAGTAGTTCATCCTTGGACTACGGGTTCGTAGCTGTAGCTAGATGGTTGTCTTCTCCTCATATGCCTCCATGTTTAGATCTCGTGAGCTGCCTATCATGATCGAGATTGATCTGATGTAATTCTCTATGCTGTGTTTGCTGGGATCCAATGAATATTGACCTTATGCCAAGTTGATTATAGTCTTTATTTGGATGTGTTATTTGTGATCTTGCATGCTCTCCGTTGCTAGTGGTTATTCAGGCCAAGTAATTGTTAGTGACTCCAAGAGGGAGTATTTATGCTCGATAGTGGGTTCATGCATCCTTGTTGCCTTGATCGAGTGACAGAAACATGAAGGGGGAGGATGTGTTGTTGCCATTAGGGAGAAAATAACGATGAGAGTGCCCGCGTGCATAATCATTGCTTACATTCCACACTTTTTAATGCAATTATCTGTTGCTTGCAGCTTAAGACCTGAGGGGGTTTGGATGATAACCTGAGGGTGGATTATTAGTCATAGATGCAGATGGATGACGATCTATGTATCTTGTTGTAATGCCCGCACTAAATAACATAGTAATCTTCATGTCATATTGTGCACTACGGTGCAACCTTTATTTGTCAATTGCCCAGCTGTAATTTGTCCACCCAGCATGCTATCTTTTATGGAGAGACACCACTAGTGAAACTACGAACCCCGGTCCATTTTTTCCACACTGTTAAACAACCCACAACAATTTCCTGGTCTCTTTACTTTCTGCAAGCATACACTGTTTTTCCACACTATACGTCTAACCTTTGTTTTCAGCAAGACCGGTGAGATTGGAAACCTCACTGTACCGTTGGGGCAAAGTATTTTGGTTGTGTTGTGTGCGGGTTTCACGTTGTTGCTGACACCGGTGAAGCGCCAGCACCACCGTCAGTGGCGTCAACCTTCCGAAGATTCTCTTTGTCCTACTGGATTGATAACCCTGGTTCTTAACTAAGGGGAAAACTTCCTACCGCCGTGCTCATCACACCCTCCTCTTGGGGTATCCCAACGAGTGCAAGATCTGCACCATCAAGGACTTTTTCTAGCGCCGTTGCCGGGGAGAAGGAAGTCTTCTGGAAAGGGGAGTCTCTCACTCTCAGTCTCTTTATTTTGTTTATTGTCTTATTTTTATTTTTGTCTTGTTTTTATTTCTCTATATCAAAAACACACACAAAAATAGTTTGTTTCTCTATATTGAAAACACACACACACAAATAGTTTACTTCATAGCTGTTATTTATTTGCTTGCTTTTATTCTGCTAAAATGATTTCCTCTGAGAATACCAAGTTGTGTGACTTCACTAGCACAAACAACAATGATTTTATTTGCACACCTATTTCTCCACCTGCTCCTACTACTTCTTTCTATGATATTGAGCCTGCTTTATTAAATCTTGTGATGAAAGAACAATTTTCTGGTATTAGTACTGATGATGCTGCTGCTCACCTTAATAATTTTGTTGAACTATGTGAGATGCAAAAATATAAAGATGTGGATGGACATATTATTAAACTGAAATTATTTCCTTTCTCTTTGAGAGGAAGAGCTAAAGAATGGTTGCTATCTTTGCCTAGAAATAGTATTGATTCATGGACTAAGTGTAAAGATTCTTTCATTGGAAAATATTATCCTCCTGCTAAGATTATATCCCTGAGAAGCGACATAATTAATTTTAAACAATTTGATAATGAACATGTTGCTAAACCTTGGGAAAGAATGAAAACTATGGTGAAGAATTCGTCCCACTCATGGAATGACTACTTGGATGATTATACAAACCTTTTATGCAGGACTGAATTTCTCCTCAAGGAACCTATTGGATTCAACTGCTGGAGGGACCTTTATGTCCATCACTTTGGGCAATGCAACAAAGCTTCTTGATGATATGATGATAAATTATTCAGAGTGTCACACTGAGAGAGCTCCACAAGGTAAGAAGGTAAATTATGTTCAGGAAACCTCCTCTTTAAGTGAAAGGCTTGATGCTATTATGTCTATGCTTGTTAATGGTAAAGCTCAAGTTTATCCAAATAATGTTCCTTTAGCCTCTTTGGTTGCTCAAGAAGAGCATGTTTATGTGAACTTTATTAGAAATAATAATTTTAACAACAATGCTTATAGAAATAATTTTGGTGGAAACAATTATAAGCCCTATCCTCCTAATAATTGTTATGGTAATTCTTATGGAAACTCCTACAATAATAATAAAAGCTTTACCTCTGATCTTGAAAACATGCTTAGAGAATTTATTAGCACACAGACTGCTTTTAATAAATTTGTTGAGGAAAAGTTTGGTAAAATAGATGTTCTTGCCTCTAAAGTAGATAGCCTTGCTATTGATGTTGATTTTCTAAAACTGAAGGTTTTGCCAAAAGATGTTAAACAAAATAAAACTTTGAATTCCATCCAAGTTCAAATAGATAATAATGTTAGATTGATGGCTGAATTACGTGCTAGGTGGGAAAGAGAAGATGAACTGGCTGAAAAGAATAATATTGCTAGAGTTTGTACTATCACAACAACTAGTAAAACCGAAGTTCCAAGTGCTAGTAAACCTCCTAGTATCAATGGTAAATTAGTTGGTGTTAATAAAGTCCCTACTCCTTTGGTGAAACGTGCTAAACTGCCTAAAACTGCTCAAACTATTTCTGATAAAAGTGCTGAAATTTTTAGAAGTGTGCGAGATAATGGTTCCATTAATTTTGATGATAATAATATTGATTTTGATGATTGCAACATATCTGAAGTTATTATGTTTCTACAAGATCTTTCTAGAAGTCCCAATGCTAGTTCCATGAATATGGCCTTTACTAAACATATTACCAATGCTCTCATGAAAGTTAGGGAAGAAAAGTTGAAACTTGAGACATCTATCCCTAGAAAATTAAATGATGGTTGGGAGCCTATCGTTAAGATAAAAGTAAATGATTTTGATTGCAATTCTTTGTGTGATCTTGGTGCTAGTATCTCTGTTATGCCTCAACAGCTCTATGATATGCTTGATTTGCCACGGTTGGAACGTTGTTATTTGGATGTTCATCTTGCTGATAATGCTAAGAAGAAACCTCTTGGTAGAATTGATGATGTTATTATTATGGTTAATAATAACCTTGCCCCTGTTGATTTTGTTGTTATGAACATTGAATGCAATGCTTCTTGTCCTATTGTTTTGGGAAGACCGTTTCTTAGAACTGTTTTATTGATATGAAAGAGGGGAGTATTAAATATCAACTTCCCCTCAAGAAAGGTTTGGAACACTTTCCTAGAAAGAATATGAAGCTACCCTTTTAATTAGAGAAAATATGATGTTTATTCTTCTTCACTTAAAAATACTTGAGTTGATTTTTCCATGCCTAGCTGAAAGGCTTTAAAGAAAAGTGCTACCGAGAGACAACCAGTTTTATTTCTCTGTTTTCTTTCAGTTTTCCTTTGTTTTCTTTGGTGTGCTTGCATCTGGGTGTTGTCTATTTGCTTAGCAACCCTTCTGTATCTTTTGTTTTGAGTTTTTGTTGAGCCAAGTAAAGCCACCAGTGGAAAGTTGAGCCTATATTTCGGATTTCTGCGCAGGAAACAGATTTTGCTGACCATTGTAAATTCTGTTAAAAATCACAGAAAACTCAAATTGACATGAAATTTTTTGTGCTTAATCCTGAGTTATATACGCAACTTTTTCAAGAATACCATGTTTTTATTTGATCAACAGAAGATTTTTTTTAAAAATCGATCTTTATCTGTTGTTCTGTTTTTGACAGATTTCTGCCATTTATCGCATTTGCAATTTAATCTCTTTCTTTTGGTGTTCTTTTGAGAAAAAGAGTTTTGAAATAAGTTTTGAAAGTATCTAATGTTTTTTTTAGTGTTATAATTTTGTTGAAACTGAACCATGTGAATTTCTTATTTCAATTGCACTAACGTTGCTAATGAAGATTGTGAGAATTTTGATGTGAAGGAAGTTTTCAAGGGTCAAGAGAAGAGGATGATATGATGTGATCAAGAAGAGTGAAAAGCCTAAGCTTGGGGATGCCTCGGTGGTACATCCAAGCAAATTCCAAGAATACTCAAGCATCTAAGCTTGGGTATTCCCAAGGCATCCACTTCTTCATCAACAAATTATCAGGTCACTTCTAGTGAAACTATATTTTTATTCGATCGCATCTTATGTGCTTTACTTGGAGTGTATTTTATTTTTGTTTTCAGTTTGCTTTTTCTTTTGCTTTTAGTTTGTTTTTTCGTTCATAATAAGCTTTGTTGTACCCCAGCATTCTTTTATTGGAGAGTGACACGCTCCGCTTTTTTATGAGAATACGTTGTATTCTTAGTCTCTGTTTATCTGTTGCATTATTGAGCTCCTGTTTTGCATGCATCTCTTATTAGATCTGTTAGTTTTAGTAGTACTATTTGAGTACTCTCATTTTTTCTTGTTGTATCATAAATAGTATTTTTTTTAAAGCATGTTTTGTATGGTGCTTGTTGGGAGAAACGAAAGAAAATTGTTGCTTGAAGTAGAATTTATAAGAGTACTAGTAGAAGCTTGTATAGACCGTGGCTAGGACTTTTTCATGCCATGCTAAATGTTATTTTAGTTTTAAAGCCTTTTGTTTATTGAGTAGCATGATTATCCTCAAATAGATGAGAGTGTTTAATATGTATTGAAAGATTCTTGAGTTGTTCTTGTCATAGTAAAGCATCAATATATGGTATTCTCTTTCGAATGTTTTATTTGGTTGACTTGGCGCATGCTCACACCATGTTAATGACTACAAACCAGTCACTAATAGCCTCCATGACCACTTAGTTTTTGAACTTGTGATACTTCTTATCTTTTAATTAATGATGTTTATGTCTCTATGCATGATTATGGCTCTTATGCTCTCTTGATTTGTCGCTCCCAGTCTTTTGCTAGGCTCCACCTGTACTGAGTATGAGCTCTACTCGTGCATCCAAACTCCCTTAAACCAAACAATTTCCCATTGTGTCCACCATACCTACCTACATGTGGTATTTAACTACCATTCCAAAGTAAATTGCTCATGTGTTACCTTTAAAACCTTCAAAATTACTCCTGCTTTATGTTCCTGTTTTTGCTCATGAGGACGTAAATAGAGAATCTTTATCTCACTTGTTGATTGGATTTCACACCCTAGACTAGTGGCTTCATCCGCTTATCCAAATGATAGAAGAGCTGGCAGCGGGGTTCCCAACCCCAAATTAATGCATACAAATTCTCTTCACTATTTTTGCCCCTGATTTATCCGTCAAAGCATAATTGTGTAAACAAAAGAGAAAGAGGGATGACCTTCTACACCAGTTGTGTTCTTCACCATGGGAGCCGCTCTTGTGAATCCAGTTGACTTGTGACGTACTGTATTTTATGTTTACCATTCGTTGACATTAGCATACATCTCCCAAAATATAGACATTCCTCCACAAATGTCAAACTTTTAATACCTCTGTTTAATAAAATAAAAGCTCTAGCACATGAGTGATCCCTGCTTCCATCTACGAAGGGCCTTTCTTTTACTTTTATGTTGAGTCTCCATTTTATAACTATATGCACAGTTGAGAGAGCATTTTTGCCATTCTGAGTTCTATGTGCATTTGTCCCATAAGCATCAATAATTGCTTCATGATGTTATATTATTTGTTCTTAAATTATTTGTTCTAGTCTTCCACTTGAACTTTGAAGGTGTCTTGGCATTTATGTTTTTCCCCACTCTTAAGGACTATCGAAAGATCACTTTGCCATGCTTTCTCTATACCTGAAACAAAGTTTACCTTTCTTTGCATTATTATTCATGATCCTTTATTTGAGTTACTTTTCATGATGCAAAGTAATGTCTATGCTTTATTATTAAAGTTTTATTTATCATGCCTTTGTTTAAAGTCTTATGATCTCAGCGTGCATATGCTTTTACATTAGATTGATCGAGTTTGTGTTAGTAGCATGTCACCTCAGAAATTATTGTTTTATCGTTTACCTACTCGAGGACGAGTAGGAACTAAGCTTGGGGATGCTTGATACGTCATAAAAGTATCCCTAATTTCTGATGCTCCATGATCATATTTTGACAATTGCTACATGTTTTCTCCCTTCTTTACACTTTTATACGTTTTCCTGACTAACCTATTAACAAGATGCCACAGAGCCAGCTCCCTGTTTTCTGCTGTGTTTTAGTTTCAGAAAAGTTGTTCTGGAAATATTCTTGGAATTGGAAAATTCGAAGCCCGGAAGTCCTCTTTCCCCCGGAAGCATCCAGAAGACCAAAGAGGAACCGGAGAGGGGCAGAAGGGGGGCACACCATAGGGTGGCGCGCCCCCTGGCCGCGCTAGCTAGGGGTGTGGGCCCTCTGGAGCGCCACCGCCTTCGCCCTTTCGCCTATTTAAGCCCCCCGGATGGAAAACCCTAGGCACCTGATCAAAATCCCCAAAAAAAGTTCCGCAGCCGCCGTCACCGTCAACCCCAGATCAGGGGGTTCTGAAGCTGTTTCCGGCACCCTGCCGGAGAGGAGATCATCACCGGAGGCCTCTTCATCACCATGCCTGCCTCCGGAGTGTTGCGTGAGTAGTTCATCCTTGGACTACGGGTTCGTAGCTGTAGCTAGATGGTTGTCTTCTCCTCATATGCCTCCATGTTTAGATCTCGTGAGCTGCCTATCATGATCGAGATTGATCTTATGTAATTCTTTGTGCTGTGTTTGCTGGGATTAGATTAATATTGACCTTATCCCAAGTTGATTATAGTCTTTATTTGCATGTGTTATTTCTGATCTTGCATGCTCTCCGTTTCTAGTGGTTATTCTGGCCAAGTAATTGTTAGTGACTCCAAGAGGGAGTATTTATGCTCGATAGTGGGTTCATGCATCCTTGTTGCCTTGCTCGAGCGACAGAAACATGAAGGGGGAGGATGTGTTGTTGCCATTAGGGAGAAAATAAAGGTGAGAGTTCCCGCGTGCATAATCATTGCTTACATTACACACTTTTTAATGCAATTATATGTTGCTTGCAGCTTAATACGTGAGGGGGTTCGGATGATAACCTGAGGGTGGATTATTAGTCATAGATGCAGATGGATGACGATCTATGTATCTTGTTGTAATGCCCGCACTAAATAACATAGTAATCTTCATTTCATATTGTGCACTATGGTGCAACCTTTATTTGTCAATTGCCCAGCTGTAATTTGTTCACCCAGCATGCTATCTTTTATGGAGAGACACCACTAGTGAAACTACGAACCCCGGTCCATTTTTTCCACACTGTTAAACAACCCACAACAATTTCCTGGTCTCTTTACTTTCTGCAAGCATACACTGTTTTTCCACACTATACGGCTAACCTTTGTTTTCAGCAAGACCGGTGAGATTGGCAACCGTACCGTTGGGGCAAAGTATTTTGGTTGTGTTGTGTGCGGGTTCCACGTTGTTGCTGACACCGGTGAAGCGCCAGCACCACCGTCAGTGGCATCAACCTTCCGAAGATTCTCTTTCTCCTACTGGATTGATAACCCTGGTTCTTAACTAAGGGGAAAACTTCCTACCGCCGTGCTCATTGTAACAGCCAAATTTTTGGAAGATAGGAAAAACTTGTTTTCAATAACCCAAAAATCAGGGCCAACAAAAACTTTTTAATATATTTGACTAACGCTTGTGTTTCTTTATATTTGCTTGTTGTTTATGTTTGTGTTGAGTTTGTTAATAACTGAACATTAAAATCAATGATCATAACTTTCTTAAAGCACAACCCTTGTGATCAAGTCATGACAAGAAATCTTATCATCTTCATCCATCACACTCTTTTGGCAAAAACCTTTTTGAAAATGTTTTGATTTGAGAAGAAACCCAAAGGCCAAGTTTGAGAAAACAAAAGATAATTTCCAAAACTATATGAAAAGCATTTTGGAGCTAATCATCTCCAACATGTTTTCAACCAAGATGTTTTTGCAAGTATTTCAAAAACCCTTCTCACCTTCTTCTTTTGCAAAAACTATAAGAGGGGACTATGTTACCCCTGTGTTCTACCTCAATTTTATTCTTTTAGAAATAAGAACTTTTGATCTGAACCTCTTTACAAAATCCTCTTTTCATGGTATGTCTTGATCACTACCTAAAATTTAACACATGAGAACACATCCTGGAAATTAATTTGAAGAACTCAGTTGTTTGAGTGATCATGTGTGACTTGTTATTTTATCTGCATTGTTGGGTGATCTTATCTTGTGTTTGCTTGAAGTATTTATTTCTGTTTGTTGATTAATGTGTGTTGTTTTTATAAGATAAAACCTATTAATAACAAGATCAAGCATCAATATCATATTCCATCACATGCCCATATCATCTTCTGTTTTCCTAAAGACTTCCAACTTTGGAGACATGCCTTTATGTCCAACTTTGTTCTATACACCAATGTACCTTAATAAATATCTTTGTCTATATCCATGCTATGAATCCAAGTTATTAATTTGGATATTGAAACCGTTTGGTATCATCTATCAAAGTCCTATTGAAGGCATCCCCAAAAATAATGATCATATCACCTTTATCCTGAAGCACTTTTTCCATGTTACTCCAAATCCCTCCTTATTGTTTTAAGGCCCTATGAATCTACCCTTGTCATATCCATGACCTATACATCACCTCCATATAGTCCATTTATTTTCCAATGGCCATTTAATTATTCTTCTTTCATGGTTTTTAACCTACTAAATAAACTCCTGTTTTCGCCCTTTTTCCACTTGGTGTCTCAAATATTTTCAAAAGAGTTGTTTATTAAAAATCACTTTTGAGACCTATATTATGTACCCTCTCTTTCCAACTCAAAAATATTTTCTTTAAAAGAATTTTACTATTTATTGTTTTCCATTTTTCAAAAGGCCAGAAATGGGCTTTAAAATATTTTGTGAAGAAAAGTATTTTCTAAAATCTTGGAAAAATTACCCAACATAACTATGGTCATGTGGGACTTATATGTACAAAAACAATTGCAAGTTGTGTTGAAAATTTTGGAGAAAACATTTAAAAACAGATTCAGCACTTTTTGAATTTCCAAAATTTTGTGAAAGAAATATTTTTAAAAACTCTTGAGACCACCATCCCTAGACTCCATTTTTGATCCTCTATCCATTGGACACAATCTTTCCCTTATGTTCTGTTCAAACTATTGGTGAAAACAATCAAAACCCACTTCTGGTTATTTTGGACATTGTTGAGTTCATCCATGTCTTGATCAATTATTAGACTCTATCTACCTCTCAACTGTTCTGTGAGATGATAAACTCCCTCCCCAACGTCCTATACATGGTCTAGGTGATCCACCATCTCTCTCTATCCCTCTAACTCAGCCATCTACATGAAGACAAGGATGGTGATCACCCACCCTTTTTCTAATCCATCTCCACAATGCCTTCCAGGCCGAGACCTTGCGCCACAAGCTCGCTCTCGCACATGTGAACTCTCTGGCGAGGCCCCCTCCCTTCTCCTTGTCTCCTTCCCCCTCACCCGTGCGCTGGCCATGGCGCCCAGGACGCCCACGCGATGTCGCTCGCGTTCCGACGCTTGTGCAGCATGCCGAGCAGCGCGACCTTGTCTACTAGCTCCAAGGCCTCTCCAGGAGCACGCCCGTGAACTTCATTGTCCCCAGATCGTCCTCCTTCTACCTTTGCTCGCTGTCCAACACCTTCGGGTGAGCCTGAAGAGCACTCACCTCACCTCCTCCATGGACCTTCTCTCCCTCCATATTCTCTTCCTATAGAATGTCCACATCGTACCCACACCCCTAGACATGCCCGAGCTCGATCTCTCTTGCTGGAACTTGCATGTCCATAGCCGCCATGGATGCCACCATCCGAGCTCCGGCTCCAGGATAGCACGAGACATCCCCTTGCTGTCCTCCTTGTCACACCACCTCGTATCCATATTAATTGCATGAATGCATCAAAATCCCCCTCACTCGCGTCTGGTTTGCCGGCGTCGAGCACAGCATGGCCGCCGGTGATCTCCTCGCCGAGCCTCGAGCACAGGGAGTCTCCGTCCCATCTGTTTTCTTTCCTGACTTCTTGAAGTCCTCTAATTGATAGAGCTCCTCTCATTTTGCACATCCACCTCTTGCAGGGCAGCCGCCGACCGCGACCCTGGCCTGACGCCTCGGATCCATGGCGACTCTCCCGCTCCGGCCTTTCCCGTCACGATTCGGTGAGGGCATCGGCTCCGCCTCGCCTTTTTGGACCTCCCGGTGCTGGCCACGCTCGATGGCACCCCCTGGAACCGCCGGCGACGAGCCTTCCGGCCATCAGTGCGGCGCGGGCGGACACCATCGTCTTTCTGGGTCGCCGCCGGCGCGAATCGATCCAGTTGAACCCTGGCCGTTGGATTCCGATCGAACAACCACGGGCGTCTACTCGCAGGCCAGGCCTCTGACGGGCTGAGCCCGCGAGGCCGGGCTTTGACCCCCTTCTCCGCGCAGGAACCGCTGGCGGGCTGGCCCAACTAGCGGATCTGGCCTTTGCGCTATTCTCCACTCCAGATCTGGCCCGATAACACTTTTCTGCAGGTGGTTTTATTCTTTTCCCTGCAGCTCTATTCCTATCTATTTGCTTTAATTCGAAATAAAAAAGCTAACAAGAGAATCTTGCCAAACTAAAAATCACAGTTGTAGATCTACTAATTCCTAAACATATCCAACTTGTAGATCTGCATTTTGTGGTATATTTTAGGAGAAATAAAATAAATTGCAGAGGCACTCATTAACACCATTTCCTTAATAACTTTGGTTTTAAGTATCCAAATCATGCAAACTCAACTGCTCTGAGTAGCCCTTGAAAAGTTCTATCTGTGTCAGTTTACCTTGTGTTGACTTGAGTTGTGGTGTGAAAATGACATGCATGTTAATTTTAGGCCAGAGAGCACTTCTGTGAATTGTTTAATTTTATTGGTGATGAATTTTGATGTGAATCCAATTGTGTTGGTTTGCTAGTGACTAGGAGCACCTTATACTATATGTTCATGATTTTAGGAGTTACAGAATAGGCTTGGTGCATCATTTGGTAAATAGTCATTTTCTGTCTATTATTGCCATGACTTTGATAAATTGTTGTGTTATCATGTTCTTGTTATAAAATTGATTCCTAGCATGTGTAGGTTATTTATACATGTTTGAAATGTGTCTTGATGGTTTCACTAGTATTATAGGGTTCGTGTGTGAAAGCCATGCTTGTTATAGTTTAAATCTCAATATGTTGTTTTCCTAGTAAAAATAGGTTAAAATTATGTTGCTCTTCATATTGGTGTGATGACTTGAATAAATGCTTAGTATTTTTATCCATGGCATAGCTACTGTTATTTTTTCATGTTATACTTGCTTGCATGATTGAATAAGTTCTAGATCATTTTGGCATGCCATGCTAGTTTTTGGTGATTTCTGCCATAATAGTTATTTGCATGCTTAGTTTTGATAGATTGTTTAAGTTATTATTTTGATGGTACTAGCATGTCTAGGTGTTGTTTTCTCTGTTATTTGGATGCTATCTTACAGATCCATCATGTTTAGAATAAATCATGTTTGATGATCTAGTATTGCTATGCATGTATGCATGTCTAGATGGCCCTTTTTGCATCTCTAGTTTTAGTAGTCTTTTGTCCCATGATTATTTTCATGTATTGAGTGATGCCATGATATGTTTGTTATTGATTTGTCTCTTTTATTAGGTTTCTTAGGTACTGGTTATATTGTTTATCCATGTTTAGAAAAGCATGTGTTACTATGAGCTTGTAGTATTGCTTGTTATTATTTTCCTATGCATGTATATGTGTTCCTAGGTTATTTTCTTGTTATTTTGCTCATCCTCATGAATGACCAGAGATTCATTTAACCTTATTTGAGCATGATATGAGAGTGGCACACCCACTGAACTCATGCCATTTTGGTTCAGGATCCATAGCACCTATTCTAGTGTTATTCATGTGTGTTGTCTGTGCATGTTTTGCTTGTTGGTGTGCACCCTAGACCCATTGTTTGTGAGTGTACTTGTTTGATGAAATGCTTGTTGTATGTTTACTTTTTGTAAAGTGCTTGCCTTTGTTTGGTTCTGATTGGGTGTTTTCCTTTTTGTGTTTACGACGTTAGATAACGAAGACGGTATTATTTCCTGGAGAGGTTTTTATTGCAACTCTTGTTTATTTCAAGAGCAAGACCAAGACCAGTGCCAAGGCAAGCCATTATAAATGCTTGCTGTTGTTTTACTTATCATTATCTATCATGCATGTTTTACTTCTGAAGTTTTACAAAAGTTTGATTCAAAAACTATCCTTTTAAGTGGACTATACCACTATCTATTTTATGTATCTAATATGTTATATGCACTATATAATCTTGGTGTTACCAAGACCTTTAGAAATTTTAGTATCATCACTTAATCAACTTAAGTCCCCTAGTGGACATTTTAACTTGATGTTTTTGGAAAGCAAAAGATTGGAAAAACCCCGAGGAAAGGTGGGACCTTATCCGAGGGAGGTTTGTGAAGAAGGAAATGTTTTCGACTTGTTTTCCAAAAATGACACATAACCTAGTCTTCGCCGGACAACCGCCGTGCTGCCACATTACCTCAATATGGGAACGGGGTCTAGCTAATTGCTTGTCGGTGTTAGTCCGTGTCTACCTCAATGTGCTATAGGGGTTAGAGTCCCCCGAACCGAATTGTCGCCAGGAGGGAGAAATGGGACATTCAGAGTGTGGGGATTAAGTTCGCCACCTGTTGCAACAGTTGGGTCTCCTGCCATGGCGGTGTGTTGTCAGGGGAAACCGGATCGATACTGCTCACTCACTCGGTGCCGGGGAGAACAAACCCAGTTGAAGAGGTAGTCATTTACTAGCACTGACATAGTGGATGGTTAGGACCAGTTATCCGATGTTTGCATACTGTCTCAGACAGTCCGTGGTTGTTCACGGCGGATGTACTGGATCTTGTGGATTGTGTACACCTCTGCAGAGTAAAACTATTCAGAATAGCCGCGTCCTCGGATATGGACAGTTGAATGGCCATGTAGCTAGCATTGTGTCAATGTTTTCAAAAAGCTGGAAAGTGTTTTGGAATTGTACCTGGGAGGTACGTTGAAAGGGAATGATCGTACCTTTGAGGTACCGGATATATGATGATCTTAAAGATGTGTTTTTTTCTAGAAGTTTTGCAAAGAGAAATGTTTTCTTTATTTAGAATGCTTTATCAAAACCTTGTGGACATGCTATATCTACAAGAGAAATGAAATATCTTTTGAAGGATCTTCTTCAACAAAGAAAAATAAAACTTGTGCAACTATGATGAGTCTTAAATTCATCATGGCTAGTTGAACCCTAATTAAAGCCTTCCTACCACCTATATATATGCATACTTGCATGTTTAGATTTCATTTGGGGTCTCTTGCGGAGTACATTCAAACGTACTCACATTGGTTCCATCCCTGGCTATTGTCTTAGCCAGAATTTGAGCAGAAAACCGGAGAAACCGAAGAAGATGGTGTCGCTGACGGCTATGCGAACTAGGAACGTCTCCGAGTCAGTAGCCTGTAGGTAGTCAAGGCGTGACTTGGGTTTACCACGAGTGTGTTTTGTAGTCTTCCGCTGTTTCTAGTATGTGTTCCTGCCCTGCGTGGCAGTTCTTTTTCAACTGAGTCAAGTGACCAGTTGTGTAAGCCGTGTATTCGTATAGTGGATGTTGTAATCTGAAATGCCAACTCGAGTATATTGTTCACGACTAACTGATCATGGGATCGTGAATGTATGCATACAGGAGGTCTCGGACTGCTAGTCTGGGGTCCCCACAGAGTTGGTATCAGAGCCATCCTGACTTTAGGAGACCTTAGTTAGCATGGACGTAAGATAGGAAATAAAAATATTTTGGTAAAAACTATATTACTGCCTAAAATATTTTTATCTCATAAACCCTAAGCCTAGTTTCCATTTTTCTTATATTTTCGAAAAACTATTGCCTTGTCTATAAAACAAATTTTTGAAGAAAACCAGAGAAAATAGTAAACATACCTTTTTACCCTTTTGTTTTCATGGCTCAAAATGTTTTGTAAATAAATAAACATGAGTTTATAAAATTTGTTTTCATTTAAAATTATATCAAAAAGTTTTCTTCTGTTATCTTTCTGTAAAACAATTACATACTTGGCGATGTCCCGAGAAGACCTTAGTAGTTAGCCAACCGAAGAAAAAGAAGCTTCCTTCCGAAGACCTCAACATTAAGATGAGATAAAGAAATCCTCGAGATCAGAAGACTCTGCCAAGTATCAAGCTCAGCAACGACAATCTACAACGATGTTAACAGTACGAAGGCTTCAACCACTCTGGTTGACTCAGACCCATAGGATTTATCAGGTTTTGCTCGGTTGTTTTGATTGAGCTACCCGTTCTTCATCGATTTTAGACGCTTGCTGGTGCTCAAAGTACCTGGTTTGTTTTTGACTGAGTGCTGCTTGCTAAATTAATTGTGTTTGTTGGATTGCCTTGCTCTGTTCCGATTGAGTAGTTTTTCCACAACTCTGTTTATCAGTATGAAAAACTTGCCTCCTTAATCTTTTTGCACATGTGTTTTAACGTCTTAACAAGTTAGTGCACCCACATCCCTCTGTTTTTCCCCAACACCCCAGAAGCAGAAGAAGAAACATTTCAGAGCTACAATCTTCACTGGAACTTCAAAGGGATACATGATTCGAAGGATAACATTGCACCTAACATATGAAAGTTTCAGAAAGTAAGATACAAGTATGTTTCTAACACAGACCACTACACCTACTCCGGTGTAGACACTAACATTGCCTAGCCCTTGCTGGCTGGAACCTGGTCTGACGGTGAGCCATTCTCACCTGACGCCGAGCCCCGAGTCAGGCGACGGCGAAGCCCCTCGAGTCTTCCTGGCCTTGTGCCACCAGCTTGGACCTCCACCACAGCAGCCACCGGCGCCACTGCTCGTCCTTCTTCCACCGCGGTATCGCTCCTGGCGCCAGACCACCAGTCGTAGATGCCCCAGACGGTGCAGACCACAGCTACGACGATCACTGTGACCCACCCCACCAGGCCATAGCTGAAGATCAGCACGATGACAAAGTGCTCCAGGGGATTTGCTCGCTCCAGCAGGGTGACGTACTCCTTGAAGAAATCATCGATGAGTTGAGAAATGAAGCCCATTGTGTGGTGCGATTTAGTGAACCTCGGTGACCCCTTTTATAGCAGCAAAAGCAGAGCCCTCTCCTCCATCGAGCACTACGCGGGAAAAGCCGAAGAATCCAGCTGCAATGCTCGCAAATGGCGCGAAATCACTGACGCATCCCTCCACCCAGTGGCCGAAGAATCGACATGTCGCACTCACAACAGTCTTATGGCGAGGTGTCAGCCCACCATGAGCTCACAGTGGGCGGGACACCCTGATGCCAAGGGTGGGCACACCAGGAGAGAAGGCCAGGCAAGAAGAAGAAGAAGAAGAAGAGAGAAGGGCATCGACTGCCACGTGGGCCTGGTCCCACACGTCAGTGTATGACTCCAGAAAACTCCGGGTGTACCAAGCTTCTAACTCTTTTTCAAATCGTGGGAAAAATCTTGACAAGATCACTAGTTGTTTGTAGCCTCTACCCTTCACAACTAGGTCTCTGTGACCCGCTTTGTGAGTATCCAGTCTTATCTTCAGGATTGGAGCAAATTTTGGTTTTCTTAAAACCTGAGAAAAACTTAAATTTTTGTTAAAAAGAGTTTTTGTTTTTGGTTGTTTGTTAAGAAAACCCTCCTCCTTGTTTTCCCTTACGAATCTCGAGGACGAGATTCATTTTAAGGGGGGAAGAGCTGTAACAGCCCAATTTTTGGAAGATAGGAAAAACTTGTTTTCAATAACCCAAAAATCAGGGCCAACAAAAACTTTTTAATATATTTGAATAACGCTTGTGTTTCTTTATATTTGCTTGTTGTTTATGTTTGTGTTGAGTTTGTTAATAACTGAACATTAAAATCAATGATCATAACTTTCTTAAAGCACAACCCTTGTGATCAAATCATGACAAGAAATCTTATCATCTTCATCCATCACACTCTTTTGGCAAAAACCTTTTTGAAAATGTTTTGATTTGAGAAGAAACCCAAAGGCCAAGTTTGAGAAAACAAAAGATAATTTCCAAAACTATATGAAAAGCATTTTGGAGCTAATCATCTCCAACATGTTTTCAACCAAGATGTTTTTGCAAGTATTTCAAAAACCCTTCTCACCTTCTTCTTTTGCAAAAACTATAAGAGGGGACTATGTTACCCATGTGTTCTACCTCAATTTTATTCTTTTGGAAATAATAACTTTTGAGCTGAACCTCTTTAAAAAATCCTCTTTTCATGGTATGTCTTGATCACTACCTAAAATTTAACACATGAGAACACATCCTGGAAATTAATTTGAAGAACTCAGTTGTTTGAGTGATCATGTGTGACTTGTTATTTTATCTGCATTGTTGGGTGATCCTATCTTGTGTTTGCTTGAAGTATTTATTTCTGTTTGTTGATTAATGTGTGTTGTTTTTATGAGATAAAACCTATTAATAACAAGATCAAGCATCAATATCATATTCCGTCACATGCCCATATCATCTTCTGTTTTCCTAAAGACTTCCAACTTTGGAGACATGCCTTTATGTCCAACTTTGTTCTATACACCAATGTACCTTAATAAATATCTTTGTATATATCCATGCTATGAATCCAAGTTATTAATTTGGATATTGAAACCGTTTGGTATCATCTATCAAAGTCCTATTGAAGGCATCCCCAAAAATAATGATCATATCACCTTTATCCTGAAGCACTTTTTCCATGTTACTCCAAATCACTCCTTATTGTTTTAAGGCCCTATGAACCTACCCTTGTCATATACATGACCTATACATCACCTCCATATAGTCCATTTATTTTCCAATGGCCATTTAATTATTCTTCTCTCATGGTTTTTAACCTACTAAATAAACTCCTGTTTTCACCCTTTTTCCACTTGGTGTCTCAAATATTTTCAAAAGAGTTGTTTATTAAAAATCACTTTTGAGACCTATATTATGTACCCTATATTTCCAACTCAAAAATATTTGCTTTAAAAGAATTTTACTATTTATTATTTTCCATTTTTCAAAAGGCCAGAAATGGGCTTTAAAATATTTTGTGAAGAAAAGTATTTTCTAAAATCTTGGAAAAATTACCCAACATGACTATGGTCATGTGGGACTTATATGTACAAAAAAATTTGCAAGTTGTGTTGAAAATTTTGGAGAAAACATTTAAAAACAGATTTAGCACTTTTTGAATTTCCAAAAATTTGTGAAAGAAATATTTTTAAAAACTCTTGAGACCACCATCCCTAGACTCAATTTTTGATCCTCTATCCATTGGACACAATCTTCCCCTTATGTTATGTTCAAACTATTGGTGAAAACAATCAAAACCCACTTCTGGTTATTTTGGACATTGTTGAGTTCATCCATGTCTTGATCAATTATTGGACTCTATCTACCTCTCAACTGTTCTGTGAGATGATAAACTCCCTCCCCAACGTCCTAGACATGGTCTAGGTGATCCACCATCTCTCTCTATCCCTCTAACTCAGCCATCTACATGAAGACAAGGATGGTGATCACCCACCCTTTTTCTAATCCATCTCCACAATGCCTTCCAGGCCGAGACCTTGCGCCACAAGCTCGCTCTCGCACATGTGAACTCTCTGGCGAGGCCCCCTCCCTTCTCCTTGTCTCCTTCCCCCTCACCCGTGCGCTGGCCATGGCGCCCAGGACGCCCACGCCACGTCGCTCGCGTTCCGACACTTGTGCAGCATGCCGAGCAGCGCGACCTTGTCTACTAGCTCCAAGGCCTCTCCAGGAGCACGCCCGTGAACTTCATTGTCCCCAGATCGTCCTCCTTCTACCTTTGCTCGCTGTCGAACACCTTCGGGTGAGCCCGAAGAGCACTCACCTCACCTCCTCCATGGACCTTCTCTCCCTCCATATTCTCTTCCTATAGAATGTCCACATCGTACCCACACCCCTAGACATGCCCGAGCTCGATCTCTCTTGCTGGAACTTGCATGTCCATAGCCGCCATGGATGCCACCATCCGAGCTCCGGCTCCAGGATAGCACGAGACATCCCCTTGCTGTCCTTCTTGTCACACCACCTCGTATCCATATTAATTGCATGAATGCATCAAAATCCCCCTCACTCGCGTCTGGTTCACCGGCATGGAGCACGGCATGGCCGCCGGTGATCTCCTCGCCGAGCCTCGAGCTCAGGGAGTCTCCGTCCCATCTGTTTTCTTTCCTGACTTCTTGAAGTCCTCCAATTGCTCGAGCTCCTCTCATTTTGCACCTCCACCTCTTGCAGGGCAGCCGCCGACCGTGACCCTGTCCTGACGCCGCGGATCCATGGCGACTCTCCCGCTCCAGCCTTTCCCGTCACGATTCGGTGAGGGCATCGGCTCCGCCTCGCCTTTTTGGACCTCCCGGTGCTGGCCACGCTTGATGGCACCCCCTGGAACCGCCGGC
Source organism: Alopecurus myosuroides (assembly GCA_028641055.1). Classification (NCBI taxonomy): domain Eukaryota; kingdom Viridiplantae; phylum Streptophyta; class Magnoliopsida; order Poales; family Poaceae; genus Alopecurus; species Alopecurus myosuroides. The sequence continues at coordinate 163,284,886 of CM054061.1, read as the reverse complement.
GACGAGCCTTCCGGCCATCAGTGCGGCGCGTGCGGACACCGTCGTCTTTCTGGGTCGCCGCCGGCGCGAATCGATCCAGTTGAACCCTGGCCGTTGGATTCCGATCAAACGACCACGGGCGTCTACTCGCAGGCCAGGCCTCTGACGGGCTGAGCCCGCGAGGCCGGGTTTTGACCCCCTTCTCCGTGCAGGAACCGCTGGCGGGCTGGCCCAACTAGCGGATCTGGCCTTTGCGCTATTCTCCACTCCAGATCTGGCCCGATAACACTTTTCTGCAGGTGGTTTTATTCTTTTCCCTGCAGCTCTATTCCTATCTGTTTGCTTTAATTCGAAATAAAAATGCTAACAAGAGAATCTTGCCAAAGTAAAAAATCACAGTTGTAGATCTACTAATTCCTTAACATATCCAACTTGTAGATCTGCATTTTGTGGTATATTTTAGGAGAAATAAAATAAATTGCAGAGGCACTCATTAACACCATTTCCTTAATAACTTTGGTTTTAAGTATCCAAATCATGCAAACTCAACTGTTCTGAGTAGCCCTTGAAAAGTTCTATATGTGGCAGTTTACCTTGTGTTGACTTGAGTTGTGGTGTGAAAATGACATGCATGTTAATTTTAGGCCAGAGAGCACTTCTGTGAATTGTTTAATTTTATTGGTGATGAATTTTGATGTGAACCCAATTGTGTTGGATTTCTAGTGACTAGGAGCACCTTATACTATATGTTCATTATTTTAGGGTGTAGGTTATTTATACATGTTTGAAATGTGTCTTGATTGTTTCACTAGTATTATAGGGTTTGTGTGTGAAAGCCATGCTTGTTATAGTTTAAATCTCAATATGTTGTTTTCCTAGTAAAAATAGGTTAAAATTATGTTGCTCTTCATATTGGTGTGATGACTTGAATAAATGATTTAGTATTTTTATCCATAGCATAGCTACTATTATTTTTGCATGTTATACTTGCTTGCATGATTGAATAAGTTCTAGATCATTTTGGCATGCCATGCTAGTTTTCGGTGATTTCTGCCATAATAGTTATTTGCATGCTTAGTTTTGATAGATTGTTTAAGTTATTATTTTGATGGTACTAGCATGTCTAGGTGTTGTTTTATCTGTTATTTGGATGCTATCTTACATATCCATCATGTTTAGAATAAATCATGTTTGATGATCTAGTATTGCTATGCATGTATGCATGTCTAGATGGCCCTTTTTGCATCTCTAGTTTTGGTAGTCTTTTGTCCCATGATTATTTTCATGTATTGAGTGATGCCATGATATGTTTGGTATTGATTTGTCTCCGTTATTAGGTTGCTTAGGTACTGGTTATATTGTTTATCCATGTTTAGAAAAGCATGTGTTACTATGAGCTTGTAGTATTGCTTGTTATTATTTTCCTATGCATGTATATGTGTTCCTAGGTTATTTTCTTGTTATTTTGCTCATCCTCATGAATGACCAGAGAGTCATTTAACCTTATTTGAGCATGATATGAGAGTGGCACACCCACTGAACTCATGCCATTTTGGTTCAGGATCCATAGCACCTATTCTAGTGTTATTCATGTGTGTTGTCTGTGCATGTTTTGCTTGTTGGTGTGCACCCTAGACCCATTGTTTGTGAGTGTACTTGTTTGATGAAATGCTTGCTGTATGTTTACTTTTTGTAAAGTGCTTGCCTTTGTTTGGTTCTGATTGGGTGTTTTCCTTTTTGTGTTTACGACGTTAGATAACGAAGACAGTATTATTTCCCGGAGAGGTTTTTATTGCAACTCTTGTTTATTTCAAGAGCAAAACCAAGACCAGTGCCAAGGCAAGCCATTCTAAATGCTTGCTGTTGTTTTACTTATCATTATCTATCATGCATGTTTTACTTCTGAAGTTTTACAAAAGTTTGATTCAAAAACTATCCTTTTAAGTGGACTATACCACTATCTATTTTATGTATCTAATATGTTATATCCACTATATAATCTTGGTGTTACCAAGCCCTTTAGACATTTTAGTATAATCACTTAATCAACTTAAGTCCCCTAGTGGACATTTTAACTTGATGTTTTTGGAAAGCAAAAGATTGGAAAAACCCCGAGGAAAGGTGGGACCTTATCCGAGGGAGGTTTGTGAAGAAGGAAATGTTTTCGACTTGTTTTCCAAAAATGACACATAACCTAGTCTTCACCGGACAACCAAGCCGTGCTGCCACATTACCTCAATATGGGAACGGGGTCTAGCTAATTGCTTGTCGGTGTTAGTCCGTGTCTACCTCAATGTGCTATAGGGGTTAGAGTCCCCCGAACCGAATTGTCGCCAGGAGGGAGAAACGGGACATTCAGAGTGTGGGGATTAAGTTCGCCACCGGGTGCAACAGTTGGGTATCCTGCCATGGCGGTGTGTTGTCAGGGGAAACCGGATCGATACGGCTGACTCACACGGTGCCGGGGAGAACAAACCCAGTTGAAGAGGTAGTCATTTACTAGCACTCACATAGTGGATGGTTAGGACCAGTTATCCGATGTTTGCATACTGTCTCGGACAGTCCGTGGTTGTTCACGACGGATGTACTGGATCTTGTGGATTGTGTACACATCTGCAGAGTAAAACTATTCAGAATAGCCGCGTCCTCGGATATGGACAGTTGAATGGCCATGTAGCTAGCATTGTGTCAATGTTTTCAAAAAGTTGGAAAGTGTTTTGGAATTGTATCTGGGAGGTACGTTGAAAGGGAATGATCGTACCTTTGAGGTACCGGATATATGATGATCTTAAAGATGTGTTTTTTTCAAGAAGTTTTGCAAAGAGAAATGTTTTCTTTATTTAGAATGCTTTATCAAAACCTTGTGGACATGCTATATCTACAAGAGAAATGAAATATCTTTTGAAGGATCTTCTTCAACAAAGAAAAATAAAACTTGTGCAACTATGATGAGTCTTAAATTCATCATGGCTAGTTGAACCCTAATTAAAGCCTTCCTACCACCTATATATATGCATACTTGCATGTTTAGATTTCATTTGGGGTGTCTTGCGGAGTACATTCAAACGTACTCACATTGGTTTCGTCCCTGGCTATTGTCTTAGCCAGACTTTGAGCAGAAAACCGGAGAAACCGAAGAAGATGGTGTCGCTGACGGCTATGCGAACTAGGAACGTCTCCGAGTCAGTAGCCTGTAGGTAGTCAAGGCGTGACTTGGGTTTACCACGAGTGTGTTTTGTAGTCTTCCGCTGTTTCTAGTATGTGTTCCTGCCCTGCGTGGCAGTTCTTTTTCAACTGAGTCAAGTGACCAGTTGTGTAAGCCGTGTATTTGTGTAGTGGATGTTGTAATCTGAAATGCCAACTCGAGTATGTTGTTCACGACTAACTGATCATGGGATCGTGAATGTTTGCATACTGGAGGTCTCGAACTGCTAGTCCGGGGTCCCCACACTCATCACACCCTCCTCTTGGGGTATCCCAACGAGTGCAAGATCTGCACCATCAGGCCCTCTCGGTGATATCAGATTGACACCGCTTGCTAGCATGTGACTAGGTCACAAGAATGTCATATCACAGAACGAGTAAAAGAGTACTTGTCGGTAACGATATTGAACGAGGTATGGTTGATACAGATGATCGGATCCCGGACAAGTAAAATATCGCGAGACAAAGGGAATTAGTTACGATATTTATGGTTCACACGATCACTAGATTCATCGTTGAATGTGTAGGAGTCGTTACGAATCTCCGGGGCCCGTTGTTGACTATTGATCAGAGAGGTGTCTAGATCATGTCTACATTATTCACGAACCATAGGGTGACACACGTAAGGTTTGATGACACTATTGAGTAGATACAGAATATCGGAGAAAAGTTTGGACAACACCGAAATTGTTTCGGGGAGTATTGAAATAGTCACCGGAATTTTTAGGGAATATTGAAATAGTTCAAGGTGGTATATGTTAATGTTTGATTAACAAATAGTTCAAGGGGGTAAGTGTTAATGTTTGTTAATATGATTAACAAATACTAAAATAAAGAAATGAAATTGTTTTATTTATTTATTAAAGAAAACCCTTGGAATTTTGAGTGGGAATTGATGAGAGAATGAGTGGGTTGAGTGGAGACTCCACCCACATGATGAGGGGAGAGGTGGAGGCACCAAAATTGGGTGGCTGCCTCCCCCTCCTATATAAAGAGGGGTTGGATCTCGCTCTCCACACACACTTGGTGTCATATCCACATCCCTCCTCCCACTGATCCACCTCATGTTCATGCGCTTAGCGAAGCCCTGAACGAAGTTTTCTCCACCACACCACGTCGTCGTGTTGCTGGAGTTTCAAGGGATCCTCTACTTCCGCTGCCCCGCTGGATCGAGGGAACGGAGGTCATCATCAAGCTGTACGTGTGACCAATCACGGAGGCACCGCCAGATTGCGGTGCACATCTTCTCGATCTTGAGATTGGTGTGAGTGCGACTACGCCAACAACGAGATCTGATCTCGTAACGCTTAGAGTCTTCGAGGGTATGTTTTCTTAAAGACACTTTCTCCCCGTTGCCTTTCATATTCTAGATTATATCTTGGCCCTTCGGGTTTATCTCGCGTTGGAAAATTTTATTTTTCTATGCAACGCACCCTTCAGGTAGGTATGGTGGACGCAAATGGCATGCTTTTTGGCTCAAGGTTTGGATGCACGGGAAGCATTCCTTCTAAGTACATGTTTTTGGCTAGCAAGGCTGGGTAGCAAGCATAAGAGTTGAGGGAAAACAAGAAAATATACATGTGATAGAAACAATCATGCAATCTTCCTTGGAAGTACAAACAATCTTAACTTGATAATACTAAGCTTATGAGCCAACAAGAAAGAAAGATCATGGAACAATATATCTACATGCATCTCCCTCTTTTCTACTTAAGCCTCAAAGTATTGTTGCTACCCACCGATGCTAAGTTTGCCAAAACCAAACAGATTAACTTGATGCTCCCATAATGATACCAATACTAACAACAATACCAATCATATAACAGAAATCGCAAACTAAAATAAAGTATAAAAAGGTAAATGATGAAACTTCTCATTAATATTTCGTAACGGTAACTCACACCAAGGGATACGTCGATAACCAACTAAAAGAGAGATACTTCCATACTACAAACTATCCTATATGATAACTTCTCTACTCATGACATGACTCTACTAAAAGTTAAAAAGGTGAAAGATAAAGGTGTGATACTGCGGCACTCCCCCAAGATTGGAACAAGCCAAGGGGATGCCAATACCAATGACGAATTAATTCTTCGGTGGTTGTAAGGTCCCCCAGAACCACTATTCAAGGACACCTCCTATATGCATACATTCACGATCCCAGATCACACCAGTCGTGAACAACATATCAAGTTGGTACACAGATACAATATCCATTACACGATGGCATAAAACACTTACAAAGAAGACATGGTCACATGACCAAGTCCAACACAACTGCCACGCAGGGCAACACACAACACACACAGCGGATGACTAAACACACATAAATGTAGTAGAGACCAAGTCACGCCTTAACCTATAGGCTACTGACCGGGAGACGATCCTAGTTCGCAAAGCCATCAGCTCCGTACTCCTCTTCGTAGATCTCCTTCTGAGACTCCTTCTCGATGTCTGGCAAGTAAATACCAGGGACGAAACCAATATGAGTACATTTGAATGTACTCAGCAAGACATACATCATGTCGCTTACCAAAATGCACGTATGCTTATATAGTGGAATAGGTAGGCTATACATAGGTTTCACTATCAATGATATATGTAAGACATATCATAGTTGATTTTGAAAATCTCTGTATATTTGTTGAAGAAGATACTTAAAAAGAAAATAATATAGCTTTCTTTCTCTTGTAGATATCACATGTACAAGAGGTTTTATGAACTCATTTTGTAAAAGAAGGTTTTCTCTTTGCAAAACTTCTTGTAAAACGACTTTTGTATTTTCATCAACGGTACCTCCAAGGTACAAGATTTCCTCCTTTGAGTACTTCACAAGTCCAACACCTTTTTGAAAACTCCTTTTTGAAAACATTGACACAATGCTATCTACATGGCCATTCAACTGTCCATATCCGAGGACGCGGCTATTCCGAAATAGTTCTACTCTGCAAAGGTGTACACAATCCACCAGATCCAGTACATCCGCAATGAACAACCACGGACTGTAACAACAGTATGCAAACATCAGATAACTGATCCTAACCATCCACTATGTACAAGCTAGTACATGTCTATCTCTTCAGTTGAGTGTAATCTCCCCGGCACCAGGTCCCACCCCGCCACGGCAGGAGACTCAACTTTCGCACCCGGGGGGTAACTTAATCCCTCACTTTGCATGCTTATTTGAATTCATGACTGGTGGCATTTTGGTTCGAGGGACGTCACGCCCTTATAGCAAATTGAGATAGAACACACACTAAAAAGAACAAACTTCAAGTTAAGCCCCGTGCCCATGTTGGGGTAAGGTGGCAGTACGGTAAAGGTTGTCCGGCGAATACTAGGTTATGTGTCATTTTTGAAAACACGTTTTTCCCAAAATGACCACTTCAACAATCCTCCGGTGGATAAGGCTTAGCCTTTCCATCGGGTTTTCCATAAAGCTTTTGTTTTGCAAAAACATATTTTGAGGGTGTCCACTTAGGGACTAATACTTGTGATGGTAATAAATACCATATGGTGGCTATGGGCTTGGTAACACCAAGTATCAACTACTAGCATAGTAATATATAATAGTAGTAGTAGTCACTCAAAAATAGTTTTTGGTAATCAATGTTTTTGTAAAAATTTCAGAAGTAAAACATGCATGATAGATAATGATAAGTGTAGTAACAGCAAGCATCGGGATGGCTTGCCTTAAAGTCTTAGTGTCCCTGGCCTTGAAGTAACTTGAACTTGACGCACAGTTCCACATCTGCTTCTTCTTCTTCTTCGTTTTCTAGCGTCGTAAAAGAATAAAAGACACACACTTAGAACTAAAGACCAAACAACTAAACAAAATAACGCATACAGCAAGCAAACTTATACTAGCGCAATCACTCAAAAGTTATCGCGAAAACTTTCTCACAAACTCTCATGGTACACAACTGTCGTCAGACAAACATATGGTTGAGAACCATATCCCACATCTTACATACCACATATGGAGTGGGTGTACCACTCTCATAATAAGATATTCAAAAATCTAAAATTATAGCTTGTGGGCACAAAAGGTGAGACTACTAAGATAGTAGCAAACAATCAGAGCAATACCCATGGTAGTGGATATTAACAACACAAAAGCAATCATCACCAAACAAGTTCACTACTAAACTAATGCCTAGATAACAAGATTCTAATAAGAACAACAACAACAACACTAGCACAACAAATAACATAAGTACAATACTCATGTTAAGGCAATCACTCAGTCAAATTCCAAACAGCAAACAACACACCACAGATGAGTAGGCTAGTTATAGAATATGCTTATGTCTACTCAAAGTTATGGAATCCATCAATCATGAAAATAATCAAAAAAAACCAGTAGCTCTACCAAAGGTAACAAGTCATAAACCATAATCTAAAACACAATCATCACCAAAGATAAAGCTCCTAACAAAAAGCATAGAAGCAGGAGTGCACTAATGGCATACTAGTATGGAAATTCTACACAAGCATGCTATAAGAAATAATTGTATTCTACAACTAATAGCATCAAGCAACTCCACAAGTCATGTCATAATAACAGAAGTAATAACAACCTAAACATGCTAGAATAAAGCACACACTCCTACTAGAGCAACTCAAACAATCTAGTGGTGACACTAGTTCATCACTAGAGAAGCAAACAATGCTACAAGGATGCTTAACTCTAAACAAGAAAGTCATGAATATAAAAATATACCTACTAACAGAACACAAACCTTACACATGCTAGTAAGCCCTACCATAAAATATTTCCATGAGAACATCTACTAAGCAAGCATCAATTCACTCTAGTAACACATGCCTTTCTAATTGATTTAATAGCAAGCAATCAAAGTGTATAATACACAACCAGTAGCTATGCAATCAACAAAAGATTAACTAAACACTTTCAAAAATCCAAACACTCAATAAGAATCATTCACAAAATAATCTATCAATCACAAGGAATTATTCTATTAGCAAACAATTCAATTTAAGCAAACAATAGTGAAGCATTTCTTAACATGATACTCCTCAGGAATATTATGCTAACAAATGAATCACACCCAAACATACTAGTATTCACAAATAAGAACTAAAGTTTTCACTTACATAAGTGAAACAAACAATCTATTTCCCTTGGTTGAAAATAATAATTAATCATATAGTAATACATGTTATTATTACACTAGTGCAATGGTAGGGGATTTTCATCCTTAACCAAGATGCAATTGGACCAGTCGGTTATGGGCCCACTAATACCTAGTCAAAAGAGGTAACAAGGCCTCTGGTCAACATGACAAAATTAATCTAACAAAACAATCCACACAGAGCTATTCATACTAGTGAAAACAATCAACAAATATTACACATGCTTTGCTATAGAATAAGTTGCAAGCTAACAGAGATGAAAACACCAAGATAACAGTACCAAAATGGTACTGGACTCCACTCAAACACATCACAAACCTAGGCAAAACAAACCTACCAAGATTTGGTTCACACAACAATCAAATAATAAAACTAGAAAATAACCAATGCTAGTTCTATTTCTATTTTGACTTTCCAAACATGCACACACTTTCTAAGGTATACATATTGCAAGAAAACAACATAATAACAAGATCCAACACATCTATACATGCTAGGAAACAAGATTCAAACAACCACACAATTTATTTCAAACAAATACACACATACAAACAAAAACAGAAGAGCTGATGTTTCTAGTTTGGCTCACCAAAAATAATCTAGGGCTCCAAAAATTAATCCAAGATAGAATTAGGTATATCTAGTCATAAGAAAACTCATCCAATTCGACTCACCTCAAAAAACAATTTTAAACTCTTTCTAAAAATCCTAGAAAAAGCCTACTGCCCTTTTACCAAAATGGATGGAATTTCCATTTGGTAACTCACCTTGATGTGAGGCAAAGTCCTAGTGATAGATCTAGTCCTAAGCTATCCAAAAAAAATTAGTTTGACCATGTTGGATACAGATCCAAAAAGTTATTCCAAAAACATGCTTTCAGACACTTTGTGGCAAAACAGGTCTAGAGACAAAAATATACAACAAAACTTAGATCTACAACTTTTAGATGTTTAGGAAAACATAATACTAGGTTCACGATTTTTGGTTGAATTTATTTGTACTTTAGGTATTTTTCATAGATCAAAAGCAAATGAGCAAGTTTTTGTCAAATTTTAAAAGGAAAAAGGAAACAAGGTGCGGGCTGGGATTTCTCACGGGCGCGACCCATCTAGCCTGCGGTGCGGCCCAACCGCGAGCACACGCGCGGCCAGCGCGTGAATGGTGCGGTTCAAGCGTGGCCATAGATCTCGCGATCTACGGTCCCGCTGCGTTCTTCCTCCCCCCTCTCTCCTCTCTCTCACCGACGCGACGGAGACGCACGGGCGACGGCGGGAGCTCACTGTGGGGGGCTTGGGGTGTGGTGGTGTGGCCCGGGGACGACGCAGGGTTCACGGGGAGTCGAGGGGAGCGGTTGGTGGCGTCGGTCGCGGCTCCACACGGCGGGGCACGGTAGAGTGCCCGCGGCGGCGATCTCGATGGCGGCGGCGATTCCTGCGGGCAGAGACAAAGGGAGAAGGGCAGCGCGGGTGAGGAAGATGTGGGGAGTTCATCTAGGGCAGTGAAGGGGAAAGGAAAGGCACGGGGGAGGGAAGTGCTACCTCGAGCTCTCGGCAGTGAGCGCCGGGATCACAAGCACGCGCACGTTCCAAGGGGCCAGGGCAGGGCTTCTCTTCGACTGAGGGGAGGTTTGTGGAGGCAGAGGAGTGTAGTGGCGCAGGGGAGAGGCTAGTGGAGGCTTGTATCCGTGGGTAAAAGGACAATGGTCTAGGTTGGGCTCGGGTGGATGTCAAGCAATGGCATTGAGGCGCCCAGGGGTGGTTTTGGTCAGTCCACCACAAGGCAAGGCTAGCCAAGGGGAAAGACCACCAAGGGGAAGCCAATGGCTGGCCTTTGGGAGCAAAATGAGCCAAGACCAAGACCAAATGGTCAAGGTATGAAGACCCATACCCATGCCACCTCAACATGCAACCACACATTTCTGTCTCTTGTTTTCTTCACCCTCAAGCCTTCTAGAAGCAAAAGAACACATCCTGGTTCGAATACATACTAAGGTCAACACACTAGACAAGGTTACACTTCAAAAGCTTAAAATAAAAACAAAGAAAATATCAGCCCAAAATTGTAATAACAATTGTTCCTAAAAATTGAGAAATTTCACTTAAGGACTTAGAGAATTTTTCTAAGTGTTGGAATCTGTTAAAAACATCAGAAAGTTGGCACTGTTTTCAAGGGTCAAATAAAATGCAATCTTTGTTTTCCAAGTGGGGACTTGTTAACCATGTTTTAAACTTTCAGAAACAACTTTTGAAAATAAAATTGAAAAGTTTAAATCCATGAAAACAATGTGGGAAAAGGTGTACTTTCTGTTTTTCTCTGTTTTCCAAAAAATGCCTTTTTCTGCCTTATTTTCATACCACAAAGACAACAAGAAAAAGATCATTTTTATTAATCCAAAAATAAAACCAAGCCTATGTATTTGTGGTACATATATCAAGGAACAAATAAAAGTCAACAAAACATAAAATAACATTTTATAGCCTAGTGAAAACAAAGGTGGAAAACAGGTACTTGGCTATATTTTCAAGGAATAGTTTCTATAGAAAACTTAAAAGAAAAATTCCATAAATCATTTTAAAATTTTGTTTTCTTGGATCCAACAAAGTTAAAAGTTTATTTTAAGATGCAAACAAGAATGATCCAAGTCTTGGAATAAAAACCCACTGAAGTAATATTAGGGAAAACATGAGGGAAAAGTAATAGAATTATTTTCAGGAAAAATTGATATTGGTTTTCTAATTGCATTGCAAATATGATTAAGATAATAAACACATGTTAGTTCAAACAATCATGTTGTTAGAAAAAAATTGGCCCTAATTTGTTTCTTCTTGAACACAGTACAAGATTCCAAAAACGGGGGTGTGACAGTGGTGGTGGTGAACTCTTCTCAATAAACTTATCAATTGACTCCTTCAACTCATCAATAACATACGTGAACGCACGTATGAGCTCCGTATTGTGCTCAATACGGTCCTAGAACTTGTCCAACGGTGAGTCCCAGTTCTTGGAATTATTCCCCCACAATTCTTTAGATAGGGGACTTTCCTCTTCTGCACGGTTAGAACGATCCATATCCCAGCAAGAAGGAAACTCTCCCTCCGGTACCCTCTTAAATTGATGCTCATGGATTACAGTATGAAAGAGGTTTTTGATACCTTAAGGTGGTGTCCTTAAAGCTAAGAAGTGACGTGGAACCTTCCCTCCAGTGCTCATTCATGCCCCTTGCTTGAAATTGAAGGGTTTTGCTACCACTCCAATGCTTGCGATGGTGACGCGATGGTACACGCGCGGGTCTTCTTCTACATCTACTTCAGCTTCACTCTCGATCTCCTCCTCTGGCTTAGGTTCTTGGAGATCATCTTCCATAGGCTCCTTCCCCTCGTTGTTGTTGGCGGAGGTCATGGTGCTTCTAAAACTGAACACAGATCCTGACAGAAATAGATCGAAACGAAAACACGACGAGAAAACGATATACAGACCTCGGGGTTTCGGGGGATTATATAGCAAAAATTAACATACCAAAAGGAAGGTGCAGTGCGAAAAAAGGTCGGAGAGGGGCTCTAGGCCCTTCACACCAAAGTGTGGCGCGGCCAGGGGTGGGGCCACGCCCCCAGGTGGTGTGGTGCCCTCGAGCACCGACTCCTACTCTTCTTTGGCTCAATATTTTTAATATTTTCATAAACGCCAAAAATATAAGTCAGAAAGTAATATGCAAACCTTTTCTTAACAGAAATGTTACCTATTCGAAAACGGACTCTGTAGTTTCTAGAATCTTCCCTCTAATAAACTTCTCCGAAGTCATGATACGTCATAAACGTAACCTTAATTTCTGACGTTCCATGTTGTTTTCATGCCATATGCTACATTTTTTCCTTACACTTCATGTCATTTTTATCGATTTCCCAGGACTAACCTATTGACAAGATGCCACAGAGCCAGTTCCTGTTTTCTGCTGTTTTTAGTTTCAGAAAAGTTGTTCTGGAAATATTCTCGGAATTAGAAAATTCGAAGCCCGAAAGTCTTAGAATTCCTGAAGCTTCCACGGAGTCCCAAAGAGGCCCGGATGGGGGCCACAGGGGGGGCACACCATAGGGCGGCGCCCCCCTCTGGCGGCTCCTTGGGTGGTGTGGGCCCCTCGGGCGCCCACCGCCATCGCCCTTTCGCCCATATATTTCCCACGATGCGTGAACCCTAAAAATATACCACTTTTGCATGAAAAACACCCGAGGCCGCCGTCATTGTCAACCCAAGATAGGGAGGGTTCTGGAGTTCTCCCCGGCACCCTGCCGGGAGGGAAAATCATCACCGAATGGGTCTACACCACCATGCCCGCCTCCGGAGTGATGCGTGAGTAGTTCATCCTTGGACTACGGGTCCATAGCAGTAGCCATATGGTTGTCCTCTCCTCTTTATTTCCTCATGTTGAGACCTCGTGAGCTGCCTCACATGATCGAGATCATCTTATTATAATGCTACATGTTGTGTTTGCTGGGTGATATGTCGAAAACGTATCTCCTTTTATGAACACTTTTCTTATTGTTTTCCTCTAAACTTGTGTGTTTTGAATGCAACTAACACGGACTAACGCTGTTTTCAGCAGAATTACCTTGGTGTCTCGTTTTTGTGCAGAAAAATCAACTTTCGGGAAATTGCCCAGAAAAGACCCCATTGGTCTTAAAACACCGGAAGACCCCGGGAGCCAGAAGGTGGGTAGGGGAGGGGCCAGAGGGGGTCACACCACCCCCTGGCGCCCCCCAAGGTCACACTACCTGGTGGTGTGGGCCACCCAGAGACCCCCTAGGACTCCCCTTTTGACTATATATTGGCTTCAACCCTAAAACCCGAGGGGGTTCGTCATATTCCACAGAAACACAACAGAGCGCCGCCGCCACCCCGAACCTCGATTCGGAGATCAGAAGTTCCTGTTCTAGCACCCTGCTGAGACGAGGAATTGGAGGAGATCATCGCCATCGTCATCACCAACGCCTCTCCATCTACCATCAATGTTTCCCCCATCCATGTGTGAGTAATTCCCCCGATGTAGGCTGAAGGAGATGGTAGGGATTGGATGATATTGTTCATGTAATAATGTCATGATTGTTAGGGCCTAGTGCCTAGTATCCTCTATTAGTGCTATTGACATTGTTGCAACTTGTTATGCTTAATGCTTGTCACTTTGGGCCCGAGTGCCATGATCTAAGATCTGAACATGTTATTGAATCACGATGATAATTATTATTTCTTGATCATACCTGCAAGTTTTTTACACATATAGTTGTTCGGAACCCGAGGCCCCGAAGTGAAAGAAATTGGGACAACCAGAGGGGATGGCTGTGATGTGAGGATCACATGTGTTCATGGAGTGTTAATGCTTTGCTCCGGTGTTCTATTAAAAGGAACACCTTAATTACCAGTAGTTCCCTTGAGTCCCCGCTGAAAACGGGTTGGTAGGACAAAAGATGTTGTGCAAGTTCTCATTGCGAGCACGTACGACTATTTACGGAATACATGCCTGTGGTTACTTAGTGCTTGGATGCTTTATCTTATTTATTTGCAATGCCTATGTCTTGATTATTATATGAACTATATTAACCATGCAACGCCCGTTCATCTATCCCTATGCCTACAGTATTTAATCCCGATGTTTACTTCAAACACTATTGATGTTGTTTTCATTTCACTGCTGCTATTATTTCACTACTGCTGCTACTATAAAACTGTTATTACTAATAAACCACCGCGAACAAGTCCACTTTCAGGTGCAGGTGAATTGATAACTCGCTTGTTAAGGCTCACAAATATTCTTTGGCTCCCCTTGTGTCGAATCAATAAATTTGGGTTTTACTTCCCTCGAAGACTGTTGCGATCCCCTATACTTTTGGGGCATCAAGACTATTTTCTGGCGCCGTTGCCGGGGAGCATAGCTTTATTTGTGACCTCACCGGAGAGTACTATTATCTACTGCCAATCATTCATCATGGGTAAGACTCGTGATGGAAAGTTTCCTATATTATCATCCACTACAAGAAGAGGTACGGCTCTGAACACCTATGTTGCTCTTGATTCACCGTCTGTTATGAGTAAGCTGCTTACACCACCACATACACATGTTACACGTGCTACTTCTGCTGAATCCGAAAATACTTCTGATGACGCTTCTATTGTGCTTGATGAGAGTGGTTCTCTCGGTCCGTTCTTAGACGCTACTATTGCTAAAGCTAAAAATATTGCAAACACTGAAACTCGTGGTAAAAATCCAGTTACTCCTGCTGTTTCACCTGAGCTTAGAGAGAATCCTAGTGATGATTTTGATGATTCCTATATTGAACTTAATGATGATAGTATTGATGAAATACATGCTATGAAGAATAAAGATGCTACTATAAGTCTTATTGAAAGTCGTGCTGTTAAATATAAATTATCTCCTGATGCTAAGTTTGCCACTTATCCCATTAATATTAGGGATAAGGATTATGATTTCTCTCTTGATTTATCTTATATATCTATTGTTGAGAAAGAAACTTTTTGTGGTACTGAAAATGAAAGTGCTATGAAACATATGAATGAGCTCTCCTCTTTGAGTAGTTTATTCTCTAATGATCTTAAGAAACGTAGCTACTTTGTTGCTAAAATATTCCCTTTCTCATTAAAAGATGAAGCTAAAACTTGGTTTAATAATTTGTATCTGGGATCTATTGGTAGTCCTATTGGTTTGGCTAATGCTTTCTTTCAGAAATATTTTCCTGCTAGTGCTCAACATGCTGCTTTACAAAATATCTTTAATTTCAAGCAATTGGAAGGAGAGAAATTGCATGTATCTTGGGCAAGGTTTTGTTCTTTAGTTAGGGCTACACCTGGGCATAAGCTAGAAAATAATGAATTTCTTGATATATTCTATAATGGACTAACTGTTGAATCTAGGACATACCTGGATAGTTGTGTCGGTTGTGTTTTCAGGCAAAGAACTCCAGATGAAGCTGAGGAATTAATGGCTAAAATAAGCCAAAATCATGATGATTGTACTATGGTTGAGCCTGAGCCGACCCCTACTCCAGTATCAACACCAACACCCAAGAAGAGGGGAATGATTGAATTAAATGATGAAGTGATGGGAGAATCCAAGAAATCTCTTAAAGAGAGGGTATTAAATCTGAAGATGTGAAGAATATTCCACCTATAGAAGAATTATGTAAGCCAATCCCTCACTCAAGGGGAAAAAGAGGGTCACGCGTAGAGGGGGCCGTGGGCATCTTATAGAGCCAGAGGGGGAAGGAATTAACGGCCTTAATAGCGCGGAATCGGAGGGATTTCATTTCGGCCGGAAATCACGTGGTTTCCTTTCGGGAGGAAGAAGACAGTGACGGCATGGCTGACGTCATCCTTTTTTTTCTGTTTATTTAATTAAATCATAACTTATGTTTTAAATATCCAAATGACATGGAACAAATTTCTAAATTCTTGAAATTTCCAATACTTTCCAACAGTACCATTTTTGAAAACAAACCAACATATTCTATTTTTGAATTTTGGAAATTTTGAAAATTACTTAATAGTCACTTAATGTGATTTTAATTTAAAAAAATTTATAAAACATAGTTATTAGTCAATTAAAATTTTAGTGACATTATAAATGTTGAAAACATAATTTTGAAAGTTATTTCATCTTGTTTTCACAATTTTTATATTTTGAAAATATAAATAAAACACTAATAGTACTTTAAGGCCATTAGAAAATAATAAATTGATGTTATTGACTAAATAAAATTTCAGAGACATTTTACATGTCATATATTATTTTTGGAAAGCCATTTGTAAACCATTTTCACATTTATAATTTTAGGATATGAAGGATTTACTAATAGTAACTTAATGATATTTAATTAGTTCATATCAATTAATTAATATTGTTGATCAATAAAAAAATTAGAATAAAACCACAAGTCATAACATTGTTTTCAAAACCCTCTTTTATGTTATTTTCAAAACAATGCATTTTATTTTCACACCTTCATGTTTAAAACTTGGAATAACAACTAAAAGTTATTATTAGCAAATTTTATTCTCATCAAATACTTTTGAGGCTTAGAACTTCATTAAGGGTTATAAATCTTTGATTTTTGTTGCCATAAAATATCTTCAAATTTAATATTGGAGCTGTAAATATTTTGGGTAAAGGTTTGTTAATAGAAACATATTCCCTTTATATAATAATAAATTTATTTTTGAATAAGGTTTTAGAGTTTAAGGAACAACTCATAATTGGATTGGTAAACTCAATTTCATTGAATTATGTATTATTTCCTTTTGTTTCTTGCTTCTAATTTGGTTCTTGGTGACTTGCATGACATGAAAACAAAAGTTTCAAATTTTTGTGATTTTTGCATTTTCCAAAAATCAGGGATGTTACAGACTACCACCCTTATAAGAAATCTCGTCCCGAGATTTGGGAAGGTTAGAAAGAAAGATAGGTCTCGGTGACTGGGTTCCAGAACAACTAGGTGGGCTACCACCCTTAAAAGAAACTTTTGTGGGTAGTCTATTTTCATTAGATTGGAGTGTAGATTGATTCGAGATTGGCTTGAGTAGAACTTTCCTTCGCGGTAAAGCTGTAGACCAACATAGGTATGTTGAACTACCTTTGACACTGAGGGGTCACTTTTTGGGTCAATCAAAAATCTTTGGGTCACTCTCAACTTGGTCTTTTGATGTCATTGGTAATCTTCCATCTTGTTGTCATCCTTGAAAGCAAGGACCTTGCTATTTCTAATGAAACCCTCGTGGCAGGAAAAATCTTCCATTTGTTTGATACCTCCAAGGTTGGCTTGATCCTCACAAAAAAAAATAGTATATTTTCAGCAACACTAAAATAGGGTCATTATTGTATTCTACCATTCTATGGTTCAGGTTTAACATCATCGTCTCTCTAATAGGTATGTCACTCAGATTTAACATTCCTCATAGCAAAAGTAAATAATATGAGTAGTCACCATGGGGGCCAATCCATGTTGCACTCAATCATTACCTTGTACTTGGATTGGTGAATCTTGTTTAATAACACTAGGTCACCTCACTTGTCTAACAAAAAGTTTCCAATATGTAAGACAAACTTGAGCTAAACTATCATTTCTCAACTAGTGGGTTGTGTAAAACTCCTATGTAACACAAACTGGATAGTTGTGTTTCTTCATTATTTCTTCTCTTGGTGTAGTTGGATCTGAAATCTTCATATCTCACGCAACTTGGGGTTCACTTGTTGATTGGCTTGTTGCTACTTATGATGTAGTTGGCATTGATCATGGGGATGTGATTGTTCCTTCACACAAAAGGATCTTGAAATGTGTGACATTACTCAATTGTATGGCTTGTGTCTCTATATAGAACTAGTCATGAAATTCTTGGGTGAAAGGTTTGTTGTTGCACTTCATATGGTAGCTCACTATTGTTGGTGGTATGGGATTTTGGTTTGGCTTAGCATGGATGAGTAGAGATTAGAAAGAGACTAAAGAAATTCCTACCCCAACACAGCAGATCAAGGAAACTCATCTTGCAAACAACAACTAATAAACATATAGCAACACAATCATCACACCAATCAACATGGTTTTTTAGAAAACAGACTAATATTGTCATACCACACTCATTGGTATGATCAATACACTAACACGTTAACGTTGTTCTAACAAAGTAATTTGATTGGTGGCCTCATCTATATCTTCTTGAGTTCTTCAAATTCTTCTCTCCATGTCTTGAGGTGTTCTTGATTGTTGTGAAGTTTGGGTATTTCTCCAAGTTTTCTTCAATTGTCTCGAGTGTAGGCCTTCATGTGGTGAAAATACTTCTTGCTCCTGTTGGTATGGTCATCAACATTCCTGTCTTGATGGTATTAAAGAGGTAGGCCATCTAGAAAATTTTGAAGGTGAATAATAGATGAGATGATATGAGAAGAATTAAGATGATTGTGTTTTTCTAGAAAGTTTAAACATAGAATTTTTTCAATCCTAGGGCCTTTTCCAAACTTAGGGTCTCGAATTCTACAGGCAACACAATGCTCTGATACCATTTTGCAGCATCCCAACTTTTAATAATCCTATGTTAGCACCACAGCATCCCAAGATGGAATACCTATGTTGTTGTGCTAGTCCCTGGATCAATTGCTAGCACCACAGTACAAAATGAAATATCATGCAAATGCATCAAATTCTATTACATCGCATGATCCAGTCTTTACAAAATAGGATTACAACTTGCATAGTCTTAGAAGACTAGCAGAAAAGAAAGAATTATAGCGGAAAACATAGTACAACATTGAGCTCATCTTCTTCATGTGCCACAGGCAAAACATGTTGGCGATAGTCTCGAGATCCTAAACGAAATCCTCACTCATCATCAGAAACATCTGCAATATGGAATATGCAGACACAAGGGAGTCAATACAATTTAATGTATTGGCAAGTAACACTATGGTGGATATAAATGGCAAGACTAATACTACATGCTCATTTGGCTGAGTGGAGTTTTGACTAAGTTTGCATAAATCCAGTTTTCTCCTATCACTTTTGTAAAACAAACTTTTCTTTTCAAAGGGTGGCAACATTGGATTAAGATCCAAGCACCACAACTACTGTTCACTTGGTCAAAATTTTATTTATTGAAAATGGTGATGTGATTCTTCCGTCCATCCTTGTCCAGCTGCTCATAGTTGTCCATAACCGGGGACACGGCTAAGATCTTAGTTTGTTGACTCTGCAGAGCTTGTGCACTTTCACCTTCAGACTCAAATCAGCCCAAACATCCTATACACTCTGAGTGCATTAAGGAAAGGAGAAGAATCGAGACGAGATCTTTCAGAAGTAAGAATCCAACCCAATGGCAAGACCCGTTCCACCTATAATTATGCTACATCTGCTTGTCAAGCCCGGGCTGAACCCTCACAACTTAATCAATCAAGACAGAGCCCATATGACTAAAGGCTGCACGGGAAGCAATCAAAACTTGGGGGACTTCATACTCACTTTGTTCCTGGGTGGCATTCCTCAAGTGAACAACCCCTCGAGGAGACACTCAACTCTCATCAGCCAAACAACCAAATCCACCCAGGTGGTTCATTGAAGTTTATACTTAGTAATTTTCCTCATCATCAAGTAAAACAATTTTTGTAGCAAGGCTAAGCATCTACTAAGTACCAAGGCATCAAAATAACAAGGTATATGGATGGCTACACACTACTAGGATATAGCATAGCATAATATAACTTAGTAAATTTTCCTATCATGCATACTACTCAAAAATCAACTAATTCTTATTGAAAATATGGGCGTGTTATGGGGTGTCACTTGCCTTGTTCAAGTTGGTGAAGATATCACACTCTCTTCACAAAAGATCGTTGCTCTCCGTACAATCTATTCATTGACAACACAATAACCAAATAAACAAGCATCCTAACAAACAGACATACAAGTGTAGAAAACATACATAGCAACTAACATATCAAAAGGGGCTTAACCAAGTTGGTTAGGACAAGGTTTGGGTTTGAAATATTTATTCTTTCTTGGTTCCATACTTGTTAAGGGATTTTCCAAGAGTTTACTTGGGATGGACTAGGTTGAGTTTGTAGTGATCAATCTTTATTATAACCATACTTGTCGAGGAAGTTCCAAGAGTTCACTAAGAATAAACATATTACTTCTTAAACTAAAGTAATACATGCAAACACTTGGTCATATTCACCTTCAAAAATATTTGAGTGACTATGTTAGTATTTTCCAATGTGGTTAGGGTAGGTCTACTAACTTCATCATCAAAGGTAAAATATTACTAAGTATTGGGTTTTCCATTTGGGTCAATGGTTGGACAAAAATAACTTGTTATTCTTCAACTTGTATGGATTGCTCCAAGTCTTCACATGCTTGTCTTCTTGAAGATCACCTTCATGTTCTATTGTAGACTTGTTCCTTGGATGGATTCTTCTCTTGGTCTTGATAGATTCTTCATGGCTTTCACTTCACTAATTGGTTTGGGTATGGGATGGGAACAAATACCACTAAGTCAATTTGAAAAGAAAGAAATGGAAGGGATAGGAAGAGAGAGGAAAATGTCTTCTCCTTGATTTTCTTCATACTCCTGTACTTCATTAAGTTTCTTCTTGCTACTGTGGAGTCTATGTCCTTCCTTAAATTTCTTCAATGATATTCCTCATAGCTCTTCATGTTGCCACCAATTTGATATTGAAGTTTCATTCTTGTGCTTGAGTCTTGATCTCCATTTTTCTGACTTGGTGAATTCTTGAAGCAAGAATGGGGGAGTGGAGAAGATAGAAAAATAAAGTTCACTACTTGGTACTATATGTGATTGACACATTCTAAGGACTTGGAATGGCTCCAAATAGACATAACATCAAGGAATAACAGTTGAAAACAATTCCTAAGACATGGTGAAAAATGGATGTATCACTATGTTGGGTTTTTGGTCAAATACTCATGGCCATGGTCCAAGGATGTCCAAAATGGTTGGGAAGGGTTGTTTCTGGTTCAAGGTTATCAAATGGAGCAATTTTGCAAAACAAACTATATTGAAAATATTTATAGAAGTAAATCTATGTCAAAAATACTCAACATACCAATTAATTCTAAAATCAATTTTAATTTGTTCAAATATTATTTTGGGACAGAGTATGTGAAAGTACACATCCTAAGGTTTCCAGATATATTTTATTTACAATTTTTAGATTTGTAGAATTTGAATTATGCCAAATTTTATCAAACAAGCATATTTGAAAATGAACAAATTTAGGTTTGTCAAATTTGAATTTGGCCAGTGCCAAAAGTTTCTAATTGTCAAGGTCTTTTCAAAAAGTCCAAGATTGCTAAATTTGGCCTTATGGATCAAAAGATATGATAGATCTAAGATGTAGGGGCTTTTCTGCAAAATAGACATTTTATTTTTATTCGGGAATTAAATCCAGAGACAGATGGGCTCAGATCTGTTATTTGACGCATGGGGCGATGGATAGGGACTGGGCCTGGGCCGGCTACGTGTTGCTTTGGGCGATAGATAAAAATTTAATGCGCAGCCGAGTTGGCGCGTCCTGATTGGCTGATACCTCTTCGTGGGGTGGATCTAATCCTGGCCACCGGATCTGGATCTAATGGTACTGGGGCATTGGGGCTTACCTCCGCCGGAATATTCGCCGGAAAATTTCGGGATGGCGGCGCCGTGCTCGGACTTGGACGACGGTGTAGCTCCGGTGGTCCACGAGCTCAACGGAAAGCACCACGGGGCTCAGCGGAGCACGGCAGGGAGAATGGAGGTGGCGGTGATAAATCCTGCGTCGTGGCTCATCCACGCGATGCAGATGGAGCTCGCCGGGGCTCCGGCGACCTCGGGGCAGATGGCGGCGGTGTTATACTGCAAACAAAAATCGTGAAGAGCACGGTGAGATGCACAAGGACGAGAGGAAGAGGATGGAAGTAGAATTTCTTCGTCCTCGGGCACGGTTTCAAGGGGAAAAGGAGGGTCACGCGTAGAGGGGGCCGTGGGAATCTTATAGAGCCAGAGGGGGAAGGCATTAACGGCCTTAATAGCGCGGAATCGGAGGGATTTCATTTCGGCCGGAAATCACGTGGTTTCCTTTCGGGAGGAAGAAGACAGTGACGTCATGGCTGACGTCATCCTTTTTTTTCTGTTTATTTAATTAAATCATAACTTCTGTTTTAAATATCCAAATGACATGGAACATATTTCTAAATTCTTGAAATTTCCAATACTTTCCAACAGTACCATTTTTGAAAACAAACCAACATATTTTATTTTTGAATTTTGGAAATTTTGAAAATTACTTAATAGTCACTTAATGTGATTTTAATTTAATTTTCTTTATAAAACATAGTTATTGGTCAATTAAAATTTTAGTGACATTATAAATGTTGAAAACATAATTTTGAAAGTTATTTCATCTTGTTTTCACAATTTTTATATTTTGAAAATATTAATAAAACACTAATAGTACTTTAAGGCCATTAGAAAATAATAAATTAATGTTATTGACTAAATAAAATTTCAGAGACATTTTACATGTCACTAGCACAATGCCCGTGCTTCGCTACGGGGAAAACACTAACCACACGACCGTGGCAGGCACCGACTGGTAGAGACTAATGCCCGCGACGCACCGACACACACTACACACACATTGTACACCTATGATGGCAGTGAACATTGACCCATCTGTTGCTATCGGCGCCGCGAGCCTACACACCCGTATCCTGGTAGCACGAGAACCAAGCGAAGGAAGTTGAGGTGTAAATAGTCCTCCCTTTAATTTTAGAGATAATTGGTTGGAGATTTAGCTTAAAAAATTTAGTAGTTCAGTTCTCTACATCTGACAGAACGATAAACGGCACACATGATGTTGTCCATGTTTAAAAGCAGGAAGCGGCTGTGTACTTCGATTCTGCATGCAGATGCTATCAGGGGAGGACACGAATGGCCGGCAACACCTAATCTGGGACTTCGAGAGGTTAGCTGCGGCCAGAAGAGTAGCATGGAAAGAAGACTGGCTTTTATGAACTCGACAGTCACCATATCCAAGCCAAGGCGCGAGAATGTTGCAGGCCGTTGGCAACGTAACCTCCGGCGTATTCCAACGCACCACATCCTGACTCAACATCCCTGTCCCACAAGGCCACAATAGCACCTCTTGGAATCTCATCGCCTCGAAATATCCAGTACATTCCTTGGCCTAATTGGGCAATGGTGAATTGGTGATAGCCACCGTCGGCCACGGGTGATCATGGCTCTAGATGGTGATCAGTGATCACAGCCACCCGACGACAGAGATGGGAGCCATCGTGGTAGTGCCGGCGCAAAGACCAAAGATGATGAAAAGCGGCATGCTATGTTCCGCTACCTGAGAGGAAGGGAATCAGATATAGAGGAGGTCGTCTTACAGTAGTGAAGGAGCCAGCCACAAAAACAGAGATGAGGCGTGTAGAGTCCGGACTCAGAACCTGTACGTCGCTCGGATCAGGTTTTCTTATTGCTTTTTTTTCCCGGACCAGTTAGTCGAAAGAATCCCACGCTAGGTGGACGCAGGAAGCGGTTTTTTTCTGGCTGTCCTTTTTAGGTACATATGACGTACCAACGAACCATCATCACGGTAAGACAAATTATATAGTAGAGATATATTATTTTTGGAAAACCATTTGTAAACCATTTTCACATTTTATAATTTTAGGATATGAAGGATTTACTAATAGTAACTTAATGGTATTTAATTAGTTCATATCAATTAATTAATATTGTTGATCAATAAAAAAATTAGAATAAAACCACAAGTCATAACATTGTTTTCAAAACCATCTTTTATGTTATTTTCAAAAAGAATGCATTTTATTTTCACACCTTCATGTTTAAAACTTGGAATAACAACTAAAAGTTATTATTAGCAAATTTTATTCTCATCAAATACTTTTGAGGCTTAGAACTTCATTAAGGGTTATAAATCTTTGATTTTTGTTGCCATAAAATATCTTCAAATTTAATATTGGAGTTGTAAATATTTTGGGTAAAGGTTTGTTAATAGAAACATATTCCCTTTATATAATAATAAATTTATTTTTGAATAAGGTTTTAGAGTTTAAGGAACAACTCATAATTGGATTGGTAAACTCAATTTCATTGAATTATGTACTATTTCCTTTTGTTTCTTGCTTCTCATTTGGTTCTTGGTGACTTGCATGACATGAAAACAAAAGTTTCAAATTTTTGTGATTTTTGCATTTTCCAAAAATCAGGGATGTTACATAACGTCCCTGGGATAGGGAATTTTCTCTATTGCTTCCACTTTAGCTCTGTCAACTTCAATACCCCTTTCAAAAAAATTATGCCCAAGAACAATTTTTTTCATTTACCATAAAGTGGCATTTCTCCCAATTCAGAACAAGATAAGTTTCCTCACATCTCTGCAAAACTTTATCAAGATTGTGCAAGCAGTTATCAAAAGAAGTTCCATAGACAGAGAAATCTTCCATGAATACTTCCACAATTTCTTCACATAAACCATAAAAATAGCCGACATGCATCTTTGAAACGTAATAGGAGCTTTACACAAACCAAAAGGCATACGTCTATAAGCATAAGTTCCATAAGGACAAGTAAAAGTTGCATTCTCTTGATCTTGTGCCCTAACAACAATTTGAGAAAACCCAGAATAACCATCAAGAAAGAAAAAAAAATGAGTTTTCTTAGACAGGCTCTCTAGCATTTGATCAATAAAAGGTAAAGGATAATGATCTTTCTTAGTAACCTTGTTAACTTTCCTAAAATCAATGCACGTACTATAACCAACTACTACCCTTTGAGGAATAAGATCATTATTTTCATTAGGCACAACAGTCATTCCTCCCTTCTTAGGGACACAAGGCACATGGCTTACCCATCTACTATCAGCAATAGGATAAATAATACCAGCATCAAGGAGTTTTAATACCTTATTTCTTACCACTTCCTTTATATTAGGAATTAAACAACATTGATGTTCAACTATTGGCTTTGCATCAGGTTCTATATTAAGAACATGCTGACAGGTAGGGGGATCCCTTTCAAATCATCAAGAGTATATCCAATAGCTCCATGGTGTTTCTTCAGTATTTCCAACAACCTAACCTCTTATTTCCCTCAAAGTTTAGAACTAATAATAACAGGATATATTTTTCTATCATCAATATAATCATATTTAAGATCATCACGCAAAGGTTTTAAATCAAAAACAGGATCCTCCTTGGGTTGTAATGTGGTACCCAAGTCTTCCACGGGTAGATTGTGTTTCAGTATCACTGGTTGACGAAGAAGAATATCGTCAATATCATTTTTCTCCATGTTCCTCCATGTATTGTTGCAAAGCATTGTTAGGAGCAAGAGCAATAGAGGCAAGTTGTCCAACTCTAAAAACTTTATTAGGAAATGCAGATTCATAAGGAGCTCTAGCAAATTTGGAAAAATTAAACTCATAAGATTTTTCCATCAAATTTAGTCAATATCTTCTCCTTCTTAAAATCTATAATAACACCACAAGTGTTCAAGAAAGGTCTACCAAAAATGATAGAAAAAGTTTTACTAGCAGCTGTACCCAGTACTAGAAAATCAGCAGGATATTTAGTTTTACCACATAGAAATTCCACATCTCTAACAATACCAATCGGAAAAATAGTTTCTCTATTAGCAAGATGAATAGCCACATCAACATCTTCAAGTTCACAAGAACCAATTTCATGCATAATTTCTTTATAAAGCTCATAAGGAATAACACTTGAACTTGCACCAATATCACACAAACCATATTAGCAATGATCACCTATTCTAACAGAAAGCACAGGAACACTATTTTTCTTAGATCTACTAGGATGTGAAACAATATTAGAAGCATCCTCACAGAAAACAATGTGTCCATCCTCTACATTTTCAGAGACATGATCTTTTACTATTGCTACTGTAGGTTCAATAATTATTTGTTCATCGGGTTCTAAAGATTTCTTTGTACTTTTGTTAACCACACTAGCTATGATAGAATGTTCCTTTACCTTGTCAGGGAAAGGCATTTTCTCAATATAAGGTTTAGGCACAACAGGATTAACAACATGCACTTCTATATTTCTAGCAGGAACAATATCTTTATAAGGTGCAGGGTACTTTCTCAACTCCTTTTTGGGAATATCAAGATAGGAGGCAAAGTCCTTAAAACAATTTGCAAATATTTGAGAGTCAATACCACAAACAACACTAACATTATAGAAATCATCGGTTCCCATAAAATATTTAATCCATTCATAATCGTAATTTATATCTAACTTTCTACCTTTGTCATTCTCCCATTCTTTAGTGATTTCTTGAATACGGTCAAGAAGACCCCATTTAGCTTCTTCTTTCATACATGTGAATGATCCAAAACAAGAAGCATCCAATAAATCCTTATCATGAATAGAAAGCCTTGCATAAAAATTATTGATAACAATATTACTGGGAGCTCATGAACGGGACATTTGAGCATTAATAAGTTCAATATCCCCCAAGCTTGGGCAATACTCTCTCTATCATGAGGCCAGAAATTATAGATTTGATTCCGATCTTTATATATTTCATTGGGAGGATAAAATTTAGAATAAAAGAGAGTACAATTTCCTCCCATCCAATAGATTGACCATTCGTCAACATTTTAAACCATCCCGCAGCTCTACCCTTCAGTGATAAAGATAATAATTTCCTCTTAACTTGGTCCATTGTAATACCTGCACACCTAAATAACTCGCATAGTTCACGTATAAAGAGTAAATGATCACCGGGATGGACAGTTCCATCTCCAAAATAGCAGTTATTCATAACACGTTCAACATTTTCATAGATATTTTAAAAGGATCCAATTGAGCAGAAAGTGGGTCATCTACTACATTAGCAGTAGTAACAGTACTCTTAAACAGAGAACCAAAAGGATTCTCCATAATAAAATAAAGCAGTAGATAGAAATAAAAACAACACTCACAGTAAAAGTTTCTCTTACCAATAGCGCTTCACTCAACGGCAACAGCGCCAGAAAATAGTCTTGATGACCCACAAGTATAGGGGGTGTATCGTAGTACTTTCTATAAATAAGAGTGTCGGACCCAACAAGGAGCAGAAGATGTTGACAAGCAGGTTGGATAGAGGATTCACTCTAAACACTAGCAAACAAGTTTTTGGTAGTTTTTGATATAACAGATAATTAAAGTGCGAGTAAATAAAAGACAATAAATATAATTGAAGCGAGTGGCCCAATCGTTTTGAGAGAAAAGGACAAGCCGGTTGGTTTGCTTATGATTACCAAACGCTCTCGAGGACACATGAGAACTTCGTCAAGCGCTTTCATTTCATACAGTTGATTAATATTTATTGTTTTGATAGGTGTTGTGTGGGTGAACCTATGCTAAAGCACCACCCAACTAGTACTAATGCATACTTGTGATTATACCCCTTGCAAGAATCCGCAACTACAAGAAAGTAACTAAGATAAATCTAACCACATGCTTAAACTCTGAGATCCTACATGTTGGGGGAAAGATAACCTGGTACCCCTAAGGACGAAGAAAGTATGACCAGCCAGAAGCGAGACCCGGCCAGGAGGCAAAGCCTGGTCTGGAAGGAGACCCGGCCAAGAGGCAAAGCCTGGTCTGGAAGGAGACCCGGCCAGGAGGCAAAGCCTGGTCAGGAAGGAGACCCGGCCAGGAGGCAAAGCCTGGTCAGGAAGGAGACCAGACCAGAGGAGTCAGGGGGTAACTCAGCTTTGGAAGATGCTATAGAAGGAAGATTCTGGAAGACCCGGAAACCTTGTACAAGTTGGAGACTCAAGACTTGGAGGTCACGGAGGAGACCTAGATTAGGACTCTTAATATGGTATGACCCAGTTTTTACCTTGTACGACCAGGAGACCAGCCGCCCATATAAGCAGGCTCCTAGGTCATAGAGACTAAGAGATTTTCGAGTAGAAACCCCTAATTCCAGGTCTCGGCGAGAGTCAGCCCGAGCCAAATTCCATGTCTCGGCGAGAGTCGGCCCGAGCCAAATTCCAGGTCTCGGCGAGAGTCAGCCCGAGCCAAATTCCAGGTCTCGGCAAGAGTCATCCCGAGCCAAATTCCAGGTCTCGGCGAGAGTCGGCCCGAGCCAAATTCCAGGTCTCGGCGAGAGTCAGCCCGAGCCAAATTCCAGGTCTCGGCGATATTTGTAACCCAAGATTTGGGGTCTCGGCGACATTGCAGTCCGGGCCTCTAGATCGATAGCTAATAAGATCCCAGCTGGAAGTAGGCTATTATCTCCAATGGAGAGGCTGAACCAGGATAATCCTTGTGTCCAAGACGAGTTTTACTAGCTATTCGAGTATCCTTTGTAATACCAGAGTTGAGATAGTAAACCTAGATCGGAAACTCGGCGACTTGATTGCCGGCTACCAGATCGTTTATCACCATGATTTCCCCTGAGCAAAACCCTCTCCCAAACACCAGAGTCGAATTGCCCCAAGATAAGTTACCCCCGGTAACGTCTGCCGTGATTATCCCACGACAGTTGGCGCCCACCGTGGGGCCTGCGTCCAAAGGTGTTTACATCACGGGAGAAGCTCGGGAGAGCATGAAGAACCTCGTCATCGGCGAGATCTACACCAACCCTGAAGGAGAGAATATGGTGGACGATTTTGGCTGGGGGCCAGAGTCGGATCAGCTGGAAACCGGATCTATCGTCACGATCGGCCGGGTCTGCTATGCGAGGCCCAGGAGTGCTTCACAGCAAAATATTAATCTTAGCCCAAGAGTGTTGCGCAACTTCGGTTAGCATGGCCAGGAGCGCTTCGCAAAAAATTATATTAGCTTGCCCCGAGAGTGCTTCGCAATATTGTGAAATATTCTATTAATATAAGCTTAGTCCAAGAGTGCTTCACAACTTCGGTTAGTGTTGCCCAAAGTGCTTCGCCAAAACTCATATTAGCTTGGTCCAAGAGCGTTTCGCAACTTCGGTTTGCGTGCCCAAGAGTCCTTCGCAACAGTATGCGGGTCAATGGGTAATGTTGCCAATTAAGCCTTTACTTTATAAACATTGATCCGGGTCTTGGGGGCTCTTACTTGAATAGTTTGTAGCTGCAATCCTAAGACCTGGATTTTATGCCGCCAGTATAATTCTTGCCTATCTTGCTTAAGCTCGATGTGACTCGCACTTATATGGCCTGTTTGTTCTCCTGTAATCTCAATCAGTTATGATACCCATGGGGACTTAACTGACCCTGTTTCACAGAGTGAGTACAGCAGTGATAATCCATGCGAAAGCCGGCTTACAGTTAAAGGTTTGCAAAAGGGTCATCTAAACCATCGACATATTGAGAGGACCCATCTCGGTAACCTGGAGGCATATGAACCCAGGAAGAAACATGATTTATGGGATGTTATTGAGATAAACCTGGAGGCGTATGAACCCAGGAAGAATAACCGGGTTTTATCCTTTTATGTATTATTTGTCTTATTTCAGGAGTTTAACCTGGATGATCGAGCTCGCTGCTTCACCTGAAACATGAAGCCTAAAATCAAGATCATGAAGGAGAACAAGACCAGCTCGAATCCAGCTTAAACTTGGGGGCTACTGTTGGGGGAAAGATAACCTGGTACCCCTAAGGACGAAGAAAGTATGACCAGCCAGAAGCGAGACCCGGCCAGGAGGCAAAGCCTGGTCTGGAAGGAGACCCGGCCAGGAGGCAAAGCCTGGTCAGGAAGGAGACCTGGCCAGGAGGAAAAGCCTGGTCAGGAAGGAGACCCGACCAGAGGAGTCAGGGGGTAACTCAGCTTTGGAAGATGCTATAGAAGGAAGATTCTGGAAGACCTGGCAACCTTGTACAAGTTGGAGACTCAAGACTTAAAGATCACGCAGGAGACCTAGATTAGGACTCTTAATATGGTATGACCCAGTTTTTACCTTGTACGACCAGGAGACCAGCCGCCCATATAAGCAGGCTCCTAGGTCATAGAGACTAAGAGATTTTCGAGTAGAAACCCCTAATTCCAGGTCTCGGCGAGAGTCAGCCCGAGCCAAATTCCATGTCTCGGCGAGAGTCGGCCCGAGCCAAATTCCAGGTCTCGGCGAGAGTCAGCCCGAGCCAAATTCCAGGTCTCGGCGAGAGTCGGCCCGAGCCAAATTCCAGGTATCGGAGAGAGTCAGCCCGAGCCAAATTCCAGGTCTCGGCGATATTTGTAACCCAAGATTTGGGGTCTCGGCGACATTGCAGTCCGGGCCTCTAGATCGATAGCTAATAAGATCCCAGCTGGAAGTAGGCTATTATCTCCAGTGGAGAGGCTGAACCAGGATAATCCTTGTGTCCAAGACGAGTTTTACTAGCTATTCGAGTATCCTTTGTAATACCAGAGTTGAGATAGTAAACCTAGATCGGAGACTCGGCGACTTGATTGCCGGCTACCAGATCGTTTACCACCATGATTTCCCCTGAACAAAACCCTCTCCCAAACACCAGAGTCGAATTGCCCCAAGATAAGTTACCCCCGGTAACGCCTGCCGTGATTATCCCACGACACTACACTCCCTCGTGCATCGGTTTCCTAATGGGAGTTTAGGTTTTTGTCACTCCGGTAACCCCACAATTAGTAGCCAAATACACCATGCATCCCTCTAGGCCCATAAAGGTGAAGCGTGATACGTCCAAAACGTATCTCCTTTTCCGAACAATTTTCTTATTGTTTTCCTCTAAACTTGTGAGTTTTGGATACCACTAACACGGACTAATGCTGTTTTCAGCAGAATTACCTTAGTGTCTCGTTTTTGTGCAGAAAAATCAACTTTCAGGAAAAGGCCCAGAAAAGACCCCATTGGTCTTAAAACACTAGAAGACCCCGGGAGCCAGAAGGGGGCCAGGAGAGGAGCCAGGAGGGGGCCACACCACCCCCGCCCCTGGCCGCGCCGCCTGGTGGTGTGGGCCACCCCGGGACCCCCTCGGACTCCCCTTTCGACTACATATGCCCCGTAAACCTAAACCACGAGGGGGTTCGTCATATTCCACAGAAACACAACAGAGCGCTGCCGCCACCCCGAACCTCGATTCGGGGATCAGAAGTTCCTGTTCTAGCGCCCTGCCGGGACGGGGATTCGAAGGAGATCATCGCCATCGGCACCGCCACCTCTTCTCCATAAACCATCCGTGTTTCCCCCATCCATGTGTGAGTAAACACCATTGTAGGCTAAGAGGGATGGAAGGGATTGGATGAGATCAATCATGTAATAATGCCAGATTGTTAGGGCATAGTGCCTAGTATCCATTGTTAGTGTTTTCTACCGTTGTTGCAACTTGTTATGCTTAATGCTTGTCACTAGGGACCGAGTGCCATGATTTCAGATCTGAACATGTTATTGTTTCATGAGTATAATGTTGTTTCTTGATCATACCTGCAAGTTGTTTTACACATGTCATTGTCCGGAACCCGAGGCCCCAAAGTGACAGAAATTGGGACAACCGGAGGGGATGGTTGTGATGTGAGGATCACGTGTGTTCACGGAGTGTTAATGCTTTGCTCTGGTGCTTTATTAAAAGGAACACCTTAATTACCAGTAGTTTCCCTAGAGGCTCCGTTGCCACGGGCTGGTAGGACAAAAGATGATGTGCAAGTTTCTCATTGCGAGCACGTATGACTATATTGGAACACATGTCTATGGTTTGCCTAAATGTTTGATGCTTTATTATCATTATCTACAATGCCCGTGTTAGAATATTACATGACCTATGTTATCCATGCAACGCCCGTCCATCCGTTCCCTCTACGCCTATGGTACTTCCCATACTACTGTTTTCCGCGATTGCTACTGTTGTTACTATTTTACCGCTGCTGTTATTTTATTTCTACTACTGCTATAAACTGTTACCACTGATAAATTGTTGCGAGCAAGTCTACTTTCAGGTGCAGCTGAATTGATAACTCAATTTTTAAGGCATATAAATATTCTTTGTCTCCCCTTGTGTCGAATCAATAAATTTGGGTCTTACTTCCCTCGAAGACTGTTGCAATCCCCTATACTTGTGGGTCATCAAGACTATTTTATGGCGTCGTTGCCGGAGAGCATAACTTTATTTATTTGCTCACTTGATCGTGATATTGTTTGCTGCAAGCCATTTATCATGGGCAAGACTCATGATGGAAAAGTTTTTATATTACCATCCACTACAAGAAGAGGTACAACTATGAACACCTCTGCTGCTCTTGATTCACCGTCTGTTATGAGTAAGCTTCTTACTCCACCACATGCTACACGTGCTGTTACTTCTGCTGAGTCTGAGAATGTTTCTGATATTTTTGATGATGCTTCTAGTGTGCTTGATGATACTGGTTCTCTAGGTCCTTTCCTAGATGCTACTATTGCTAGATCCAAACAAATTAAAAATGCTGAAATTTATGTTGAAAATATTGGTACACCTGTTAATTCAACTGAGCTTATTGATGATCTTGATGAAACCTATATTGAACTGAATGATGATTTTATTGAAGAATCTCGTGCTACTACTGGTGCAAGTGCTCTTAAGAATCTTCTTGCAAGACATGCTGTGAAATATAAATCTTCTCATGATGCTAAGTTTGCCACATCTCCCATACACATTATAGACAAGGATTATGATTTATCTTTAGATTTATCTTACATGTCTATTGTTGAGAAGAAACCTTTTTGTGGAACTAAAAGTAAAAGTGCGATGGAACACATGAATGATATTTCATCTTTGATTAGTTTATTTTCTGATGATACAAAGTTGTGTACTTATTTTGTTACCAAGATATTCCCTTTCGCATTGAAAGATGAAGCTAAAATTTGGTTTAACAATCTTTCACCTGGGTGTATTACTGATCCTATGGATTTGGTTAATGGTTTCTTTCAAAAATATTTTCCTGCTAGTGCCCAACATGCTGTTGTGCAGGACATCTTTAACTTTGAGCAAATTGAAGGAGAAAAATTGCCTGAATCTTGGACAAGGTTTTGTTCATTGATAAGAGCTAGCCCTGGATACCCACTACCTAAAAATGAGCTCCTAGATATACGTTATAATGGACTAAGGGTTCGTTTGTTTCCGCTCCAACCAGCGGCTCCAACAGCTTCTGGGTTGTAGCAGCTAGAGCCGAAACAAACGATGTTTTTTGGGCCGACTGCTAGCAGCCGCTGCGTTGGAGCGCTCCCAACGATTGCACTGCGAGCTAGAATCTACCACTTTCGGTGCTTTTTCCAGCCGCAGCTGGCTCCGACTCGTTTTTTACTGGTATACCCTCCCACAAAATCCCATATTATGCACCAAATGCCACTGAACCATTATTTTAATATTCTCTCCCCACGAACGACCGCAACACTCGAGTGATGTCCCTGTCGACCCCGATCTGCTCCACCCGGTCGATCACCGGCGACCAGCGCCGCCGACATCGTACGGCAGGAGGAATGGGACCTCTCGGAACCAAAACGCCGGATCCTGCACACCATCCTTCTTGTACCCCGCCGCCTTCCTCGACCGGCCTCCGCCCGGTCAATCTCCGGCGACCGCCGCCGGCCCTCGATCTCCAGACACCAGCGCCGTCAACCTCGGCCAGAAGGCGAAACGGAGCTGCACGAACGAGGTGGATCTTCTCGGCGGCTCAGCTCGGCGTGGGGAGGTCAGGGACAGGCGGCGTCGGGGCTGCACGAACAGGTTGGGGCGGCGCGACTGCTGCCGGGCGCCCAGGCGCACACACGCGAGGAAGGCAGAGGAGATGCCGAGGAGGAGGAGGAGCAGTGACGGGGCAGTGCCATGATGTCTGGCGTCCTGCCGGAGGGAGTGGAGAGAGAGCAGGGGATCGGGGCGGCGTTTGCAGGGTGGATGCGGTGAGAGGGAGTGAGGAGAGAAAGAGAGTGTGTGAGGGAGAGGAGAGGATAAGGGAAGGTGGGGATTTTCTTTTTATTTTTTATTTTCTTCTTTTCTTTTATTTTTGAATTTTCTTTCTATTTTAAAATAGTCACAGATTTAAATTGTTCGAGGCATTTATTGTCATCTGACCAATTTATGTATAAACCGCATTTCCTAAAATCCAGTAAAAACTGCTCATCTGCAGCAAAAATAGTTGTCAAAGGTGTTATTTAGAGTTATAACAGTACGATCAACACGTAAGCTTGATCTACAACACT
The DNA here is from genome assembly GCA_028641055.1 of Alopecurus myosuroides. NCBI lineage: Eukaryota > Viridiplantae > Streptophyta > Magnoliopsida > Poales > Poaceae > Alopecurus > Alopecurus myosuroides. The sequence continues at coordinate 163,250,845 of CM054061.1, read as the reverse complement.
ATATGGGCATTTAGGTCATTTCAACATGTTTCAGGTGCAGCCGTAGCTACACCAGCCGGCGAAACAAACAGAGTTCACAAGGCTCCAACCTTCTAGCCCCAGCTAGCAGCTACAGCTGATTCTGCCAGCTGCAGCCGTGGAGCTCCAACCCAAACAAACACAACCTAACTGTTGAATCTAGGACATACCTGGATAGTTGTGATGGTTGTGTTTTCAAGAAAAGAACTCCAGAAGAAGCTAAGAAATTAATGGCTAAAATAGCCAAAAATAATGATGATTGGAATATATTTGATCCTACACCTACACCAGAGACAACACCAATACCAATACCCAAGAAGAGAGGAACGATTGAATTAAATGATGAAGTGATGAAAGGGAGCCAAGAAATCTCTTAAAGAGAGGGGTATTAAATCTGAAGATGTGAAGAATTTACCTCCTATAGAAGAATTATGTAAGCCTATTCCTCATCCATCAACTGCTGAGGTACACTCTCTCCAATATTTTGATAATAGAGATATTCCTTACTCTAAACCACATGATCAATGCTTAGATGAATTTGATAATTATGTTGTTAAGAAAGACAACTTTAATATGAGAGTGCAAAACCATCTTATAGAAAACTCTAGAGCTATTGATAATTTGCATGGTATTATTGAGAGAACCTCTAATGATGTTAAAATGCTTGTTAAACATTTTCAAATGGTTCAAACTCAAATTGATCAACTTACTATAGTTCGAAAAGACATGCTAGCTAATGCTTCGAGAGATAAACATGTTTGTGAAATAATTACTAGAAGTGGTGTTTCTACTCAGGACCCCTTGTATCCTGAAGAACATCCTAAAAGAATTGGACAAGATTCTCAGCAACCTAAAAACAATAGTTCTCCTTCTAAGAAAAAGAAGAAGAGACATAAAAATGTTGTAGAATCTGCTAAACCTGCTAAAGATCCTAATAGCATATCTATTTCTGATGCTGAAACTAAAAGTGGTAATGATAGAAGTGATGCTTCTGATAAAGAAGAACCTGTAGCTGAACCTGAAAAGCAAACTAAAACTGCGAAGTATACTAAGGAGGATTTCATTTATAATAAGCATGGTAATGAAAGAGAGCCTTGGGTACAAAAAGCAATGCCTTTTCCTAATAAGAAACACAAATCAAAGGAGGAAGAAAATTATAACAAGTTTTGTGAATGGATGAAACCTCTGTTTTTGCAAATCCCTTTGACTAATGCTATTAAACTGCCTCCTTATTCTAAATATATGAAATATATTGTCTCCAACAAAAGGAAAATTCCTAATTAGGAAATTTCCACTATGCTTGCTAATTACTCTTTCAATGGAAAGGTCCCAAAGAAGCTTGGAGATCTTGGTATTCCTACTACCCCTTGTTCTATTAAAAATAATTATGTTAGAACTGCTTTATGTGACTTGGGAGCTGGAGTTAGTGTTATGCCTTTCTCTCTTTATAAGAGACTCTCTCTTGAAAAATTGATACACACTGATATATCTTTGCAAATGGCTGACAAATCTACTGCTATTCCTGTTGGTATATGTGAGAATGTTCCTGTGCAAGTTGCTACTAATTGTTTGATATTAACTGACTTTGTTGTGTTGGAAATGCCTGAAGATGATAATATGTCTATTATTCTTGGGAGACCTTTTCTTAACACTACATGGGTTGTTATTGATTGCAATCAAGGAAAAGTAACTTTTATCGTTAATAATAAAGAGCATACTGTTTATTTTCCCAAGAAAATCGATAGAAGATATGGTTTAAATTCAATTGAAAATATTGAGACCATCAATATTGGAGAATTTTATTGTCCCATTCTAGTACCACCAAAAAAATATGAAATTATTATGTTTGGGACTATGTCTATCAAGGTTGAGGTAACATAATTATTTAGTGATTAGCAAAATTTTGCTTCATATGAAAATTGTTCTGGTAACAAGATTGATCGCCCTTGTTAACAAAATGATTTTAAATGAAGAGGACAATGTTTTCACCATGTTTCCTTCTGTTATCACATTGCTACTTGAGTACAATCATGTTTTCCATCATCCATATTAATGTTTTTATCATGTTTTCACCCTAATTGATGTGGTTATGCATGTTTTCACCACCCATACTTTGTTTTCACCGCTACCACCTTTGTTTTGTTAGGATATTTTTCCATTAGAGTGTCGTAGAACCTCTGTAGTGGTGGTTTTGGTTTTGTTTTCCACCTTTTCACTTTTGTTTTTTTGGTTTTTATTAATTATTAAAATTCTGGAAATACCTCAAAAATAAAGTTTCTCGAAAAATTCCAGAAAAATTATAATAAATTTTTACGTCAAAGATGAGTTAGAGAGCCACCTGGGAGGCCCCAGGGGGACCCACCAGTTAGGCACACCATGGGGTGGCGCGGCCATCCCCTGGTGGCGCCAGCACATGGTGTGGGATCCCCGCCCCCCACTAACTCTCTCCCCTACCAAAGTATTCTCTCTCACCCCCCAAACTAAAAACATTTCCTGGAACCCGTGTTCTTGCTGTTCTTCCCCTGGATTTTTATCTCCTTCTTCAGCCTATCATTTGTGCTGAGATTTGGTGTGTTTGATCTACGGTATGTGACTCCTCCGATGATCCAAGTAGAATTTTATTTGGTGAAGTATTTCTTGAGTAGTTTGGTACTGTAGGTGACAGCTTATGTGAGTTTGCATGCTTGATTTGAGTAGAAATAATGCAGTTTTGATGCATGTTTAGCTCTCCTATAAGTCCCTATGGTAGTTTCCACCTTATAGTTGCTTGAAATTATTTTTTTAGTGATTGTTGAAAAATTTCAAAGATGGATAGTCATAATTTTGGAGAGATATTTAGGAGTGATGCTCCTAGGAGGACTAGGCCCTCACGCTCATCCACTTCAGTGAGTCCTTCGTACAATGAAGACCTTAATGCACCGAGTATTGACGATGCGGGATGTGATGGTATCGCTAACCCATCTAGCTTTCCTTGCATTACATGTCTAAGAAGTGCATGTCTATTAGATGACTTTCGTATGCTTATCGAAAGAGTTGGTCTAACCAGCTATATGGAGGATGAAGGTCCTCAGTATGCCACTCTCACAAAAAAAAATGTTGAGAGTTTTAAATTTCCCAACACGCATTTTGGTCCCACTATTGCCTTCAAATTATATGGTAGTTCTTTTTCTTTGTCCTTGGAGAGTTTTTGTTCCATTGTAGGTATCAACACTACCGGGAAAGCGTGCAAGATTCAGGATAAACCCATATATCTTATGGATCTTTACCAAGAAATCACCAACGACGATGTTCGCTCCTCCCGGCGTGGGAAGATAAGGAACATTCAACTTCTTGCTCTTAGATATTTTACTTACTATATTGCTACTAGTATCATTGGTAGGGAGAATGATGACTAACATCGGTAGACCCCAAGTGCAAGGTGTGAAGAGTGCATCAGCAATTTTTCCCTCAGAAAAGAAACCAAAGTTGAATCGACTAGTAGGAGGACAAGCAATCTCTGAAGGTTGATGCAGCTGAGGTGGCACGGCGCACTACCGGTTCAGCAGCAACGTGGAACCTACACAACACAATCAAATCACTTTGTCCCAACGTATCAGTGAGGTTGTCAATCTCACAAGTTTTGCTGAACACAAAGAGGTTAAACGTATGGTGTGGAAAACAGTATCTGAACATTATGAAAGCAGTAGCAGCTGTATGAAAGCAGTAGGTGTTTTATCAGTATGAGGAAAAATGACCGGGGTCCACAGTTCACTAGTGGTGTCTCTCCGTGAAAGATAAATAACATGTGTGGTGAACAATTTACAGCTGGGCAATTGACAGAAATGATGGCTGCACCGTAGTGCATATGCAAGACATAAAGATTACTATGTGATTCATACTGGCATTACAACAAAATACATAGACCGTCATCCAAGTGCATCTATGTCTAATGATCCACCCTCTGAATATCATCCGAACAAACGTTGGGTATTAAGTCGCAAGCAACAGATTATCGCCGTAAGCAAAGTGTGTAATGTAAACAATGTAAACTAGGTAAATACCATTGTTTTCTCCCTAATGGCAACAACACATCCTCCATCTGTCACGTTTCTGTCACTCGAGCACATATGCAAAAGAGGCATGAACCCACTATCGAGCATAAATACTCCCTCTTGGAGTTACTAGCATCTCCTTGGCCAGAGCATCTACTAATAACGGAGTGCATGCAAGATCATAAATAACATAAGCATGAAGATAACATTATAGATTGATAATCAGAAGACACAACATTCAACATTCATCAGATCCCAACAAACAGAACATGTAGCATTACCTAAAGATTATCTTGATCATGATAGGCAGCTCACAAGATCTAAACATGAGGTACAAAGTGGAGAGAACAACCATCTAACTACTGCTATGGACCCGTAGTCTAGGGATGAACTACTCACGCATCACTTCAGAGGAGGGCATGGTGGTGTGGACCCCTCCTGTGATGATTTCCCCCTCCAGCAGGGTGCCTGGGAGAGCTCCAGAACCCTCCCGATCTCGGGATGACGGTGACGGAGGCCTCGGGTGTTTCTCGGGAAAAAGTGAAATCCTTTTAGGGTTTACGTCTCGGGGGGATTAAGTAGGCGAAAGGGCAGAGGCGGTGGAGGCCTGGGGTCCCCACACCACCCCCCGGCGCGAGCAAGGGGGCGCCGCTCTATAGTGTGGGCCCCCTGAGCCCCCCGGGTCTCTTCTGGGATTCAAATTTTCCAATTCCGAGAATATTTCCAGAACAACTTTTCTGAAACTAAAAACAGCAGAAAACATGAGAACTGGCTCTATGGCATCTTGTCAATAGGTTAGTCCAGAAAATCGATAAAAATGACATAAAGTGTATAGAAAACATGTGGGAAACAATAAGAAAACAACATGGAACATCAGAATTTAAGGATACGTTTATGACGTATCAACATCCCCAAGCTTAGTTCCTACTCGTCCTCGAGTAGGTAAACGATAAAAACACAATAATTTCTAAGGTGACATGCTACCAACATAAACTTGATCATCAATAATGTAAAAGCATCAGTAAGTTGAGAATATAGAACTTAAACACAAGCATGATAAATAGAACTTTAATAATAAAGCATAGCAATCACCTTGCATCATGAGAAGTAACTCAAATTGTCGAGACATCGTAGTAGTTTTCATAGACGGGGGTGCCATGAGACTACGGTAGAGACGTGGGGTAACGGGATAGCGTAGTAACACAGAACACAGGATTTTACCCAGGTTCGGTACGTCGCGACAGTACGACGTGCCTACTCCTGCACTTCTCACTAATTGGGACTAAAGCCCGTAAACAGGGTTACAGTGTGAGGGTTTAGATCTAAGCTACTCGACGAGGATGAACTTCTCGGCGAGTTGGCGTAGAGCTTCTCTGTTTCTTTGTTGTTATGTTTATCTCCCGTCCGGCTTTATATAATAGCCGGATTAGGGCTTACAGAATAGGAAACCTAGAAAACTACGGTAACTTGTAACTTGGAAAGCAAGGAATCCGTCTTCTCCTCCAAGCCAGATCACATGGGCTGTGATCCGGGTTCTTCTAGAATCCGGCTTCTGCGCGTCGGATTACTGGGCCGCCTAATGGACCTAAGCCCACTACCACTTAGGCCACCCTGGTAATCCGGCTTCTGGGTTCTATTTTCTTTTATGGGAACTTTTCATCCATCCTCGGTTTTTTAACTTTTCCGGGTTTTTGTTTTTAGCCTGCCTCCCTCCAGTTTAAAACCAAAGAAGCTGAAGAAACACAAGGTTGTTTCCAGCCGAGGCGGTCAACCTTCTTCCGCCGTTGCCCCGAACACGCCGTCCACAATGGCGGAAGAACAAACTGCAGCCCCCACCACCAAGCCCTCAGAGCCCAGCCAGCCCGTTGTGTCGGACACGGACACGAGGGAAAGGGCGGCTCCAGAGGTGGAGAAATTTTCTCGGACTTTCGACGAGGAAATTCCCACCTTTGACAAAGACTTCAAGATTATCAACGACGGCCTAAGCGCGGCCGGAAATGCTTTTGCGGAATACGCAAAAGAGTTCCAGGAAAACTTGGCGGGTTTGCACCGAATGAGCCAGGTATGTAACTCTAGCCCCCAAGCATTAAACAAAATTGTATGCCTGTTTTGCTTTGATGCTTTTTGTAACCATTCTTTTCCTTGCTATGTTGCAGCAAACCGCCGAAACCATAAACATGGAAGTTTTCAACAAACTCACTATCAAGAATAAGGAGGTTAGAAATCTCCTTTCTATTCTTGAAGAGAGAGAGGCGGAACTGGCATCGTCTCAGCTCGCTTTGACGGAAACATCAGGTACACATTTTTCTTCTGAGGTTTGCGATTCAAATTTTTGTCTAAGTATTTATTCCGAAATTTTTCTAAAGCCGGAATTTTCTTTGCTTTCCAGCTGCTTTGGCTAAGGCCAAGCAAATAGCTGAAGATGCCGGCAATGCCGAGAATCTCCGAAAGGAGAATTTAGAGCTTCACAAGCATCTTGTGAAGGCTCAAAAGGATCTGGAGGCCAGCAACTTGGCCCTTGGAGTTGCCAACTCCAAGGCTTCTGAACAGGCGGAGAAGGATAAATCCACCATTCAGGATTTAGAGAATGCTCTGAACCTTCGCCTGGAGGAAATCTCCGAGATCGACAAGCTTATCGGTAATTTTCCGTTACCTTTTTTATTATTCCATATCTTGTATTTCTTCTCTGTTTTTTGCTAACACTTTTGATTGTTTTGTCGGAAAAAACAGGAGATATCCCAGATGGTACCCGGCTTGAAGGGATCCAAGCCTTTGGGAAGATGTGGACTTCGATCCGTGCTGCCGGAATGCAGCTGGTGAACAAGTTTCTTCCCGCAAGGACTGGGGAGTTCTCGGAAGTTGAGAAACTTCCGGGAGCCATCATGGAGGTGGCGGAATCCAGGGATTCTATCCTGCGTTCCGCTGCACGGGGTGGTGCGCGTATGGCACTCGGTCTTATGCGCATGCACTACCCCGGTGCTAAATCCTGGCGCGTGGCGTCCGGTGTCCCTCAGGGGTACACGGACACTCAGCAAAATACCATCTTTGATGAAATCAAAGGCCACGCCACCCAGATTGCCTCCATGGTAAATATTTCCATCAACTATCCAGAAGAAGAGATCCCTCCAATCCCCGAAGACGACAGCAGCGAGGAAGAATCTGATGCTTAAAGGGCTTCCTTTGACCTGGATGGCAAAAAATAGACAATAGGAGCATTACTGTTCTTTCAATGTAATCTGCAATGTAATGCTTCTATTTGTATGAATGAAAAATTCCGCCTTTTGCAATTATTAGTTATGAAATTTTTTGCAAGGTTTTTCGGATGTTAATATTCCTTTATCTTCTAAGTTCTCTGGCATATATGTTTTAACTGTCCTTAGTGTTTGAAATGGCTCAAATAGCAATATGAATCGTCATGCCGAGTAACTGGGAGTAACCACTTAGTTTAAACTCGGAAACATGGACCATGCTAAAGGCATTTTTACTGACTAGTTCCAGCAACCCAACACATACGCAATCAGATAATGCTTAGAGAAACAAGGAACTTTTTAACCGAAACTTGGGCACGCAGGCAATTCAAGTTTCCTTTAGCCGTTAGCAGGCTGAAAAAACATTCAGTTACTTAACGCCGAGTACACAGGCACAATTCGGGTTAACATTGAGTATTTTGTAAGATCATTGGGAAATAGAGAAGGTGGAAACATGCTTTTACTATAATGAACATGTAAAAAACATGGATACCAGAAATCCAACAACTTTATTTCATGATCTCAAAAGATGTTTACATAGATATTGAACTAAGTATAGAGGAGACATAACTGCTATGTATTCCAAAGCTTTGCTATCCACTTCACTTTGCCGGATTTCTTCAACAACTTGTATAGTGTTAGGATTTTAGCCCCCAGCCGACTAATAAATCTGCTAACGGCAGCTGCGGAACCCGTCAATCTTTGGACATCTTTGACACAGGTAGGTTTTGTGATGTTCAAGATTGCCTTGATGACGAAGACATAGATCTTGGACCCTGCGGGTAAGGACACCCCCTCTCAGGCCCAATGTCAAGGCCCAAGAAGAGGCGCCCTTGGAAGACTCCAGAAGGCCTACCAGAAGCCCACCCGCACCAAACTTGCGGGTTAAGTTAGGTAGTTTTGTAACCGACTTAAGCTAGGGTTTGAATCCTCTCCGGGTAGGACTCGAGACCTGGTCATCTATATAAGGCCAGGAGAGCCCTCAGGGAGAGGACCAAGCAATACCGCACGACCAAAAAGCCTCGGAACTCGAGATCTACTCTCGATTCGAGCAACCTGTAACCGATCTAATCATCCAATACAGATCGACACGAGGCAGGAGTAAGGGTTTTACCTCTACGAGGGCCCCGAACCTGGGTAAATCTTGCCTTCTGTCTAGCCGACGATCTCACCAGCGCCCATGACTTCTCCTAATCGAAACCCGATAGGGTCACCTAAGGGACTTGTCGAGTCAGGGATTCGACAATTGGCGCCGTCTGTGGGAATCGCGGGCGCTGGATCACCGGCATCTCCGGCTTCATCGACATCCAACTCCCGTTGGAAACCAACGACTACGGCTCCGAACAATCCTATACGGATCGGATCTGTCGTGGTCACGCCTCACTCGCCGGAATCTCGCCCGGCGTTCGAGGAACTGGAAAAGAGCGTCACCCTGACGTTCGGGAGCTTCAACTTCATGGCGAACAGAGACGGGATCCTCCACTTCTCAGATGAATCTGAAACCGAATCTGGAACCGCCAACTCGCGCTTCCCTACAGGGAAAAGCGGCGAGTCCATCCGCTACAACGCAGTCGACTACCACACCCTCTCGACAGAGGAACCCTCTCGGGTGCGGAGAGCTTTTCGATCTACGCCTAGGACACACGGGCCACAACTGGCCCAAGTCTGCATGGCAGGGTCGGAACAGCCCTCGGAAACTGAATATAGCGCGACTGAGCGCGATATAATCGGCGTTTCGCGGGAAGCCTGGAAAAGAGCCAAGGAATCCATGCGAAAGAGCCAGCCGCCTGCGGCGGGAGCCACGCAGGAAGACCTAACCGCCTACCACTATCACCTAGTGAGGGCGGCCTCAAACATCAAGGATGCCCGAGCGGATCTAGCCCGTCGCAGGAGAGCGGCGGATGAATCAAGCCAACGTCGAGCCGAACTATCCCACGCACCTTCAGTCGGTACCCGACCTAGGGGGAAGGGACCCGCAGCGTCGACGAGGGACCACGAATCTATGGCTGGAACCAACAGGTCTACCACGTCTTCTTTCATGAGGGTCGACGACGATGGCAACGTCTACCCGCAAACCACAGCCGCTGCGATCCTAGCCGCAGCAACCTACATGCAGATGAATCAGCCAACAGATAGCGATCCCCGGGTGGAACAATACAAGCACATTCGCAAAGGTCTAGGGCTGGCGGCCGCGAGGCTCGCCTCTCACGATCGCAAAGAACAATTGGAGAAGGAGCGACTGGAGAAGGAAAAGGACAAGGAAACGCCCCGCAGGCACAGAAGCTCTTCCCCGAGAAAAGACAAGTCGCCACGTCGTGGCCGAGGGAAAGAAGCCCGCCGCCGTGATGACAGTCGAAGCAGCGGCGATGACAGCCCGAGAGATAAAAGCCCGCGACACCGCGGCAGCCGTTCACGCAAACGAAGCAAGGAACCACGGAAGAACTCCGATCGCGATCAACCCGGACGGGACGCGCGATCAGACATCGCGCAAAACAAAGTGGATAGAGCGAGGGCGTCAAGATATCGCGATCGATCATCTTCCGGCTCTTCGGATGACGAAACCTGCGGCGCACTATGTTTCGCCCGTAGCATCCGCGAGGCGCCCCTACCCAAGCGATTCAAGCTCAGCACGGAAGTGACGAAGTACGACGGCTCACTCGAGCCCTCTCAATGGTTGAGCGACTACCTCACGGCAGTGAAATGCCAACGTGGTTACAAGAACACGGCCATGCAATACCTCAATTTGCACCTAGCCGGAGCAGCTCGCAGCTGGCTGGAGAGGAGACCGCGATCTTGCTACGCATCGTGGGATGATTTGCACCGTGATTTCTGCAAAAACTTCCAGTCGACCTACAAGAGACCGGCTACAATCAAAGAACTACGAGCCTGCAAACAGAAAAGCGGTGAATCCACCCGAGAGTACATCCAGCGGTGGAACACGCTCAGGAACACCGCGGGGACAATCTCTGAAGAAGTGGCGATTGAGGCCTTCGCCAAAGGAGCAAGAAGAACCGCGTTTCGAGAAGAGCTCGGCAGAGCCGCGCCCAAAACCATCGGGGAGCTCATGGTCATAGCCGAAAAATGGTCCAATGGAGAAGACGCAGTACGCAACGAAAGAGGATGTCGCACCCTGATTTCTAGGGGATACTCACCGTACGAACTGGATAGCAGATGCTTGGATTATGGGGCATAACTGCTCCCACGTCCCAGCTTCCTGGTAGGCCTGCGCTTATGCGCGACAACACAAGCCCTGCTATTCCATCGTCGATGTAAACTATCCACTAGAGATCAAAGGCACTTCCGTCGACGTACTTCAAACCATACACACATGGTACGTCAACGGCGTTGAACAACTGATATCACAACAGATCTCTACGACACAAAAGATTGAAATAAGTTGCAAATGGCTCTCATTAGAGCAGAGATAGCAATTACAATCATTCAGAGGACACATGTCCCAACAATTCATCATTACATCACAGCGGAAGCATTCAACATGTCTGAGTACAGACAAGAACCAAATAGGCCTAAGAGGCCGGAAACAAACAGACGGAGCCCATCCACGAAGTCTCGGATCCTGCCCGGGTCTGCTATCTACTCGTCAGCAGTCTCGTCATACTCCACGTAGTTGCCACCATGTAGATCCTCGGAAACGTCGTCTGCGTAAACCACAGCCCCAAATGGGGTCAGTACACCAACGTACTGGCAAGCAAGACTCACAGTTCACCAAAGTGTAACCCGTCAACACCAAGCACAGATGCTTTGGGTTCAACGGAAGGAAAGGGATATAAAAGATGCTGCAACTGGCTGCACTAACCAACTACAGAGATTCTATCACTTCGAACTATCAGACAGGGGATAAGATCGAGTGATTGTAACCAACTGAAAGATAACATCAAACAAACCCATCCTGGATCTCGCCCCTTATCCAAAGAAGCAATCCGAGGATAACTCACACAGTTGAAATAATGATGGTTCAAATTATTGTGTCAATAAGCCTATTATTAGTCAAGTTATTAATCATGGGGTGTAGCATGTTTGATCATTATGTTTAAGTTGTCCTGAGTACTTGTTAGCCAGTACTTTCACCAAGTAATCCATAACCGCGGAAAACACGGCTTCTCGAGAAGATTATCCCTGCAGGGTTGCACCAATTTGGCCGTACACTCATGAATATCCCGCCAGATGGGATGCCTCCCACCAAGCGGGGCACTCAACACAACCAACCATTCTTCGCATCAAGCCCAAAGAACCTTGGGCGCACGGCTAATCGAGCCCAGAAGAAAATGGACCCTCATAGCACTCTAAGAACGTGTCCCCCTATATGCCGACTACAAAAGTTCCACCCTGGCCTGGGCTCGCAAAAACATGCATGCGGCAAATGGAAAACACGAACTAAATGAGGCGATTTGGACGAGATGCGAATCAGGTCAAGTTGAGGGGGGCGCCCATACTCGCTTCCCAAATGCGGGTAGTGCGCTCATCATGGATCAGTAGACAAGACCCTTTTCCTATTAGGGTCGACACTAGCAGGCCTCAAAACCTCTCATGGGCCTCCTGCCGGTGCCTTATCATCAAGTTATTATTTCACAATAGCATTAGCATGATTGATTGATTGATTAACATCGAGCCCCCAGAACATAAAGAAATATAGTAACTGAAAGTAACGGGTAACAGACTCGAGCAAAACAACCTAAGCATGCTAGTAAGACACGGGCTCAACCAATGGTTATAGGTATGGAGGTGAGGCAATATCAGGGTTAAGGGATTCATGTGATAGGATCGTAACAGAAACAACTGCTACTAAGGCTAGCAGAAATAGACAACGGAAAGTATCGGTAACCAATGTTGAAAGGAACACGGTGGTTCATGTGAGTGATAACTTGCCTGCAAAACCCAGTAGCCTGGTACTGAGCTAAATCCTTAGAAGGGGTGTCGTAAGTATCGTCGGTCTCAACGTCGTCGTTTATCCGAGAAGAAGCAAACAAACAAGGCAGAAATAAACAATCATTATCATGGCATTGTGCACAATCAAAGATGATGCATGTCAAGTTAATGGGTGCATCAAAATAAACTAGTTGACAAGATAGAAACAGGATTAAATGGACCCATATGCAATTGGATTGCATATGGAAAGCCCATGAATTATGGTTGAATTAATTGTTTTACAACTAATCATCATATGAAAGTGGATTAGCATGATGCGTGGATGAGGAAAACAGCAAAATAACAACAATAGCACCAAATAGAAATAAGGTTTAACAAGTTTGGAAATTCATTTATTAATTTAGGAAATTTTGGTTACTTAAAGGTGTCACACAAGCATTTGTTGTTTTCACCACTTTTAATTGTTCAAAATAGATAACAAAGTTTATATTTGAAAAGGTTATGATTTTATGGTTTGAAAACATATTTTATATGCCCCAAAAGAATTTGTTTTGATCAAGTTATAAATTTAACAATATTAAATGAATTAAACAAGGTTTAAATTATTTAACCAATTTTAATTATTCAAAACATGAAACAAATTTTATATTTGGAAAGAGGGTTTAATTTTGCATGGAAAACATATTTCATTTGTTGAAATTGGATTTAAAATGAGCAAGTTATTATTTTGGCAATTTTAAATGCAATAAATAAGAAACAGTTGTTTTCAGCAATTTAAATTATTCAAAACAGCAAACAAAATTTATATTTGGAAAGTACATGAAAATTTGATTGGAAAACATATTTGGTTTGTGAAATTTGGAATTTTTATGAGCAAGTTATGAATTTTGCAATTTTAAGTGAATTTGACAAGTTTTCAAATATTGCACAAATTTAAAATATTCAAAACAGTAAACAAATTTTATATTTGGATAGTACATCTAATTTGGTATTGAAAACATATCAAAAATGTTGGATTTGGAGTTAGGATGATTTATTTAGGCAATTTCCAAAATTGGGTGCAAATCTGCCATTTTTAAACCATTAGGGACTTAGAAAATATTTTCCAGGGCTAGAAATAAGTGCCAGGGGCCTAGCTGTGAATACCAGAAAGTTCTATGACCAAAATATTGGAAAATAAAAAGTTTTGGGTTTTTGGGGTGCAGGGGGATCGAACCCTGCACCTCCTGATGCGCTCAAGGGAACCAAACCAGTGGGATAGCTGCGGCTTTTTTGATGGAAAGGGGGGTACGGGGGGGTATGTGTTGCTGCTGCGGGTTGTTTCTGAATCCTAACTGAACCCGAACAGGTACAGATCGCTGCACGTTTTCTGAAAGAAAAACTGAATCGATCGAACAGGTACTGCACTCGGCGGAGGACATGGCCAGCGAGGGCAGCAGCGGCTGCTCGCCGGAGGGAACTAGGGGGCGCCGGCTGGGGTGGTGTGGGGTGCGGCCTAGGGAGATGGAGGAGGCGATCGAGGGGAAGGGCGGAGCGGAGGCGAGCTCACCTCGCTGTCTGACGACGACTGCCGACGGCAGGAAGCAGCGGCTCCTCCCCGGCGATGGCGCGGCGTCCCCGATGGCTCCCAGCCGCTGGCGAGGGGACGGGGAGATGGAGCAAGTCGCCGCGGTTCCATTTTCCTCCTCAGAGGCACCTCGAGGTGGCCAGGGCGGTGAGGGTGGTTGGGGCTGCTGTTTGGGTTCAGAAAAGAAGGAATTTCAGAGAGAGGCAGAGGGATCTGGGGAGGAAGGAAGAGGATGGCGGCTTGAGGGAGAAGGGCTAGGGTTTCTACGAGGAGAGGGATGAGGGGGTGCTTTATGGTGGAGGAGAGGCCTGTACGGCAGATCATCCAAGGGGGGTGGAGGAGATCGTCTGGTTCTGAGGTGATCGTACAGAGATGACGTCGTCTGGAGGTTGAAGACAGCGACAGGAGGGGGTAAGTGGGCTTCAAGGAGGTGGGCTTGGGGTAGGAGAGAAAAGGAGATGGGCTGGCTGGTTATGGGCTGCTCCCTCTCCTGCTTTTTATTATTTCCGTTTCATTCTTTTTTTTTGTAGAAATAGGTTTTGGAAGAAAATGAATAGGTTTTAGCTTATTAAAATTTCCAGAAAATTTAGGTTAAGTTATTTAGAACATTTACAACAAATGCAAAGATTGGTTTGCCAAAAGGTGACATTTAAAATAATGTTTGTATTGGAAACCAAATTGAATGAATTTTCAATATTAAACAAACCTTATTTAAAACAACATTTTTAAAAGGGTTACCCCTAAGATTTAAAGTGATTAAAGATTTCATTTGTTTGGTGAATTCCATGGATTCAAATGGGTAATGATTTGAAATACATTTGGTTTGAAATTGAGGTGAAATAGAATTAATTGATTGGACTAATGGTTTGATTAAAACCAACAAATTAAGGAGTTATTAACATGGAATAAAATGGAACAATTTGGTTGTTTTCACTTGTTATTTTTATTCCAAAAATTGTAACAGAACAAGTATGAAAACATTGTTTGAATAAGGTTTGAATTTGAGTTGTGAAAACAGTGGAAAACAAATGCAACAATTTAGAAACAAATGCAAACAACATGATGACATGATGCACAACTTTAATAAACAAGAAATCAATCATTCTAAGGGGATGGTTTTCATACTTGGGCTGTTACAGAGGATCATCACCTGCACACGAGGACGACCGCCACGGACGAAGGAAGAGAAGAAAATATTACGACCACGATGATAGAGAAGAACTAGTGGCAGCAGAATTCACGCGAAGTCGCGACTCCGGTCGTCGCGGAAGTCGCGAGTGGAAACCAAAAGTAGAAGAAAAATCACCCGAGGAAGACCTCGATGCGTACTGCTCGCTACATCTGTTCACAGACAAGCGCACGGGCAAGACTAAGGCAACACACCTTCTCAAGGATTGCCGAAAGTTCATCGAAATCTCGGACGCGCTCGCCAAGAAAAGATTCGCTTCCACCCAAAACTATCCACCACTACCAGGAGGCGGACAACAATTCCAGCTACCACCGCCTCCACCTCCACCGACCAACCCAAACATGGCGCTCGCCGCATTACCAGCGCCACCACAACAAAACACGGGAGCAAATACATACCCGACTCCGCACGGACAACTCCTCGGGATGATACAGAAGGTATGCCCCTCTCGCAGAGCTCAAAAGACTAACTCGAGACAAATATGCATGGCAGTGCAGACGCCACCAACAAAGCCCGAGTACCTGAAGATGGCCGATCAGCCAATCACGTTCTCGAAAGAAGACCACCCGCCACGAGTCTATCGGCCGGGACACGCCGCCCTCGTCATTCAAGCTCAAATTGGCAATTATGACCTGGCCCGCGTGTTCATGGACGGTGGCAGCGGCATCAACATCATCTACGCGGATACACTCCGTCGAATGAACAAAAATCTGGACGGTCTAAGGGAATCAGAAACATCCTTCCACGGGATAGTCCCGGGCAAAGCAATCCGTCCACTCGGAACAATCAACCTAGAAGTTGTACTGGGCTCCCCACGCAACTACAGAAGGGAATTCCTGGACTTCGAAGTCGTCGACTGGCCCTCACAGTACCACGCCATTCTTGGTCGAACAGCGTTCGCCAGATTCATGGCCGTGCCACATTACGCATACTTGAAGCTCAAGCTACCTGGTGAATACGGTGTGATCACCATCGACGGAGACTTCCAGAAATCGGACAAGTGCGACATAGAATTTAATGAGATCGCAAAATCTTTCGGGATGCAAGAAGAACTTCAAGAGTTAGCAAAAACAATGGACCACTCCGTTATGCCCCTCACGAAGAAAAACGCACCCGAACTGGAATTCAGTGCCAACAGCGATACTCGCAAGCACCAAGTACACCCGACAGACTCCGCGAAGACGGCGATGGTTTCCACAACCCTCTCGCCAGCATAGGAAGGCGCGCTCGTCAAACTCCTCCGTGAGTACTGGGAGATTTTCGCCTGGCAGCCCTCAGATATGCCAGGAATACCCAGGGAGTTTGCCGAGCACTCACTCGAAGTCTTTCCTGACGCCAAACCTATCAAACAGACGACTCGACGATTTTCAGAACCTAAGCAGAAAGCGCTTGGAGAAGAAGTAAACAGATTGCTAGCCGCAAACTTCATCAGGGAGATCAAAATATCCACCTGGTTAGCAAACCCGGTGTTGGTCCCCAAGAAAAACACGGATATCCTTCGGGTGTGCATCGACTACACGTCGCTAAATAAACACTGCCCCAAGGACAACTTTCCTCTACCACGAATCGACCAGATCGTGGACTCTACGGCAGGTTGCCAGCGTCTCTCCTTTCTAGACGCCTATTCAGGATATAATCAAATCCGCATGAAAAAGGAAGACGAGGAGAAGACGGCTTTCATCACACCACACGGTGTATACTGCTACACGACAATGCCCTTCGGGCTGAAGAACGCAGGCGCAACATATCAGCGCTGCATACAAAGATGCCTCGCCAATCTCATTGGCAAAAACGTACAAGTGTACGTCGACGACATTGTCATCAAAACTCGAGTGGAGGACACACTCCTCGAGGATATTAAAGAAACATTCGACGCCCTTAACGCATATCGGATCAAGCTCAACCCGACCAAATGCGTTTTCGGTGTCCCCGCAGGCAAACTTCTCGGGTACCTGGTATCCGCCAGAGGCATCGAAGCCAACCCGGAGAAAATACAAGCCATATTGACTATGAAGGAGCCAACCAATCTACGCGGAGTACAGCAGCTCGCAGGACGACTAGCAGCCCTGAGCAGATTCATCGCACGATTGGGAGAGCAGGCACTACCCTTCTACAAAATACTGAAGAAGACGGACAAATTCGAATGGACGCCCGAAGCTAAAAAAGCGTTCGCAGATCTGAAGCGGTCCTTGCAAAGCAGGCGCATCCTTGCGACACCGCAAGAAAGGGAGCCACTTTTCCTATACTTAGCCGCCACAAACCAGGTCATCAGCACAGCGATCGTAGTCGAAAGACCTGAAGACGGCAAAGCATACGGAGTTCAAAGACCAATATATTACATCAGCGAAGTACTTTCGCCATGCAAACAACGCTACCCTCACTATCAGAAGCTCGCATACGGGGTTGTTCTCACAGCTCGAAAGCTCAAACATTATTTCCAGGAACACGCCATCACAGTGGTTAATGATGCGTCACTCGGGACAATCATGAACAACCCTATGGCATCCGGAAGAATAGCAAAGTGGAGCATCGAGCTGGGCGCCTGGGACATCACCTACGCTGGACGCAACGCAGTCAAATCACAAGTTCTCGTGGAATTCATCAGCGAATGGACAGAGCTGCAAACACCCGGGCCACCCGAGTATACGAGCAATTGGATAATGTACTTCGATGGATCCAAGAGAAACGAAGGAGCAGGAGCAGGAATCGTCCTCATCTCACCTAGCGGAGACAAACTGCAGTACGTCTTGCGACTGGATTTTCCACCCGATGACCCAGCATCGAACAATGACGCAGAATATGAAGCACTATTGCACGGGATGAAGATGGCAATCGCCTGTGGAGCTACCCGATTAATGATCTACGGCGATTCCAACCTCATAGTGCAGCAAACAATGAAAGAATGCGACGCCATTGCCGAAAACATGGTTGCATATCGCGACATGTATAACCTACTCGAAGGAAGCTTTAAAGGGTGCGAGCTAAAGCACATTGCAAGATCTAGCAACGAAGAAGCAGACAGACTGGCCAACATGGGTTCCACGAACACACCCATACCGCCAGGGATATATTTCGAGCGGATGATTAAGAGATCGATCAAACTGAAGAAACCCGCAGAACCACCCGCAGCAATGGAAACAGAGGTCAGCCCGCAAATCGCGCTTCTCGAGCTTACTCATAACATATCACGACAGGTTTTCCTGGTCGAACCAGTCTGGACGCAGAAATATCTCGACTACCTGCTAAACAAACAGCTCCCGGCCGATCCACGTGAGGCTCGACAGCTAATCAGGCGTAGCAAATCCTTTCGGGTGGTTAACGGAGAATTATACAAACAAAGCATCTCGGGAATACTTCAGCGTTGCATCGCACCCGAAGACGGCAAGGAATTACTTCGAGACATACATCAGGGTGATTGCGGACATCATGCTAGCTGGAAAGCGATATTGGGGAAAGCCTTTCGAGCAGGATTCTACTGGCTTACAGCAGCCACCGATGCAAAAAACCTGGTCGATAGATGCGACGCCTGCCAGCGATTCGCACCAAAGCCGCACGCACCCGCCACGGAGTTGCACATGATACACATCGCCTGGCCCTTTGCACAATGGGGGCTAGACATGGTTGGACCATTACGCAGATCCACACCCGGTGGATATACACATCTGCTGGTCGCAGTCGACAAATTCACCAAATGGATAGAGGCAAGACCAGTAACTTCGGCTAGCGCCCAATGCGCCGTTGAGTTCCTTGATTCCATCATATGCAGATTTGGTGTGCCACACGACATCATTACAGATAACGGCACAAACTTTACGGCAAAGCAAACACAGCAGTTCTGCGAAGAGAAAGGCATCAATTTCAAGTTCGCTTCGGTTGCCCACCCGCAAACGAACGGACAAGTCGAAAGATCCAACGGCTTAGTTTCGGCTGGGATCAAGAAACGACTACTCGACCGTCTGCACCCCGCAGCAGGGCATTGGGCAGAGGAGCTACCCTCCGTACTCTGGAGCCTCCGGACAACCCCAAACAGGTCTACAAAATACACACCATTTTTTATGGTATACGGGGCGGAAGCAGTCCTTCCCGAGGAAGTTCGATTCAGCGCCCCACGGGTTGTGGCCTACAGCGAAGAAACCTCCAACAAAGCACTCGCAGCAGATATGGATGCACTCGACGAAATGCGGGACATCGCACTCGCAAGCCGCAGTTTATAAACAATCGCTAGGCAACTATCACAGCCGCCGCATACGCCATAGGTCATTCGTGGTAGGTGACTTAGTATTGCGGCTCAAGCAGAAGGAAGGACACAAACTCGAACCACCTTGGGAAGGACCCTTCATTGTACACGAAGTTATCCCAGGAGGAGCCTACAGGCTCAAAAATCCAGCGACCGGAGGAATCTATTCCAATCCATGGAATATTGCACAACTCCGCAAATTCTACCCCTAGGTTTACTTGTTTCTACAACAATAAGGCTATACTAGCCAATTTTGTAGCTCGAATACATGACTTCTCAGTCATTGCAATAAAAATACATGATTTCCTCATCATATTTACCCGAAGCTTCTTGTTTACTGCATGCTAAAAGTCACAGGTACACACCCCATCGCATACACGGGGGCTACACCTAAGAACTTAGCATCCCAAAGAAATATCATCCAATACAAGGTTACACACCTTACAACGATTTTTACAAACTATAAATAGTTTACAGGATATTCACATCCGACAGATCAGTCAAAACGCTGAGCATTCTCAGTCGCTAAGACCCTATCTACCTCTTCAGAGGTCATTCGGATAATCTTCTCGGCTGCAGGGCGTACAGCATCATAAAAAGGTGTGATGTCCTCGATTGCATAATCTGGGCGCCGAGCTGCGGAGTTCAAATCTATCTCAGGATGCCATATTCGGACAAAGGAGAGAGCCACAACCGCGCCGCACGTCATCTGTTTGCGTACGCACGTGCGAATCTCCCCTTCCCGACTAAACAGCCTGAGTAGATAGCTCCAGTCTTCGGGACCCCTTTCGAGTGGATAAAAAGCTGCATTCATCGCGATCAAGACCTCGTGAAAAGAACCCACGAGAATTCTCGCCTGCAGCACTCGGAATTTCAAGGTGGCCATCACAAACCCTCGACTGCGATCAGACCAGAAGTTATTCGCATGAGGTTTTGGGCTGTTAGCCTCTTGGTGAATGTGGTTTTCCACCCACTGCTTTTCCTCCCTGTCGTTCGGTCTAACAACTGAAGGGCAGATGCACTTAGTCAGCTGAAGAATACAAAAGGAGAAAAAATGCACGGGGGCTGCATCACTTACATAGCAACTCCCTCGCAACTGAAGATAGCTCGTCCATCAGAAATTGCTCGCGCTCAGCCGCCAATTTCTGTTTGGATATCGCCACATCAGCCACCCCGCGCAAAGCTTTCAGCCTACGCTCACCCTCCTGAACCTTATCACGAAGGCCAGCAAAAGTGCCCACGGCGGCCACAAGTGGATTTACTGGATTAACACGTCCACCAGAAGTTTCCGCGGCAAACACAGTAGCCTGGAAGAAGCACAAGGAAAGAAGTGAGATGCCCTACTCGAGTGTTTTCTAGTCGCACATCTGACTAAACACGCTTGGGGGCTACTCCCATCGGGAGACAAAGGTACAAACAGGAAGAATAAAAACTCCAAAGGATAAATGCTTCGATCAAGGACAACAAAAGTACGGGAATACATCCCAAGGTTCATTACATTCAAAGAAGGAAATAAAAAAAACTACGAGGCTACATTGGTGCTCCCACTAGCAGCAGTCGACCCTCCCTTCTTCCGAGCAAAAATCTCAGAAAGCTTCCGAGCAAGAATGGCGGCTTGCTCGCCAAAACGAGAGAGCCGTACCTTTTTGCCCGTGGAAGGATCGACTGGAATGGACGAGTAAGCCTCCTCCAACCCTTCGACTCCGTGCGCCAGAGCAAATTGGATCGCAGTCTTCGCGCCAGCCTCCGATTGAGCGACTGCAAAGGCATCCAGAAGTTTTCCTTCTGAGAAGACCTTCAACATATCATCGAGCGCAGGTGCAGGAGTGGCGTTGGCGAGGAGGCGACCGTACAGTTGCCCCAACACTTGGGTAGCATCACTGACCATGGAAGAAACTCCATCAGCGTGCCTTTTAAGCTGGGCAAGCGTATCGGTTACCACATCCACTCGCTGGAGTCCAGGGATTTCTAGAGGAACATCCAGAATACCTGCGAAGGGAGAAAATAATACTTAGCAAACTACAGCCAAGTGAAGAATCAGAATCGCGAAATTCCAGCAAGCTTACCCGCGAAGCGCTCGGCAAGGGGACGGAGGAACCCGACAAGCTCGCTGTCGGCCTTACTGCCGGTTTTCTCTAACTCCTTCAAGGACTTCCGCGCGTCTGCAAGCTGTCGACTGAAGTCTTCCGACTGCATACGGGAAGCCTCTAGCTCTTGTCGAATGGCCGTCAAGTCAGCTTCTCGAGCAGTTACCTGTTCAGAGAATTTGACCTTTTCGGATTCTGCAAATTCAAGTCGAGCTGCAAAGAGACGCTTGTCAAAAACTCTAGAATGAATGGAGTGTGGAAGACAGGGAAACGATAGAGCTCACCCTTGAGAAGATCGTTTTCAGTCCGGAGTCGGTTGCGGTCCGCTCGAAGAGACTTGCAATCCGATTCAGCGAGAACGACGCGGCGACCAATCGCCGCAAGAGAATCAACGAGTGACTGCAAAAGCGCGAAGACGGAAGAGTTAAAAGGATCAAATTTGAGCCTGTACCCGATTATTTACAATCGACTACAGCCTCGGGGGCTACTCCCATCGGGAGCACTGCCGTGCACCCGATAAAAATTAAAAGCATGAAGAGGAATTAAACTAGACTTTGAGCCTGTGGCCGATCGCATGCGATCGACTACAACCTCGGGGGCTACTCCCATCGGGAGCACTGTCGTGCACCCGATAAAAATAAAACTATGGTTTCAAGACGAAAGACGAAGCTTACCTGGCCAGAGGCGCGAGACAGCGGATCCGCAGAGCTATCCGTCACTTCCTTAGAAGCAGAAGCCCTGGCGGCAAAGCTTGGAGCTTCACGCACCATTGTCACGACTTCGGGGGCTGCTCTAGGGGAGTTTTGGACGGTGCCCGTGGTGGGAGTTTCACCTGCATCCTTGCCCTTATTCCTCTTCTCGGGAGGAACGGCCGCGGCGTACCTGCGAGGACTGATCATCTGTAGACTGCACCGAAAGATAGAAACAATCGATATTGAAGCACAGAAAATGTTCGACCAAGATTAAGGAAAAAAAACACTTACTCGTCATCCTCGTCGTCATCCAGCAAGTCCGCGTTCCAAGCGGGCGTCATCACTGGGATCGAAGGGGAAGGAGCCAGGGAGCGCAGTGGAGTCGCATGGATAGGAGCTTGACCGGGCGACGCTTCCAAAGATTTGTCTTTGGAGGTAGCTTCGTCCTCATCTACCCGACGACGTTTCGTCGGGGCGCCATTCGAGTCCGCAGCGTCATCCGAAGAATCGTGCTCTGAACTCGAAGAGGCATTGGCGACGCTGGTGTTAATCGGGCCGTCTTGATGGCTCGACACTTGTTCTGAGGCGGCTTCCCCCGTGGTTGGCGGGTAGCAGTCCGCCATGGCTAGGCTCTGCAAATGCAAGAAGAAGACAAGAAAAATCTTATCGACTAAGACTCTGAACGGAGAAAAGAGGAACAACTCAAAAACGAAAGAAGAGAAAGAAGCTAACCTCGGCTGGGGAAGGATTCGAGGCGGCGAAGGCTTCAACGGAGCAATCGGGGAACTTCTCTCCCACCTTCAGTCGGGTGATGCCTGCGATTTTCTTCTCGAATTCTACATTCGAAAGTTCCTCGCGGCTCACTCGACTGGGGTCTTCCGAGCCCTGGTACTCCCACATGGCGGATGGCCTCTGTTGGAGTGGCTGGATCCTGCGCTTCAAGAAGATGCTCACCAAGTGCATCCCGTTGAGCACAACTCCCGCGGTCTGATCTCGAAGAGCAGCTACTCTCGCGATTAGAGGCGCAACAGTCTGGGTTTCTTCGGCTGACATCTTGTGCCCCCAAGACTTCCGCCTGGTCAAAACAGCGAACGGGTGGAACTCTACAATCCCACCCGAGCTGTTGTCGACGACGTAGAACCACCTTTTCCGCCAGCTTTGGGCGGAGTCGACGAAGTGCATGTTGAAGTAGCTGCTTTCTTGTCGAGCTTGGATCCCGAAGCCGCCGGTGCGAAGCGGTTCGCCAAGCTTGGACTCCACCCGCGACTTCTCGCGGAAGATCCGGACCTTGAAAAGCGCCTTCCACAGCGCCCAGTGCGGGCGAATGCCAAGATAGCACTCGCAGAACACGATGAAGCACGTGATGTGCTGCACCGCGTTCGGGGGGAGATCGTGAAGCTGTATGCCATAGGCACACAGCAACCCGAGGAAGAAGGGATGAAGGGGAAAAGAGAGGCCCCGAGTCACGTGGTCCACAAAGACCACGCGCTCGTTCGACTGGGGATTAGGTACCTCTTCCTTTTTCCCGAGGCGGACGCGCTTCTCCGCCTCCGCCGGCAGCAACCCCTCCCGCTGCATCTCCTTAATGCATTTTGCGGTGGTGTTGGGAGAACGCCAGTCGCCGGCGCGGGGCGCGGGTTGCGCGGAAGGTTCGCCGGACGCAGAAACGGCAGCGCCGCGCTTCTTTCCGCCAGCCATTGTTTGCAGCAAGAGCTCGAGCACTGGGAAGATGAAGATGGGCGCGAGGAAGAAGATGAAGACAGAGAGCGGGGAAAATTTTACTGCGGCGCTAACACCCCTATTTATACACGGGGCAAAGCAATCTCAGCCGTACGATGCGCTACGTGGCAACTATTACGGCTGCCACGCGTAAGGATGAAATGAAGCGGCGGTCTGCGCTGTTTCGTGCCACGATCTTAACAGAAGATCGTGCGCATTTACTGCGTGTTTCGCGTAAAAAACGGGAGCGACGTCTCGTTTCCCGGTCAAAAAGCTCACAAAGTGGGCCACCATCTGCTACCACTCCGTCACGTCCCATCGGGAGAAGAGGAGTGCGCCATGACGTCATGGCAGGCGTCATTCAAAATTGAGATCTTTTCGACTGGAAGTTCAAACGCGAAATTATCTTCGTACGAATATCAATTCCTTCGGATAAAAGCAACTTTTCCATGAACAGTTCATAAAGCAAGACCTCTTCGAACAGAGAGGAAAATACCCTATGCACGAAAACTCTTTCGTATGGGCACAGCATCCCGAACATGAAAACTCTTTCATGCGGACTTGGTTTTTCCCAACACGAAACTTCTTTCGTATGGAGTTCAAACAAATTCATCGGGTGGAAAAAACCTACCTCTCCTACACGTGATAATTATACATCATAAAAACCTGGATTGTTCAGCCGACTAGGCACATCTGGATGCCGTATTCTTCGAATACGAAGGTAAGACCCGGAAAGATCTCTCTTTTGGGCCTGGAATCGCACTCGAAAGCTGCGTCCTCCGGCATAGTTCCGTGTCAACAACACGAAGAAAAATCCTAGCGGACGCGCCAGGTACCCTCATAGGTTAAGTTCGACTCGATAAGTCCACAACGGCCCAGTCGCAACAATCACCTCATCGGGTTCGAGTCGGAGGTCTCGAATCTGTGTAGGCCAGGGATGTTTTTGCCCTAGTCGCAATTAATTGGCCCTGATCTCTCGGGAGAGCCAAGCTACTGTGTCACATCCTTCTGCAAATAAAGCCGCAAAAACTGGCACCTATGCTGCTCGATACTCGAGCGTTTTAACTCACAAAACAGGGAACACACCCTTCGTAGACAACAACTGTCGAGCTGAATTTCCAGGAGGAGATCAAAAAAGGTCTGACCGTCTACCCGACTGGAAATAAATCCCAATCGAGCACACGCTCGGGGGCTACTGACGAAGACATAGATCTTGGACCCTGCGGGTAAGGACACCCCCTCTCAGGCCCAATGTCAAGGCCCAAGAAGAGGCGCCCTTGGAAGACTCCAGAAGGCCTACCAGAAGCCCACCCGCACCAAACTTGCGGGTTAAGTTAGGTAGTTTTGTAACCGACTTAAGCTAGGGTTTGAATCCTCTCCGGGTAGGACTCGAGACCTGGCCATCTATATAAGGCCAGGAGAGCCCTCAGGGAGAGGACCAAGCAATACCGCACGACCAAAAAGCCTCGGAACTCGAGATCTACTCTCGATTCGAGCAACCTGTAACCGATCTAATCATCCAATACAGATCGACACGAGGCAGGAGTAAGGGTTTTACCTCTACGAGGGCCCCGAACCTGGGTAAATCTTGCCTTCTGTCTAGCCGACGATCTCACCAGCGCCCATGACTTCTCCTAATCGAAACCCGATAGGGTCACCTAAGGGACTTGTCGAGTCAGGGATTCGACACTTGATCTTTTCCGGGTTAACTTCTATTCCTCTGTGAGAAACGATGAAACCCAGAAGTTTTCCTGAGGGAACCCCGAATACGCACTTAGATGGATTCAACTTCATCTTGTAGGTGCGTAAGTTTTCGAAAGTTTCTCGCAAATCCTCAAGGAGTGTATCTTTTTCCTTGGTTACGACAGCAATATCGTCCACATAAACATGGACATTTTTTCCAATCTGACTATGCAAACAACGTTGCATGCAACGCTGGTAGGTTGCACCTGCGTTCTTCAGGCCGAACGGCATGGTTACGTAATAATACGTCCCGTATGGGGTTATGAAAGAAGTCTTAATTTGATCTTCCTTTTTCATGCGTATTTGGTGGTACCCGGAGTATGCGTCCAAAAAGCACAAAAGCTCAGAGCCTGCTGTGGCATCTATTATTTGATCGATTCGCGGTAATGCGAACCTATCTTTCGGACACAATTTGTTCAAGCCTGTGTAATCTATACACATTCTAAGAGTAGTAGTGTCTTTCTTCGGTACTAATACCGGATTTGCGGACCAGTCAGTATGGATCACTTCCTTGATGAAATCCGCTGCTAAAAGCCGGATAATTTCCTTGCCAATAGCCTTCCGTCTTCTTCCGTCAAATCGACGAAGACCTTGTTTGACGGGTTTTGATCCAGGAATAACCTTAAGTTGATGCTCAGCAAGTTCCCTGGGTACACCTGGCATGTCCGCTGGACACCAGGCAAAAATATCCCAGTTCTCACGGAGGAACTTGATGAGCTCGCCTTCCTATTTGTCAGTCATCCCAGTCCCTACGACGACAAATTTTGTCGGATCTTTGGGATCTAGGATTACCTGTCTTGTATTCTCGGATGCCTTGAAGCTGTCTGTTGGCTTCCGAGTTTCTTTTCCTGCCGGCATTTCTGACGGCGATACCTCCTTGGCTAATTCCTTCAGTTCTTCCTTTGCTATAACTCTCTGAGCGCAAAGGGCGTTTTCTTTTTCCAACTCATTTGCCAGCTTAAAATCACCAGCTATAGTGATTACTCCTCCCTTGGGTCCTGGCATCTTCAGCTTGTTATAAATATAACAGGATCTTGCCATGAATTTGGCGAAAGCTGGACGTCCGAGTATTGCGTGATACACGCTTTCGAACGGCACTACTTCGAAGGATACTTTTTCCTGACGGAAGTGATCTTTATCTCCGAAGGTGACATCTAGGGAGATTTCTCCTAGGGACCGTGCTTGCCTGCCAGGGACGATACCATGGAAGCGTATATTGCTGTAGTTGAGCTGAGACTCGGAAATCTTCAGGTGCTTCAGTGTATCCAGGTACATTATGTTAATGCTGGATCCTCCATCTGTAACATCCCAAGTATGAAAATACCCCTAGAATGCTTTGTTCCTTGTTCTATTTCAAGCAATGCATCATGTCATCATGTTTACTTATTGTTTGCATTTGTTTTCCATCTGTTTTATCCTGTTTTCACAACTCAAATTCAAACCTTTTTCAAACATGGTTTCATACTTGCTCTGTTACAACCTTTGGAACCAAAATAACAAATAAAAACAACCATTTTATTCCTTGTTTTCACTTATTAAATTGTTGCTTTAAATCCAACCAATAAATCAATCAATAATTCTCAAATCACCTTTTCAATCCCAAGTCAAGTTCAAATCAGTACCCCTTTTTGGAACCATAAAAATCACCAAACATTTCTTCCCTCTAAATCATTCTAAAACCCTAGGGGTAACCCTATTTTTATTCATGTTTTATTAAGATTTTATTAAACTCAAATCCCCTATTTTGAATTCAAACACAAACCATAATTTTAAATTTCAATTTTTGAAATCCAAGTTCACAATGTGGTTTCTAATTGTTTAAAAAGCTTAACTTAATTTTTCTATAATTTTTCTCAAATAAAACCTTAACAGTTTTTCCCAAAAAGCAAAAGTACAAAAAAAAATAAAAAACAGAAAAGAATAAAAAGGAAAACGAGCAGCAGCACCTAATCTACCGCTTGGCCCAAGCCCACCTACCTCTAGCGCGCAGCAACCCGGCCCGCGCAGCAGCAACTTACCGGTTCGCTGCGCTGAGATTCGTGCGCCCCCTTCTAATCGCCTTCTCCCTCCCGTACGGCAAGCATCCGCCGGTGCCACGGCGACCCCGCGGCGACCACGGCGGCCACCGCAGCGCCTCCAGGCTATAAAAGGGAGCCCTAGCCCCCCTAGGTGTGCCCTAAGCTCTAGGGTTCCTCGCAGCGCCGCAATTCCGCCGCCATCGTCGACCTCCACCCTCTCTGTATCTCCTTCCCACGGCGATCACCTGAATCCATCCATGGCGCCGCCGCAGTTCGCTCCCACCTAGCCACCTCTGCCCAGGAATCAGCTCGCCGTCACCTCCTCTTCCCCTTGGACACCTTCAATCGCCCCGGTGAGCATCAAATCGGCGACGCGATCCTCTCTTTCTTTCCGGCCACCGTGCCTACTTTCTGAATCCAAGGACCTCGCCGTCGTTGCAGGGACCCTCGTCGACGTTGGAGCACGGGACCAGCATCGCCACCTCGCCCTCGACGTGTTGGACACCTGCTCGCCCGCGGAAGAGCCCGAGATCGACCACGCCGTCCTCGACGCCGCCGTCTGCCACGCCGTCGTCACCTCTCTGCCACGGCAACTCCACGGTGAGCTCCACCGTCACCGTCCCCTCTCCCTCTGCTGCTTGCGCAATGAACCAGTGCACGTTCTGCACTAGCACGCGCACACCTCACCGCAGCGAGCACGTCCCCGTTGGTCTCATCGCCGGCGAGGCATGTTTCTGTCAGTCGAAATTCAGTTAACGCAGCAAGGGAACGTTAACCTGTATCCATCCCCCTTACTGACAAGCAACGTTCAGTTACCGCACTGGTTCAGAGAGCAGAGCACACACAGCGAGCTCGCGGGTTCGAGCCCCGCGGCCGCAATCTTTTTTGGGGATTTCTCCCCCACGCTGAGCCCCACCAGGCAGTGGCACTGGAGGCCACGCCAGCGTGTGCGCCACGCTGGCCCCTCTGGCCCACTGCGCAGTGGCAGTGGGTAGATAGAACCTGAGTAACAAAGGTTTTCTGCGAATTTCAGAAATTCCAAATTCTTTTTAAATAGCAGAATTAAACTAAAACTTATAAATTCCATAACTTCAAATCTATAAATCCAATAACTAAACTTTGTATATGAATTCTGATCCAAATTTTGTACTCTTTCCAAATATGCAATTTGTGTTCTGTTTTGAATTTTCAAAATTCAATTTAAATTCAAATCTAAATAATTCAAATGCAATTTGAAATAATTCATAACTAATTATTCTTAAGTCCAAATAATTCAAATAAAATATGTTTTTCACACCATTTTGAATGCTCTATTCAAATATAAATTTTGTTTTCTGGTTTGTATAATTTAAATTGCCCAAACTATTTAATTCTTGTTTAATTCAATTAAAACTTGTTTAATATTGTTTAATTCATAAATAATTAATCCTAAGTCCAATTTCAAATTGTGAAACATGTAATTCAACTAAAATTTGATAACCTTTTCAAATATAAAATTTGTAAATTGTTTTGCACACTTTAACTTGATGATAACAACATTTACTTGTGTGCCATGTTTAAGTAACAAAATTCCAAATTTGATAAATGCCTTTCTAAATTGTTAACTATTATTCTAATTGCATTAACCTTGTTATCTTATTGTTCCTCATCATGCATGCATCATACTAAGTCATTACACCTGATGCTTAGTGATAGAACAATTAATTCAACTCCAAGCATGGGCTTCCATATGCATCCTTTTGCATATGGAATCCATTTAAACTTGTGTATCATGTCAAGCAAGTTATTTTGGTGCATCTATTAAACATGACATGCATCATCCAATGTTTGTGCACTTATGCCATGTATTGATTGCCTGTCTTCCTTCGTTGTTGTTTTTGCTTCTTCTCGATTAGACGACGACGTTGGTACCGACGAGCCTTACGACACCACTACTCAGGACCTAGCCCAGTACGAGACTGAGCTGCCAGGCAAGTTATCACTCACATGAATCATTGAGTTCCTTTCCACACTTGTTGTCGATACTATCTTTTTGTCTACTATTGCTAGCCCTATGTATCGTTGCTTGTTCTCCGAACCCATCACATGATACCTTGAGCCCTGATATTGCCCCCACCTCCATACCTACAGCCATTGCTTGTGCCTGTTATTACCTAGCATGCTTAGGGTTGCTTTTACTCGAGTCTGTTGTCGGTTACTACTGTTACTATCTTATTATCTTGTACCGGGGCTCGTTATTAATCAATCAATCCTGTTAATTGCTAATGGTAATAATAATTTGATGATAAGGCACCGGCAGGAGGCCCATGAGTGGTTTTGGAGCCTGCTAGTGTCGACCCTAATAGGAAAAGGGTCTTGTCTACTGATCCATGATGAGCGCACTACCCGCATTTGGGAAGCGAGTATGGGCGCCCCCCTCAACTTGACCTGATTCGCATCTCGTCCAAATCGCCTCATTTAGTTCGTGTTTTCCATTTGCCGCATGCATGTTTTTGCGAGCCCAGCGCAGGGTGGAACTTTCGTAGTCGGCATATAGGGGGACACGTTCTTAGAGTGCTATGAGGGTCCATTTTCTTCTGGGCTCGATTAGCCGTGCGCCCAAGGTGCTTTGGGCTTGATGCGGAGAATGGTTGGTTGTGTAGAGTACCCCGCTTGGTGGGTTAGCTTCCCATCTGGCGGGTTATTCTTGAGTGTACGGCCAAATTGGTGCAACCCTGCAGGGATAATCTTCTCGAGAAGCCGTGTTTTCCGCGGTTATGGATTACTTGGTGAAAGTACTGGCTAACAAGTACTCAGGACAACTTCAACATAACTATCAATCATGTTTCACCCAATGATTAATAACCTGACTAGTAATAGGTTATTCACACAAATAACTTGATTCACCTTATCTCAACCGTGTGAGTTATCCTCGGATTGCTTCTTTGGATAAGGGGCGAGATCCAGGATGGGTTTGTTTGAAGTTATCTTTCAGTTGGTTACAATCCTCGATCTTATCTTTTCTGTTAGCCGGAACTTGTAGTATTTTCTGTAGTTGGTTAGAGCAGCCAGCAGCAACTTTTATATCACCCCTTTCTTCCGTTGATCCCAAGCATCTATGCTTGTGTTGACGGGTAACTCCTTGATGAACTGTGAGTCTTGCTTGCCAGTACTTGGATGTACTGACCCCGTTGGGGCTGTGGTTTACGCAGAGTACTACTACGACTACGATGCTTCCCAGGATGGCTACTTTGTGGAGTTCGATGACGCTGCAGACGAGTAGTTAGCTGGACCAGGGCAGGATCCAGACCTACGTGGATGGGCTTCGCTTTTCTTTATTTTTCTCCGGCTTCTTAAGCCATGGATTTGTCTGTACTCAGACCCTTTGACTGCTTCCGCTGTTGTAATGGATGATATGTTGGGACATGTGTCCTCTGGATGACTGTATTCGATATTTTCTGCCTTAGTGAGGGCCAGTTGCACTTATTTCATTCTTTTGTGTCTTGGAGACATTCTGTGCTATCATTTGTACCAAACTGTTGACGTACCATGCGTGTTTGATTATGAAGTACGTCGACAGTAGTGCCTTTAGGTTCCTAGCGGATAGTTTACTTCGACGGTGGAAGCAGGGCTTGTGTTGTCGCGCATAAGCGCAGGCCTACCAGGAAGCTGGGACGTGGGAGCAGGTAAGCCCCATAATCCAAGCACCTGACTTCCAGTTCGTACGGAGAGTATCCTCTAGAAACCCAGGGTGCGACAAATGGTATCAGAGCCTGTCTGCCTGTAGGATCCCTTTTTACTGGTCGCAGTTGAGTCTAGAAACTATTTTGTAGCTATATAGGAAAAATGAAACGTGAGAGTAGGAATTCTGCCATTTTTCTTCTTTCCCCACCCACCCACCCTTTTTCTGGTAAGGAAGTGAAACGTTGTTTTCTGTTCTCACCTAAACTTTCAAGTTAGGATTTCACGTGTTTTGGGTTCTCTGTAGTACCTCAGGACTTTTGGTCTCGTTTTCCCGATGTTGCTTCGATATCATGTTCTTTCAACATCCTTTTCGTCCGTTGAACCTTGTTGTTTTTCCACATCCTTTTCCTTCTACCGGAGTCTAATCAAAACCTTCCAAATAATCTGCAGATGGGTCTCAACTACTATCCGCAGGTGGTTCGCATGACTCGCTGTGAGAGCACCGCCGGTTTTCCAGAGTTGCTGAGAGACATGGTTACCTTTCTGGGGTTCCGTTGGGCACCGGAGTACCAGGTCTACGAGCACCAGCGAGAGTGTGACCAGACTTGCTACCGGGCTATCGTCTACATTCTGTCGGATGATGGCAGGAGCATTGCACACCAGTATGAGGCAGTAGGGTCCACAGTGGATATGGCCGTGCAGCAGGCAGCGTACGTGAGTGTCACCGTTCTCCGTGCTGACTACTGGGGGTTTGATAAGTCCAGTTTTCGTCACATCCCCCGTGGTTACATCACGGCAGCAGGAGCTCACTTCACTATCCACCGCGACATGGATACCTACGAGACTGATAGCTCCAGGCTCCAGGTCACTGCCCAGTTCGCTAGTCACAGTGATGCCGTTGCTTCCGCACTTTCTCAGGAGTTAGCCTCAGTCAGGGAGCAGCTCCACCTTGCTCTCACTCGTCTGGCGACGTACACCACAGACTTTGTTGGAGACGAGCGCTTCGCACGTGTCGTTCAGCCAGCTGGTCTTCCGTTGCCAGATGCTGGAGGTTACGAGCCGATCAGAGGTCCACTTCTCGATCTCGGAGCTGGTTACACAGGGATTCCCCGCTTTGGAGCACAGGGATACGACGCTTCCTACTTCACGACACCGAGAGTTGCTCTCAGAGCAGTTCCTATCTACATGGATCGTCGTGATACCTACTTCCGTGGGATTCCTCCTCACCGTATCTCTCGTCGTACTACTCACCGCCGTCCTGCGTGATGAGCATGGGAGTACCGTTGTATCCATTACTAGCTGTGTCTAGTTTATCCTTTCGTTTTCGAACCATGTGTTTGGTCTGTTGGATATTCTGATGTATTTGAACATGTGATGATGTACCTGTTGGTTATCTATTCATGCGTCGGAATAATCTGTCTTTCGGTTACCAAGTCTATCCTTTTCTGTTGTTGTGCTAAAATGAATTTCTGTTCAGGATGCCTCCAACCAGGAACAACCCGCCTCCGCCACCACCAATGGGGGAGCTGTTGGCTCAGATGACCCAAGTGGTGACACAGATGGCCCAGATCCAGGCTAACCAGCAACACAACCAGAATGCTCCAAGGGTCACCATCAAGGACTTCCTCAGCTTGGGCCCAAAAGCTTTCGTGGCAACACGTGAGCCCCTGGATGCTGATGACTGGATCCGCGACGTAGCAAGAGCTCTGGAGATAGCTCATGTTGCTGAAGAGGATAAGGTCAAGTACGCCACCTACCTACTGAAGGGTCAGGCAGCTACTTGGTGGGAGAACTACCAGGCCATGAGGGCTGGCTTTCCTATCAACTGGGGATGTTTCAAGGATGCCTTCCTGAAGCACCACATCCCGGATGGTCTCATGGAAAAGATGCGTGAGGAATTCTGCTCTCTCAGACAGGGCAAGCTGGACGTTCTCGGCTACCAGAACGAGTTCAATCGTCTCGCTCGGTACGCTGGTGACGAAGTGTCCACCGAAGCCAAGAAGATGGCAAGGTTCCGCCGAGGTTTTAACCCGGAACTGAAGTACGCTCTCACAAACATCAAGTGCAAGGACTTCGTCGAGCTTGTGAACACCGCGCTCAATGAGGAGAATGGGCGCAAGGCGTTCGAAGAGTCCCGCAAGCACTCGCGTGAGGGTGGTTCCTCCTCCAACATGACCACCCCTCCGCAGAAGCGCCGCATCTGGGTGCCAAATGGTGCTGTCACTCGGGCTCCAAATGCCCAAGCTTCTCCAGGCTTTGGTCCCCGCCCACCCAACCCATCTCAGATGCAGGGTCAGAGGTTCCCGATGGGGCAGCCAAGGCCAGGTCCTTCTCGTATCGTCACTTGCTACAAGTGCAAGGAGACTGGACATTATGCTGATAAGTGCACTCAGAAGCAGCTACCCCTACCACCTCGCCCCAACACCAACCAGGCTATGGTTCGTGCTCCTCCGGCTAAAGCCTTCAACTCCAACAATAGGCCTGTCGGGAGGAACGCGAGGGTGAACCATATCAAGGCCGACAAAGCCGAAGAGGCTGCTGACGTCGTTCTCGGTATATTACCCGTAAACTCTATTCCAGCTAAAGTGTTGTTTGATACTGGAGCATCGCATTCATTTGTGTCAAAGATTTTTGCAAAAGCATACAACCTAGTTCTGGTTCCGCTAAGCAATCAAATGACTGTTCACTCTCCGGGACCGCAAATGTTGACTTCCAAGATAAGCATGGACAATGAGATCCTAATTGGAGGTCGCATATTCCTTGCTTCGCTCATGTTGCTGGGAAATTCTGACATTGATGTCATTCTGGGTATGGATTGGTTGAAGACCCACAAAGCTAAAATTGACTGTGCTCAAAAGTCAATAACTCTCTCCCACACTTCAGGCCAGATAGTCTATTCTCCATATGGATCAACTTCTGCTCAGCTGTTCAGCCTTGATGCCAAACCCCTTCCGGCAATTGAAAATGTTCCGGTGGTTTGTGAGTTCCCTGACGTCTTTCCAGAGGAGTTGCCAGGGATGCCTCCGGACAGAGCAGTTGAGTTCGTGATCGAACTTGAGCCAGGTACTGCTCCAATCTCTAAGCATCCATATAAGATAGCTCCTCCTGAACTGAAATTGTTGAAGGAGCAAATCGATATGTATATGGACAAAGGTTTCATTCAGCCTAGTTCCTCCGCTTGGGGTTGCCCAACACTGTTTGTTGCCAAGAAGGATCAAACAAAAAGACTCGTGGTTGACTATCGTCCTCTAAACGAGAAAACCATCAAGAACAAGTATCCACTTCCTCGTATCGATGATCTTTTTGATCAACTTGCTGGAGCCTCAATATTCTCAAAGTTGGATTTGAGGATGGGTTACCATCAGATAAAGATCAGAAAGGAAGATATTCCTAAGACAGCTTTCACCACAAGGTACGGTCTATATGAATACACCGTCATGTCCTTTGGTCTCACCAATGCACCGGCGACCTTCTCAAGACTCATGAATTCTGTCTTCCATGAATACCTCGACAAGTTCGTTGTGGTATATCTTGATGACATTCTAGTCTACTCAAAATCCGAGGAAGAGCATGGAGAACACCTTCGTCTCACTCTCATGAAACTTCGCGAGCATCGTCTGTATGCCAAGTTTTCCAAATGTGAGTTCTGGATTCCAGAAGTTGCATATCTTGGTCATATCATCTCTGCCAAGGGCATAGCCATTGACCCGGAAAAGGTTAAGGCAATTGTTGACTGGAAACCCCCTAAGACGGTGAAGCAAGTTAGAAGCTTTCTTGGCTTGGCTAGCTATTGCCGTCGTTTCGTCCAAAACTTTTCCAAGATTGCCAAACCTCTCACTGATCTCACAAAGAAGGACAAAAAGTTCGTTTGGACTCCACAATGTGATGAGAGTTTCAACCTCCTGAAGACAAAACTCACTTCCACACCTGTTCTAGTTGGCCCCGACACTACCAAACCTTTCCAGATATTCTGTGATGCATCTCTCCAAGGCCTAGGAGCAGTTCTTATGCAAGAACGTCAAGTTGTGGCTTATGCTTCACGTCAGTTGAACCCACATGAGCAAAAACTATCCCACTCATGATCTTGAGCTTGCAGCAGTTGTGTTTGCCCTCAAGAAATGGAGACAATACTTGTTGGGTAACAAAACTGAAATCTTTTCCGATCACAAGAGTCTGAAATACATCTTCACTCAGCCAGATCTGAACCTCAGGCAAAGGAGATGGATTGAGAAGATTAAAGACTTTGATCTCACCATTTCTTACACTCCAGGCAAGGCTAATGTTATGGCCGATGCTCTCAGTCGCAAATCCTATTGCAATAATCTCATGATCATGGAGAGCCAACCTCCACTTCATGAAGAATTCCAGAAGCTGAACCTTGGTCTTGTTCCGGAAGGATACCTTGCTAGCTTGACAGCCAGTCCAACTCTCGAGGACAAGATTCGTTCTGAACAACTTCGTGATAATGAAATCAAGAAGATTGTGGATCACATCAAGGAGGGCAATGATAAGTTCAAGTCCTTCTCAATTGATGACAAGGGAACTGTGTTCTTCGAAGGACGCATTGCAGTCCCTCAGATTCAAAGTCTCAAGGATATCATTCTCAAGGAGGCTCATGAAACTCCTCTATCCATTCACCCTGGAAGTACAAAGATGTACCAGGATCTCAAGACTCTGTATTGGTGGCCTGGCATGAAACGTGAAATTGCTCAATACGTTTCTGAATGCGACGTTTGTCAACGTGTTAAGGCAGTCCATCAGAAGACAGCAGGTCTACTCCAACCTCTGAAAATTCCTGAGTGGAAGTGGGACATGATTGAAATGGACTTCGTTACTGGGTTTCCAAAGTCCAAAAAGGGCAACGATGCAATCTTCGTTGTTATTGATCGTCTCACTAAGGTTGCTCACTTCTATGCTGTAAAGGAAACTATCTCAGCTAGCCAGTTAGCAGAGCTCTACACAGCAAAGGTTGTTCCCCTTCATGGTGTTCCATTGGAAATAAGCTCAGACCGTGGAAGTATTTTCACTTCTCATTTCTGGAAGAGCTTTCAAGAAGCATTGGGCACTAAACTTCTGTTCAGCACAGCTTATCACCCTCAGTCTCAGGGGCAAGTCGAAAGAGTCAATCAGATTCTCGAGGATATGCTCAGAGCATGTGGTCTCTCCTTTGGCATGAAATGGGAGGATTGCCTTCCATATGCTGAATTCTCCTACAACAACAGCTACCAGGCAAGCCTAGGCATGGCACCATTTGAGGCACTGTATGGTCGCAGATGCAGGAGTCCAATCAATTGGTCTGGAGCTGGTGAACGTTCACTTTTAGGCCCTGACATTGTTAAGGAAGCCGAGGAGAAAGTTCGTATCATTCGTGACAATCTCAGGATTGCTCAGTCTCGTCAGAAGAGCTATTATGATAGCAAGCACAGGGATATGGTCTATGCACCTGGTGATAAGGCATATCTCCGTGTAACTCCCCTCAGAGGCACTCATCGTTTTGGTGTGAAAGGAAAGCTTGCACCAAGATACATTGGCCCTTTCAACATCCTCTCAAGACGTGCAGAGAATGCTTATCGTCTTGAACTTCCAGAAAAACTTTCCAAGGTGCACGATGTGTTCCACGTGTCACAACTCAAGAAGTGTTTCAAAGATCCAGATCGTGCAGTTGATCATGATTCCATTGAGCTGCAAGATGATCTATCTTATGAGGAGCACCCTATTCGTATTCTCGATGAGACCGAGCGTAAGACTCGCAACAAGAGCACCAAGTTCTTGAAAGTCCAATGGTCGCATCATTCTGATAAAGAGGCAACGTGGGAGACCGAAGAGGATCTTCGCAAGAAGTATCCGGACCTGTTCATTTCTCAGTAGGGAATCTCGGGGCGCGATTCCTTCAAGGGGGGGCGTTTTGTAACATCCCAAGTATGAAAATACCCCTAGAATGCTTTGTTCCTTGTTCTATTTCAAGCAATGCATCATGTCATCATGTTTACTTATTGTTTGCATTTGTTTTCCATCTGTTTTATCCTGTTTTCACAACTCAAATTCAAACCTTTTTCAAACATGGTTTCATACTTGCTCTGTTACAACCTTTGGAACCAAAATAACAAATAAAAACAACCATTTTATTCCTTGTTTTCACTTATTAAATTGTTGCTTTAAATCCAACCAATAAATCAATCAATAATTCTCAAATCACCTTTTCAATCCCAAGTCAAGTTCAAATCAGTACCCCTTTTTGGAACCATAAAAATCACCAAACATTTCTTCCCTCTAAATCATTCTAAAACCCTAGGGGTAACCCTATTTTTATTCATGTTTTATTAAGATTTTATTAAACTCAAATCCCCTATTTTGAATTCAAACACAAACCATAATTTTAAATTTCAATTTTTGAAATCCAAGTTCACAATGTGGTTTCTAATTGTTTAAAAAGCTTAACTTAATTTTTCTATAATTTTTCTCAAATAAAACCTTAACAGTTTTTCCCCAAAAGCAAAAGTACAAAAAAAAATAAAAAACAGAAAAGAATAAAAAGGAAAACGAGCAGCAGCACCTAATCTACCGCTTGGCCCAAGCCTACCTACCTCTAGCGCGCAGCAACCCGGCCCGCGCAGCAGCAACTTACCGGTTCGTTGCGCTGAGATTCGTGCGCCCCCTTCTAATCGCCTTCTCCCTCCCGTACGGCAAGCATCCGCCGGTGCCACGGCGACCCCGCGGCGACCACGGCGGCCACCGCAGCGCCTCCAGGCTATAAAAGGGAGCCCTAGCCCCCCTAGGTGTGCCCTAAGCTCTAGGGTTCCTCGCAGCGCCGCAATTCCGCCGCCATCGTCGACCTCCACCCTCTCTGTATCTCCTTCCCACGGCGATCACCTGAATCCATCCATGGCGCCGCCGCAGTTCGCTCCCACCTAGCCACCTCTGCCCAGGAATCAGCTCGCCGTCACCTCCTCTTCCCCTTGGACACCTTCAATCGCCCCGGTGAGCATCAAATCGGCGACGCGATCCTCTCTTTCTTTCCGGCCACCGTGCCTACTTTCTGAATCCAAGGACCTCGCCGTCGTTGCAGGGCCCCTCGTCGACGTTGGAGCACGGGACCAGCATCGCCACCTCGCCCTCGACGTGTTGGACACCTGCTCGCCCGCGGAAGAGCCCGAGATCGACCACGCCGTCCTCGACGCCGCCGTCTGCCACGCCGTCGTCACCTCTCTGCCACGGCAACTCCACGGTGAGCTCCACCGTCACCGTCCCCTCTCCCTCTGCTGCTTGCGCAATGAACCAGTGCACGTTCTGCACTAGCACGCGCACACCTCACCGCAGCGAGCACGTCCCCGTTGGTCTCATCGCCGGCGAGGCATGTTTCTGTCAGTCGAAATTCAGTTAACGCAGCAAGGGAACGTTAACCTGTATCCATCCCCCTTACTGACAAGCAACGTTCAGTTACCGCACTGGTTCAGAGAGCAGAGCACACACAGCGAGCTCGCGGGTTCGAGCCCCGCGGCCGCAATCTTTTTTGGGGATTTCTCCCCCACGCTGAGCCCCACCAGGCAGTGGCACTGGAGGCCACGCCAGCGTGTGCGCCACGCTGGCCCCTCTGGCCCACTGCGCAGTGGCAGTGGGTAGATAGAACCTGAGTAACAAAGGTTTTCTGCGAATTTCAGAAATTCCAAATTCTTTTTAAATAGCAGAATTAAACTAAAACTTATAAATTCCATAACTTCAAATCTATAAATCCAATAACTAAACTTTGTATATGAATTCTGATCCAAATTTTGTACTCTTTCCAAATATGCAATTTGTGTTCTGTTTTGAATTTTCAAAATTCAATTTAAATTCAAATCTAAATAATTCAAATGCAATTTGAAATAATTCATAACTAATTATTCTTAAGTCCAAATAATTCAAATAAAATATGTTTTTCACACCATTTTGAATGCTCTATTCAAATATAAATTTTGTTTTCTGGTTTGTATAATTTAAATTGCCCAAACTATTTAATTCTTGTTTAATTCAATTAAAACTTGTTTAATATTGTTTAATTCATAAATAATTAATCCTAAGTCCAATTTCAAATTGTGAAACATGTAATTCAACTAAAATTTGATAACCTTTTCAAATATAAAATTTGTAAATTGTTTTGCACACTTTAACTTGATGATAACAACATTTACTTGTGTGCCATGTTTAAGTAACAAAATTCCAAATTTGATAAATGCCTTTCTAAATTGTTAACTATTATTCTAATTGCATTAACCTTGTTATCTTATTGTTCCTCATCATGCATGCATCATACTAAGTCATTACACCTGATGCTTAGTGATAGAACAATTAATTCAACTCCAAGCATGGGCTTCCATATGCATCCTTTTGCATATGGAATCCATTTAAACTTGTGTATCATGTCAAGCAAGTTATTTTGGTGCATCTATTAAACATGACATGCATCATCCAATGTTTGTGCACTTATGCCATGTATTGATTGCCTGTCTTCCTTCGTTGTTGTTTTTGCTTCTTCTCGATTAGACGACGACGTTGGTACCGACGAGCCTTACGACACCACTACTCAGGACCTAGCCCAGTACGAGACTGAGCTGCCAGGCAAGTTATCACTCACATGAATCATTGAGTTCCTTTCCACACTTGTTGTCGATACTATCTTTTTGTCTACTATTGCTAGCCCTATGTATCGTTGCTTGTTCTCCGAACCCATCACATGATACCTTGAGCCCTGATATTGCCCCCACCTCCATACCTACAGCCATTGCTTGTGCCTGTTATTACCTAGCATGCTTAGGGTTGCTTTTACTCGAGTCTGTTGTCGGTTACTACTGTTACTATCTTATTATCTTGTACCGGGGCTCGTTATTAATCAATCAATCCTGTTAATTGCTAATGGTAATAATAATTTGATGATAAGGCACCGGCAGGAGGCCCATGAGTGGTTTTGGAGCCTGCTAGTGTCGACCCTAATAGGAAAAGGGTCTTGTCTACTGATCCATGATGAGCGCACTACCCGCATTTGGGAAGCGAGTATGGGCGCCCCCCTCAACTTGACCTGATTCGCATCTCGTCCAAATCGCCTCATTTAGTTCGTGTTTTCCATTTGCCGCATGCATGTTTTTGCGAGCCCAGCGCAGGGTGGAACTTTCGTAGTCGGCATATAGGGGGACACGTTCTTAGAGTGCTATGAGGGTCCATTTTCTTCTGGGCTCGATTAGCCGTGCGCCCAAGGTGCTTTGGGCTTGATGCGGAGAATGGTTGGTTGTGTAGAGTACCCCGCTTGGTGGGTTAGCTTCCCATCTGGCGGGTTATTCTTGAGTGTACGGCCAAATTGGTGCAACCCTGCAGGGATAATCTTCTCGAGAAGCCGTGTTTTCCGCGGTTATGGATTACTTGGTGAAAGTACTGGCTAACAAGTACTCAGGACAACTTCAACATAACTATCAATCATGTTTCACCCAATGATTAATAACCTGACTAGTAATAGGTTATTCACACAAATAACTTGATTCACCTTATCTCAACCGTGTGAGTTATCCTCGGATTGCTTCTTTGGATAAGGGGCGAGATCCAGGATGGGTTTGTTTGAAGTTATCTTTCAGTTGGTTACAATCCTCGATCTTATCTTTTCTGTTAGCCGGAACTTGTAGTATTTTCTGTAGTTGGTTAGAGCAGCCAGCAGCAACTTTTATATCACCCCTTTCTTCCGTTGATCCCAAGCATCTATGCTTGTGTTGACGGGTAACTCCTTGATGAACTGTGAGTCTTGCTTGCCAGTACTTGGATGTACTGACCCCGTTGGGGCTGTGGTTTACGCAGAGTACTACTACGACTACGATGCTTCCCAGGATGGCTACTTTGTGGAGTTCGATGACGCTGCAGACGAGTAGTTAGCTGGACCAGGGCAGGATCCAGACCTACGTGGATGGGCTTCGCTTTTCTTTATTTTTCTCCGGCTTCTTAAGCCATGGATTTGTCTGTACTCAGACCCTTTGACTGCTTCCGCTGTTGTAATGGATGATATGTTGGGACATGTGTCCTCTGGATGACTGTATTCGATATTTTCTGCCTTAGTGAGGGCCAGTTGCACTTATTTCATTCTTTTGTGTCTTGGAGACATTCTGTGCTATCATTCGTACCAAACTGTTGACGTACCATGCGTGTTTGATTATGAAGTACGTCGACAGTAGTGCCTTTAGGTTCCTAGCGGATAGTTTACTTCGACGGTGGAAGCAGGGCTTGTGTTGTCGCGCATAAGCGCAGGCCTACCAGGAAGCTGGGACGTGGGAGCAGGTAAGCCCCATAATCCAAGCACCTGACTTCCAGTTCGTACGGAGAGTATCCTCTAGAAACCCAGGGTGCGACACCATCCATCAGCACTCTTCTTAGCCTAGTATTTTGAACAATAGGGCTTACAACAAGAGCTTGTGTGCCGGGTTCAGGGATATTTCCGGGATGATCAGA
Organism: Alopecurus myosuroides; assembly: GCA_028641055.1. Classification (NCBI taxonomy): domain Eukaryota; kingdom Viridiplantae; phylum Streptophyta; class Magnoliopsida; order Poales; family Poaceae; genus Alopecurus; species Alopecurus myosuroides. Next base: position 163,209,285 of record CM054061.1, on the reverse strand, counting down.
CTGATCCCAGACTATCGGTGTACTGGAGTACTTCAAGAATTTCGGGGTTGCCGGAACAACCGTGTTTATCTCTCGAAGTGTTCTTTTTGCCACCTTTGCTGATGGGGTTGCTAAAAAAGTTAGCATTGCTTCTCCATCAACTCTCGGAAACTTGGGTTCGCCTTTACGCTGCTGTTCCTGGATTTTTTCGTCAGTGTCCGATTCACTGTCTTCTTTGTCAGCTTCTGGCTTTTGTTTGGCGGGTTTCCTTTTGGAACCCTTCCCTTTATTTCCGGACCCTGCACTGCCCTTCATGTGCTTATTCAGCCGGCATTGCGCGTTTGTATGGGTGGGTTTTCCAAATTGCGAGTGCTGAACGCAAGGTTCCGACTTAATCCTTTCCCACTCCTCTGGAGTGTAATTGATTGGCTCTGGGTTGCGTCCTTTCCACTTATTTCCCTTTTCTCCTCCAAAGGCTATGTTCACCTCTTTGGGCTTTGTCGTTGTTTCTGGAGTGGCTTTTTTGTCAGAACGAGGGGTTTTCTTGGCGAGTATCAATGATTCAATATTGCCTCCTCTTGCTCTGATGTCATCCTCGGCTGCGGCATGCTCATTGGCGGTTGTAAGCATGGATCCGAGATCCTTGTGCTTTTTGGAACCAACCATGAACGGTACAAGTCCGGGTTTTAGGCCATTGACGAAAGCATGCATTGCTTGTACGTCAGTTACTCCAGAGCAACTATTCTTCATTGCTGTCCATCTGGAGATGAAATCCACGTATGGTTCATCCTCAAATTGCGTGCAACGGTTTAGCTGGTTGATGCTATTCGGGCGTTTGTATGTTCCCCGGAAATGCTGAGTAAATACTCTAGCCATATCGTCCCAGCTATCGACTGTTCGTGACGGTAATCCATTGATCCAATCTCTGGCTCCATCCAGCAGCATTAGGGGAAGAAACTTGACAGCTTCCAGGTCTGTCCCATTGTTGATCTGGACGGCTGTATAGTAATCCGAGAGCCAGGTATCCGGGTTTGTGCTGCCAGTGTATTTTTGGTACGTTGGACCGACTTTGGCAAAGCCAGAATGCAGCGTTATTCTTCGGATCCTGTCGGTAAAACATTTAGGACCAAAGTATAGATCATCTTTTTCTGCTCTGTCAATGTGTGCAGAATATCTTCCGGCTGAATGGACGGAAGGGGATCTGCTCCTTTCTCTTCCATTGTTGCGCGAACGCGCTCTTCCGGAATTGTTTCTATCTCTTCCGTGTTCACGCCCTTTTGGATTAGGCGGAGTTCTACTCCTGTGCCTTTCTTTGTCCTTAGGCGGTGTCCGGGATCTCTCACGCCTGTGAGGTATATCGTATCTTCCAGCTTTCTCAGCTGGGTTTCTCGGAGGTGGCATTATTTTGCCGTCTTTCCGGTGTTTGTCTTCCCGATCATGGGGTTTATACCCATCTTTCGGGAGATGGGATCCGGTTTTAGACGCTGCATCCCGGTTGTCGGGGTTTTTCTTGTCTTTTCTCGGATCCTCTATTTTATCTTTTGAGTTGTCTGAATCCCCGGGTTCTTCCGGTCCAGGTGCTCCAGCGGCGCAAGTGGCTGTCTTGCATAGGGCGGAGTTATCATGCAGCCTCCCTGATCGTTCTTGAGCGCGCTGTTGTTGTTGCAATGCTTTTCCTACGAAAGCATACACCCCCTGGAGTTTTTCCCCGTTGGAATACAGATCGTTGTTAAGAATCGCGAACGCTGCTTCCGCGTTTTCTGCTGCGGTCTTGTATATTGGTTCGCCCTTGGCATCTTTGTCGTTTACCTGCTTTTGCCAAGATGGGTTATGGAACCTTTCTTTTGGCGGCAGTTCTTCCGGTCTTGCGATTCCGGGTAACCTAGTAGGTTTCAACGCGGATCTATGCTTTCTCTCGTACTCCTCTATTTCTTCCTTCATGACTTTGATGTCATTATGGGTTTGTTGGAGATGTTGCCGATATCTGAGTAGATGTTGCTGTTGCCGTTGGAAAGCTTGTCTCCTGGCTTCCAGCATCTCAGGGGGTTCATCTGGTCCCACTGGTGTTTGCAATAGCTCTTGCTCTTCCTGTTCCGTCATTGGCGGAGCAGTGATTTCCTTAGATTTCTTCTCCGCAGGCTTTGTTCCGCTAACATCTCCAACTTCCAGGTTTTCATCAGCGAGATCAGCTGATTTTTTCTTCCGGATTTTGTATTGGAGCTTTTTAGAAGCACGGTGCTTTTTCTTGGAAGAGGGAGGTTTTTTGACAGGCTCGTCTTCTGTCATCTCCTTGACATTGAGGAATATCGGAGAGGTTTCTCCGTCTTCTCTCTCTTCCACTGGCGGAGGGGTTTTAGGGCTTTCCTGGCTGCCGGCGTCCGTGGTATCAGCCGGTTTTGCCATTAAGACTTCATGGAATCCCTCTTGAAAGGATTTAACCTTTCTTACGAAGGCGTCCTCATCTTCGTCTTCAGAGTCGAAGTTATCCGATCCGGTTTCCGACTCCAACCTCGCCTCAATGGCGGCAAGCACGGATTCTGCTTCCGAGTTCATCGTCTTGTTGACGGATGTCGGATCTTCCGCCTCTGTGACGGGTGTTTGATCTTCCGTCTCCATGACGGGTGCGTTGTTGTCTACCTCTTGCACGGGATTTCCATCATCTGTGTTTTCGGCGATTTCGGATTGCACCATGCCGATAAAGTGTGTATCACTTTTGTGTCGGCGATCTGAGCAGAATCCGGCATCATAGTCATCTTCGACTGGGTATAGGGCGGGTGGGATAAATTTGCTTCCACCGCAAAACCCCATTGCTTCTGCAGTTAGTCCGATAAAGATGTTAGCAGATCCTATCGGTAACACGCAGGCACTTACCAGGTGGTTTTGCGCCGGTATGTAGGATCCGTTGTCGAGGAAGCGCCCGACGTCGTTGTCGAACTCCAAGCTTCCGACAGTGATTGATCTTCTGATTCCGCCAAGTATCCCAGATCGGAATCTTACGCCTGACGTCGTTTGCCCCACGGTGGGCGCCAACTGTCGAGACATCGTAGTAGTTTTCATAGACGGGGGTGCCATGAGACTACGGTAGAGACGTGGGGTAACGGGATGGCGTAGTAACACAGAACACAGGATTTTACCCAGGTTCGGTACGTCGCGACAGTACGACGTGCCTACTCCTGCACTTCTCACTAATTGGGACTAAAGCCCGTAAACAGGGTTACAGTGTGATGGTTTAGATCTAAGCTACTCGACGAGGATGAACTTCTCGGCGAGTTGGCGTAGAGCTTCTCTGTTTCTTTGTTGTTATGTTTATCTCCTGTCCGGCTTTATATAATAGCCGGATTAGGGCTTACAGAATAGGAAACCTAGAAAACTACGGTAACTTGTAACTTGGAAAGCAAGGAATCCGTCTTCTCCTCCAAGCCAGATCACATGGGCTGTGATCCGGGTTCTTCTAGAATCCGGCTTCTGCGCGTCGGATTACTGGGCCGCCTAATGGACCTAAGCCCACTACCACTTAGGCCACCCTGGTAATCCGGCACTTGGCCTACCATCTTCTATACCCCTATTTGGTATATATCCGACACAAATAAAAGATCATGAATAACAATGCAACAAAAGATATACGCTTGTTTCAAGTATAGAGAGAACATGTCAAAGTGATATTTCGCTAGTCCTTAAGATTGGAGAAAAACATAAATGCCAGGACACCGTCAAAGTTCATGAGGAAGACTAGAACAAATAATTAGAGAATAAGCAATAACACATCATGAATCAATTAATAATGTTTCTAGGACAAATGCACATAAAACTCAGAATGGCAAAAATGCTCTCTCAACGGTGCATAAAGTTAGAAGATGGAGACTCAACATAAAAGTAAAAGAAAGGCCATTCGTAGAGGGAAGCATGGATCACTCATGTGCTAGATCTTTTATTTTATTAAATAGAGGTATTGAAAACATTTTTAAGAGAGGTGCATGCTTATGTAAAAGAATGGTAAACAGAAAATACAATACGACACAAGCCAACTAGACTTCACAAGAGTGGCTCCCATAGAAGTATGCATCTAGGTAGAAGGTCATCCCTCTTTGTTTACACAATTATGCTTTGACTGATAAATCAGGGAAAAAATAGTGAAGAGAATTTGTGTTATTAATTTGGGGCTGGGCACCCACCCTGCTGCCAACTCTTCTATCATTGGATAAGCGGATGAAGCCACTAGTCGACGGTGTGAAAGTCCAATCAACTAGTGAGATAAACATTCTCTATTTACGTCCTCATGAGCTAAAAACATGAGCACAAAATAGGAGTAATTTTGAAAGTTTTAAAGGTAACACATGAGCAATTTACTTTGGAGTGGCGGTTAAATACCACAGGTAGGTAGGTATGGTGTACAAAATGGGAAAATTTTGGTTTTTGGGAGTTGGATGCATGATTAGAGCTCATACTCAGTACAGGTGGAGACTAGCAAAAGACTGGGAGCGACAAATCAAGAGATCATAAGAGCCATAATCATGCATAGCGACATAAGCATCATTAATCAAAGCATAAGTGGTACCAAAATTTCAAAAACTAAATGATCATGGAGGCTATCCGTGACTGGTTCATAGTCATAAACATGGTGTGAGCATGCGCCAAGTCAACCAAATAAAACATTCAAAGGAGAACACCACAAATTTATGCTTCAATACGACAAGAACAACTCATGATTATTTCAATGGCACATTAAACACTCTCAGCTATTTGAGTCTAATCATGTTACTCAATAACCACAAGGATTTAAAACTAAAATAACATCTAGCGTGATATGAAAAATTCTAGCCATAGTCTATACAAGCTTCTACTTGCACCATTAAAAAAATTCTACCTCAAGCAGCGGTTTCTTTTCCCAACAAGCACCATGCAAAACATGCTTTAACAAAAACTCTCTACATGCTACGGAAATCAAACATGAGAGGACTCACATAACACTACTAAAACTAACAGCTCTGAATAAGAGATGCAATGAAAACGAGAGCTAAACATGAATTTTTGCAGCAGCTAGAAGAAAAACTAAGAATACTAGCGTAGCAAGTATTCAAACAAAAAAGTGGAGCGTGTCTCTCTCCCAAACAAAGAATTCTAGGATCCAACTATATTATTGCAGAAAGAAAAACAGAAGAAAACAAAAGAAAAACAAACAGATGCTCCAAGTAAACTTCATATGATGTGACCGAATAAAAATATAGTTTCACGAGAAGTAACCTGATAGATAGTTGATGAAGAAGGGGATTCCTTGGGCATACCCAAGCTTAGATGCTTGAGTCTTCTAAAAATACGCTTGAATGAACCACGGGGGCATCCCAAAGATTTGAACTTGCACTCTTCTTGATCACATATATCACCTCTTCTCTTGACCCTTGAAAACTTCCTTCACACCACACTCAAACAGTGATTCGCCTTACAAGGTTAGTGCAACAATTAAAAATCCTTTGGTTATGTATGGAACGAGTGCTATTGATACTTTTAAACATTGGCTACAGTCATTGATGTTTCGTGAAGCAAAGAAATCCACTTGACATCGCAAAAGAGCAAATGCAAGAAAAATGCCAGAATCTGTCAAAACCAGAACAGTCTGTAAAGACAAAAAAATCGAGGAGCTTACGTTGCTCATATCGAAAAACTTAAATAACGAAAAATTTGCGAAATTAGCCGAGGAATAAGCACAAAAAATTTCAGATCATTCTGATCTTCCTGGATTTTATACGATTTTTTAGGTGGACATACGAAATCTGTTTCCTGCGCACAAATCCGAAAACCAACTCCAACTCTTGTTAGAAACCTTACTTGGCACTACTAAAACATGAAAAGAAAGATACAAAGGATTTTCTACAGAAGTATACAACCCCTTGACTCAAATAAAACAGAGAAAAACAAAGCGAAAAATAAAACCATGGGCTATCTCTCAAGAAGTGCTTTTCTTTTACGCCTTTTAGCTAGGTCCAGAAAAGTGGAATCAAGTATTTTCGAGTGAAGAAGATGCTCAAATTAGAATTATGAGTTAAGAAAAATAGAAAATCAAGAAGAAAGTATAAAAAAAATTAAGTCTAGCCCACTTCATATGCATAGGAATCTTGTAAAGAAATAAATCCAAGAAGCTCAAACTAGAGATCATGGGAAGGTAGAACAAGAGAAATTTCAAAACTTTCAACAAAAAGAGAGGTGTTTTATTAACATGAAAATTCCTACATCCATATTTTCCTCTCTCATAATAATTTTCAGTACCATCATGAACAAACTCAATAACATAATTAGCACATAAAGCATGTTTTTCATGGTCTAAAAGCAGCCAATCCATATCAAGCTCAAAAATAGTGGGATCAAAATTTAAAATCACCTCCTCTTTCATCCCACTTTTAGCAATAGTAAAACAAGATGATTGATCACTCATAAAAGGTATAAGACACGTTATAGCAATCCTACTTTTAGTATCATTATAATTTATAACATCAAGTAACATAGGACCATCATCAAGAGCATTATCATATAAATTTTCTGAACAAACTCCCTCGTTATCATGCATATCAATAATTGGAATAAATAGAGGATTATTGTAGGACTTATCAAAGTAGCATGGATTATCATAAATAACAGAAGCAATATCATTCTCACAAGTTTCATTCATAGTAGTATCAAGGTCACAAGTATAGCAAGTATCAACTTCATCAAAAAGGGATATTTCAAAAGAATCAATAGGATCATCACAATTATGAGTTAAAGAGTTACTCTAATTGGGAGGTAGACATGGGTAGCTCCATTCTTCCTCCTCTTGATCATCACTCTCCTTCCCTTTTTCATCCAATGGGCTTCCAGATTCAGCAGTTTCTTCTTCCATAGGTTCCTTCAAGGCATTAGTCTCTTCCTTAGGTTGAGAGCATTTATTAAGATATTCCATTATGTAGTAATTACAATCCTTGTAATTATCAAAGCAATATTCAAGTATAGCATAAATCTCGTATTTGTAAGGTGCATCATCAATACTTTCAAGTAAATAAGCAATTTAGAATGCACCCTTCTAAGAAATAAATTCTTCAATTTGTTCCACATCATATAATTCATAATTTGCCTTAACATAAGAAGATATGGTAACATCATCATTATAGTCACATTGAAAAGGGAGGTGTTTATGCCTCCTACAACAACAAGATTTATTAAAGAAATAAGTAACAATATAAGTAGAGCACAAGTTTTTAGCATAGTCATGCAATTTATTAATTTGCTCTCATAAGTGTATTCCTTTTTGTGACAAGCGGTGTTCCTTATAATATTTTTGTTGTTCATCTATGAACCCACCTTGCTTATAAGATCTAGTTTCAAAGACATCAAACATTGATAGCAAACATGATAAAGCAAAAAATAACAACTAGAATAAGAACTATTTTTGTGTGTGTTTTCTATAAAGAGAAGCAAACAAGACAAAATAAAATAAACTAAGCAAAACAAAAACAAAGTAAAGAGATTGGAAGTGAGAGACTCCCCTTGCAGAAATTCTCTTCCTCCCCGGCAACGGTGCTAGAAAACTTTGTTGATGACTAACGTTGGTAGACCCCAAGTGCAAGGTGTGAAGAGTGCAGCAGCAAGTTTTCCCTCAGAAAAGAAACCAAGGTTGAATTAAACAGTAGGAGGACAAGCAATCTTTGAAGGTTGATGCAGCTGAGGTGGCTGGGCGCACTACCGGTTCAGCAACAACGTGGAACCTACACAACACAATCAAATCACTTTGTCCCAACGTAGCAGTGAGGTTGTCAATCTCACCGATTTTGCTGAACACAAAGGGGTTAAACATATGGTGCGGAAAACAATATGTGAACAATATGAAAGCAGTAGCAGAAGTATGGAAGCAGTATGAGGAAAAAGGACCGGGGTCCACAGTTCACTAGTGGTGTCTCTCCGTGAAAGATAAATAACATGTGTGGTGAACAAATTACTGCTATGCAATTGACACAAATGAAGGTTGCACCATAGTGCATATGCAATACATAAAGATTACTATGTGATTCATGCGGGCATTACAACAAAATACATAGACCGTCATCCAACTGCATCTATGTCTAATAATCCACCCTCCGAATATCATCCGAACAAACATTGGGTATTAAGTTGCAAGCAACAGATTATCGCCGTAAGCAAAGTGTGTAATGTAAACAATGTAAAGCTAGGTAAACACTGTTGTTTTCTCCCTAATGGCAACAACACATCCTCCATCCATCACGTTTCTGTCACTCGAGCACAGATGCAAAGGAGGCATGAACCCACTATCAAGCATAAATACTCCCTCTTGGAGTTACTAGCATCTACTAATAACGGAGAGAATGCAAGACCGTAAATAACATAAGCATGAAGATAACATGATAGATTGATAATCGGAAGACATAACATTCAACATTCATCAGGTCCCAGCAAACACAACATGTAGCATTACATAAAGATGATCTTGATCATGATAGGAAACTCAGAAGATCTAAACATGAGGTACAAAGTGGAGAGAACAACCATCTAGCTACTCCTATGGACCCGTAGTCCATGGATGAACTACTCACGCATCACTTCGGTGGAGGGCATGGTGGTGTAGACCCCTCTGGTGATGATTTCCCCCTCCGGCAGGGTGCCGGGGAGAGCTTCAGAACCTTCCCGATCTCGAGATGACGGTGACGGCGGCCTCGGGTGTTTCTCGGGAAAAGGTGGGATCCTTTTAGGGTTTACGTCTCGGGGGGATTAAATAGGCGAAAGGGCAGAGGCGGTGGAGGCCTGGGGGCCCCACACCACCCCCCGGCGCGGCCAAGGGGGGTGCCGCCCTACGGTGTGGCCCCCCGAGCCCCCCCTACGGGTCTCTTCGGGGCTCTGTGGAACCTTCGGGAATTCTAAGACTTCCGGGCTTTGAATTTTCCTATTTCGAGAATATTTCCAGAACAACTTTTCTAAAATAAAAAACAACAGAAAATAGGGAACTAACTTTGTGGCATCTTGTCAATAGGTTAGTCCAGAAAATCGATAAAAATGACATAAATTGTATAACAAACATGTGGGAAACAATAAGAAAACAACATGTAACATCATAAATTAAGGATACGTTTATGACGTATCAGAGAACACTAGCAACATTCCTGGTTACCACCTTGCTTTCATTGATGTTGCGCTGAACCGTAGTATGAAGTAAAACCTTGGTGCACTTGTTGCACGCCGCCTTGCTGTTAAGGGGGCCTATTTTTGGGGGCATTATTGCTACGCGTATAGCAACTGCGTTAGAATTTTCTATTGCTCCTAATGATGAATTGATTTCTCCCTATAGACTCAACCTTGCTGCCATGAAGTCCCATCAGTTTGTCACTGCTAACTCTGCTTCTGAACGCTTAGTATATAGAGTTTTATATATGGATAGAGATGAGCGGAAAGTTATTTTGCCGTAGCCTATTTTTTTAATATTGACAGGTCACCATGGTCACGCTCCAAGGAGGAGGTGGACGAGCATCTGAGAACTATGGAGTTTTACCAGCAGCAGGAGAGGCGAGATGCGCCTCCCGAGGACCACAACACGCAATACACCAGCGCATCCTCGAGCACATATCAGGAGGAGGGCTCCTCCTCAACATACTACGGGGGCGCCACCTCATGGTCCCCTTGGTGATTGATCTCCACTTAGGCCAAAAGCCTAAGCTTGGGGGGAGGTATACCGACATCACACTCTTTTATATATCATGTTCGCTCGGTTCTTTGTATATTCATGTTCTCGTTTCTTTCGTTTGTTTCCGTTTCTTTCGCTTCTTTCGTTTCTCTTTGTTTTATTGTTTTGTTCTTGTTTTCCAAAACACAAAAAGACCAAAAATATTTCTGTTGTTTCTCTTTGTTTGTTTCTTTAGTTTCTTTTGTTGGTTTGTTTTCTTTTCTCGTTTCAATTTAGTATTCAAAAATCCGAAACTATTTTGCTTTGTTTGCTTGCTTCTTTCTGTTCTTGTTTTAAGTCGAAAACCCAAAAATATTTGTTGTTCTTCTTTGGTTTTGTAAAGTTTGTTGTAGAGTTCACCGGACTTCCATGTCTTCATTGGATCTTGATTATCATTCTATATTATTCGATCCACACAAGTGAAGAGCAGCAATGACGATTTACGATAATCCAACTTGTGGTGAGAGGCCGGTATGAACTCTATTTGTTTTATTTTTGTACATATACTCATCGTGTGAACATGCTTAGTCCGTTCATGTAAGATCTATGTTATCTAATTGATGCTTAGTAGTCCGTGCTCTCACGTGTTAGTTCCAACTTATTCATATAAGATAGCATGTCGTATGAATGTTTGCTTGCATTGTTTTATTCATAGAAGGGTATGACATTGTGGTATCTCCCCCTGATTGTTTCGCTTGGATCGACTTGGCACATGCTCACGCATGTTATGACTGAAAACAAAAAGTCAATTAAGCCTCAATGATTTATTTTGCCTCAGAGTATTTGTATCATTTCTATGCCCCTGTTAATTTTGTTTTGTCGCAAGCATGATTATGACAGTTGTTGCTCTCTTGATTGTCGCTCCCCGTCTATTGCTAGCCTCCACCTGTACTGAGTATGAGCTCTAATCGTGCATCCAACTCCCAAAAACCAAATTTTGCAAAATGTGTCCACCATACCTACCTATATATGTGGTATTTAACTGCCACTCCAAGTAAATTTCTCGTGTGCTACCTTTAAAACCTACTAAAAATTATTCCTGTTTTGTGCCCCTGTTTTAGCTCATGAGGACATAAATAGAGAATCTTTATCTCACTTGTTGATTGGATTTCACACCCTAGACTAGTGGCTTCATCCGCTTATCCAATGATACAAGAGCCAGCGGCGGGGTGCCCAGCCCCAAATTAATAACACAAATTCTCTTCACTCTTTTTGCCTCTGATTTATCAGTCAAAGCATAGTTGTGTAAACAAAACAGAAACAGGGATGACCTTCTACCCAGATGCGTCCTTCTATGGGAGCCACTCTTGTAAAGTCTAGTTGGCTTGTGACGTACTGTATTGTCTTTTTACCATTCGTTGACATAAGCATACACCTCTCTCAAAAATGTTTTCGTTTAATAAAATAAAAAGCTCTAGCACACGAGTTAATCCCTGCTTCCCTCTACGAAGGGCCTTTCTTTTATTTTTATGTTGTTGAGTCTTCACCTTCTCGCTTTATGCACCTTCTTGAGAGCATGGCTGTTATTCTTAGTGTAATGTTCTTGTCCCAAAACACGGTTGATAGTGGTATAACTTTGATGCTTGTATCTTTGATATCTTTATTTCTAATCTTCATTTGAACTTCAGAGGTGCCCTGGCATTTATGTTTTGCTCCACTATTAAGGGTAAGCGAGTACACTTTATCATACCCTATTATGAGCATGGCAATCTTGTAGATTGAAATATTTCATGTTGTCTATTATTAGTTTGTTGGCATCTCTTCATGGCTTGCATAACTGCTGGACGACTTTTATTTTCCATACATCTTATTATGCATTGCCTAAGCACTTGATTATATAGTGAGTATATTTACATCATATGAAACAAATGTGTTCGTAAAAGTATTTTATCGCACTCAGTTGTCACTGAATTGCTTGAGGACAAGCAATAAGCTAAGCTTGGGGGGAGTTGATACGTCCAAAACGTATCTCCTTTTCCGAACACTTTTCTTATTGTTTTCCTCTAAACTTGTGAGTTTCGGATACCACTAACACAGACTAACGCTGTTTTCAACACAATTACCTTAGTGTCTCGTTTTTGTGCAGAAAAAACAACTTTCGGGAAAATGCCCAGAAAAGACCCCATTGGTCTTAAAACACCGGAAGACCCCGGGAGCCAGAAGGGGGCCAGGAGAGGAGCCAGGAGGGGGCCACACCACCCCCCGACGCGCCCCCTTTGGCCGCACCGCCTGGTGGCGTGGGCCACCCCGGGACCCCCTCGGACTCCCCTTTCGACTACATATGCCCCGTAAACCTAAAACGCGAGGGGGTTTGTCATATTCCACAGAAACACAACAGAGCGCTGCCGCCACCCCAGACCTCGATTCGGGGATCAGAAGTTCCTGTTCTGGCACCCTGCCGGGACGGGGATTCGAAGGATATCATCGCCATCGAAACCGCCACCTCTTCTCCATCAACCATCCATGTTCCCCCGTCATGTGTGAGTAAACACCGCTGTAGGTCAAGAGGGATAGAAGGGATTGGATGAGATCGCTCATGTAATAATGCCAGATTGTTAGGGCATAGTGCCTAGTATCCATTGTTAGTGTTTTCTACCGTTGTTGCAACTTGTTATGCTTAATGCTTGTCACTAGGGCCCGAGTGCCATGATTTCAGATCTGAACATGTTATTGTTTGATGAGTATAATGTTGTTTCTTGATCATATCTGCAAGTTGTTTTACACATGTCATTGTCCAGAACCCGAGGCCCCAAAGTGACAGAAATTGGGACAACCCGAGGGGATAGTTGTGATGTGAGGATCACGTGTGTTAATGCTTTGCTTCGGTGCTTTATTAAAAGGAGCACCTTAATTACCAGTAGTTTCCCTAGAGGCCCTACTGCCACGGGCTGGTAGGACAAAAGATGTTGTGCAAGTTTCTCATTGCGAGCACATATGACTATATTGGAACACATGCCTCTGGTTTGCCTAAATGTTTGATGCTTTATTATTATTGTCTGCAATGCCCGTGTTAGATTATTACATGACCTATGTTATCCATGCAACGCCCGTCCATCCATTCCCTCTATGCCTACGGTACTTCCCATACTGTTGTTTTCCGCGATTCCTACTGTTGTTACTATTTTACTATTGTTGTTATTTTATTTCTACTACTGCTATAAAACGGTTACCACTGATAAATTGTTGCGAGCAAGTATACTTTCAGGTGCAGCTGAATTGACAACTCAGTTGTTAAGGCATATAAATATTCTTTGGCTCCCCTTGTGTCGAATCAATAAATTTGGGTTTTACTTCCCTCGAAGACTGTTGCGATCCCCTATACTTGTGGGTCATCAAAGTGTCATGTAGTTGACGTTCACATGACACCACTAGAAGAATAACACCACAACTTAAATATCAAACCATTAGATATTACTTCAACATAATTCCACTACTAACATCTTGACTCCTCCCATGTTCTCAAGAACTAAACGAACTACTCACAAGACATCATATGGATCATAATCAGAGGTGATAAAATGATGAATAACAATCTGGTCATAAAGTGCAAACACCAATAAATCTCATAAGCATCAACTACTGACAAGTAATCCACACTGAGAGAGAGATCTAGTGGAAAACAACAATATAGAACCCTAATTGTTACATCAGGACAGAGGTGGATGGTGAGGATGACGGTGCTGGTGGTGAGGACGATGACGATGATGATCTTGATGATGCCTGGAGCGATGACGGTGACGATGGCGGTGATTTCCCCTCTCTGGGAGGACTTTCCCCGGAAGATTTCTCCCTGCCGGAGAGCTTTTCTCTCTATGTTTTTTTCCGCCCCGAGGAGGCGGCGGAATATTTCCTCGATGGTTCTGTAGGTCTTAGGGTTCCGTCGGGATGAGGTAGGCGAAAGGGGTTGGCCAGAGGTGGGCCAGGGTGGCAACACCACCGCTAGGCGCGACCAGGGGGCGCCACGTGGTGGTGTGAGCCCCTGGTGGCCCCCCTTCGGCTCTCCTCGTGGATGGTTTCCTCTTCTGGAATTCTAAGACTCCTCCGATGCCCCCTTCTTCTTCCGATCTTCAGAAATAGGGTATCTTGACGGTGCTTTTTCCATCAGATTTCTGTTCCCGGTGATTATTCTCCAATAACTATCAAACATGCAAAATAAGATTAAATAACATAAGTAATGCATCATAATATAAATATATCGACGTGTAACAGAAAATTAAGATATAAAATAGTGATGCAAAATGGACGTATCAGGCTCATCGGTAGGGGGAAACCCTAGCGCCCCGCCGGATCTTTGATGCCTCCTCCATCCGCCGCTCTGCAACCCCCAATGCCGAAATCAAGGGATGAGGAGAACAATCCCCGTACCGGCGAAGATGTAGAGGGCGAGGCAGCCGTAGGAGGCGAGGAAGAAGAAGGAGGAGGAGGAGCCAAAGCTGGAAATTGGGTTTCGTGCTCCATAATGTCGACTCTTCTCCGAAGTTTGGAGAAGGACAAATTTATCCTTAAGTATAAATGGAGGATCGAAGAAGAAGACGAAGAACCCAAGCCGGAAGACGAAGAAAGGGTGGATCTTGCATCACACGTTCTCCGAGGTATGGTTTCTCCCCTTCCGCCTTTTTCCTTCAGGTCCTTCACCATTACATCGTCCAACCACACAATCTCCCCCAACTACATTCTTTATCTTTCTCACTTCCAAACCTTATTTAAGGGATACCTAGGAATAGCTCCTAGGTTAGATTTCTTTCAATACCGCTTCTATGTAAAGCGAAATACTTCCGACGGTCTCCCTCCCATCTGTGGAACAATAACCTTCAATCTGCGTCGTGGCAGAGAGGAATGGTTCCTAAAAATCAAGACCTCTAAATCCATCAAACATTGGACGGGTTCCTCCTTCTACTATCAGGATATCCCTTATCCCGGAAAGGATACAAGGATTCCTCTTTTTGAAAATTCTGCCGCCTCTCCCAGATATAACTGGGCTCTGGACGTTGTCCAGGAACTGCCACCAGATCTTGGCATTACCAAGATTTTGTTTAGACATGTCATAAGTTAGACCCCTCCTTTGGTCATTCCTGGGCCCGCCAATGTGCACAACGTTAGCCTGCTCAACAAAAGTCGCGAGGCCAACGCGCTCAAGATCCGTGAACTTCGCGACTTGGCCGCGCAACATCGATGCGACGTAAAGTATCTCCTCAACCTCGCTGGAAGGCACCGTGGAAGATCGAAACTTCGAGAGCATCAACGCCTTCTTTGCCAACTTCGTTGGTAAGATGGACGCGCTCCCGGAGGCCTTCGCCCAGAGGACGGGGGAGGAAACCCATCAGATTGCCTGAATAGTGACGGGAGCAATCCTCCGGCAGGTGTACTTCCTAGCGTCGGAGTTCCCATTCGCCCAACTTCTTGACAGGTTCGACGATCCTCAGGACCAACCCGCCGTCACGGATGCGGTCAGCCTCTGTGTCGATGAAGTCTTGTCCTTATCTAAACATGAACAAGGAAGATCAGCGTGGCGGCACACCGCGCCCCGTAGAGTTATTTTTGTTGTTTTAAGAATCATGTAAGTATATATATGGAAGTGATAAATATAAAGAGTATTTTTTTAAGAATACCGTCTACTTTGAAATTAAAGTTATTACCAATAGATTAATTTTAAGAGGGTAAGTAATTTCAGAATGCTTGGTTAGTTGGAAATATTTTTGTGTGTAATGTAGTAAGTCTAAATCGCTATTTCTAAGAGGAGTGGAAAATAAGTGGTAAGTTCGAGGCAAGGTAAAATAAGATAAAGCAAGAAGTGCAACCAAATAAGTAATTTTAAAGCTAAGTAAAATGAAATGAAATGAGGGGAATGGAGAGTAGGAAATCGAGAAAATAAGTAATTCTAAGGTTGTAGAAATAATTATGGAAGAAAAATCAAAGTAAGAAACCTTAGGAAAAATATTAAGGAGTAAATTAGAGGCGATATGGAATGAAATGAAGTAATGAGTATAAATAAATAAATAATTTTAAGCCAACATGATGCGCTCGCGTTAATTTAAATTGGTGCTTAAATTGAGCTGGAGGTTCGTATACATGTAGATTTAATTTTTTGTGCACCTTGGGGAAAGTGTTAAGTAGTAGTATTGGAAATTTGAATACGTAAACATGATGGAAAAGAGGTTTAGTATGTATTTAGATTAGTTCGTATAAATCCCGAAGGTTGTTTTCCATAGGTAGTAGGTATTTTTTTTATTGTATTACCACTAGATTTAAGTGTAAGTGGACAAAGAATTGTGAAACGTTATGAAATGGAAAGAAATAAACATTTTTGGGTATGAGAGAAACAATTATAATGGGGTGTCCCATTTCTTTTTCGGTGTTATTACTAATAGCCATGAATCTAATTAATCACACTTTTTTGAAATGGTCATTTGATTTTAGAAAATTTATGTTGATGGCGTCGGATTTTGAAAATAATTTTATAAGAAAATAAATAAATAAATTGAAATAGCAAAAGAAAAATTGTCCAAATTGGCACTGTTCACATTGGTGACCGGTACTCTTCATTTTATCGGGTAAACAGTGCTCACGTGTTGGAGCATGGTATATCATTCTTCGGATTGAAATCGGGTGACCCAAATAGCGAGATTCACTGTTTATTAGGGGGTACTGTTTTCGTGACCGGTACTGTTCAAGTGGGGGGTGACTGGTGCTGTTCGCGGGCAGTGTTCGTCTGTGCAATGCTCGCGTGCGAACAGTGTTCCGCGGTAGTGCAGCAACATAACACATTGCGTTTACTTTTCATGATGTGTGAGGGCCCGAGGAGGCATGAAAAAGTTGTACTTTAATATAGTGTATTATATTATGGCGCATATATATATTTTTGATTTGAAATGGCGCAATTTTACTCCTCTTGAAAATCAACTCGTCCCTCCCGTTGGGTTCCCACGCAGGTTTTGGATTGGCGATCCAAACTGCAACGCATCCAGGCCGTCCACACCAAAAGCGCCGGACGCATCCCGTGTCTCCAACTCATCGATCCGAGACACCGACCGCTCCACCAATCAGCACCCACCTCTTTCTCCCTCTATAAATGCACCCCGCTCCTTCTTTCACCACATCGCATTCCATCCCCCAACCCACCAGCGAATCCAGGTCAAAAAAAAAAAAAAAAACCCACCAGCGAATCCCCTCCTTCCCATCCCGTAGCAGCGATGGCCCCCAAGGCAGAGAAGAAGCCGGCGGCGAAGAAGCCAGTTGAGGAGGAGCCCGCGACGGAGAAGGCCGAGAAGGCCCCAGCCGGAAAGAAGCCTAAGGCCGAGAAGCGGCTGCCGGCGGGCAAGACCGCCTCCAAGGAGGGCGGCGAGAAGAGGGGCAGGAAGAAGGGCAAGAAGAGCGTCGAGACCTACAAGATCTACATCTTCAAGGTCCTCAAGCAGGTCCACCCCGACATCGGCATCTCCTCCAAGGCCATGTCCATCATGAACTCCTTCATCAACGACATCTTCAAGAAGCTCGCCGGTGAGGCCGCCAAGCTCGCCCGCTACAACAAGAAGCCCACCATCACCTCCCGGGAGATCCAGACCTCCGTCCGCCTCGTCCTCCCCGGCGAGCTCGCCAAGCACGCTGTCTCCGAGGGCACCAAGGCCGTCACCAAGTTCACCTCGTCTTAGATCTCGTTGCTTGTATCTAGTAGTAAATGTAGTTGGCTGATGTGACTCTAGTTGTTGTCGATTCTGGTTAACTGCAAGTAATAGCAGTACTGGTACTACTGCCGGATCAGAATTTTCTCAACCAATGTAAGAACTGAATCATGCATGGTGGTGCTTTTGGAAAACTGAGATTCAGAATGTTATGATGCGTTTTTGCTAGTACCTAGATACTGATTTCTGCCTAGATTTCACTGTTTATAGGCTCCCGTACCAAGTTTTCACCTCCCAGCAGTAAGGTCGAACCTAGTGTTGTTAAAGGTAGAACTGAATTATCTGCTAGTATATATGATGTTTTAAAGATGATGAATCTGTGCTGAAACACACTACTAAACTTGTTAATTGTTTAGAGTGATCGTGATGTATGTTTGGGCCAGATTTAGGATATATTTGTTGCGCACTTACAAGGTAAGAAATGTTTATTTTCCTAGTCATTCCCTTTCCCCCTTATTGTTGAAATGGTAGTAGACTGCAATGTTCCTGTAGGACAGAAAGTATAGGGCTGTGGTAATAATTGGAAGTCGCAACTGTTTTGGCTTATCAGATATTTCAAATTTGTCTCAGATGTTGATTAGACAAGAGTTTGGGCTTGAGATCATCAACAGATATATATGGAGGTATGCTTTTCTTCCAAATGCATCGATCATGATACCCCGGTAACCTCTTTCATTTTGGTGGCACTATGAATTAATTACCTTTTGAGTTGGTTGATTTTCTCTCTATATTTTGTTCATAACTTGGAATTACCTCACTTGTGCATTTCTGCGCCAATATAACTTCATATGTGTGCTGATTTGATCATACATGGGTAGTTTATTTCTTTTCCACGGATATTTGGATCATACTGGTGTTCATTGATATCATCCATGGCACTTATAGAGAATTACCTTTTCCTTAGGTACATCTAGAGACTAGAGCGTCACTGAGATCTCATGTCAGTCAGTTATGCTATAGATTTAATACATTTGTCCACGTTGTGTTCACATACTCTCTCTCTTTGTCCGTGACTGTGAGAACTAATTCAGATCAAACATTGGAAGCATTTATCTGCTATATACTTTTTGTTCAAACTTGCAGAGATAGCATGGATACTAAAATGAACTTATAAACTGACTTTGTTGCTTGTATCTAGTAGTAAATGTAGTTGGCTGATGTGACACTAGTTGTCGATTATGGTTACTTTCAAGTAGTAGCAGTATTACTGCCGGATCAAAATTGCTCAACCAATGTAAGAACTGAATTATGAATGGTGATGCTTTTGACAAACTGAGATTCCAATAATGCATTTTGATTTATGCTAGTACCCAGAAACTGATTTCCGCCTAGATTTAATTGATGATAAATGCGTGTACTAAGCTCTGATATGAGGTTGTGCTTTGGTAGGAAGGTAAGTTTTCAGTTTCCTGCAGTAAGTGCAAACCTGTGTTTTTAGAGATCACGCCAAATTATCTTCCTAGTACATGTGATGTTAATGAATATATGTTGTAACATGCTACCAAACAAGTTAATTGGTTAAAATGACTGATGTATGTTTGAGCCAGATTTAGGATAAATTTGTTCGGCACTTACACGGTAAGCAATGTTTCTGTTCGTATACATTCCCTATTTCTGGCATATCGTGGAAATGGTAGTAGACTGCAATGTTCCTGTAGGACAGAACATCATATGTTTGGTACATTGGTCACAAAGTGTAGGGCTGTAGTGATAATTGGAAGTTTGCAACAATTTTGGCTTATCAGAAATTTCAAATTGGCTTCAGAGATGTTGATTAGACAAGATTTTGACTCTAAAATCATCAACATACCTTGCTGTATGCTTTTTGCAGTTATATATGGAGGCATGATTTTCTTCCAAATGCATCAATCGTGGTAACTCGGTAACCTCGTTCATTTCAGGGGCACTGTGAATTACCTTTTGAGCTGGTTGATTCTCTCTCTGTATATACATATACTGTTCGTAACTTGGAATAACATCACTTTTGCATTTCTGCGTTAATATGATATGTGGGCCGGACTGACCTTATAGGGTAGTTTATTTCTTTTCTTCGGATGTTTGGATCAGATTGGTGTCCATTTATAAAGAATTTCCATTTTCTTGGGTACATCTAGAGCGTCTCTGATATCTCATGTCAGTTATGCTGTAGATTTGATATATTTGTCCATGTTGTGTTCCTCTACTCTCTCTTTGTCTGTGAGAACTGATTCAGACTTTTATTCAAACTTGCAGAGATAGCATGAATTCTAAAATAAACTTCTAAACTGATTGTGCTAAACTCTTCTCAATCATTTTTTATACAGTTCCCGTTTTCCATCTTTTTTTACTGTGGAAGTTTTGCTTGAGGCACAGCTATCTTTGCAAAATGGCATCAAAACATTCAGTTCCTGTTCACATTTTTGTGCGATAAAGGAAAGTGCAGGAGACAGGTTTGGTTCAATGTTCCATAATCGGGTATCCATCATTTACTGTATCTTCTGTTACACAGTTCTGATTATTGCAGTCCACAGAGTCATAAATTGAACAGTTAGATCCCTAATCACAATCAAGGGAAGATAGGATAATGTCACTGCAGTCTGCAGCGACCATGCCTGATAAATAGTATCAGACTTACCCCAACTGAAGGCACTAAGTCCGCTTGTGATAAGAAAATAAAAATGCAAACAAACAGATTTTTCTAAGTGCCAATGTATGTATTGTTTTATTAAAGAGAAACAGTGGAAGATGTTCAGGATTTGATCCCTATGGAAATTTCTTGGCCATTTTATTTCTTTTTCGCCATTTGTTGAGTGAAATCTTATTGTGTTTCTTCTTTTGCCTTGCAAACATTGCCGTGATGAGCACCCTGATGTTGAAGTAAGTGGTGGAGCTTCTTTTTCGCAAAAACGCAAAAGCTTTGCGTTTCGATTCATTGATAGATAAGAAGAGTTTATGTACTCCCTCCGTCCTAGTTTATAGGGCACATATAGCAAATCTCTGGGACCAAGGTGCTATTTGATTGGGGCTAATATCTTGCATGCATTGGTGGAGAGGGATGGAGAGAGGCAACCAACCACTAATTAGAAGAGAATCAATGCAAATGTGCCTAAGAGGTGGGACTGCATGGTTTTGGAATTGTGTCCTATAAATCAGGACGGAGGGAGTACAAGCCTGGGACCAGGCGACCCCCACATTACAACTCAACCCCGGGACCTAACTAGGCTACACTAGGGGAGCAGAAGTGCGAGGTTACGGGCCCTTGCGCTCACCCAAGCCTTTGCCTCGGTCTTGATGGTTTCCATCAAAGCGCCAAGTGAGGGGCGTGCGTTGTTGAAGACTTTATTTCGTTTTTTCTGTTCATTCTTCAACTTTATTTTCGTTCTCAGTGATAAAACATCCAAAAGGACCATCTAGCATAAGCTTGAGCCAGAGAGAGAGAGGATATGATCATACCTTGATCTGTAGATGAGGAAGCCATTCTTTTTGCTTGGCCTTGATCAGTTCCTGCTCAATAGATACCACCAGTACCTTGATCTTGATCTATAGAGGATCCTTCCTAGTGCTCCTGAACTGGCTTGATCAGTAGCCTTGAGTTTCAGGGAGTGGAAAAGAAGAAGCTGCGAGAGCAGCAGCAGCTCTCATCGTTGTCACTCTCACATCCCTCTCTCTTTTTCTTTTATAGTACAGTGCACCAGGGGGACCCACCATGTTGACCTTAGTGAGAAAAATGTTCCTGATCAGAACATATCAAGTGTGAACATGTTGACCTTCAACGATCAACATTCCAACACTCAGGTCTGTATTGCAACCACCTAGTCTTTGCTATGCTATTTCTGGGAATAACAAGAAAAGAATGATGACTTAAATACAAATGACAGAACGGTCCGTTCGAAGAAAACTTGGAGCTTTTTTTTTTGGTTTAGTAGCAAATGTGGAAGTGTTGTAGTAGTTGATGAGTCTGTACAAGTAACTGCTATGCGCCGCTGTGGCTTTTGTATTTCACAGCTGCAAATGTAGTTCTTGTAAGGTGGTATGTGACATCTCCATGCTGGGGCGTCAATTCTTCCTGGACATTTCACATTTCATATAAGATGTCCAGGAATCTTTATCCTGGGAACTTGTCATCAAATTTTGTTTCATAATGGTTATGGACCACACAAGAATCTCCATTGACCATCCTCTGAAAATATGTAGGTCTACTTTTCCGCATAAGGGCACTTGGATGCTTACCAAATTTAGAGATACAGTATTTGTTACTAGTATAGATACAGTCTCGCAAGCTTAACAGCTTCCCTCCAAAATTGAGTATTGAGGTTAGACCGCAAAAAAGCCACCAATCATGCTTGAAGCTGTGAAAGGTTAACTCACCACCAGATCTTCTATTTTGTCTTCTCTATTGCCTTGGCTCTTGAAGCTGTCTAGGGTATAATAACCTCTTCACATCTCTTTCCTCAATATGCTCAGCTGATTATCATTGCTTGGTTTCCATTTGCAATATGCCTCCCCTCTGCCTCCTTGGCGATGATACGGACCCGCAGCAGCAGCCGTTGCAGGGTCTGCGGCTTCTCCTCCATGACTGGTGCGGTTGGGTTCAAAATTTTGTCCACCAAGAAATATATGGACTACACCCATAACTGAAGCAATTATCTCCATTGTCCAGAAAACTCGCCTTCCAAGGCTGCTGATTTTGTGCAGTCTTGGGAGGACTTTTGCTGAACTGCAAAGTTGGTACTTAGACTCAACTACATGGAGAACTTTGGCTGTAGTATATTTGGTTATTGTGGAACAGATATATAGGATGTAACGGCACTTTGATATTATTGTACTGTATACGTTAACTATGAAGAACATTTCCTTGTTAATGATGTTATATGCAGTCAATCGGATGGAGTTAAATAGTACCAGCCCTGCTCACATCCAGGACAGCAGTATAGGATATATCACTCGAGATATTTTATATTTCAATTTCAGTAACACATTTTTATTTTCTGCCCATTCTCTTTGGTTCAAAAGAATTTCATAAAAAAGAAATTGACGGACATTGTGGCTTCTTTCAATTATCTTGCGATCGTGCTTCTGGTACTGCTAAGCCGTGCTAAATATTTGCAAGTAGTTCATCGTATTTGGTTGGCATGACATATTTCATTTTATGCTTTATATTAAAGCACAGTCATATAGGTTTTAAAGATGCACATTTTGCTTGCTTTGTGTAAAGATTGAAGGGCGTCATCGACGATAATGCCCGGCCTTCTTTCACCATATGTAAAAGTTCCTCGTTGTTGGCCTAGTATTTTCAACCTTCAATCATCACCTCATACTTTGCCCAACATACATGCATAAAGAAATGTCCAAATTTCTAAAATCGGTAATCTTTATGATTTTCACTACATGGGGATAATTCTTGTTGCTGATCATAGCCTCGTATTTTCTGTAAATAAAAAACCGCACTCAGACATTTTAAAAGAGAAATAATATGGCTCAGTCTCCAAAATCAACCTTTTCCTCGTATTTTCTGTAAATAAAAAACCGCACCCAGACATTTTAAAAGATAAATAATATGGCTCAGTCTCCAAAATCAACCTTTTCCTCCAGTTCGTGCGCACGTTTTGGCTGGCGATCCACGCTGGAACACATCCAGGCCGTCCATACCAAACAACGTCGGGTGAACCCGCGACACCTACTATTCCACTAATCAGCGCCCACCTTTTTCTCCCTCTATAAACCCACCCTGCTCCTCCAGTCGCGACATCACATTCCCCCACCGTCTAGTACTCCCAACCCACCAGTGAATCCCCTCCTTCCCCTCCTGTAGCAGCGATGGCCCCCAAGGCGGAGAAGAAGCCCGTGGACGAGGAGCTTGCGACGGAGAAGGCCCCGACCGGGAAGAAGCCCAAGGCCGAGAAGAGGCTGCCGGCAGGGAAGACCGCCTCCAAGGAGGGCAGTGAGAAGAGGGGAAGGAAGAAGAGCAAGAAGAGCGTTGAGACCCACAAGATCTACATATTCAAGGTCCTCAAGCAGGTCCACCCCGACATTGGCATCTCCTCCAAGGCTATGTCCATCACGAACTCCATCAATGACATCTTCGAGAAGCTCGCTGGCGAGGTCACGAAGCTCGCCTGCTACAACAAGAAGCCCACCATCACCTCCCGGGAGATCCAAACCTCTGTCCGCCTCGTCCTCCCCGGCGAGCTTGCCAAGCACGCCGTCTCCAAGGGCACCAAGGCCGCCACCAAGTTCACCCCCACTTAGATGTGCTTTATCTGTATTTCTTAGATAGTTGCACATAAATTGTTTTTGCCTCCCGAGCACTGGCCAATTTAAAAAATTCGAAAAAATATTTATAAATTTCGAAAAAAATTCTAGATGTAGTCAATAGTATATACCATAATCACGTAAACTTTCAATTTGAAATATAAAATGATGCGTGCTACACAAAAATGAAAAAATGATAAAATCTAGAGATTTAAAAATAGGCATTGTCTTCGTAGTAAGGTTCATGGACGGGGGTGCCATAACCCAGAGGTAGAATGTGGATACTGCACATAGGGAAGTTGCGGTGTCGAAGACTCAAATTTACCCATGTTCGGTACGTCGCAGCAAAGGCGGCGCCCTACTCCCGCAATCTCACTAGATCAGGTCTAAAGTCTGAGACAAGGTATAATGCGTGAGTATGATCTCTCTTTTCTCTTCTCTCTTGCCTCTAGGGTGGCTCCCGTCTGGCTTTGTATAGAGAGGCGAATTAGGGCTTACATGAAAGAAAACTATTCGTATTAGGAAACTATCTCTAATTGTGGACGTCAAGTTAGTCAGCTTCCTCTCCAAGCCGGACTGCGTATTGGGCCATAGTCCGGGTCTTCTAGAATACGTATTCCCATGCATTGGCCTGGTGGGCGTACCGATGAAGCCTTCTGCTCCACCACCTGTGGGTCACCTGTTGGATGTATGCCCAAAAGGAAATAGTATTTATACATTTGTTTCATAATCATGATTTATATTACTATGCTATAACTAATATGGTTCCTGAATATGAGATTCAGAGGAAAACTCATGCTCATATGTAGTAACATGAACACAAAAACAAAGCATAGTCTTGCCTTTTACGGCTAATTCATTCGATGTTTGATGACTATGTTTTCTTGGTCATGAACATTGTTTATGTCAACATCAATGGATAGCATACCTTTGGAAGGAAATAATATGGCTGGGTATTTCCTAACTAGATTGATATGCTAAGAGATTCCACTAAGACATCATTGTCCTTAGAATCATATCACAACACTGTTATATTACAATGCATCCTTTGACCATGAGGTTATCGGGATAATATATTCTAGAGGTTTTACTTTGGTGCTATCAAAAGTCACATTGTAAACTGGATGAACAAAAAGTTATCTACCGGGTAATTCTAAAGGATTATATTACCTTGATGTTCTGAGATGGGAATTACTCCTCCATAGAAAGAGAGATACATACCTGGGCCCACTCGGTATTCTTGATATCCATAAGTTCTGCAGATAATGCATGATGATGATACATCTTGTGGGATATCATAATACAGTAACGAGGAAGAGGAAACTTACCGGATAACGAGACGAGATAAATGTATTAGTGAACCAGAGATTGTTTCACAGGCAATACCGAAATCAATAGTCTCAGATAAGTTCGATATCGTGAGTAATGGGAAGATTTTATAATAATCAACAGGTTCAACAGTTTATTTGTTTGATATGTGAGAGTCCATATGGGTGTCCACGTCCCCGTTATTCATTACTAAAAAGGAAAGAGATTCCAATTCTATGTCCACACACTATCTAACCTGTAGGGAAAACACACTTAAGTTTGGGCTTATTTTTGTGTATATTGGTAGGTCCGGATCAACTAGGAGTATCTCCATAACAGTGTTTCTGAGTGATAGATATATTTTATATATCAGAGAAAATTTATAACAGGGCATGAGATGTCTCGGAGTGATAGAAACAATTTCTATTACTACCGAAATTTATTCCGGAGTTTTAATGAAACAGAAATAAAGGCTAAACACTTTACGGAGAAAATGTAGGGGGACATGAGATGTCCCGAGATGTCAATTTTTTTTTGATATCATTAGATAATATTGATGCTTTTATCTATAGGGGTTAACTGGTTCCGGAGAAGTTTCGGGGACTTTCCATATAAGGGGGGAGTACCGAGAGGGGGCAGATTTCCCCCTCATGGCTATGCCCTAATTTTGGGGGATGCCAGGTGGACCCAAGTGGATCCACAAAATGGTACTCATCGTCCTGGTATTTTCTCTGATTTTATTGGAGAGAAAAAAAGAAAGAAAAGGGAAGGAGTGGGAGGTGGATATGGACTCCACCTCACCAATCCGAGTTGGGCTAGGAGAGGTGGTGTGGCCAAGCCTATCCTAGCACAACTAGGACTCCCCTCCCTTTTGGAAAGTCTCTCCCCTCCTCCCACTATATAAAGCACCCCAAGGCTCTCAGCAAAACACACAATTGGCTCTCAAGCCTCTCTCTCTTTCTCTAGAACAATTAGAGGACTAATTAGAGATACTAATTAGAGCACTTCTAATTGAATTAGATTTATCTCTAATAATTAGAAGACTAATTAGAGCCCTTCTAATTAAATTAGAGCTTCCTCTAATTGAATTAGAGATACTTCTAATTAGGTTTGAGGTGTTCCTCCCCCTGTTAGACCTAGATTCTAATTATTCTCTCTCTCTCTCATGTGTTGAGAACTCCACCTTCATATAAACTTGCTGAAAGTGCATGGTGCCCCACGTGTGGTTTTGGTAATTAACGACAATCCTTATGGACTAATGTTTTTATTAATATATCCTTGTATGTTTGTCCATTGTCACCACTTGAACTCCATGTGTTGGATTCAAGGTTGGATGCCATCAAGATCATTTATTATAACGAATATAGTTGATATGATCAAGTAGAAGAATTTCCATGCTATTATTGATCATATTGCATGTATGTCTTGAAGAAGGAGATTGTGTGAACATTCATGTTTACCTTCAAGACATCATCATCATGAATAAAGAGAATATACTTAGTTGATCAAGTTGAAGTGCAAGTTCAAGATAAGCATCAAGAAGATTTCAAATGATTGATGCTTTCCACCCATATGGCGATTATTGTCAAGTGAAGATGGACATGTGAGAATCTCTCCCATATTATCTTATGGGGGAGCAATTTACAAGTCTTCCAAAGCGAAGCGCAATCAAGAAAGGTGCTCCAACTTGAGGTGATTAATATCGTCATCATCTAGCTCAATTGGAATGCGCAATACAAAGGTGACATTGATAGTTTTTCTATTTTACCGATCTCATTGTCGGATATATACCGCATAGGGGTATATAAGATGGTAGTCAAAGTGCCTGGTTACCAGGGTGGCCCAAGTGGTAGTGGGCTATGGTCCATTGGGCGGCCCAGTAACTCGACGCACAGAAGCCGGATTCTAGAAGGACCCGGATCACGGCCCACGGGATCTGGCTTGGAGGAGAAGACGGATTCCTTACTTTCCAAGTTATAGTTACCGTAGTCTTCTAGGTTTCCTATTCTGTAAGCCCTAATCCGGCTATTATATAAAGCCGGACGGGAGATAAATAAAACAACCAACGAATAACCGAGAAGCTGTAGGCTAACTCGCCGAGAAGTTGATCCTCTGCGAGTAGCTAGATCTAAACCTCACATTGTAATCCTGTATCCAGGCTTTAGTCCTGATTAGTGAGAAGTGCAGGAGTAGGCACGTCGTACTGTCGCGACGTACCGAACCTGGGTAAATCCTGTGTTCACTGTCCATCACGCGATCCCGTTACCCCACGTCTCTACCGTAGTCTCATGGCACCCCCGTCTATGAAAACTACTACGATGTCTCGACAGTTGGCGCCCACCGTGGGGCAAACGACGTCAGGCGTGAAGTTCCGATCTGGGATACTCGGCGGAATCGGAAGATCAATCACTGTCGGAAGCCTGGAGTTCGACGACGACGTCGGACGCTTCCTCGACAACGGATCCTACATACCGGCGCAAAACCACCTGGTAAGTGCCTGCGTGTTGCCGATCGGATCTGCTAACATCTTTATCGGACTAACTACAGAAGCAATGGGGTTTTGCGGTGGAAGCAAATTTATCCCACCCGCCCTATACCCAGTGGAGGATGACTATGATACCGGATTCTGCTAAGATCGCCGACAAAAAAGTGACACACACTTTATTGGCATGGTGCAATCCGAAGTCGCCGAAAACACGGATGACGGAAATCCCGTGCAAGACGCAGACAAAAACACACCCGTCACAGAGACGGAAGACCCGACACCCGTCATACAGGCGGAAGATCCGACATCTGTCAGCATGACGATGAACTCGGAAGCTGACTCTGTACTAGCCTCCATTGAGGCGAGATTAGAATCAGAAACCGGATCATATGATTTTGATTCCGAAGACGAAGACGCGGACGCCTTCGAAAGGAAAGTTAAATTTTTTCAAGAGGGATTCCATGAAGTACTAATGGCGAAACCGGCTGATACCACGGACGCCGGCAGCCAGGAAAGCCCTAAAACCCCTCCGCCAGAGGAAGAGAGAGAAGACGGAGAAACTTCTCCGATATTTCCTAATGTAAAGGAATTGACAGAAGATGAGCCTGTCAAAAAGCCTCCCTCTTCCAAGAAAAAGCACCGTGCTGCTAAGAAACTCCAATACAAAATCCGGAAGAAAAAATCAGCTGATCTAGCTGATGAAAACCTGGAAGTAGGAGATGTTAGCGGAACAAAGCCTGCGGAGAAGAAAATCAAAGAAATCCTTGCTCCGCCAATGACGGAACAGGAAGAACAGCAGCTGTTGCAAACACCATTGGGAGTAAACGAACCCCCTGAGATGCTGGAAGCCAGGAGACGAGCCTTCCAACGGCAACAACAACATCTACTCAGAACTCGCGAACACCTCCAAAAAACCCAGGATGACATTAAGCTCATGAAGGAAGAAATCGAGGAGTACGAGAGAAAGGATAGATCTGGCATTAAACCTACAAGGTTACCCGGAACCGTAAGACCGGAAGTACTGCCACCAAAAGAAAGGTTTCACAACCCATCTTGGCAAAGGCAGGTAAACGGCAAAGATGCAAGAGGCGAACGAATATACAAAACCGCAGCAGAAAACGCGGAAGTAGCGTTTGCCATCATCAACAATGATTTGTACTCTAATGGTGAAAAACTCCAGGGGGTGTATGCTTTCCTAGGAAAAGCATTGCAACAACAACAACGGGCCCAAGAGCGATCAGGAAGACTGCAGGATAACTCCGCCCTATGCAGAACAACTACTTGCGCCGCTGGAGCACCTGGACCAGAGGAACCTGGAGATTCAGACAATTCAAAGGATAAAAAAGAGGATCCGAGAAAAGACAAGAAAAACCCCGACAATAGGGATGAAGCGTCCCGAACCGGATCCCATCCCCCGAAAGGTGGACTCAAACCCCACGATCGGGAAGAAAAATACCGGAATGACGACAAAACAATGCCACCTCCGAGAAACCCAGCTGAGAAAGCCGGAAGATACGATATACCTCACAGACGTGAGAGATCCCGGACACCTCCTAAGGATAAAGAAAGGCACAGGAGCAGGACTCCGCCTAATCCAAAAGGACGTGATCATGGAAGAGATAGAAACAATCCCGGAAAAGCGCGTCCGCGCAACAATGGAAAAGAGAGGAGCAGATCCCCCTCTGTCCATTCAGCCGGAAGATATTCTGCACACATCGATAGAGCAGAAAAGGATGATCTATACTTTGGACCTAAGTGTTTCACTGACAGGATCCGAAGGATAACCCTGCATTCTGGCTTTGCCAAGGTCGGTCCAACATACCAGAAATATACCGGCAGCACAAACCCGGATACCTGGCTCTCAGACTACTATACAGCCGTCCAGATCAACAATGGGACAGACCTGGAAGCTGTCAAGTTTCTTCCCCTAATGCTACTGGACGGAGCCAGAGACTGGATTAATGGATTACCATCAAGAACGGTCGACAGCTGGGATGATATGGCTAGAGTGTTTACTCAGCATTTCCGGGGAACGTACAAACGTCCGAATAGCATCAATCAGCTGAGCCGTTGCACCCAATTTGAGGATGAACCATACGTGGATTTCATCTCCAGATGGACGGCAATGAAGAATAGTTGTTCTGGAGTAACTGACGTACAAGCAATGCATGCTTTCGTCAATGGCCTAAAACCCGGACTTGTACCGTTCATGGTTGGTTCCAAGCAGCACAAAGATCTCGGATCTATGCTTACAACCGCCAACGAGCACGCTGCAGCCGAAGACGACATCAGAGCAAGAGGAGGCAATATCGAATCACTGATACTTGCCAAGAAAACCCCTCGTTCTGACAAAAAAGGAACTCCAGAAACAACGATAAAACCCAAAGAGGTCAACATAGCCTTTGGAAGTGAAAAAGGGAATAAGTGGAAAGGACGCAGTCCAGATCCAATCAACTACACTCCAGAGGAGTGGGAGAGGATTAAGTCGGAACCTTGTGTCCACCATTCACAATTTGGGAAACCCACCCACACAAACGCGCAATGCCGGCTGAATAAGCACATGAAAAGCAGTGCAGGATCCGGAAATAAGGGGAAGGGTTCCAAAAGGAAACCCGCCAAACAAAAGCCAGAAGCTGACAAAGAAGACAGTGAATCGGACACTGATGAAAAAATCCAGGAACAACAACGAAAGGGCGAACCCAAATTTCCGAGAGTTGACGGAGAAGCAATGCTAACTTTCTTAGCAACTCCGTCAGCAAAGGTGGACAAAAGAACACTTCGAGAAATAAACGCGATTGTTCCGGCAACCCCGAAATTCTTGAAGTACTCCAACACACCAATAACCTGGGATCAGTCTGATCATCCCGGGAATATCCCTGAACCCGACACACAAGCTCTTGTTGTAAGCCCTATTGTCCAGAACACTAGGCTAAGAAGAGTGCTGATGGATGGAGGATCCAACATTAACATAATGTACTTGGATACACTGAAGCATCTGAAGATTTCCGAGTCCCAGCTCAATTACAGCAACATACGCTTCCATGGCATTGTTCCTAGCAGACAAGCACGATCCCTAGGAGAAATTTCCCTAGATGTCACCTTCGGAGATAAAGATCACTTCCGGCAGGAAAAAGTATCCTTCGAAGTAGTGCCGTTCGAAAGCGTGTATCACGCAATACTCGGACGTCCAGCTTTCGCCAAGTTCATGGCAAGATCCTGTTATATCTATAACAAGCTGAAGATGCCAGGACCAAAAGGAGGAGTAATCACCATAGTCGGTGATTTCAAGCTAGCAAATGAGTTGGAGAAAGAAAACGCCCTTTGCGCTCAGAGAGTCATAGCAAAGGAAGAACTGAAGGAATTGGCCAAGGAGGTATCGCCGACAGAAATGCCGGCAGGAAAAGAAACCCGGAAGCCAACAGACAGCTTCAAGGCGTCCGAGAATACAAGACAGGTAATCCTAGATCCCAAAGATCCGACAAAATTCGTCGTTGTAGGGACTGGGATGACCGACAAATAGGAAGGCGAGCTCATCAAGTTCCTCCGTGAGAACTGGGATATTTTTGCCTGGTGTCCAGCTGACATGCCAGGCGTACCCAGGGAACTTGCTGAGCACCAACTCAAGGTAATTCCAGGATCAAAACCCGTCAAACAAGGTCTCCGTCGATTTGACGGAAGAAGACGGAAGGCTATTGGCAAGGAAATTATCCGGCTTTTAGCAGCAGACTTCATCCAGGAAGTAATCCACACTGAATGGTCTACAAATCCGGTATTAGTACCGAAGAAAGACACTACTGCTCTTAGAATGTGTATAGATTACACAGGCTTGAACAAATTGTGTCCAAAAGATAGGTTTGCGTTACCGCGAATCGATCAAATAATAGATGCCACTGCAGGCTCCGAGCTTTTGTGCTTTTTGGATGCATACTCCGGGTACCACCAAATACGCATGAAAAAGGAAGATCGAATTAAGACTTCTTTCATAACCCCGTATGGGACGTATTACTACGTAACCATGCCATTTGGCCTGAAGAACGCAGGTGCAACCTACCAGCGTTGCATGCAACGTTGTCTGCATAGTCAGATTGGCAAAAACGTCCATGTTTACGTGGACGATATTGCTGTCGTAACCAAGGAAAAAGACACACTCCTTGAGGATCTGCGAGAAACTTTCGAAAACTTGCGCACTTACAAGATGAAGTTAAATCCATCTAAGTGTGTATTCGGGGTTCCCTCAGGAAAACTTATGGGTTTCATCGTTTCTCACAGAGGAATAGAAGTTAACCCGGAAAAGATCAAAGCCATCTTGAACATCTTGAAGCCTACGTGCGTAAAAGATGTCCAAAGATTGACGGGTTCCGCCGCTGCCGTCAGCAGATTTACTAGTCGGCTGGGGGATAAAGCCCTACCACTCTACAAGTTGCTGAAGAAATCCGATAAGTTCAAGTGGATAGCGAAAGCCTTGGAGTATCTAGCAGTTATGTCCCTTCTATACTTAGTTCAATATCTATGTAAACATCTTTTGAGATCATGAAATAAAGTTGTTGGAATTCTGGTATCCATGTTTTTACAAGTTTATTACAGTACAAAGCATGATTCCACCTTCTCTATTTCCCAATGATCTTACAAAATACTCAATGTTAACCCGAATTGTGCCTGCGTGCTCGGTGTTACAAAACTGAATTATTTTCAGCCTGCTTGAACGGCTAAAGGGAACTTGTATTGCCTGCGTGCCCAAGTTTCATTTAAAAAATTCCTCGTTTCTCCGAGCATTATCTGTTTGCATATGTGTTGGGTTACTGGAGCTAGTTAGTAAAAATGCCTTTAGCATGATCCATGTTTCCGAGTTTCAACTGATTGGTTACACCCAGTTACTCGGCATGATGATTCATATTGCTATTTGAGCCATTTTAAACACTAAGGACAATTAAAACATATATGCCAGAGAACTTAGAAGATAAAGGAATAGTAAAATCCGAAAACCTTGCAAAGAATTTCATAATTAAGACTGTCGGATATATACTGAATAGGGGTATACAAGATGGTAGACAAAGAGCCGGACTACCAGGGTGGCCTACATGGTAATGGGCTTAGGTCCATTGGGCGGCCCAGTAGTCCGACGCGCAGAAGCCGGATTCTAGAAGAACCCGGATCACGGCCCACGTGATCTGGCTTGGAGGAGAAGACGGATTCCTTGCTTTCCAAGTTACAAGTTAACGTAGTCTTCTAGGTTTCCTATTCTGTAAGCCCTAATCCGGCTATTATATAAAGCCGGACGGGAGATAGATTAAACAAGTTAGGTTCTAAGCACAAGTTAGATACAAGTTCAAGCTCTACGCAACTCGCCGAGAAGCTCATCCTCGCCGAGTAGCTAGATCTATTCCCTCACATTGTAACCCAGTTATACGGGCTTTAGTCCCAATTAGTGAGAAGTGCAGGAGTAGGTACGCCGTACTGTCGCGACGTACCGAACCTGGGTAAAATCCCGTGTTCTGTGTTATTACGCTATCCCGTTACCCCACGTCTCTACCGTAGTCTCATGGCACCCCCGTCTATGAAAACTACTACGATGTCTCGACAGTTGGCGCCCACCGTGGGGCAAACGACGTCAGGCGTGAAATTCCGATCTGGGATACTTGGCGGAATTGGAAGATCGATCACTATCGGAAGTTTGGAATTCGACGACGACGTCGGGCGCTTCCTCGACAACGGATCCTACATACCGGCGCAAAACCACCTGGTAAGTGCCTGCGTGTTACCGATCGGATCTGCTAACATCTTTATCGGACTAACTGCAGAGGCAATGGGGTTTTGCGGTGGAAGCAAATTTATCCCACCCGCCCTATACCCAGTCGAAGACGACTATGATGCCGGATTCTGCTCAGATCGCCGACAAAAAAGTGATACACACTTTATCGGCATGGTGCAATCCGAAATCGCTGAAAACACGGATGACGGAAATCCCGTGCAAGAGGCAGACAACAACCTACCCGTCGTAGAGACGGAAGAACAAATACCCGTCACAGAGACGGAAGATCCGACACCCGTCAACCAGACGATGAACTTGGAAGCAGAGTCCGTGCTTGCCGCCATTGAGGCGAGATTGGAGTCGGAAACCGGATCGGATAACTTCGACTCCGAAGACGAAGACGAGGATGCCTTCGTAAGAAAGGTTAAGTCCTTTCAAGAGGGATTCCATGAAGTGCTAATGGCAAAACCAGCTGATACAACGGGTGCCGACAGCCAGGAAAGCCCTAAAACCCCTCCGCCAGTGGAAGAGAGAGAAGACGGAGAAACTTCTCCGATATTCCCCAATGTTAAGGAGATGACAGAAGATGAGCCTGTCAAAAAACCTCCTTCTTCCAAGAAAAAGCACCGTGCATCTAAAAAACTCCAATACAAACTCCGGAAGAAAAAATCAGCCGATCTCGCTGATGAAAACCTGGAAGTTGGAGATATTAGCGGCACAAAGCCCGCGGAAAAGAAATCTAAGGAAATCACTGCTCCGCCAATGACAGAACTAGAAGAGCAAGAACTATTACAAACACCAGTGGGACCAGATGACCCCCCTGAGATGCTGGAAGCCAGGAGACAAGCTTTCCAACGGCAACAGCAACATCTGCTTAGATCTCGGCAACATCTTCAACAAACCCATAATGACATCAAAGTCATGAAGGAAGAAATAGAGGAGTACGAGAGAAAGCATAGATCTGCCTTAAAACCTACTAGGTTACCCGGAATCGCAAGACCGGAGGAACTGCCGCCAAAAGAAAGGTTCTATAACACATCTTGGCAAAAGCAGTTAAACGGCAAAGATGCCAAGGGCGAACCAATATACAAAACCGCAGCAGAAAACGCGGAAGCAGCGTTCGCCATCCTAAACAACGATCTGTACTCCAACGGGGAAAAACTCCAAGGGGTATATGCTTTCTTAGGAAAAGAATTACAGCAGCAACAGCGAGGCCAAGAACGATCAGGGAGGCTGCATGATGATTCCGCTCTCTGCAAAACAGCTACTTGCGCTGCTGGAGCACCTGGACCGGAAGAACCCGGAGATTCGGATAAAAAAGAGGATCCGAGAAAAGACAAGAAAAACCCCGACAACCGGGACGCAGCGTCTAGAACCGGACCTCATCTCCCGAAAGATGGATATAAACCACACGATCGGGAAGACAAACACCGGAATGATGGCAAAATAATGCCACCTCCGAGAAACCCAGCTGAAAAAGCTGGAAGATATGATATACCTCACAGACGTGAAAGATCTCGGACACCGCCTAAGGATAAGGAAAGGTACAGGAGCAGGACTCCACCTAATCCCAAGGGGCGTGACAACGGAAGAGATAGAAACAACCCCGGAAAAGCGCATCCGCGCAACAATGGAAAAGAGAGGAGTAGATCCCCTTCTGTCCATTCAGCCGGAAGATATTCTGCACACATTGATAGAGCAGAAAAGGATGATCTATACTTTGGTCCTAAGTGTTTTACTGACAGGATCCGAAGGATAACCCTGCATTCTGGCTTCGCCAAAGTTGGTCCAACCTACCAAAAGTATACCGGCAGTACAAACCCGGATACCTGGCTCTCAGATTATTATACAGCCGTCCAAATCAACAATGGGACAGACCTGGAAGCTGTCAAGTTTCTTCCCCTAATGTTGCTAGACGGAGCCAGAGATTGGATCAATGGTTTACCATCAAGAACCGTCGACAGTTGGGATGATATGGCGAGAGTGTTCACTCAACATTTTCGGGGAACATACAAACGCCCAAATAGCATCAACCAGCTGAACCGTTGCACCCAATTTGAGGACGAACCATACGTGGATTTCATCTCCAGATGGACTGCAATGAAGAATAGTTGCTCTGGAGTAACTGACGTACAAGCAATGCATGCTTTCGTCAATGGCCTAAAACCCGGACTTGTACCGTTCATGGTTGGTTCTAAACAGCACAAAGATCTCGGATCTATGCTTACAACCGCTAATGAGCATGCTGCAGCCGAAGATGATATCAGAGCAAGAGGAGGCAATATTGAGTCACTAATACTCGCCAAGAAAACCCCTCGTTCTGACAAAAAAGGAACTCCAGAGTCAACGACAAAGCCCAAGGAGGTCAACATAGCCTTTGGAGGAGAAAAGGTGAATAAGTGGAAAGGCCGCAGTCCAGATCCAATCAATTACACTCCCGAAGAATGGGAGAGAATTAAGTCGGAACCCTGCGTCCACCACTCGCAATTTGGGAAACCAACCCACACAAACGCGCAATGCCGGCTAAACAAGCATATGAAAGGCAATGCAGGATCCGGAAATAAGGGGAAGGGTTCCAAAAGGAAACCTGCCAAACAAAAGCCAGAAGCTGAAAAAGAAGACAGTGAATCGGACACTGATGACAAAATCCAAGAACAACAGCGAAAGGGCGAACCCAAATTTCCGAGAGTTGACGGAGAAGCAATGTTAACTTTCTTAGCAACCCCGTCAGCAAAGGTGGCCAAAAGAACACTTCGAGAAATAAACGCGGTTGTTCCGGCAACCCCGAAATTCTTGAAGTACTCCAACACACCGATAATCTGGGATCAGTCTGATCATCCCGGAAATATCCCTGAACCCGGCACACAAGCTCTTGTTGTCAGTCCTATTGTTCAAAACACTAGGCTAAGAAGAGTGCTGATGGATGGAGGATCCAGCATTAATATAATGTACCTGGATACACTGAAGCACTTGAAGATCTCCGAGTCCCAGCTCAACTACAGCAATATACGCTTCCATGGCATTGTTCCTGGCAGGCAAGCACGATCCCTAGGAGAAGTTTCCCTAGATGTCACCTTCGGAGATAAAGATCACTTCCGGCAGGAAAAAGTATCCTTCGAAGTAGTGCCGTTCGAAAGCGTGTATCACGCAATACTCGGACGTCCAGCTTTCGCCAAATTCATGGCAAGATCCTGTTATATCTACAACAAGCTGAAGATGCCAGGACCCAAAGGAGGAGTAATCACCATTGCCGGTGATTTCAAGCTGGCAAATGAGTTGGAAAAAGAAAACGCCCTTTGCGCTCAGAGAGTTATAGCGAAGGAGGAACTGAAGGAATTAGCCAAGGAGGTATCGCCGAAAGAAATGCCGGCATGAAAAGAAACTCGTAAGCCAACAGATAGCTTCAAGGCGTCCGAGAATACAAGACAGGTAATCCTAGATCCCAAAGATCCGACAAAATTCGTCGTCGTAGGGACTGGGATGACTGACAAATAGGAAGGCGAGCTCATCAAGTTCCTCCGTGAGAACTGGGATATTTTTGCCTGGTGTCCAGCTGACATGCCAGGCGTACCCAGGGAACTTGCTGAGCACCAACTCAAGGTTATTCCCGGATCAAAACCCGTCAAACAAGGTCTCCGTCGATTTGACGGAAGAAGACGGAAGGCTATTGGCAAGGAAATTATCCGGCTTTTAGCAGCGGATTTCATCAAGGAAGTAATCCATACTGATTGGTCCGCAAATCCGGTATTAGTGCCGAAGAAAGACACCACTACTCTTAGAATGTGTATAGATTACACAGGATTGAACTAGTTGTGTCTTTCGGACAGGTTCGCATTGCCGCGAATCGATCAAATAATAGATGCCACTGCAGGCTCCGAGCTTTTATGCTTTTTGGATGCATACTCCGGGTACCACCAAATACGCATGAAAAAGGAAGATCAAATCAAAACTTCTTTTATAACCCCGTATGGGACGTACTATTACATAACCATGCCTTTTGGCCTGAAGAACGCAGGTGCAACCTACCAGCGTTGCATGCAACGCTGTTTGCATAGTCAAATTGGCAGAAACGTTCATGTTTACGTGGACGATATTGCCGTCGTAACCAAGGAACAAGATACACTCCTTGAGGATCTGCGAGAAACTTTCGAAAACTTGCGCACTTACAAGATGAAGTTGAATCCATCTAAGTGCGTATTCGGGGTTCCCTCAGGAAAACTTCTGGGTTTCATTGTTTCCCATAGAGGAATAGAAGTTAACCCGGAAAAGATCAAGGCAATCTTGAACATCTCAAAACCTACGTGTGTAAAAGATGTCCAAAGATTGACGGGTTCCGCTGCAGCCGTCAGCAGATTTATCAGTCGGCTGGGGGATAAAGCCTTACCACTCTACAAGCTGCTGAAGAAATCCGACAAGTTCGAATGGACAGAAGAAGCTGATGCAGCGTTGGCCCAGTTGAAGGAAACCTTGATGAACGCTCCCATCTTGGCATCTCCAAAAGACGAAGAACCCATGTTATTATACCTTACGGCTACAAGTCGGGTTATTAGTGCGGTAATCGTTGTGGAGCGGACAAAAGAAGAACAAAGCATACCAGATCAACATCCGGTATATTACATAAGTGAAGTTTTTTCCGAATCCAAACAAAGGTATCCGCACTACCAGAAACTGGCATATGGCGTATTTTTTGCATCCAGAAAACTGCGCCGTTACTTCCAAGGGCATTCCATAACAGTGGTATGTAAAGCACCACTAGGGGATATTATAAACAATGCGGAGGCAACCGGCCGAGTAGCTAAATGGGGCATCGAGCTGGCAGCCTTCGACATTAAGTACCAGCCAAGGACGGCAATAAAATCCCAAGTTTTGGCAGATTTCGTCGCCGACAGGACAGAAGCAATGGAAAATACACCGATGCCAGAATCCGAGTACTGGATCATGCACTTTGACGGATCCAAGATGAAGGAAGGAGCTGGGGCTGGCGTGGTCCTAAAATCTCCCAAGGGAGACACAATGGAGTACGTATTACAAATACACTTCAACGCCAGTAACAACGTGGCAGAATACGAAGCTCTGCTTCATGGCTTGCATATTGCAAAGGAAATAGGGGTAAAACGCATCTTATGCTATGGAGACTCGGATTTGGTACAGCATCAGCTCAACCAAACCTGGGACGCGAAAAGCCCTATAATGGCTGAATATCGGAGGACGGTGGATGAGTTTGCCATTTGTTTCTTCGGGTTCGAAGTCCTTCACATAAAAAGGGAGGAAAACTGGAATGCGGATGCGTTAGCCCGCATGGGATCAGAGAGAGTAAAAACTTTACCACCAGGGGTATTCGTCCAGCACTTGTATGAACCATCCATAAAAGGTGGAGACGTTGATTACCCTCTGGCATCTGAAACAATCGAGGTCATGCTCGTTAAACCGGATTGGACAATTCCATACTTAAACTTCTTAGTCAATCAGAAGTACCCGGAAGGAGCAGACAAAGTCTTGCAAAGGCAAATACAGCGTCGGTGCAAAGGATACGTGGTGATCAACGACCACTTGTATAAACGCAGTACTTCCGGAATTTTTCAGCGGTGTATTTCACCAGAAGAAGGAAGAGAAATACTGGAAGAAATCCACGCCGGCGATTGCGGACATCATGCTCAATCAAAAAGCATAGTCAAAAAAGCATTCCGGGCGGGGTTTTTCTGGCTAACAGCCAAGTCAGACGCCGAACGCATAGTGAATACATGCGAAGGATGTCAATATTACGCCAAGCAGACCAATTTGCCGGCCCAAGCACTTAAAACTATCCCTATCACATGGCCGTTTGCGGTCTGGGGGCTAGATATGATGGGACCGTTCAAAACTGCAAGAGGTGGACTTACACATCTACTCGTAGCGGTGGATAAGTATACAAAATGGGTGGAGGCTAAACCCATCAAAAAGCTGGATGGTGCAACTGCCAGAAATTTCATTATTGATTTAGTAATGAGGTATGGCGTCCCACATAGCATAATAACTGATAACGGGACAAATTTCTCCATTGGGGAGTTGGCAAAATACTGCCAACAAACGGGAATCCGCTTAGATCTTGCATCTGTGGCACACCCGCAATCTAATGGACAGGTTGAAAGAATGAACAGTTCAATCCTGCAAGGAATACGCCCAAGACTCGAATCTCCTCTCCATAGAGCAGCTGGAGCGTGGGTAGAAGAGCTACCTTCCGTGTTATGGAGTATCCGAACGACGCCAAATAGGTCAACTGAGCAAACCCCGTTTTTCCTAGTTTATGGTGCGGAAGCTATTCTTCCAACGGACATGATCCATGATAGCCCAAGAGTGCAGAATTTTGACGACTCAGATGCCGAAGAAGCACGACAGGATGCCGTCGATCTCTTAGAAGAGGAACGAGAACTTGTGCTTCAAAGATCTGCCATCTACCAGCAAGGTTTACGACGTTATCATAGTCGGAAAATCAGGCATCGTTCTTTTAAAGAAGGTGA
Source organism: Alopecurus myosuroides (assembly GCA_028641055.1). Lineage (NCBI taxonomy): Eukaryota > Viridiplantae > Streptophyta > Magnoliopsida > Poales > Poaceae > Alopecurus > Alopecurus myosuroides. The sequence goes on along the minus strand of CM054061.1, from coordinate 163,169,660 downwards.
CTTAGTGCTGAGATTGGTGCAGCAAAGGAAGCACAAATTGGCCCCAGTATGGGAAGGACCATTTGTCATCAGTAAAGCCATGAAGAATGGATCATACTATCTTGTCAACATTCGAGATACGGAGGATGATCCCGAGAAACCGAATCGCAAAAGAAAGAGAAAAATAGATGATGAACTAGGAGAGACAAAGAGGCCTTGGAGTATCCAGCAATTACGTCCCTTCTATACTTAGTTCAATTTCTATGTAAACATCTTTGAGACCATGAAATAAAGTTGTCGGAATGTTGTTATTCATATTTCATTATAAGTACAAAATATTTCCGCCTCATCTATTTCCCAATGATCTTACAAATACTCAATGTTAACCCGAATTGTGCCTGCGTGCTCGGTGTTTAAAAGCTGAATGATTCGGCCTGTTAAAGGTTAAAGGAAACTCGGATTGTGCCTGCGTGCCCAAGTTTCAGAGCAGTTCCTTGTTTTCTCTAAATTTTATCTGATTGTGTATGTGTTGGGTTACTGAAACTAGTCAGTAAAAATGCTTCTAGCATGATCCATGTTTCTGAGTTTTAAAACTGTTTGGTTCGTCCCCAGTTACTCGACATGACGATACATATTGCTAGTTGAGCCATTTTTAAACACTAGAGCAGTTAAAACACAGTTGCCAGATTACTTAGAAGATAAAGGAACAGTCAAACCCGGAAAAACTTTGCAAGAAGCTTGAAATTGCAAAAGGCGGAGTTCTTGTTTCGACAAATGACATAGAAGCATTACAATATGAATTACATTGTAAAAATGCTCTTATACACATCCATCATTCGGGTCGAGTGTATTCCCTCAAGCATCCGAGTCTTCATCACTGCTATCATTCTCGGGGGCTGCGGGCACTTCTTCTTCCGGATAAGTAATGGAAATATTGACCATAGAGGCAATCTTGGAAGCGTGCCCTTTAACTTCATCAAAAATCGCATTTCGTTGCACTTCTGTATATCCTTGAGGGATACCGGATGCTACGCGCCAAGATCTGGCATTAGGGTAATGTAGACGCATAAGGCCAAGTGCCATGCGTGCACCACCTCGTGCGGCAGAACGAAGGATGGATTCTTTCAATTCTGCTACTTCTGTGATGGCACCCGGAAGTCGGTAGACTTTCGAAAAGCATATAGTACTTGTGGGAAGGAATTTATTAATCAGCTGCATTCCTGCATTCCTGATTGAATTCCACACTTCCCCAAAGGCCCGGATCTTTTCAGTCCGAGAAATTCCTGGAAAATTTCCTGCTTTTTCGACAAAAGTAAAGGTTACATGGAAAAATACAAGAAATAAGACATGAAGACATTGGTAAAAAGAAGTTAACTTACCAAGAACCTTGTCAATTTCGTCGCTTTCTTTCATGCGCGGGAGTAGCATACTTTCCAAATCATTGATAACAGATTTGTCTTCCGCTGCCTGTAAAGAGGCCTTGGATTGAGCAATCCCAAGGGCCATATTACTGGCTTCTAGGTCTTCTTGAGCTTTCAGAATTTCCTTTCGGAGGTTTGAGTTTTCCTCACGAAGCTGAGAAACATGGACAGAGTTTTCTGCTAATTTGTTGGCTTTGTTTAAAGCAGCTGGAGGGCAGAAATTAATTTGAGTTTACAAAACAATTCCGAATAATTCTCCAGAGAAAACAAATGGTACAAAATAAAATACCGGTGGCTTTTGATAGTTGCCGCTGAGATGACGCTAGTTCGTTGCTTTTAGACTCAATAACAGATTGAAGGGTTTTTACTTCTCTGCTCTTGAGACTAAGCTTCTTAAAAACTTCCAAGTTTATGGCGTCTGCGGAATGCTAAAACATGGAAATGAAAGCCAGATGCTTAAGTTTTAACAGGCATATGAAGAAACATTAAGAAGAATTCATATTTCAACTTAATGCTTGGGGGCTAGAAGTATTACCTGGCTCATTTCTCGCAATTCGATCAAGACTTCGTTGAATTTTTTGGCATATTCTGCGAAGAGAATTCCAACGTGATGAAGGCCATCGTGTATAACCTGACGAGGCGAAAATGCGATATCATTGCGAATAACTAATCCATTTTGTGGCCAAGGGCGAATCAGAGGCGCAGGAGCAAAGAATTTCTTTGCCTCCGGACGAATATATCCGAGTTTGTCGAATGGTTCTTCTTTTATCCGGATATCGTCTAGGTTGGGAATAGATTCCTCTCTGGTAGCTGATTGCCTTTTGCGCTTCCGATTGTTGTGAAACTCGGCATGTAATTTGTTGAGTTCAGCGTCGGAAGCAAGATCATTTTCTCCAAGTTCATCAAACTGGGAAGGAGTTAACAATATGTTAAAAAGCGGAGAGAGGAGATAATCTGAAGAAAAACGTGGAAACAAGGAAAGATAAATACCTTAGGGACCAGATTTTCCACGTGATAAATAGCCAGACTTTCCTCAATCTGACTACTGACGGCGACCAGTTCGTGAAGTCGTCCTATAAAATCCTTTCTGGTAAAGGCCTTATCTGTTCCTCTCATGCTATCTTCTGGTCCTTGGTATTCGCAAAGAAGTCGAGAACGAAAAGAGAGAGGTTGGATACGGCGTCCAAACCAGCACATAACGATATCCTTCCCAACCAAAGAAGGTTGAGAGGAAGAAAGCTTGGCGATGCGCCGCTTTATTTTCATCAGGTTTTCTGGCAAATTTTCCCCTACTGCGGCTGTCCAACTCTCGCGAGGAGTAGCGGCAGAATTAACAAAGGGAGGAACCCCGGTTGCCCTACCTGGGAATGGAATGTCCTGATGATAAAAGAAAGAACCTAGCCAAGATTGGTTAGGTTCCGGCATTTCTATTTTTGGATACCATTCCTCCCTAAATTTTCTGAGGATGAAAGATACGGTTCCGCAAATGGGCGAAACGCCATTTGTGATGTTATGCTTTACCTCAAAGCAATATTGCCAGAAATTTAGGTCAGGTGTTATCCCGAGATATCCTTCGAAAAGGGCTTGGAAACTGGCTAAGTAGAGGATGGAATTCGGAGAAATATTGTGTGGCTGAACGCCATAAAAGTTAAGGACGTCTAGAAAAAAGGCGGAAGGGGGAAAACCCATACCTCTCGCAACATGAGAGGTAAGGATGACGCGTTCTCCGACTTCTGGCTTGGGCTCGGGTTCATCTTTCGAGATTCGCCATTTGCCCTTAACTATGGATCCCTCCTTTGACATCCGACGAAGAAGGACGAGAGAAGTATTACTCGGACTCCAATTGCCGACAATTTCTGTTCTGTTGTTGGCTCCGGTGGCAAAGCGCTCATCGCCACGGGAATGGATCTTGACCCTCGCCGTCGTTGGGATGAACGGAGGGGGTGCTGCGGAGCTCGATCCCGCAATGTCCGCGGCGGCGGAAGTGTTTTTTCCGCCCGCCGCGGAAGCCGTAGTCTTCTCCGGCTCGCCGCCGGCGTGCGTCTGCGATCCCGGCTGCGGATCCAAATCGCTGACGAGCTCGTCGGTGGCGGCGCGGGTCGGTGACGGCGGCGAAGAGGCCATTTTTTGGTGGCGCTTTGCGTTCAGCGTGCGACGGATACGTGCGTTGGGACAAGGACTTGCTCTCGAGCTCGCGTGCGCGTCAATGGTGTGGGCAGTGAGGGAGTGAGGAAAGTTTCGGAGGAGGACGATGATGGCTATTTATAGCCAGAAACCCGTTTAGATACGTGCCAACGGCTCTTTCGACCGTTGGATGCTCGACGCGTGTCGCTCGCCGGAAACTACGGGAAATATAACGACAGGGGAATGATGGCTATCTCCTCGTTTCCCGTGAGAATCTGTCAGAGATACGTTGCAGGGTTTCCCGCGTGAAACCAAGCGTCGCCTGCGTCAGCATGATTAGAGTGCTGACGTTAGAAGTTTCTTTTCCGCGAAGGATCGCGAGAAGAAAAGCCGGATTTTCATGGTTCCGAGTTTTATGTTACCATCTCCTTCAAAAGGAAAGTAGAAAGAATCAAGACTGCTGAATCAAGATTTCCCGGACAAAATGTATTTGACGAAAGACGGAGAATCAGAGTTTTGATCCTTCCTGGGGGCTACTGTCGGATATATACTGAATAGGGGTATAGAAGATGGTAGACAAAGAGCCGGACTACCAGGGTGGCCTACATGGTAATGGGCTTAGGTCCATTGGGCGGCCCAGTAGTCCGACGCGCAGAAGCCGGATTCTAGAAGAACCCGGATCACGGCCCACGTGATCTGGCTTGGAGGAGAAGACGGATTCCTTGCTTTCCAAGTTACAAGTTAACGTAGTCTTCTAGGTTTCCTATTCTGTAAGCCCTAATCCGGCTATTATATAAAGCCGGACGGGAGATAGATTAAACAAGTTAGGTTCTAAGCACAAGTTAGATACAAGTTCAAGCTCTACGCAACTCGCCGAGAAGCTCATCCTCGCCGAGTAGCTAGATCTATTCCCTCACATTGTAACCCAGTTATACGGGCTTTAGTCCCAATTAGTGAGAAGTGCAGGAGTAGGTACGCCGTACTGTCGCGACGTACCGAACCTGGGTAAAATCCCGTGTTCTGTGTTATTACGCTATCCCGTTACCCCACGTCTCTACCGTAGTCTCATGGCACCCCCGTCTATGAAAACTACTACGATGTCTCGACAAAGACTGCAAAAGGAGGAGTTTTCATTCATACAAATAGAAACATTACATTTTGAATTACATTGAAAGAACAGTAATGCTCCTATTGTCTATTTTCATTATCCAGGTTTAAGGAAGCCCTTCAATCATCCGACTCCTCGCTGTTATCATCCTCGGGGATTGGAGGGATCTCCTCTTCTGGGTAATTGACGGAGATATTCACCATGGAGGCAATCTGGGTGGCGTGGCCTTTGATTTCATCAAAGATGGTATTTCGCTGAGTATCCGTGTATCCTTGAGGGACACCGGACGCCACGCGCCAAGATTTAGCACCAGGGTAGTGCATACGCATAAGGCCGAGTGCCATGCGCGCACCACCCCGTGCAGCGGAACGTAGGGTGGACTCCCTGGACTCCGCCACCTCCATGATGGCACCCGGAAGTTTTTCAACCTCCGAGAACTCCCCAGTCCTTGCGGGAAGGAACTTATTTACCAGCTGCATTCCAGCAGCTCTGATCGAAGTCCATGTCTTCCCAAAGGCTCGGATTCCTTAAATCCGAGTGCCATCTGGGGTGTCTCCTGTTTTTCCAACAAAACAACCAAAAGGGTTAGGTGAAAAACAGAGAAAGAAAGCAAGACATGGAAAAATGGTAAAAGTATCAGTAACTTACCGATAAGCTTGTCAATCTCGGAGATTTCCTCTAGGCGAAGGTTTAGGGCGTTTTCCAAATCCTGAATGGTGGATTTGTCCTTCTCCGCCTGTTCGGAAGCCTTGGAATTAGCAACTCCAAGGGCCAGATTGCTGGCTTCCAAATCTTTTCGAGTCTTCACAAGATCCTTGTGAATATCCAAATTCTCCTTTCGGAGATTTTCGGCATTGCCGGCGTCTTCAGCTATTTGCTTGGCCTCAGCCAAAGCAGCTGAAAAGCAAGGAAAATTCCGAGTTCAGAACACTCCCGGAAAAAGTACTTAGACAAAAAGTTAAATCAAAAACTTCAGAGGACAAATGTTTACCTGTTCTTTCCGACAACGCGAGCTGAGACGATGCCAGCTCCGCCTCTCTCTCCTCAAGAATAGAAAGAAGATTTCCAACTTCTTTGTTCTTGATGGAGAGTTTGTTGAAAACTTCCATGTTAATGGCTTCGGCGGTTTGCTGGAACATAGCAAGGAAAAGAATGATTACTAAAAGCATTAAGGCAAAGAATCATACATTTTGTTTAATGCTTGGGGGCTAGAGTTACATACCTGACTCATTCGTTGCAAACCCGCCAAGTTTTCATTGAACCCTTTTGCGTATTCCGCAAAAAGGGTTCCGGCCGCGCTTAGGCCGTCATTGATAATCTTGAATTCCTTGTCAAAGGTGGGAATCTCCTCGTCAAATGTCCGAGAAGATTTTCCCACCTCTGGAGCCGCCCTTCCCTCGTGTCCGTGTTCGACACAACGGGCTGGCTGGGCTCTAGTGGCTTGGTGTTGGGGGCTGCAGCGTGCTCTTCCGCCATCGTGGACGGTGTGTCCGGGGCGATGACGGGAGAAGGTTGACCGCCTCGGCTGGAAACAACTTTGTGTTTCTTCAGCTTCTTCGGCTTTAGGTTGGAGGGAGGCAGGCTAAAAACAAAAAACCCGGAAAAGTTAAAACTCCGAAGATGGAAGAAAAATTTCCATGAAAGAAAAGAACCCAGAAGATCTAACCTGGAAGTGGCGACGGGAATTCCGTCAAGGTCGATAACTTCCTCAGAGGAAGAAATCTTCTTGCGCTTGCGCCCACCTGTAGTGGCAGTACGCAAGGCATCCAGCTCAGCTTCGGAGGCTAACTCCGAGTCTGGAAGTTCAGCGAACTGTTGAAAATAAAAATTAGAGTTAGAAGCAGGAAAATCCGAGAAAGAATGTTAAAACTCCACCCAAATGACGGAAAAAATACCTTGGGAGCCGGATTGTCGGCCGTATACACCGGCCGACTCGCTTCGTAATGGTCGCGGGATGCGACCAACTGGTTTGCGCGCCGTCGAAGATCCCTTGGGGACCAATCCTTGATGGATGTCCGCATTGGGTCGTTGGCACCCGTGTAGTCGCACAAGAGGCGGCCACCGTGATTGGCCAATGGCTGGATCCGCCTATCTAACCAGCAAAGGACCGTGTCCATGCCAGTTAGAGGTGGATTGGAGGAAGTGAGTTTGGCGATGCGCCGCTTGATCCTTAGAAGATCAGGCGGCAGAACCTGGACGGCTTCCGTTCCCCAATTGTCTTGGGGAACGACAGCAGTGTTGGAAAAAGGTGGAACCCCGATGGCCTTTTTTGGGAAAGGCACATCGGGATGGTAGAAGAAGGAACCCGTCCAAAATTTGACAGATTCCGATGTTTTGATCTTGGGGAACCAATCTTCCCTAAATCTCCGAAGAGTAAAGGAGATGGTTCCGCAAGTCGGGAGTGCGCCCTCCGAGGAGTTCCGCTTAACCCCGAAACAATACATCCAAAAATCTAACCTAGGTTCTAAGCCTAAGTAACCCTCGAATAAGGCCTGAAACCCGGCCATATAGAGAATGGAGTTGGGTGGCAGGTTATGGGGTTGGATGTTGTAGTGGGAGAGGATTTGGAGGAAGAAAGCAGAAGGCGGAAGTCCCATACCTCTTAAGAGATGGGAGGAAAGAAGAACCCTTTCGCCGTCTTTCGGCATCGGCTCGTTCTCGTCCTCAGGGAGCCGCCATTTCCCTTTAAGAATCAGACCCTCCTTTTCCAGGTTTGGAAGGAGGGCTGGCGGAATGCTGCAGGCAATCCAATTGCCTGCAGTTTCCACCTCTTCATCCGCTCCGGCGGCGGCGGACGCAGCGGCTTCCGCAGCGGCGAGCTCGTCGCCGAGAAGCTGGATCTTCTCCTCCGCCGTCTCGGGAGCAAACGGCGGGGAAGGTGCGGAGCTCGAGCCCGCAACGTTCACGGTGGCGGAAAGATCCTCTCCGCCCGCCGCAGAGGCCGCGGTCTTTTCCGGCTCGTCGCCGGCGCGCTTCGGTGATCCTAGCTTTGGATCTAGGTCACTGATGAGTTCGTCGATGGTGTTTGCGGTGGAGCGAGTAGGGGAAGACGGTGAGGTTGCCATTTGGTGGAGGCGCGTTGCGTCTCCGGTGTGCTCTGGGTGTGGTGTGCGCTCGGGACGGTTCTTCGCTCGAGAGCTTGTGCGCGGCAATGGCGTGGACAGTGAGAGTGCGGAAGGTTTTTGGCGAGGACGAAGACGGCTACTTATAGCCAGAAATCCGTCAAGATACGTGCCAACGGCTATTTTGACCGTTGGATGATCAACGCGTGTCACTCGCCGGAAAATCCGGGAAATGAAACGACAGGGTGATGATGGCTATCTCCTCGTTTCCCGTGAAAATCTGTCAGAGATACGTTACTGGGTTTCCCGCGTGAAACCCAAACGTCCCTTACGTCAGCATGATTTAGGGCGCTGACGTAGGAAGTTCCTTCTCCGCGAAGGATCGTGAGAGAAAAGCCGGATTTTCGGGATTCCGAGTTTCACTTTACCATCTCTTTCAAAAGAAGAAGAATAAGAAGAATCAAGACTGCTGATTGAAATTTCTCGGACAAAGCACATTTGGCGAAAGACGGCGAATCAGAGTTTTAATCCTTCTTGGGGGCTACTGTCGGATATATACCGCATAGGGGTATATAAGATGGTAGTCAAAGTGCCTGGTTACCAGGGTGGCCCAAGTGGTAGTGGGCTATGGTCCATTGGGCGGCCCAGTAACTCGACGCACAGATGCCGGATTCTAGAAGGACCCGGATCACGGCCCACGTGATCTGGCTTGGAGGAGAAGACGGATTCCTTACTTTCCAAGTTATAGTTACCGTAGTCTTCTAGGTTTCCTATTCTGCAATCCCTAATCCGGCTATTATATAAAGCCGGACGGGAGATAAATAAAACAACCAACGAATAACAGAGAAGTTGTAGGCTAACTCGCCGAGAAGTTGATCCTCTGTGAGTAGCTAGATCTAAACCTCACATTGTAATCATGTATCCAGGCCTTAGTCCTGATTAGTGAGAAGTGCAGGAGTAGGCACGTCGTACTGTCGCGACGTACCGAACCTGGGTAAATCCTGTGTTCACTGTCCATCACGCGATCCCGTTACCCCACGTCTCTACCGTATTCTCATGGCACCCCCGTCTATGAAAACTACTACGATGTCTCTACACTCATGATGTTAGTAGGGACACCGGGTTATAGGATAGATAACCGTTCTATCAAGAGGGGCTCTCGAATGAGTTGCTTGATCATATCGTTCGTAGAGAGATCAAACCTTTGCATCCTTGGCATCAACTTTCTTGGTTTTTATTTGAGTTTTCTTCATGTTTGGTTTTAGATCTTGTGTTTCTCTTCATTTCAAGTTCAAGTTCATCAAAAACGGATTTCGTATAGAAAACTTATTATGTTTTTGTTATTGGAGGTTTTGCCGGTTCCTATCTTATAGAGAGGTCTAGACTTTGACCATTTGGTTTTATTATCCCTTGTTGGACTATTATGTTTCTCTGCATATTCTTGCAGTTCTCGTTGTTGCAATTTCAACGAGCTCAAGAACATCGAAAACGTAGTCCGGATGCAAAAGATATGACCGTTTTCGTATCAATGTTTTCGCAGCTTTCACGGGGGCGGAAATTCCGGTCTGAGGCTGGAATATTCCGGGGCAAATATCCGGCCTGGCACCAGAGAGCGGGCACTCGCGCTCCAGGGGTCTTGGGTCGTCCGGAAATTTTCGGGGCTGGAAATTTTTCACTCGCTCTCCAGGAGTCTTGGGTCGTCCGGAAATTTCCGGGGTAAGTGAAAAATTACCAGCCCTAACGGCCATATTTCGTGGGAAGCTATAAATAGCCTTCCTCTTCCTCAAGAGGAGGCTTCCCAGCCCATTTCCTCTCTATCCTCTCTATCCTCCATTGTTGATCTATAAATATCTCTCCAATGATTCTTTCCCTTTTTTACGAAAAAGAGAGGGGATATCTAGATCTACTATTCCACCAATCAATATATCCTCTTAGTGAGGGGAATCCATTGGATCTAGATCTTGGAATTTATTTGTTGTTTTCCTTCTTGTTCCTCCTTCCTCCCTCCATAGCATTAGTTGCTTTGGTGGGATTTGGGGGAGAAGGACTTGATCACTTTGTGTGTTCTTGTCATTGCATTAGGTGCATCGGTTTGAGTTCCCCACGAGATTTGTGAAAGATAAGTTCGTGAGCTTGTTACTCTTGGGTGCTTGGTCATCGGAGAGATTGTTCCTCTTGGGTGTATTGAGAACCCTAGACGGTTAGTGCTTGGGGATTCCACCTTGTTGCAAGAAGCTTCGTTGAGAGCCTCCAACTTGTGGAGATAGCCTCAACCTCGTGTAAGGTTTGGTCACCGCCTTCAAGACGACCTCATAGTGGAAATGAGAATCTCCCTCGCCAGAGAAGCTCAAGGAGAATAAGGTGTGCACATCCGTGCTATTGAGGAGCGCATAGGTGGATCCCCACCTCTCCAACGAAGACGTACTTCCCTTGGGAAGAAACTTCGCTAATCACATCGGTGTCTCCTTGTGCTTCGGTTATTTCTATACTCTAGCTGGTTACTTATGTATTTACCTTTGTGAAAGCCATCGTGCTTGAAGTCAGCTTTCTTGCTATCACATAGTTGTATATCTTGCTTAGCATAAGTTGCTGGTGCACATAGGTAAACCTAGCTTGTATAGGTTTTGTGCTTGATAAATTAAACGCTAGTTTTATTCCGCATTTATACAAGCCTAAACCGTAATTATTTCAAAGCGCATATTCACCCCCCTCTAGGCGTCATCCTTGTACTTTCACCTGCGGCGTTAAGTCCTGAGCGGTGAAGCGCTGCAGTATTTGCCCCGACGTATGTGTGCATACTCTCAGATAGGTAACACGTGAGACCCTCACTCTGCTGGATCACGGTGTTAGATACGGGGAGTCGACAACATCCTCACCCATAGGCTTGTGCGTGAGGATCTTCCACATGATCCATCGACATCGTCACCGGCCTCTTTTTCTACTATGGTGTCTAGTACACGATCTCGGGAACTAGATCTTGAAATTTATATTCACTTGTATCCGCATAGCAAGGTCTCGGTTGTTGCGTAGCAAGTTTGGCAAAAAAAATTAAGTTCCCGTTGTGCAACCCAGCAGTGGTATCAGAGCGGTCTATGCATAGGTACAAGATCTAATCTAGAGCACCAATGAGTGTGGACATTTCATACGTTTGTGCAAGTATGTTGGAAAGTTCTCCAACGTTCAAAATATTTATAATTGCTTCCGAATAAGCATTGTTGTTTTGTTTCCCACGACATGTCGAGATTTTTACAAACTTCTGGCAATCCTGCGATGTTCAAGTTGCCCCTAGTATTGTTGGAGATATGCCCGAGAGGCAATCATAGAGATGATGATATATCTATGCATCCATGATTTGTAATAACGTGCCTTGAATAATATCTTTGTATTGATTGGCAAGTATGTGACTTGTTTGTGAAACTCTTTACTTACATGGTTATTCTAAATATGTCCCTAGTCGGAGTTCATGTGAGGACACACCTGAACATTAGACTAGCACATGTATTGGTTGATGGCTATGTTTCACAAGTCATAGACATGGTGATGTCAAACTAATAATGTGAACTCATGTTACGAACATGGTGTTGGACTGACCCAGTTTGAGACATTACAACACTGCTAATAGTTCTCTCTATACACGTTGTGCTTGTTTTGTCCTTAGACCTGAGATTGTCGCATGTTCTTGAGATGTGAATCGGCCTACTTTGGGGCTATCAAACGCTACAAAGTGACAGGGTAGTTATAAAGGTAGCTTTCGGGTTTGTCATGAAGCATGCTGCAAGGCATGGTCAGTCAAGATGGGATTTGCCCCTCTCTTCACTAGAGAGAGATATTTCTCTGGCCCCCTCGAGTGATCGGCTCCAGAAATGCATGGCCATGCTGAATAAGGTTAATAGTTAACCTAGAAAGGGATTCCGATTCACAAGATCGAGAAAGATTGATCAGCTAAGAGCATTGATGGGGGGATAGTAACCCGGTAGGCCAACTCCAAGGTGTAACCCGGCCCAAAGGACGTCGCGCGGGATCCGGCTAAGGATAAAGAAACTTCTGGAAGGCCCAAAGTTTGTAGGCCTCGTAACCCGGATTGTGGGTTGCGGTAAGGAAAGCTAGGGTTTGTAAGCAAAGTTCGGATAGGATTCAAGCTGCGCCTTGGAGGGCAAGTCAAGGGAGGGGGGGGGGGGTACGGGTGCTTTATAAACCGGCCCCTAGGCTTAGCTTGGCAGAGATTCACGACATAATCATATCACCTGTTATCGAGTATCTAGTATAAATCGAGAGCCATATTCGAGACTCGGCGAGTTGAGTGCCGATTCCTAGATCGCTTATCACCATGTTCTCTTTCGAGCTAAACCCTCTCCCAAATACATGTGTCGACTTGCCCCAAGATCAGTTACCCCTGGTAACATCTGCCGTGATCATCCCACGACAGTTGGCGCCCACCGTGGGGCCTGCGTCCAAAGGTGTTTACATTACGGGAGAAGCTCGGAAAAGCATGAGGAACCTCGTCGTCGGAGAGATCTATGTCAACGGCGAAGGAGAAAGGATGGTGGACGATTCCGGCTGGGAGCTAGAGTCGGATCACCTCGAATCCGGATCTACTGTGACGATCGGCCAGATCAGTATCTTCATCGGTATGGTACGTACGCTTGATTTAAAAGGACAATATCATGTGCATGTTACATGGACTTCTAGCAGGGACAAAGAAGCCCTAAAACAAGCGATGAATTTGGTTTCCTCGGCCGTTCCGGGATACTTGAGATGGGCGGAGCAAGAGGTAACGTGGAGCAGAAGGGATCACCCGGGAGGAATAGAACGCCCCGGAATCTTGGCGTTGGTGGTTGCGCCGCAGGTCAACGGTTACGAATTGAAAAAGGTCTTGATGGATGACGGGAGCAGCATCAACATCCTGTATTGGGAAACCTTCTTGCGCATGAACCTCAAGGAATCTCAGCTGCAGAAAAGTTCAACAGTCTTTCATGGAATCGTGCCGGGTCATTCGGCGCGCCCTGAAGGAAAAATTACACTGGAGGTTGCTTTCGGAGAGTCAGTGGATAATTATCGAGTGGAGTGGCTCACGTTTGAGGTGGTCAAGTTGCATAGTCCTTATCATGCGCTGTTCGGAAGGCCGGCTTACGCTAAGTTCATGGCTAGGCCGTGTTATGTATATTTGCAGCTAAAGATTCCGGGCCCTAAACAGACCATCACTATACATGGGAGTCGGGATATAGCCGCTGAGTGCGATGAAGGAGACTCAGTGATGGCTGAGCAAGCTTGCAGAAAGGAAGAACTCAAATATTACTGGTCTCAGGTGGATCCAGATGATGGCACAGCATTGAGAAGGCCGGACTCCGAGGACGAAAGAGTGAAATTCAAGGCGGCACAGGACACCAAGAAAGTAGATTTTGTGGAAGGCGATCCCACCAAGCAGTTCACTATAGGGTCTAACTTGGAAAGCGGGCAAGAAAAGGCACTTGTGGAGTTCATTCGTTCAAATGCGGACGTATTTGCTTGGACACCCAGCGACATGCCGGGTATCCCCACCGAGTTGGCAGAGCATAGTTTGCATGTGGATCCCAAGGCTAGACCCGTGAAGCAGGGTTTGAGAAAAATGAATGAGGAAAGAAGAAGAGCTATAGGTGAGGAAATCGCGCGGCTATTAACTGCAGGCTTCATCATGGAAGTATTTCACCCGTACTGGTTGGCAAATCCGGTTCTTGTGATGAAAAAGACGAATGAGTGGAGGATGTGCATTGATTTCACAAGTCTCAACAAGCATTGTCCAAAGGATCCGTTCGCGCTACCAAGGATAGACCAAATCATAGACGCGGTAGCCGGGAGTGACTTGCTGTGTTTCCTGGACGCATATTCGGGGTATCACCAGATTAAACTCAAAAGGGAGGATTGGGAGAAAACGTCGTTCATAACCCCTTTTGGGGCCTTCTGCTACAAAACCATGACGTTTTGATTGAAGAACGCGGGCGCAACCTACCAGCGGTGTATTCAGAAGTGCTTCGAAGACCAAATTGGACGCAACGTGCATGCTTATGTGGATGATGTGGTCATTAAGACCCGGAAGGCCGAGACATTTATAGACGATCTAAAGGAGACGTTCAAAAACCTAAGAAGATATCAGATGAAGCTCAACCCGACAAAGTGTGTGTTTGGGGTTCCAGCTGGCAAGCTACTCGGTTTTATCGTTTCAGAGAGAGGAATTGAAGCAAACCCGGACAAAATCAAAGCTATCCAGAATCTGAGAAAGCCGGAAAATTTGAAGCAGGTTCAAAAGCTTGCAGGCTGCGTGGCAGCCTTGAGCCGGTTTATATCCAGACTCGGGGAAAAGGCAATACCCTTGTACCGGCTCCTGAGGAAATCCGATAAATTCGTATGGAATCAAGAGGCGGATGAGGCCTTCGAGGCACTAAAAAAGCAGCTATCCGAGGCACCGGTGCTAGCAGCCCCGGGCCCCAAAGAACCTATGTTGTTATATGTGGCAGCTGGCCCCCGAGCTGTCAGTGCGGTAGTGGTAGTGGAACGCAAAGAGGACGGAAAAGGTTAGCCAGTCCAGAGGCCGGTTTATTACGTCAGCGAGGTATTATCCGAGGCAAAGCAGCGTTACCCGCATTGGCAGAAGCTGGTTTTCGGAGTCTTCATGGCCAGCCGGAAATTGAAGCCGTACTTCCAGGAACACCCTATAACAGTAGTCAGCTCAATACCAATGTCAGATATCATCAGAAACTCGGACGCGACCGGAAGAATAGCCAAATGGGCGATAGAGATGGGGGATTATCATATCAGCTACGAGCCCAGATCGGCAATCAAATCCCAGGCCTTGGTCCATTTCGTTAATGATTGGACGCACACCGGAATGACTACCATAATTCCAAATTCCGAGTCGTGGATCATGCACTTCGATGGATCGAAGCAATACGAGGGATCAGGAGCTGGAGTGGTTCTAACATCACCCAAGGGGGATAAATTGAGTTACGTACTACAAATTCACTTTGATTGTTCAAACAACGTGGCCGAGTATGAGGCCCTATTGCATGGCTTAAAGGTAGCCAAGGAGATGAACATTAGAAGGATACGATGCTTTGGAGATTCGGACCTTGTGGTACAACAGGTATCAGGAACTTGGGATAGAAAGGATGCAACCATGGCAGCGTACCGCAGGGAGGTCGACAGGGTTGCGGGATGTTTTTCCGGGTATGAGGTGGAACATATAGACAGAAGAAAAAATGAGGCAGCAGACGCCCTTGCTAGACTCGGCTCGCGCAGAGAGCCGGTTCCACCCAACGTTTTCCTGGACGAGTTATGGCGACCGTCAGTTAAAACCGAGTCAGAGGAGGAACTGGCAAACCAAGACCCGGATGCAGCACTCGTGGCCACTATACGCACTATTCCCGAATGGACAGAACCGTTTTTGGCCTACCTATCATGGGGCGAGTTACCACATCAAGAGGTGTTAGCCAGGCAAATTTTACGACGAGCAAAGGGGTATTCTATCATCAACGGGGAATTATACAAGAGAAGTGCCGCGGGGGTCTTTTTGCGCTGCGTGGCACCAGAAGAAGGCCAACAGATCCTTAAGGAGATCCACGAAGGTGATTGCGGGCATCATGCCTCCACAAGATCCCTTGTGGCCAAGGCCTATCGACATGGATTCTTCTGGCTCACGGCTCTAGCAGATGCGGAACGGTTAGTAGCAAGGTGTGACGGATGTCAAAGGTACGCTCGCCAAACCCATGTGCCGGCTATGGAATTACGGACCATCCCGTTAACTTGGCCGTTCGCTGTCTGGGGTATGGACATGGTTGGCCCCTTTCATATGTCACCTTGCAAGAAGACACATCTTTTAGTGGCTATTGATAAGTTTACCAAGTGGGTCGAGGTTATGCCAGTTACTAATTGCGAAGCAGCTACAGCGGTCAAGTTCCTGAAAAGAATTATTTACCGATTCGGGTACCCCCACAGCATAATTACCGACAATGGAACCAACATGTCCCTTGGAGAGATGGAAAAATTCTGTGGCAGCAATGGGATCCGGCTTGATGTAGCATCAGTCGCTCATCCACAGGCCAACGGGCAAGTGGAGAGAGCAAATCAAGAGTTACTTCGCGGATTAAAACCACGACTACGAGTTCCATGTATCAGGGCCGCCGGTGCTTGGGTCGAAGAACTTCCTTCCGTGGTCTGGGGTATCAATACTACACCCAACAGATCCACTCAGATGACACCCTTCTTCATGGTCTATGGCGCCGAAGCAGTATTACCAAGCGATATTATTCATGATTCACCGAGAGTGTCAGCTTATGTTGAAGTGGAGAACGAGAAGACCCGGCAGGACGCCGTGGATATGTTAGAAGAACAAAGAGAACAAGCCTTGGAAAGGTCAGCCATATATCAGCAGGATTTACGGAGGTATCATAGCCGGCGTGTGAAAACCCGGGTCTTCCAGGAAGGAGACCTGGTTCTGCGTCTGGTTCAGTCAAACGAAGGAAAACACAAGCTATCACCACCATGGGAAGGACCTTTCATCGTAAGCCGGAATCTGCATAATGGGTCATATTACTTGATAGACGCAAGGGAAGAATCGGCCACAGTGAACGACACCGCTCATACCATTGCACCTATGCAAGAAAGAGACAGACCATGGAACGTGGCTCAGCTACGCCCGTATTACACTTAGCAAGGATTATGTTGGCGCGTGGAATTAAATTATGTAACAGGCAGCAGGTTTCAGACGTACTCTTTTCCTATCCAGGGTACCCTTGGGGACTGGACGGGTTTTTAATGAGGCGGCCTGCTGACCTAATTTTTCATATCAAATAAAGAGGCGATTATCAAGAAAAGAGGTGGTTATTATCTGTACTTTCAGTACGGTGTGTATCTTTAGGTCTTGAGGGCTGGTCGCTCATATAGGCACAGTTGCAAACTCAAAAAGACCCGGCCTTGATGCCAATGAGTTATAAGGGCCGGTTACTCGAAAACGAGTGCGGCTACAATCTTATAACCGGACAAAGAAGTCCAAATTTCTCGGCTATTCTTACTTAAGCTCGATGTGACTCGCAATAAAGTGGCATGATTTGTTCGCTTACGATTACAGTCAGCCATGAAGCCCAATGGGACTTGCCTGACTCTGTTTTCGTATAGATGTAATAACATGGTATCCACGCGAAAGCCGGCTTACAGTACAAGATAGTCGAAAGGGTCATCTAAACCACAAGTTATGCAGAGTATAAGGCTGATAGCCGGAAACTCAACGGTTATTAAGCATAACTTCAAATCCTATGTGAAACCGTCCTGGGGTTTTTGTGAATCTAGCAGCAGGCAAATTGTTCTCCTTTAAAAATCACGTGTCCTAGGCTCGGAAATCCGGGCCTGGGGACTCGCGAATTTTGAAAGAGAAAAATATTGTTCAGTTGCTAAAATTCCAAGAAGCCAAACATCCGGGTCTTGGGGGCTTGGGGACTTAGAAGCAAGTCCGTTCGCCAAACACCCATGAAACCCGGAAGCCGGGTCTCACAAAAGGAAAAATAAAGAAGTGTGGGTATCAAGAATAAAGCGAGTTGGATATCAAGAACAAATAGGTGCAAAAGTAGATAAATCAAAAGCCCAAAGAGGCGTAAGGTGCATCAGGAATTTAGAGTGTATTACAAAGTTTTACTAAAAAGTATCAAAGGAGCACAGGCGCACCAGTTAAAAAATAAATTGTTTCAATGGCACTGTGGCCGACTGATGCATATGAAGTAATAGATGTCACTCGATATTCTAAGCCGCAGGATCCATCTTGGCTTTGCCCTTGCCGTCGCTTGTGGTAGCAGCGCCACTCGGATTAGCAGCAATGCCGACTCGCGCAGGTGGAGGGACGACAGGAGTAGAAGTGGCAGGCACAGAGTCGGCTTCGGCCTTCTTCTTGGCAGCTTCTTCCCTTATCTTGGCCGCCTCCTCCTTCCACCGGGCAAGCATGTCGTATGGCTTGGGGCGGTCCGCCTTGATGATTTTGTCGTTAACATCATATGCAGGAAGAATGGTGTCAATCTCCAAACCATCGGCAATAACGCTAGCCGGATGACGGATTTCTTTTTGAATAGCCTTGAAGTCCTTAGGCGAAAACTTGGATCCATCCGGGTTGAACTCCGGAAACCCGCCCATCAGCTTGGCCGGCTCTAGCTTAGGAAAATAAGCTTTAGCCAGCGCGAGTCCTCGGGTCACACCAAATCGGCAAGATGAACGCTTCCAGTGCCAAATCCACTCAGGGATAGTGGAGCAGAATTCTAGCAATCTCTTCATGTTGCTTGGCCTGATACCCGGCAGTCGCAACTCGTCAAGAATCCAACCAATTCCGGCACTAAGCTGCCAGATAGTGTCCTTGATAAGTTTCAACTTGATAGTGTCATATTCTTCAGGGGCTACGTCACACGGGCCTGTTAAAAAGACAAAGAAAAAGTAATAAGTAAAGGGATACGGTTGTCCATCTAAAGAGAATCCGGGTCATGAGCGCTAAAATTCAAGGATCATACCAGTTGCGGTGCGATAGATATCGGCAATTTGCACGGAGAGCGTTGTTAATTTATCCTCAGCCTCGTGAGCTCTTTTCCTGTACTTCCTCATGATTTTTTGGCTCCTACGAGCTTCAGTTTCAGCTGCTTCGCGAAGGGCCTTCTCCTTTTCGATTCGCTTGGCGGCCTTGGCTAGCTTCTTCTCAGATTGCGCAACGAAGTCCTACGAGGAAACACGAAGAAGGGTCAGTCGGAAATATTATGCAAAGTTCCAAGCAAATTACTTAGTAATTCACTCCGAACTTGGGGACTATATGAGGAAATAGATGGTATTACTCGGGTTTACTTTGTGTTTGGTTATCAAGACATCTAGGATATTTTCTTCATTGGCCCTCAAAGTGTAGAGGGCATCAAGCATCTGGGCAAACGTCATGTCTTCAGGGCGAAGTCTTGAAGGGCCGGAAGATTGGCCTTCCTGTTGAAGGACTTTTCCGGGTCTTGGGGTCGAAACCCGGACCGTCTGAGTGTCCGGGTTAGGAGAACCCGACTTGGTCTCCAAGATGATATCTTCGTCTACATCTTCAGAGGACTTGGGTGATGCGGTTTCCGGTGGAGCTGGGTCCTTAAAGGGGTCTTGTTCCTGTTTGTCCTCAGCCTCGTCATCAGCCGCAACATCCATGTTAATATTTGGCTCCTCATCTCCTTGCTTTCCCGCTTCGGGAATATCCGGGTCACTGATGGTAACTTGGACACTAAAGGGAAAGAAGGAGATAGTGGTTAGTGGCACGTATTAAAAAATTTAATAAGTGCAAAAGAATATCGAATAAAGGTCACTTACCCGGTGTTCACGGCATAGTCCGGTGGGAGCTCGCTGCTGGAGGCAGATGATGTCGACAAAGGTACCGGCTGCGGTACCCGGAATTGCCCGGCGAGTGGATGATTAGGAGATGGATGGCGTTGAGGAGATTTGGGAGGCTGAGGTGGAGGAGTGCTAACTCGGTGAGCAGGTGAAGTGGAGATACCCGGGTTAAGGGGATCATCCCCCGGGGAACTCCGGGTCACCCTACGTTTAGCCGAGAGGGGATCCTTCAAGAATGGTGAATGTGATAATCGTTCATTAAGTTTATGCATAGTGTCAAAGGAGTAAGGCTCAGAAGACATGGAGGAGAAGGGAACCTTTGCAACCACCCCTCTGGCCTTCCTCTTGGTTCCGACCGTGGCTTCCTGGTCGGATTCGGTGGCTTCCGAGTCATCTTCTTCTTTTTCCTCCTCGTCCTCTAACCCTGAAAATTGAGCATGTATCAAACGAGGAAAAGATGAATGATAGGAAAGGTAGCACAGGTAAAAGGTGAATATAAGGTTAGGGAAAATACCTTCGTCGTCTTCAACCGGCTCATCCTCCTCTTCCGGGTCTTGGGAAGGAGGAGAGGTTTCGATCCTCCAGAAGGGATCGTCAGCCTGTGATCAAAGAGATGAAAGCAAGAATTAGAAACTGTAACAGGTAAAAGTGCCGAAATAAGCTAAAGGAACCAGGTCTCACCGCTGGAGCTGGGTGCTCCCGAGTAAATGGGGGTAACCCGGCGATATTTCTTATCACCTCTAGCTTCTCCGTCAGGAAGCTTTTGATGATCTTGTTGGTGTCACCGGCGGCAAAGTTCTTGGTGGAGTATCGGAGCGAGTCCGTGATGTGCCCCGAGTATTCACACATCAACTTGGTGCGAATGGAGTTGGGCTGAACCCGGAAATCTACCCAGGTCTTCACCAAATTAAGCCCAAGAAGGCCTTGGGCCGAGAGAGCAGCTAACTTAGCCAGCAAAGGCTGGATTGCCTTCCTGTCAGTGTCAGGGGCAAAAGCGCTGAAAGATTCGGAAGGCTCAAGGAGACTCTCCGAGTAACCCGGCAACTTCCTCTCGCCATCCGGGGAAGTGTCATAGCAATAAAAGAAAGATAATTGCCAGTTTTTGACGTGGGAGTTCAGGTTGAGAGTTGGCATTGGTGAGTGCTTGCGGCGTTGGATAGATACCCCACCGCAAGTAAGAAGCGCTCCGTCGCCGCTCTCGCGGCACGGTTTGCACTGGAATAGTTCAATAAAAAGAGCCAGACTTGGCGGAACGCACAGGTATGACTCGGATAAAACGATGAAGTGGGTAATATTCAACATAGAGTTAGGCCCTATGTCGAATACCCGGAGGCCGTAGTGGCTTAAGACTTCCCGGAAGAAAGAGTGACCCGGAGGACGGAATCCCCGGGTCACGTGCTCGGTGAAGCAAATTACCTCATTTCCGGCGGGAGTGGGCCGGGTCTCGTCGCCTGGTGCCCTCCAGTGTATATCCTTTTGAGAAGGGAGGATTCCTAGCTCGGCCATCCCATCCAGCTTGACCTTTGTCGCTGTGGACCGACCCCAATTTGCCGATATGGTTTGGGTAGCCTTTGCCGGGGCCGGCTGTTTTCCTTGCCTCTTCGGAGCCATAGGGTTGACCTGCAGAGTGCAAGAGGTATGGGAAATGAGACTCGTAAATATTGGATTATCCGAGTTGGAATATTGGGACAGTGTGAAGACTCAGAAATATCCGGGTAACGTATCATGGAGCAAAAGATTGCGAGTTGTCCGGGTGTTAAATACGGTTGTGGAAATTACTAGTTACTTACGTATTGAGGTGGGTTTGGTGTGCACGGATGGTTGCCCATGCCTCTACTGCGAGTAAAGTAACTGGAAAAGGAGGATTTTCTGGGTATTAATAATGTGCGCGGAAATTTGGGCGAAATGGATCTAGGTCAGGAAAATTTGCGAAAGATTCTATGAAGAAATTGGAGATTAAAAGTGATAGGAGGGTAGTGTGAGATCATCCCCCCGGTTATTGGAGGAACTAGCAAGTATCTAAGTGGTTTAATTTGGTGCCGTAAGAGTAATGGCTCGCGGATCGACCAAGATCCAATCTAAAGAAAATTTGGAAATTGTGAGGTCTAATTGATGGATGCGAGATGCTTACCGAAGAAGATTGGAGTAGTGCGCGGCGGTGGCGGATAGCGCCGAGCGGACGCTTCTTTGCGACTGTTGGCCAGATGCTCACGGACGTGGTGGCTGAGGTCGGCGGCGGCGCGGGACGAATTGCGGCAGGATGGATCCGTGGGCGAGCGCGAGGTCTCTGTGGAGGCGCTCTGCGTATTCGAGCACGGAAGTAAAGGGAAGAAGAAGGAGAAGTGAGCCGCTGGGATTGGGTTAACCCTTAAGTGCTTATTTATAGGGTGAGGAAGAGTAAACCTAGGCCAACGGGCGTGAGCCGGGAATTACGGATAAAATCGTATCCGCCCGGATTTTCTGGGATATACGTCAAAAGGTTAGGCGAGATTTCCAGAATAGACGTGAGGCGCGTTTTTCCCGTGGCCATCGGATTGGATAGACAAGTGAGGTGAGCTGGGTCCCCAGCATCGTGCCAGGGTATTAGCCCAGGAAGATGAGCGATGGATTCGGAAAAGGCCGAGTTACTATATGATCACCGTGGAGTTAGGCCTGACTGTTTAGCAAAGAAATTTAACCCGGCCTACGTGAATTGGTACACTCGATATTTTTGCAGGGAATAGCGCGCGCTTCAAAGAGAACTTCGTGAAGCCCAAGCTATTCTGGGGACTACTGATGGGGGGATAGTAACCCGGTAGGCCAACTCCAAGGTGTAACCCGGCCCAAAGGACGTCGCGCGGGATCCGGCTAAGGATAAAGAAACTTCTGGAAGGCCCAAAGTTTGTAGGCCTCGTAACCCGGATTGTGGGTTGCGGTAAGGAAAGCTAGGGTTTGTAAGCAAAGTTCGGATAGGATTCAAGCTGCGCCTTGGAGGGCAAGTCAAGGGAGGGGGGGGGGGGGTACGGGTGCTTTATAAACCGGCCCCTAGGCTTAGCTTGGCAGAGATTCACGACATAATCATATCACCTGTTATCGAGTATCTAGTATAAATCGAGAGCCATATTCGAGACTCGGCGAGTTGAGTGCCGATTCCTAGATCGCTTATCACCATGTTCTCTTTCGAGCTAAACCCTCTCCCAAATACCTGTGTCGACTTGCCCCAAGATCAGTTACCCCTGGTAACATCTGCCGTGATCATCCCACGACAAGCATGATCAAATATCGTGAGGCAAAAGGAATAGCATAAACATGTGATGGTTCGTCCGATGTGATCTTTATGCACGTTTGGGAGTCGGCACATTTTGCTAGAAGCCGCTACCAACTATTGGCCGAGTAGGTGTACTCGTGTCATGTCTAAACGTGCGTGAACCTATAGGGTCGCACACTTAAGGCAGAAGAAGCAGAATTCGGATTGGATCCGAAACGGGCTGGAAATGGACTCTAGAGTGGGTTGTTTTAGTGGCAGCCCGTTATGGGGACGTCTATATAAAGGAGAGAAGGCTGTGTGTTTTAGGGTTGCTAATTCTGCACCACATTCCACCGCAGCCATCGTCTCTCCATGCCCCTGCCACCCGTGCGAACCTAGCAGTCCGGCGAGCGGTGCTTCCACGCCGCACGTGTGGATACCGATAGAGGTGATGCATCTATAGCACTTGGACGAGCCGCCAAGAGGAGCTGTGTCACGACCCCGGACCCAGAGGTATACATACTGTTATGTGCTCCTAGCCATGGACTCACAAGGGCTTCAGGGTTACCAGCCCCGGCCGCAACAAACAACGGCAGGCAGACCGGATTCATCGGCACGTAGTCCGGATCCCCGGTCTACTACTCCTTGTATCCATGCTAGTCATAACCAATTATGCATACCCAAGTGTCCACGAGTCGGATGAAACTGAAGGAACGGGACCAAAGTTATACAGAGCTGCTATGTGTCCAGAAAGTGCAACAACAATCGAGGGTTACTGGGGTTACCTCGCCCCAGGCCGATCAAATCGACAGGCGGGCTCGGACATGGATCATCGGCTCCACAACCCCTCGACTGCGACAACTATGCAGTCATAGCCAAAACTGTATAACAATGAGCTCGAAACCAACAACCGATCAAAGCAACACTCTAGACATGAAACTTGTATTAAACAGATGTTACTAGAGTATAGCTTACAAACAGAGGTCACACGACCCAACATTACATCAGACAACGGAAGGCAAATTATGTTGCTAATCAACAAGAACCAAAAAGGCCTAAGAGGCCGCAACATAAGGCAACGTCCCAGCCCATAGATTCCAGGCTGCTACCTGGGAACCCCAAACTACTCGTCGATGTTCACGTTGAATCACCACCGATGGAGTTCTTCTCCTAAACCAAAATTAAGCAAACCTGAGTACGGGAGGTACTCAACAAGACTTAATTAACCTATTATATATCTGCTAACTTCAGAAAGGTTTTATGAAGGTTATTTGCGTAAAGCCATCTTTGTTTTCCAAGTTGAGGAAGGAATAGCACGTCTCATGGAGTATTTTGAAAACAGATGAGAAAGCTACTCAACTACTGATATCATCATCTTTTTAATCCACCAAATCATTTCAGCACCTCGTGCTTCAAAGATCACCTCCTCCAGCTGTTCCACACTATCTCATGCTACAAGGTAACCCCTCTCGGCATCTCCGAGGAGGCATCCTTCATTCGTTATCAACAAGTTTTAAGCATTCCGTTTATGTTGTCTATGATCACAGAATCTGTCACCAAGTCGTCTATAACCGCAGACACGGCTTTTCGAAAAGATTTAACCCTGCAGGGGTGTACAACTTTACCCACACGTACCAACCGACTCTTAGTGCCACCAGGGTTAGCACTAGTCCGGGAAGTGCCGGCAGAGGGTGGTCGATTCCCAGCCTTTACCTTGTCGAACCATATCCATGAGTCAACCCAAACAGGGCCACCCCGTCAACAGGGAGTTGGCCACCTCCTGACGGCACCTGTTCTGTGAGTCGGGAACAAGATCCGTGTACGTCCATCACTTGTCCCGGTCACGACCTAGTTTTCTCCAAAACATTTTCCGACTCACACGCAGATGGAAAGCTCAAACTACGTGGCTCATGGATAAGGTTAAACAAGTTAGTCAGCCGGGCGGGGTTCATCGGCCCACGTGTGGCTGTACGCTCAGTCTTGGCTCGAAGGCGAGAACTCGCTCCTAGGGGCATGAACAGGACAAAACGCCACAACCCATTGTGGCCTCACATCCATGCCGTGATTAGTCAAGTTATCAAAGGTAACTCAAATCATAAACACCTGACATGGTAGATTCACGCATTGACCAGAATCATCAACTAGGCATGGCTAAGCAAGACTCACAAGGTTTAGCGGAGCGCGCACAAACAAACCTATAGCTGCTAGGTGAAGTGGATCAGGATATCTAGGTTATGCAGTATATAGGAGAACTCTATCTACTGACATCAAATAGTTTGGAACCGAATGCAAAGTACGAGATTCAAATCACTTTGAAATCATATATGAGCAGATAAGAGGTTATGCTTGCCTTGGTTATAAGAAAACCAGATAAAGTCTTCAGGAATAAGTGCTTGACTTGTCGGTTAAGATCAAGTATTCGTCATGGAATTGTTGGCCTTCTCTTCGGAGTCACGTTCTACCGAGGGGGAAATAAACACCGAAACAAGAAGAACAATCAACCATGGCATCGATGCAATGCACAACATGTATGCATGAGCAAGTTAATGCACTGAAATAAAACCCTAAGCATGTTCGTTGGGTTGCTAGGGTTCGTATGAAAATTAGGCAGTTTTACTGAAATTACCCCGAAACTAGACCCCGGAGGGGGTTTCGGATGATTATGAAAGTGAGTGCAATTTTAGTTGCTCAAATGGGTTTGAAAACATCATAACTAGATTCCATTTGTCATTTTGAGCAATTTGGTATATAACTTTTAATTTTCTAATTTTAGTGAATAAAAACTTATTTTCTATTTTGAATGAATTAAACAGCATTAAATAAAGGTCATTTTTGAACTTTATCAAACATACATGAAAATGACATTGTTGGGTTAGAAATAATTTTGTGAACAGCTCCATATTTTTATTTTATTTTTCTGATTAATAAAACATTAGATATTGAATTATTTAGATTAAACATTTTTCTGGAATTTAAATAACATGGGAGATATGACATCAGCACTACATCACTGTGACGTCACCCATCACTGATCTTCACAGATTCACTCCAAATTCGATCAAATTCGCGTGCGGTTCAGGAATTGAACTATACCACGAGCTAGAGGAGCTCGTGGGGAGACGAGGGGTGGCGCCGCAACGACCAAAAGGTCGCCGGAGCACCAACGGCGACGACAAACTGCGGCGGCGCGCGGTGGTTACCGTTGGCCCGACGATACGGAGGGCGGGGAGGAAGCGGGGAGCACCAGGGTGCTCCTGGACTCACCGCGATTGCGCTGGAGGGCTCGGGGAGGCCAGAGTCGGTCCCAATCGACGGCGACGAGCGCGGCGGCTCCCGGCCGGAGGCGAGGAAGACGGTGCCGATTCCGGCGATTGGTGCGCTCCCGGCAAGCGTAGCTACACGAGGAGGTAGAGGAGCGCCAGGCGGATCTTCAGAGGGGCTCAGTTCGGCGCGGGACAGGGCGTAGCGGCGGCGCGGGCCGAACTCCGGCGAGCTAGTGTTTGGTTCTCGCGGGAGTTACAGAGGAGAGGAGGGAGAGGATTTCGGCGAGTGAGAGAGAGAGGTACCCGTGGGGCTCTCCTTTGGCCCTATCCACGCCACAAGGGCAGCAGGACGTGGCGCGGGGGAAGAGGGGGTGCCGTCGACGAGCCTCTGTCCTCCTGGCAGAGGTTGAAGACGACAAAAGGAAACCTCCTGGAAACCCCCCTGGAACTTTTCAGAAATTGCGAGGAGGTCCTTTTCCATTTAAAAACAGAACAGAAAACAGGGTTTTGGGGACCTTTTTGTGAACAGAAAATTTGGCAAAAATAGGTTTTGGAAACCTTGTAAAATTTCCAACAAAACCATGTGTTTCATTAGTGAAATTGAAATATTTTTCAGAACAAGATTTTGGGAACCAAAATAAGTACTTTCTGTGAGATTTCATAAACCATTTAAATTCCAAATTTAAATTGGTTAAAACATGATTTGAATTTTGTGGTTTCATGCATGTATGATATGAACAACACCACACACCCTGCTGTTACAAAAACTGGGATGTTACAAATCTACCCCCCTTACAAGAATCTCGTCCCGAGATTCCCGAAGGAGAAGAAAGAAGGAACACCGGTTTTGAACAATCTTCTCGAACCTTACGGTTCTCTTCTCGAAGAGGTTGATCCGTAGCTTCTTGAAGTATTGAACGGATACACCTTAGGTAAGAGGGAAACTCTTAGGAGAATGATCTTCACAAAGATCGAGTATCTCATGGCTAACTCACGACAGGAACGTTCATAACGAACTTTTGAGTTAACAGACATGAAACACATCAAGATAACAGAGTGAATAGAAGATGGTTTCAAGTTTGCAGACGATTGGTTCTTGAAAGGATTTAGAATATGAGGTTTGCACAAGACTTTAAATCCTTTTGGAAAAGAAAGGTTGGACAACTTATGACATCGAAGTTTCTTCAAACAGAATACCAAGATTAAAAGGATTGTCTTGGATACCACAACGTAATATCCGTAGACGAGGGAAACACGAGAGAACACTGTAATTCGTGCGTCAGAGAGAATTTGATACAGGATCATGTTCACTCTTCGGAGTGGACGCGGAAGATAACGGAACTTTCATTCCGTCAAAGTTTGTCGAAAACTTTGTTAGAGGTAGAAATGTTACTTCACGACAGAAGATGAGTAACCAAAGGATGTTGAAACACCGTAGTTAAAAAGGGATTCTTGGTCACACCATAAGGATGATTAACCAACGGGGATTGAAACACCGGAAGAAAACAGGGAATCTCTTTCCTATTGTGGTTCTTCCGTAATAATACGTTTACCACATGGTTAAGATCCCAAGGCTGAAGTAACTGACAAATTTACACTGTGTGAGATGAGCAGAACTTCAAGTATAAACAACTTGAGAAGGGAACTGATCAATGGCGGTCACAAAACACCATGAGATGTTTTTCACGATGAACTTGTTTCCATTGAACGAAAGGTTTTGGAGGTTCAACGGAGAGATATTGGAAAGATCAACTTCCAAGTTATCCTTGATGTTCTAGATACCGATAGTAGGCTCATGACAAGCCTTCTATAGGTCAACAAGTGAAAGTAACTTCGGTCAAAAGAACGGTGAGGAAAACTTGTTGAGAACGAGCCACACAAGAATTCTCAGAGGGAGTGGTTGTTCTTACAGATTCAAGGGGATATGACATCGGGCCTTCCGGCTAATTGTGTCAACCACCACATCAACCATGCCGGATTTTGAAAAGACCTAATTCAATACCCTTGAGAAAACACCAACCATCGTTGCTGCTTGAGATTCAGCTCTGGTTAGTGGATGGATAACTCAGACTCAACGTGTTTGATTGAAAAGCTTGCACCGGTTACCAACTGGACACATCTAAAAGATTCTCAGGATATAGACTACGATGTCAAGCTCGAGAAGATGAGCGAGATTGCAAAACTCATGTATTAGCAACTTGAGAAAGACGGTTGCACCTACATGAACTA
Source organism: Alopecurus myosuroides (assembly GCA_028641055.1). Lineage (NCBI taxonomy): Eukaryota > Viridiplantae > Streptophyta > Magnoliopsida > Poales > Poaceae > Alopecurus > Alopecurus myosuroides. The sequence goes on along the minus strand of CM054061.1, from coordinate 163,141,893 downwards.
CTTGCAAAAGAATACATCGGAGTCCTTGTTGGGGAGACGATACAAAGATAACGAAGTTTTTAAACTTCTTCTCTTTCACAAATGGTCAGTCAGTGGCTTGGTGTGGATGCAAACTTCTTCAAGGAATGGAGGCAACAACCAACCATCTCAAAAATAGTCCACACATACATGACCGACTTGAAGTTATTCCCGAGGGAATAAGGAAACTCTACTCGGATCCATGGCGACAACTTTCACCGTAAGCACATGGACTGGAGTAAGCCACTTCGAACATCCAGAACACAACTTCGTGATGACACAAAGATGGTTCTCGAAAGTTTCCAACATTAGTGCCGATTGTTCAGCATGAACCTCTTGCAACTTGGAGAAAACAAGAATGTCGTAGATGGGCTCAACAACATCTTATCAAGACACTCCAAGAATAGGGATTCATACGATATATGAACAAGGAAAAACATTGGTCAGACTAAAGGACATGAAGGTGTACTTGGGAAAACACCGTGAGTGAAAACACCATCAAGATAGTCCTTGAAGTTGAACTTGATCTGACGATAGCCCAACTCAAATCAAGAGTAGGATGATAGCATTTCCACGAAGGGGATACTATCCTTCTTCAACATGAACAAAACTAGACATCCCTTAACGAAGGATCCATTTAGGCGTAGCTTTTGCCTTTCAACTCTCCAAGTTATTGTCTTAAGCTCAACCAACTAGTCCGGGATATCCAGCAGAGTTTCTTGGAGAAAGGAGGGGTTCAAAGTACCCCTTGTTTAGACATCACGGTCAGGTAACAACCTGGTGATACTTCTGGAAAGACAACCAGAATATCACAACCTACCGGTATGTCTCGAAGTTTGGAAGGGAACTTGCTTTTCAAAGCACCCGATAAGGTCTTGAGAGCTTTGGTATAAACCTAACTCTCTGATCAAGAATGTGCACCGGAATGAACGGATTTGGTAACACGACCAACTTTAGTAAAGACCGGGTGACTGATAGTGCTAAGAAGGATACAGATGTTTTCTTAGATTTTTTGAAGCAATAAGAATTGCTAGGAATAGCTGATACACATGTCGAAGAACAGACCCATCAATCTCAAGCATTCAAGCTTGGATGAAGGGGGAGCGAAGACGGTAAGAGCATCACTTCATCAATAAGGCCATGAAACTTAACACGACCTCTTGATATAAAGGAGTGTGATACTCGAAGGTAGAACAGAATAGAGGCTAATAAAACTTCTTTATTCTGTGAATTACAAAACTTTGACCTGGTTCTTAAGATGAACGAGGTTCTGGAGCTTGTTTCTCCTAACATTCCAAGGTGGAAGGTTCTGACAGAAAACAAGAGCAAATGCATTGGAAGAATCCAACACACATATGCAACTTGTATTCCAAACAATAGATGAGGTTTGGAAGTAAGCAAAGTATAGGAACGTGCTCTTGGAAAATCCTGAGATCACGTTGGAAGCACGAGGCCATACTCATTTGTATAACCCATGCTAAGACGAGAGGTATAGCAGGGTAAAAAAACAAGGATATGGGAATCATAAAGAACACTCTTGTCGTGGCCCTTTTTATTCCTAGAGAAAACCTATGGCTATTGGAGTTGAAACTACCTAGCCATCCTGAGGTAGAAGATGTTCCTCAGGGTTGACAGAATGAGGCTTGGGTTAAAGGTCAGCATCCTGTACTGATGGTGTGAGCATCACATGGTTATGAAACCACATGACTCAACTCACCGCAATTCAGCACATTCCGGGACCTTCGGTTCAAGTCCAAGATTAAAAACCAAAACAAAGTAGTAACTACTCTCTTAGTGTCTTAGGAACCCTAGGAATAGCAATCACGGAGTATCTTTCAAGACAAACTTAGCTCCGGAAGTATTTGAGCAAAAGAGGACGAATACATTCGAGATGAAAAGCAGATCTCGAGGTTCAGGATTTAGAACTTCGAAACATGTAGGAATGTGGAATCCAGATAACTCTGAGAGATTAGGATGGAAGGAAAATCTCCCATTTGAAACGAGAGATAACAGAATATGGAACACACACGACTCTAGAAACTTTAACACTAGGTCAACTTGGGTAAAAACGTCATTGCCAAAGAAGGCACCTAGGTTTTGAATGACTAAAAACTTTTCAAATCCAAAACAGGTAAGGAGACCCAGAGTTTAGAGCGATACCAGATACGGAGTAAAAAGAATCCTAAGAAGGTTTTTCACAATTCATTTCGAGTTTCTAAATAGTTTTCATAAACTCTAGACTCGACATCGACCAAGCAGTAAGGTTTTCCTACAGGCAGTCCTGCTCTGATACCAAGACTTTTCACGACCCCGGACCCAGAGGTATACATACTGTTATGTGCTCCTAGCCATGGACTCACAAGGGCTTCAGGGTTACCAGCCCCGGCCGCAACAAACAACGGCAGGCAGACCGGATTCATCGGCACGTAGTCCGGATCCCCGGTCTACTACTCCTTGTATCCATGCTAGTCATAACCAATTATGCATACCCAAGTGTCCACGAGTCGGATGAAACTGAAGGAACGGGACCAAAGTTATACAGAGCTGCTATGTGTCCAGAAAGTGCAACAACAATCGAGGGTTACTGGGGTTACCTCGCCCCAGGCCGATCAAATCGACAGGCGGGCTCGGACATGGATCATCGGCTCCACAACCCCTCGACTGCGACAACTATGCAGTCATAGCCAAAACTGTATAACAATGAGCTCGAAACCAACAACCGATCAAAGCAACACTCTAGACATGAAACTTGTATTAAACAGATGTTACTAGAGTATAGCTTACAAACAGAGGTCACACGACCCAACATTACATCAGACAACGGAAGGCAAATTATGTTGCTAATCAACAAGAACCAAAAAGGCATAAGAGGCCGCAACATAAGGCAACGTCCCAGCCCATAGATTCCAGGCTGCTACCTGGGAACCCCAAACTACTCGTCGATGTCCACGTTGAATCACCACCGATGGAGTTCTTCTCCTAAACCAAAATTAAGCAAACCTGAGTACGGGAGGTACTCAACAAGACTTAATTAACCTATTATATATCTGCTAACTTCAGAAAGGTTTTATGAAGGTTATTTGCGTAAAGCCATCTTTGTTTTCCAAGTTGAGGAAGGAATAGCACGTCTCATGGAGTATTTTGAAAACAGATGAGAAAGCTACTCAACTACTGATATCATCATCTTTTTAATCCACCAAATCATTTCAGCACCTCGTGCTTCAAAGATCACCTCCTCCAGCTGTTCCACACTATCTCATGCTACAAGGTAACCCCTCTCGGCATCTCCGAGGAGGCATCCTTCATTCGTTATCAACAAGTTTTAAGCATTCCGTTTATGTTGTCTATGATCACAGAATCCGTCACCAAGTCGTCTATAACCGCAGACACGGCTTTTCGAAAAGATTTAACCCTGCAGGGGTGTACAACTTTACCCACACGTACCAACCGACTCTTAGTGCCACCAGGGTTAGCACTAGTCCGGGAAGTGCCGGCAGAGGGTGGTCGATTCCCAGCCTTTACCTTGTCGAACCATATCCATGAGTCAACCCAAACAGGGCCACCCCGTCAACAGGGAGTTGGCCACCTCCTGACGGCACCTGTTCTGTGAGTCGGGAACAAGATCCGTGTACGTCCATCACTTGTCCCGGTCACGACCTAGTTTTCTCCAAAACATTTTCCGACTCACACGCAGATGGAAAGCTCAAACTACGTGGCTCATGGATAAGGTTAAACAAGTTAGTCAGCCGGGCGGGGTTCATCGGCCCACGTGTGGCTGTACGCTCAGTCTTGGCTCGAAGGCGAGAACTCGCTCCTAGGGGCATGAACAGGACAAAACGCCACAACCCATTGTGGCCTCACATCCATGCCGTGATTAGTCAAGTTATCAAAGGTAACTCAAATCATAAACACCTGACATGGTAGATTCACGCATTGACCAGAATCATCAACTAGGCATGGCTAAGCAAGACTCACAAGGTTTAGCGGAGCGCGCACAAACAAACCTATAGCTGCTAGGTGAAGTGGATCAGGATATCTAGGTTATGCAGTATATAGGAGAACTCTATCTACTGACATCAAATAGTTTGGAACCGAATGCAAAGTACGAGATTCAAATCACTTTGAAATCATATATGAGCAGATAAGAGGTTATGCTTGCCTTGGTTATAAGAAAACCAGATAAAGTCTTCAGGAATAAGTGCTTGACTTGTCGGTTAAGATCAAGTATTCTTCATGGAATTGTTGGCCTTCTCTTCGGAGTCACGTTCTACCGAGGGGGAAATAAACACCGAAACAAGAAGAACAATCAACCATGGCATCGATGCAATGCACAACATGTATGCATGAGCAAGTTAATGCACTGAAATAAAACCCTAAGCATGTTCGTTGGGTTGCTAGGGTTCGTATGAAAATTAGGCAGTTTTACTGAAATTACCCCGAAACTAGACCCCGGAGGGGGTTTCGGATGATTATGAAAGTGAGTGCAATTTTAGTTGCTCAAATGGGTTTGAAAACATCATAACTAGATTCCATTTGTCATTTTGAGCAATTTGGTATATAACTTTTAATTTTCTAATTTTAGTGAATAAAAACTTATTTTTCTATTTTAAATGAATTAAACAGCATTAAATAAAGGTCATTTTTGAACTTTATCAAACATACATGAAAATGACATTGTTGGGTTAGAAATAATTTTGTGAACAGCTCCATATTTTTATTTTATTTTTCTGATTAATAAAACATTAGATATTGAATTATTTAGATTAACAATTTTTCTGGAATTTAAATAACAGGGGAGATATGACATCAGCACTACATCACTGTGACGTCACCCATCACTGATCTTCACAGGTTCACTCCAAATTCGATCAAATTCGCGTGCGGTTCAGGAATTGAACTATACCACGAGCTAGAGGAGCTCGTGGGGAGACGAGGGGTGGGGCCGCAACGACCAAAAGGTCGCCGGAGCACCAACGGCGACGACAAACTGCGGCGGCGCGCGGTGGTTACCGTTGGCCCGACGATACGGAGGGCGGGGAGGATAGCGGCTGGCGCGCGGTGGTTACCGTTGGACTCACCGCGATTGTGCTGGAGGGCTCGGGGAGGCCAGAGTCGGTCCCAATCGACGGCGACGAGCGCGGCGGCTCCCGGCCGGAGGCGAGGAAGACGGTGCCGATTCCGGCGATTGGTGCGCTCCCGGCAAGCGTAGCTACACGAGGAGGTAGAGTAGCGCCAGGCGGATCTTCAGAGGGGCTCAGTTCGGCGCGGGACAGGGCGTAGCGGCAGCGCGGGCCGAACTCCGGCGAGCTAGTGTTTGGTTCTCGCGGGAGTTACAGAGGAGAGGAGGGAGAGGATTTCGGCGAGTGAGAGAGAGAGGTACCCGTGGGGCTCTCCTTTGGCCCTATCCACGCCACAAGGGCAGCAGGACGTGGCGCGGGGGAAGAGGGGGTGCCGTCGACGAGCCTCTGTCATCCTGGCAGAGGTTGAAGACGACAAAAGGAAACCTCCTGGAAACCCCCCTGGAACTTTTCAGAAATTGCGAGGAGGTCCTTTTCCATTTAAAAACAGAACAGAAAACAGGGTTTTGGGGACCTTTTTGTGAACAGAAAATTTGGCAAAAATAGGTTTTGGAAACCTTGTAAAATTTCCAACAAAACCATGTGTTTCATTAGTGAAATTGAAATATTTTTCAGAACAAGATTTTGGGAACCAAAATAAGTACTTTCTGTGAGATTTCATAAACCATTTAAATTCCAAATTTAAATTGGTTAAAACATGATTTGAATTTTGTGGTTTCATGCATGTATGATATGAACAACACCACACACCCTGCTGTTACAAAAACTAGGATGTTACAAGCTGTTCGTGGGAGCGACGGGATCCGGAGGATTGGTATGACTACCCTGCCCCGGACCGCTTCACCGAGATCGGCACAACGCGTCTAGTGGTAATATCGTGATCTATATCTTGCAGCAAATCTTGGTTGACACGGTAGAAATTTTGATTTGCGCTAGTGTAGCCTACCCCGTTTTCCTACAGTGGTATCAGAGTCGCTGCTGCGTAGTTATAGATTTGGATCGTTTGCATATGTGATATGTACATGGGGTATGATCGATGTGATCGATTGTATGGAGTAGATGTTTCGATCTGTTATTTGGATTCCGTGATCGTGATGCGAGAGGTCGTGGAACGACATACCCCTACCGGTCGGTTTTCGCCATCGGGGTAGACTGTGACATGTAAATCCAATTGCAGCACGCAAAGATCAATATGATTGGTCGAATCGGAGTCTAGATCATATACGATGTGCATGAGATGCGTGGGATGATAGATTGGATTTGCCGCCGGTTTCGGGGAATTGGCAGAAATGGACAGTCTCATTCAAAACGGCTGTAACTTTTGCATACTACCTTGGATCGAAAAACTCTCATCTGGAAAAAGTTGCGTAACAAAATTTTCTACTAATGGGTCATTGATCAAAGGTCGGCGGAGACCGATTGTGGCGTCTGCTAGTTCTTTTGTAAGATAGACTTTTAGGCCCTGCAAGTTTCAACGTTAAAACGTCTAACTCGTTTTTGCAGATTTTGTGACCGGTATGGCCCTATGTGTATGTGATGCATGTGTGTAATATTTTCATGACCGGCGTATCGTGAGTATGTCAACACGGCTGGAGCCATATTGTGTTGTCACTTATTGTATTAACGGCATGCGTGCCGACTTGTGATGATTCACTCTATCCATGTAATCTTCTTTTCTAGCTGTTAGTAGTAATAGCTTGTAGAAGTTTCTTGGAGGACTCATCACCCGGAGGGATGGCACATATGGACCATGGAGATGGAGATCATCATGGTGGATGGATTCCATGGAGATGGAGATCACCATGTGAAACGGGTCATACTGTGTCACAACTATGTGATTGCTATTCCTGTTGTTTTACTCCTATGCATGTTAGATTTGTAGAAGTAGAACGATCCCTTGCAAATGTTAAGTTCCCATGCCCCCCAACTAAAACTTGTACCATCCCATGTGATAGAGGCAAAGGTGTACGATATTTCGATGAGATGATAACTACGATTTGGGTGGCGTAGACGTTGACGATCCGACTACAAACGTGCGAGGACGTTGCGCCTTAGCAATCGCTACACCAACTCCGGGAGGTTCTTGACAGCGTCGTAGCACAATCGACCCAACCACTCAGGTCTAGTTCCTGCAATCAATCGAGAACAAGCAAGAACCAAATATGCAATCAGAATTGCGGATAAAATATGAAGTATATTGATAGATGGGATTCTGCAAGTGCGTAGTACAAGAGGTCTATCCGACACTCGTTCCTATGGCGAAGACTAGCAAATAAAGCTGAGTTCTTTTTAACTAAACAAAATCCGAGTCTAAACTGAGACCTATGGAGGATATATATGAAGGAGAGACTTGGGTGGCGGCCAAGGAGGAGGAAGGACGTCCCAAGGCACCAAAAATCCAACCCTAATTCGTACAAGGCCTTTGGGCCCAATTAGAGGTGACGCAGCACCTTTTTCCTGGATTCCTGGCCCATTTTCAACTATAGGGTCGGACTGTTTTGGCCATAACGTTTCGCTCGAAACGAATTTTGAGGTGAGGCCAATTTTGCTGGAAATTTCAAGAGATCTACTTTCCAACAAAAAACGATTCATCCCATTTGGAGCCCGTATAAAAAAGTTATAGCCTTGTGAAGTCAGGTATATTTCTGCAGTCCGAATCTGCGTCCAGAACGTGGAGTAGGGGGACTCTATCTTCTCTTGGACCCAAAGTGACGTGGGAGAACCCTTGAGAAGCATTTAATCATGTCCCTTATTTTTTGATGAAGTTTAGAGGAAGTAGTAATTGTCTTGGTCGTATCCGGCCTGGTCATGTCCTCATCATCCTCCCTTTCTTGAAAGATAAGCCGTCCTCGGCGCTGTTTCTTCTGAAACAAGGATAACAAAAGAGACAAGGTATACGCATGATAGATGTAGATGTCATCCATTTGTATTTCTCTTAATTTTTGCACATATGACACATATATACAGGGGTAAGTGGTATGTCTTGTTAAATATAAAACCAAATAATTATCGCAAGAAACAAACCACATTAAATTATTGCAACTCAGTTTGCACATATAAATAAAGATTTTATTCATAACATTGATATTGCGATGCGCATCATTAAACCATCCCAACATTGTTACACAAAGAAGTGATGTATCAAAAACTCTAGCCAAAACTTGTATAGATAAGCAATCATGCAACAAGTTACTTAGCATAAAATCACTACCATAGTTGGAGGTCATATCAAAATGATTGAACATATGCATCAAGTTATTTTCTTTGAAGATGTTACTATGATCGGTCCCAAATGAAAAATTGTAATTGAGATAGCAAATATATAACACATACTTGTCATAATGGAACAACGTTCAAAAAAGCGGTGCTTAAGCGCCGCTTAAGCGGTTAAGCGAGCGTAGCGGCAGCAAACCGCCTAGGATTTGGCCTGAGCGGCCCATTAGGCGCTAAGCGGGGAAAAGCGGCCCGCTTTCGTCTCCGCGTGCGCTTCCTCGTTCCTAAGCGACGCGAACGCGGAAATTCGCGGCGGCTGAGCGGTCGATGGCCATCCGGCGGCAGACCAAAATATTGGGGAGAATTAGGAGGGAACCAGCAACGAGAGAGAGGGAAAACGGGCCTAGGGTTAGGAGGCGAGCCGAATCGGCCATTCCCCTCTCGATTCAGCCTCGGACAGACGAGGTGAGCTCGTCTCCCCGCCGCCAGGAGCGTGGCTTCCGCCGCCGTTGAAGGTCGTCGAATCCCCGCCGCCAGGAGCTGTGGCTTCCGCCGCCGTTGAAGCCCCTCCCGCACCTCCGTTGAAGGCCCACGCTCGTCGCCGTTGAAGCCCTCCCGCGCCGCCGTTGAAGCCCCACCTCGCGCCGCCGTTCAGCTCCCCCTCCACGCCACCTGCACCGCGCACTCGCGCCGCCGTTCAGCTCCCCCTCCCGCACCTCCGTTGAAGGCACTCAAGGCAGCAGCTCGGCCCCCTCGTCCCGTCTCCATCCTCGATTCCAGATCGAGCGCAGGTACCTCTCTGTCCCTTCTCTGTCCCTCCCCCTCTGCTTTCTAGCACTCCAGCCCGAGGCCCTCTCTGTACTCCAGCCCGAGGCCCTCTCTGTCCAGATTTAGGCTAGGTTGCTGCTATATACTTGCTGCGAGCTGCTGCTATATACTTGCTATATACTTGCTATATACTTGCTGCGAGCTGCTAGGCAAATTAAACCTGCTATATACTTGCAAATTGATACAATTGTGCATTTGTGCTCACTGTTTGTTCCTTGTGCTCACTGTATGCTTGTAGGTTTCATGGAAGATCCTATTGATGTTGATGCTGAAGTAGTGGCGCCTCCGGTATTAAGGGGTAACTCGAATGATCCCGGATGGAAGTATGGCAAGTACTGTGATCCAAACAACAAGACTAAAGTCAAGTGTGACTTTTGTGGGCATATTAGCACGGGAGGGATTTTCCGCCTCAAGCAACACATTGCATCCTCGGATAATGTTGTGAAACCATGTAAGAAAGCTACACCGGAAGCCATAGCGGAATGCAAGAAGCATCTTAACCATTGGTGAGTCTTCTTCGTTTGGTTGATGGGGATGTCAAGCCATCCTTGGCTTGGCTTTATGGAGAGTTGTTGAGTGCAAAGAACAAGATCAAGGAAGCATTTGGAAACCTTAGTAGTGCCTACAAGGAGACCATAGCGATTGTTGACAAGAAGTTGAAAGGAAGGCTTGATACTCCATTGCACAAGACCGCTTATATCTTGAATCCATACTATTCGTATACTAATAAGGCAATATTTGATGATTCAAACATCACCGTAGCCTTTGTGGAGTGTGCGGAGAAATTCTTTGGAAATGATTATGAGTCTTGTGAGAAAATGGTCAACGAGGAATTAACCAAGTTTGAGCATCAAGATGGACCTTTCAAGAAAAAGCTTGCAACTTGTTATGAAAGAGCCGATTACAATCCCGGTAAGTATGTAAGATGCATAGGGCTATTTGCATTGTTGTTTGGTTGTTGCATAGGGCTATTTGCTAGCTGTTTGGTTATTGCTGCGAGCTGCGAGCTGCTAGCTGCTAGCTGCTGCTGCGAGCTGCTGCTGCTGCTGCAAGCTGCTGCCTGCTAGCTGCAGCTGCTGCTGCGAGCTGCTGCTGCTGCAAGCTGCTGCTGCAAGCTGCTGCTGCGAGCTGCTGCTGCTGCTAGCTGCTGCTGCAAGCTGCTGCTGCTGCTGCAAGCTGCTGCTGCTGCTAGCTGCTGCTGCAAGCTGCTGCTGCTGCGAGCTGCTGCTGCTGCTAGCTGCGAGCTGCTGCTGCTGCTAGCTGCGAGCTGCTGCAAGCTGCTGCTAGCTGCTGGCTGCTGATGCTAGGTGCTGCTGCTAGGTGCTTCTGGCTGCTACTATTTGCAAGTACTAGTGCTCAACCTATTGTATTTTATTTTCTTATTCAGTTTCTTGGTGGAAGCTCTATGGAACTGAAGTTCCTAACTTGCAAAAAATGGCCATGAGGATCCTTGCTTTGACTTCGAGTTCTTCCGGTTGTGAAAGAAATTGGAGCATCTATGAAATGGTTCCTTCTAGTTCTCTACTCTCAATTTCTAATGTTCTTGTGTTTCTCTTAATCTCAAGTTCTCAACTTATAATTTTTCCTTTTGCTTGTAGATACACACCAAGAGAAGAAATAGACTAACAACGGACCGTCTCAACAACATGGTCTATGTGCAATTCAATCAAAGGATGTTGTCCAAGAAACAAAGGTTGAAGGATAAGAAGAAAGCCGATACTCTTCTATCCAATGATGCTTCCGAAGCTCAAGGATGGCTATTTGAAGGAGGGGATGATCATGCATTTGCTGTTTTTAGAGATGAGGAGGATGGAGATGAAGGTGTGCATCCGGGTTCGGGGTTATCATATGATGTGATAGGAGAAGCTATGGGAGCACATGAGCAACTTCAAGTCCGTAGGAGTGCAAGGAATGCAAGAGATCTTGAGGAAGAGGAGTTCGACTCCGCGGATGAGGAGATGATTGAGGAGGATGACATTGACTATGAGAGTGATGATTGAGGATGACATTGGAGATGAGATGATAGAATCATGCTATCTATCTTTCTATTATCATTCATGTCTTGTTATTGAACCTATTCATGTTGTTATTTATGTCTAGTACTCTAGTTATGTAATATGTTGGTCATGTGTGAGAGTGTGAGCAACGTTGAGTGTGAGACTATGCCACTATGGAACATATTTATGTCAAATTGTAATATGTCTTGTCTTGTCGGTTTGGTACTGCTAGAATTCTAGATAATTAATATAGCTTGGTTGCTATTTGCTTGCTAATATTTTGATCTTTGTGTGCATGTAGCATTCTTCATTGGAGAAAGAACTTGGACAATTTGGAGAACAAAAGAGAGAAAAACCGAGCCAAAGAAAGGTATTATGACATTATCTCACTTTGCTTCCCTATTTTTCTTCCATATGTTGAGCACTACATGTGAATTTGGTATGTAGCCTTACATAATTCCTATAATTGTACGGTTTCGACATAACGCTTAAGCAGCGCTTTAGCTAGCTTAAGCTTCAATTCCTCTAAGCGGAGCCTCACCGCTCGCTTACCGCTTACCGCTTTTTTGAACGTTGTAATGGAACAAAGAATATCTCAGCAATAAGCAATCATAATTGCAAGTGTAAGTGAAACCCATGTAATCATGATCATGAGAAGAAACACATATGTAGAAGTTCTTATCGTTCAATATTAAATCCAATGTCCTCATAGAAGATCGATGATCAAATTTATGAAAAACAAGTTCAAACCAATCCATAAAATGTGACAACAAAACAGGTTTAAACCATGCTTCAACTGCGCTACTCTGATAATTATGAATATGAGATGGATGGACAACAAATTTATCAATCATATGTCCAATATGTAAGATGCAACTCAAATTGCAAATATAAGTGAAGCACAAATCAGTAGCACAACTAGGTAATAACTTATGGGACACACATAATGGATATGACAAACTAGTTTCTAATGTATCAACTACACCAGAATGTATCACATGATCATGAAAATTATGAACAATCCCATAGCAATAATACATTGGCCTATAGCATAGATTGCTGAAAACAACAATATCATCATACGTGACACAAATTTTATGCACCCAAAATTTATTATTAATACCATAATCACCAATCAACTGAAAGGTTAAATTAGGGACATAAACACTTTTGAACGTACTCAAACATGTGATTTCAGAAATTTTATGCTTAGCATGTGACAAAGACATAGGTGGATCCATTGGAACACAAAACAAAGTATTAACATGATGAATTGTAGCCAAAACTTCATCATTCCTAATAAATTCTATATGATCCAATTCAGAGTTAATTATTAAGTCAGATGGTTCATTTGCATTAACTCTTATTTCAGTGGGCGCACTCGTATAAATAGATGCACTAACATCAATAATAGGTGCACTGAAAACAGTAGCTACTTGGGTTATTTGATCACATGTTAAAGTCAAATCAGCAACATAGTTCTCTAAGATAGGTGGTGTGACCAAAACAACTGGTAACTCAACACATGATGTATGCAAATCCTTGAGAAGCATCTAATCATGTCCCTTATTTCTTGATGAAGTTTAGAGGAAGTAGTAATTGTCTTGGTCGTATCCGGCCTGGTCATGTCCTCATCACCATGTCTTCTACGATTGATGGTGGGACTGTTGCAGCAGGGCGCCATCAGTTTTCATTGACTAGGTGGGTATGTATCGGCTAGGTGGTACGACTGTTGCAGCAGAGTGCCATCTGCTGATGCTTACGCGCATAAAGGGTTGGTTAAGTCATCAAGGTAATCTTAACGGTTAAGCGCCTTGGGGCATAAAGGTTGTTGTTTTTGACATGGAGATGTCACCCAACAACAAGAGTCATATGTGATATGATTAGCAAGTGTTGCTTACCGATCTACCTTGTCTTCTAAGAGTGATGCAAATGTCACTAGTCAACTTGTTCGTTGCGGATCTTGAATCACTAAGTACCGATAGAGGGATGTTGGTTTTAGTGGGAGTAGACCACGTTAAATTGTTTAATGTCTTTTACTCTATCATGGATTTTGTCTTAGTATTTTGCATTTTTTTTCTGTTGTAGATCAATGGCACGTAACAACCAACCCACCCCTTTTGTGTTGCGATCCATTCTTGAAAAGGAAAAGGTAAATGGAACAAACTATTCAGATTGGATCCGAAACCTGAGAATTGTTCTCATGGCTGAGAGAAAGGAAAGTGTTCTGGATACCTCAATCCCAGATGCGCCTCTTGATACTGACACTGCTGCCGTTAGAACTTCCTTTAAGAGAGAATGTGATGAGTCTCTTGAGGTTAGCTGCCTTATGCTTGCATGCATGGAACCCGACCTTCAAAAGCAATTTGGTGGTCAGGAAGCGTATGATATGATCATTGCGCTGAAGGATATGTTCCAGACTCAAGTCAGGACTGAAAGGTTCAATGTCGCTAAGGCTTTTGGTGAATGCAATCTAGCTGAGGGCGGAGCAGTAGGGCCGCACATGATCAAGATGCTTGGTTATGTGCAGACTTTGGACAAACTTGGTTTTCCATTGGACCCTAAGTTGGCCACATATTTCATTTTGGCTTCGCTTCCATCTAGCTATGGGAACTTTGTTTCGAACTACCATATGCATGGGGCGGAGAAGGATCTTAATGAACTTTGTGGGATGCTCAAGACGGCAGAAAATGACATTAAGAAGAGTGCAGGGCATGGCCAAGTGTTGGCTGTGCAGAACATGCCTAGCTTCAAGAAGCAGGGTAAGTCTAAGGGGAAAGGGAAGGCTAAAGATCAGATCTCTAAGCCAAATCCTAAGCCTAAGAACGGACCTAAACCTGACACAGAGTGCTTCTACTGTCATCATACTGGACACTGGAAGAGAAATTGCAGCAAGTACCTTGCTTCAGTGTAGAAGAGTGGAAGTAAGACTTCTAGCTCAGGTACGCTTGTAATTAATGTTATAGATATTTTTCTCGCTGACTCTATTATTGACTCTTGGGTATTTGATACCGGATCAGTTGCTCACATTTGCAAATCGATGAGGGGCTAGTAAGGAGTAGAAGCGTGAGACAAGGAGAAGTTGATATTCGCGTCGGAAATAATGCAAGGGTTGCTGTGTTGTCCGTTGGCGTCTACCGACTGCACCTCCCTTCAGGATTTATTATGGAATCGAATAATTGTTATTACGTTCCTAGTTTTAACTGAAACATTATTTCTCCTTCATGTTTGATGAGAGATGGTTATTCATTTGCGAGTAAAGACAATGGCTGTTTAATCTCCAAGAATGATATGTTTGTGGCTTTTGCTTCCATTGTGAATGGGCTTTTTATTATAAATCCTGCTGATGCTCATAATGATGCGCATGTTTATAACGTAAGTGCTAAAAGGCTACGGCCTAATGATTTGAATCCCACCTATTTTTGGCATTGTCGGTTGGGTCATATAAATGAAAGCGTATGAAGAAACTCCATAATGATGGTCTTCTAACTTCGTTTGATTTTGAATCATACGAGACATGCGAAGCTTGTTTACTTGGCAAGATGACCAAGTCGCCTTTGAACGGTTCTCCTGAGATGGCGACGGACTTATTGGAACTCGTACACTTTGATGTATGCGGACCGATGAGCACGACAGCAAGGGGTGGTTTTCACTACTTCATAACTTTCACTGATGATTTTAGTAGATACAGTTATGTCTACCTAATGAAGCATAAGTCTAAAACTTTTGAAAAGTTCAAAGAGTTCCAAAATGAAGTAGAGAATCAACGTGGCAAGAAAATTAAAGCTCTATGATCCGATCGTGGAGGAGAATATTTGAGTCACGAATTTAACGATCATCTTAAGAGTTGTGGAATTGTTCCTCAACTTACGCCGCCTGGATCGCCTCAAAGGAACGGGGTCTCCGAACAGCGTAATCGAACCTTGTTGGACATGGTTCGGTCAACGATGAGCCAGTAAGATCTTCCATTGTCATTTTGGGGTTTTGCTCTAGAAACAACAGCACTCACACTAAATAGGGTACCGTCTAAATCCGTAGTTAAGACGCCATATGAGATATGGAATGGGAAGAGTCCCAACTTGTCTTTTCTAAAGATTTGGGGTTTTGACGTGTTTGTCAAGCGACTTGTCGGGGGGTTACCCCCGAGTAGGGTAAAGGCAAGTGCTAAAGGCAAGATCAAAGGAGAGGTTTGGCTGAGTAGCTGGCTACCCGGTACTCGCTACCCGGTTGAATGCTATCCGGCCGTACCCGCCAATGGACAGAAGGAAGAATCAAGGAAGTTATTCTCCTCCGAGTAAAGGAAGTGGTCCGAGTAGAGGGAGCGGTTTCCTACTCGGGACAGAAGTCAAAGGAGCCGTTCTGACACAGGATCCCGCGTATCCTGGGTCCGTACTGGTGCACTGTTCATCTGCAGAGCGCGTGCTTATCCGCGCCAGGGTGTCAGCAGGGCGGTGCAGGTTAGGGGGCCTACCCTGTGGCCGTGTCAGTGATAACAGATCGTCTTCTTGGTTTTGCACAACGACTTTCCACACAAGACAAACTAGGAACCAAAGCTGTCAGCGAGAAGCTGGAAGTGTGCAGTGTGCACACTATGTCGACATATGTTTGTACTTTTCCCTCTTGGCTGTATCCGGCAGGGCACCAGTATATAAGGTGCCCTACCCCCTCCTGCGCGGGGGACGCTAAGAGAGGTTGCATGAGTTCACATCCTTGACCTAGATCATCACGTGGGGAGAAGAGTGGCTACTCGGCTGTAGGCAAAAACTGTACTGTGGCTACTCAGTGACACACAAATATAAAGAGAGAAAGGAAGGAGTGGGGGTTTTACCTCCACACGAGGGCCCTGAACCTGGGTAGATCTTGTTGTTTGCAGTGATCGATTCATCCCACACGCGGCTACTCGCTGCGTGATCCCTCCCCGAGCACCTCCAGCGTCCATCGACCCCAAACAATTAGCCATCCTATGGCATCTACCGTGATACCACCACGACAGTTGGCGCCCACCGTGGGGCAACCAGTGGCGCTGGCTGGAGTTCACGTTCGGACGGGATCCATTTCTACTACTGGGGAGCGCGTGGTCTGTGGCCTTGTCCACAGATTCGGCTCTTTCGACTTCGTCATCGACAACGCCGGCGATTTCGGCGGCAGGGCCATGCCAGAGGGCGGCACGGTGCTCTCCTTCGGCTCGCACCTCGTCTACGTCGCCACCACCATCGTCCGCGAGTACCCCGAGCAGTTGCACGTCGCGGAAGATCCCCCTGCTGTCATCGCTGCACGCGGAAAGCCAATTGGCTGTTCTGCGGACAGCGTGGAAGTGATGATGACCGGCCCGGCTATCGCTGCCGGGAAGGGCGCGGCCGCATCCGCGGCAGTCGTTGAGGAGCTTGCTGACACGAGCGAGCTCCCGAGAACGCACAAGCCCTACGACGCGCCTCACAACATCCCGGGCTACATCCCTCCTTCCACGACATCGACGATACCGGCATCCGCCGTGCGAGTAGGCATGCCGCCTCCCACCGAGCTCGAGCTTATGACCATAAGGGCGCAGCTCGACCAGCAGCGCCAGGCGCTGCTCGCCGAGCAGCTGGAACTAGAAAAGGTTAGGCTCGTGCTTAACCTGGACCAGAACAAGTACAACAGAGCTCACGGCTTTACGCCTGTAGTGAGGAGGCCTGCCAAGGCAGGGGCTACGCGCCGCAACCTAGGCACCGAGATGGCAGCAGTTGGTGAAACTGCTGGCCAAGCTGCTAGCCAAAACACCGCCACCACCAGACCCAAATACAGCACCCCCGCCAAAACCCTTAGAGCTGCTGAGGCTGTAGCTGCTGAGTTGCCGCATCTCGCTGGCGACGCGCGCGTTAGGCAGCAGGAGAGGCTCAATGAGCTAGTGCTAGAGGCTGCTAGGCAGAACGAGGAGTTCCGGAAAGACAATCCGGGTGCTGGAGCTTCTCAGGTGGTGCATTCGCATGCGGCTAGATCTAACGATCAGGCCTCATCACTGCATCCCAGCCGTGAGAGGGACCGGAGTGGGCACTCTGGCAGAGACAGGCAGATGCAGGTGTACGACCCGGCTGTCGCCGCGAAACAGCACGCTGTGCCGCGACAGTCCGGTCAAAAACACAACACTGCAGGAGCAGGCTATCAAGCCCATAAAGCTCATAGCCAGGCGCGAAATGGAGATCGACCAGGCCCTTCTCAGCATCAGGTTTCTCAGCCTACTCGGCAGAGACCGCAGCCGCGTGCGATCGCGCCAACCGCCAACCCGGTGGAGCAACCTGCAGTCGTGCAGGTGGACAGATATGATGATGGCTACTCGGCTATGGGGTTGGCTGGCTATGATATCATGGATCGCGTGGGTGAGCGTGTGCTGGAGCCTAGTGATGCCAGGCACAAGCTGGACCGGATTAGCCTATCCGCGCAACTCGAGAGCAAGGGGCCGCCTGGCCCAGAATGCTTTGGCCCACACATCATGACAGAGCCATCCGTGAAGCAGTTCCAGCTCGCTAGGGGGACCAAGTGCTATAACGGCAGCACCAAGCCGGAAGATTGGCTTAATGACTATGTCACAGTCGTGCACATTGCAGGCGGCAACCGGAGATGGGTCGTGCGGTACATCCCGCAGATGCTAGAAGGACCAGCAAGAACTTGGCTCAACAACCTGCCCAAGCACAGCATCAACTACTGGCTTGACTTCGCGGAGGCCTTTGTCAGCAACTTCACCAGCACCTACCAGAGGCCGAATAGGCCGCAACAGCTATCCGCTTGCAGGCAGCGGGAAGAGGAGACGGACCGAGAGTATCTTACTCGGTGGAGTACTCTGAGGAACACCTGTGAAGGTGTGAACGAGGCCCAGGCCATCACTTGGTTTGCGCAAGGCTGCAGGCATGGCAGCATGTTGTGGCAAAGGCTGCAGAGAGAGATGCCGAGTACTCTCGCCGAGACCATCCGAATTGCGGATCAGTACGCACTCGGGGACCCAACTCAGCCTCTTCTTGATGCTGCTGAGCCGAGAAGGAACTACAAGAACAACAAGCGCAATGATTTCCGCAACAAGTGCAGAGGTGACCGGATTGATGCCCGGTACGATCCTGAGGAGGTGAATGCTGTGGCTACCGGAGCTGGGAGTAGCCAGAGGCCAAAAACTTTTGGAGCCCAGTACGGGCAGAACCAGAATCAGGGCCAGGGCATCAAGAAGTCGTACAATGCTCCCCAGCAGGGTAGCGGCAACTCGGGTCCTGTTCAGAACTTTGTCTTCAAGGACATAAAGGATGGCCCATGCAGCATCCATACTCGGCATCCCGCTAGACCCGCCAACCACACTACTCGGCAGTGCAGTTGGTGGGAAGAGATCAAGAATGAGGGCCTGCCTCCTCCTCCTCCTCTGCCAGCTGCGAATGCCAACGTGCAGCCTGCTCGCGCACCGGCTGCTCGGCCTCCAGCTTTCCCGATAAGAGAGAACGTGAACCAGGTGGCTTTAGGAGCCAACCGCTACTTCAACAATGATGGATACCGCAACAACAACGACCGCAACCACAACAACAATAGAGGTAACAACAACAGAGGCAACAACAACAATGGTAACAATGGCGATGGAGGCCGCAACCAGTACCAGGAGCATCACGAGAGCTACATGATCTTCACCTCTGAGCCCGTCGACAAGCAGTCTCAGCACAGGCGTGCCATGGAAGTCAATGTTGTGATCCCAGCTGTTCCTCACTACATGCACTGGTGCAACCAAGAGATCACGTGGTCCAGAGCAGATCATCCTAAGGTGATGCCCAACCCGGGTAGCTACGCCTTGGTGGTGGATCCCACCTTCTTGGGTCCTGAGAAGAACGTGAGGTTCAGCAAGGTACTGATCGACAACGGCAACAGCATCAACATTGTGTACAGAGACACGCTTGCGAAGCTCGGTATGGCCGAGAACATGCTGCTACCTAGCAAGACCACTTTCCACGGCATTGTGCCGGGAGTTTCTTGTTCTCCAATTGGCCGAGTGTGGATAGACGTTCTATTCGGCACCAGGGAAAAATACCGCAGAGAGAGCCTGCAGTTCGAGGTAGTTGATCACCAGAGCCCTTATCACGCCCTACTCGGCAGGCCTGCTCTGAGCAAGTTCATGGCCTCTACTCATGCTGCATATTTGAAGATGAAGATCCCTGGTCCCAATGGCGTGATCACCATCTCTGGTGATTACAAGAAGTCTATGGAATGTGCCTCTGCTGGTTCTCAGTTGGCGGAGTCTATGGTGATTGCTGCCGAGAAGAAGAAGATGTACGAGGTGGTGGCTATGGCGCAGTCCGCACAAGGTGGTGCGCCTGGCATGCCGAGTTCCCAGCACGGGACGGCGTTCCAGGCATCCCAGGAGACGAAGAAGATCCAGGTCGACCCTGAGTTCCCCAACCGTGTTGCCATCATTGGCTCAGGGTTGGGGGAGAAATAGGAAAGCGAGCTCATCCACTTCCTCCGTGAGAATCGGGACGTGTTCGCCTGGTCCAATGAGGATCTACCAGGTGTCCCGAGGGAGTTGGTTGAGCATTCGCTACATGTGCGTCCTGACGCCAAACCAGTGAAGCAGGCTGTGCGCCGCTTCGGAGATGAGAGAAGGAAGGCCATCGGTGATCAGATCACCAAGCTGCTGATAAGCAATTTCATCATGGAGGTGTTGCATCCGGATTGGCTAGCCAACCCGGTCATGGTTGAGAAGAAAAAGGAGGACCCCAAGGCTGCTACCGCATGACGCATGTGCGTCGACTACACCGACTTGAACAAGGCCTGCCCCAAGGATCCTTTTCCGCTACCCCGCATCGATCAGGTGATCGATTCCACTGCTGGTTGTGAGCTCTTGTCTTTCATAGATGCCTACTCTGGTTTTCATCAGATAGCTCTCAACCCTGCTGATCAAATAAAGACTGCTTTCATTACCCCGTACGGGGCTTATTGCTATCGTGTCATGTGCTTTGGGTTGCGGAATGCGGGTGCTACTTATCAGAGATGCATGCAAAAATGCTTGCATGACCAACTCGGCAAAAATGTGCAGGTGTACGTAGATGACATTGTCATCAAAACGAATAAAACACATACTCTGCTTAGTGACCTTGAGGAAACTTTTGCTAATTTGCGCAAGTATAAGATGAAGCTGAACCCGAGTAAATGCACCTTTGGCGTCCCGGCTGGCAAGCTACTCGGCTTCTTCGTATCCAGTCGGGGCATTGAGGCCAATCCTTCAAAGATAAAAGATATTGAGAGCATGTCTTTGCCGAGATCCCTGAAGGATGTGCAAAAATTCACTGGTTGCTTGGCATCTCTGAGTCGTTTCTTGGGCAGAATGGGCGAGAAGTCCCTGCCTTTGTATCAATTGATGAAGAAAAGCGACAAGTTCGTCTGGACACCGCAAGCTGATGTGGCATTCAAAGAGCTGAAGGCAATGCTGGGTAGCGCTCCCATCTTGGCTAGTCCGCTACCCAAGGAGCCAATGCTGCTATACATTGCCGCTACCAACCGGGTAGTAATCGTGGTGATTGTGGTGGAGCGAGAAGAGGAAGGCAAAAGTGTGCAGCGACGAGTGTATTATCTCAGCGAGGTGCTGTCCAGCTCCAAACAGAACTACCCACACTACCAGAAGATGACTTATGGCGTGCACCTGGGCGCCAAGAAGCTGAAGCACTGTTTCCAGGAACATCCCGTCACCGTGGTGAGTTCAGCTCCCATCTCGGATATCATGGGCAACAAGGAAGCAAGTGGCAGAGTAGCCAAGTGGGCAATCGAGCTGGCCGCGTACGCTCCCGCGTATGCGAGAAGAGAAGCCATCAAGTCTCAGATTCTGGCGGAATTTCTTGTGGATTGGGCTGAGGTGCAGTATGAGCCTCCTACTCCGGTATCCAACTACCGGAAGATGCACTTTGATGGCTCCAAAATGAAGGAAGGCCTTGGCGCTGGCGTAGTGCTTACGTCACCCAAGAGAGATCAACTCAAATACGTGTTGCAAATCCACTTCAAGGCATCTAACAATGTTGCAGAGTATGAGGCCGTGGTGCATGGCTTGAAGGTAGCAAAGGAAGTTGGTGTGGAGCGCATCATATGCTATGGCGACTCGGATCTGGTTGTGCAGCAAGTTTCTGGTACTTGGGATGCTTTGGATGCCAACATGGCATCATACCGCTTCCTGGTCCAAACCATGACGGGATTCTTTGAAGGCTGCGAGTTCCAACACATCCACCGAGCAGAAAATGAGGCAGCTGATGAGCTGTCCAAGTTGGGGTCTTCTCGGCAGTACATCCCGGTCGGGATTGCCTTGGAGCATTAGAGAAAGCTATCCATCAAGACATCCCCCAACTCGGAGTCAATTTTCGTTCCTTCTGTGCCTAATGAAGAAGCTGTTCCCATGGAGATTGACTGGGAGGGTGCCAAAGAGGACCCGGGGACTGCAGTCTCCATCCCGGGGACTGGCGCCTGCAACCCGGGGACTGCCCCTCCTTACTCGGGGACTGCCCCTCCTTACTCGGGGACTGCCCCTCTCAACTCGGGGACTGTCGCGTTCCTTGAGGAAGTCCTTGCGAACCGTTCGGGGCTGCAGAGAGTTAACCCCAACTCAGAAAAAGACGCAGTGCTGGCTGTTCCGATGGAAGTGGACGAACCAGTGTTTCCCGCACGGGAAACACCGAGTTGGGCTATGCCCATATTATCCTTTCTAAAGGACGGTACCCTGCCAGATGATGAGGTTACCGCAACGCAAATTCAGAGAAGATCCAAGGGCTACACCATCTTCAGAGAAGTGCTGCATAAAAGAAGTCCCACTGGCGTGTTGCAACGCTGTGTGGAACCGGAAGAAGGAGAAGACATTCTGGTGGAGATACATCAAGGAGAATGCGGGCATCACGCCTCTTCTCGAGCTCTAGTCAAGAAGGCTTTTCGGCATGGCTTATTCTGGCTCACTGCTTTGAAGCAAGCTGAAGATATTGTGAGGAAGTGCAACGGCTGCCAGAGATTCGCAAGTAAGATCCACATGCCTGCTTCCGAGTTGAAAACCATTCCCATTACTTGTCCATTTGTTGTTTGGTGTCTGGATATGGTTGGTCCCTTCAAACCGGCTAGAGGCAACATGACTCACATCTTGGTCATGGTTGATAAGTTCACCAAGTGGATTGAAGTGAAGCCTATTCGGAAATGTGATGGAGCCACTGCTGTGAGTTTCCTGAAGGATGTGATCCTGAGATACGGCTACCCGCACAGCATCATCACGGATAACGACACGAATTTTGCTGAGGGTGCCATGGTGAGATTCTGCAGAGATAAGCACATCCGACTAGATGTCGCGTCTGTCGCGCATCCCGCCTCCAATGGGCAGGTGGAAAGAGCAAATGGCATGGTGCTTTCAGGCATAAAGCCAAGGCTGATTGAGCCGCTGCTGAAAACATCGGGGTGTTGGTTAGACGAGTTGCCAGCGGTGTTGTGGAGTCTAAGGACTACCCCTAACCGGTCAACCGGCTACACACCATTCTTCTTGGTTTATGGGGCTGAGGCCGTGTTGCCAATTGACCTAGAGCATGACTCCCCCCGAGTAACCCTCTACACTGAGGCGGAGGCGAGAGAAGCTCGAGAAGATGACGTTGACCTGCTAGAAGAAGCAAGAGAGCTTACTCTGTCACGATCAGCTGTATACCAGCAAAACTTGAGGCGTTATCATAGCCGGAAAGTGAACCCAAGGGTTTTCCGAGAAGGAGACATGGTGATTAGACTCGTGCAGCGCACAGCCGGGATGCACAAGCTATCTCCTCCATGGGAAGGGCCATTCACTGTGAGCAAGGCTTTACACAATGATGCCTATTACCTTGTTGACGCACAGCCATCCCAGAAGAACAGGCCGGATAAAGCTGGAGAGGAATCTAAGCGCCCCTGGAATGTAGCTCTACTCCGTCGCTTTCATTCGTGAGCAAAAATGTGTATGTGCTCTCTTATCCGAGTTAAAACTCTACGCTGCAATCTGAAATTGAACTCGGGGACTGCCCTCGTCCAAACTTGCTCTGTGTGGTTTCTATTCTGCTTTACTTTGTCTATTCAGTTTAAACACTTAGAATTTCAAAAAGCATACAAAGTAGTGTGTTTAAACTCACCGGACACTCTGCGACTCTGCTGATGTCCGCAACCCGGCTTCATGGCAAGCCAGAGAACAAGCCAACGAGTCAATGAACACATGAAAAATTGCAAAGGAAAGGAAGCGTGTGGCAACCGAATAGAGTGCTTTTTGCTGTTTTTTCTTTCCGGCTGAGTGGTGGGCAGCGTTACTATGAATGTTTCTAAGTGGCTAAGTATTTGAAACTCCAACTTTAAACTCTTGTGACTCGACTACCAAAAAAGCAACAAGTTGCAGGTAAGAGCTGAGATAAAAAGGAAGAGTGGATAAAAAATGCAACTCGGGGACTTGCATGATAACGCAACCCGGCATCGAGCCAGAATTGCTCAAATACTAAGTATAAAACATCAAACTAGAATAAAAACTGAGTAGCAACGGAAAAGATAATTGTTTGATACATATGCACCCGGCATCCCGGGGATTTGATAAAAAGTTCTGGAGCATAAGTGTTTGCAGGGGATCACTAGTTGGAGGTAGCAGTGTTGTCCAGGTTGGCATTGGCAGCATCGGCTTCGGTGTTGGCGGTGGCTTGCTCAGAGGTGGCAGTGGCCACCGAGATGGGATCGGTAGCTGAGGTGGAGGCAGCAGACTGTGTGCGGAGTAGCGTCGTGTCATCGAGTGCCGCGCCAGAAGACGAGCCCAGCTCAGATTCTCGTACCAGCTGCAGATGAAGAGGAGTAGCATATCGGCGCCTGCCCGAGCTGCGGGCGCACGCCATTTCTTCAATTCGGCCTTGACACCGTTGAGCTTCTCGGAGAGCGCTTGGATGGTCGCTGGCGCAGGGTCTTGAGGCCAGAACAGAGCGTGAAGCTTGAAGGCTGTGGACACCAAGTCGGTGCCCAAGCCCCTAAGATGTTGGAGCTGTGACTGCATGCTCATGAGATTGTCCTCAATTGAGGACTTGGTGTCCGTGGGCAGTCCTTTCTCAGCTCGAATCTTTTGCGCCTTAGCCAGGGCAGGTGTGCAAGCCGAGCAGAGGTCAGGGAAGATTTCTGAAAATGCTATCAGAAAGGATTAGAAACGGAGGAAGGAAAGAGATGCAGATCAAGCCAAACAGAAAGAGAAGGGAACAGGCAGGTGTAGAGAAGCGTGAACTTACTGTTAAGTTCGCAGAGTAGCGCTTCCAGCTTTCTCCTCCAAGCCTCCTCATCCGCAACATGCTTCTCTTCAACTTTCCGAAAGTTGGCCAGCTGGAGCATGAGGTCCACGTTGCTCTTCTTCAGCACCTCGTTTTCCAACTCGAGGGCCCTCTCCTTGGCCTTGGCTGCTGCCTTGATTTTGTCCTTCTCGGCAGCTTGATCTATAGCATCCTGGAGGGCAGCCCTCAATTGGACTTGCAGCTGTTCCAACTCGGTATCGTGCTTGTCCTTGAGCTCCGTTGCTTGGCTCTCCAGCTGCTGCTTCACCTCTGCAGGCTTCAGGCAATCAAGATGCTCCTCACGGAACTTCTTGTACTCTTCTGTGGAAACAAACAACACGGTGAACAGAGTAACCAAGAGAAAGGAGAGAAACAAGCGAGAAGACGGCAACTCACCTTCCAGCTCCTTGATTTTGCTCTCGGCGGAGGCAGTGAAGACGTGGCAGTGCTGGTGCTGCTCCTGCAGCTCTTTGAGTTTGTCTGCGGAGTAAACAGAGTTAGAGCAAAGAGCAAATCCGGGCGTAAACACAAAACGCACTAACCGAATAGCTAAAGGCTTACCTTCCAGTGCAGAGAGTTGAAGGGCACGATCCACTGCCGCCTGCTCCGTCTTAGCGTCAGTCTTGCGCTCCTTCTCCAGGGACTCAATGCGCCTCCTCGCGATGCTATGATTCCAGAGCAGCCGCCGGAACAGATTTGTCCTCTTCATGAGGCTATTCTGTGAAAAAGAAAGAAAAGGAGTTAGACAGTTTTTTGAAGATTTGGCCCGAGAAGACGGCAACTCGGTTGAGTACCCGTCTACTCGGCACGAATCTCGGGGACTGGATAGTGGTTAAGGAGGAAAAGAAGAACAGAAGAGAAGAAACCGCAACTCGGAACAAGCAAAAGAAACTTACAGCATATGTCTGCTCGATGTCTTTAGCGGCCTTACGGTGAACGTATAGCTTCGCGGCCAGGGTGCTGGTAGTGGAGGAGATGGTCATGGGAGTGTAGCCCATGTCAGCTTTGTTCCAATCAATGCGCCAGTGGTCCAGTGGGCCCACGGTCATGCCGTCCCAAGTCTTGTTGCCATGGACGGCGCTTTCCCACACCTGGTCGATGAAGCCTACTCGGTCAATCATCTGCTCGAGCCCCTCGAAGTGCACCTCAGTCTCCTGGACCTCGCGGGAGTAGATCGAAAGGGCCTTCTTCTTATCCGGCAATTTGGAATCTACCGCTTTGGCCTGGGCGCCCTTCGTAAGGGCGATCGGTTGCTCGGTCTTGTTCAATTTGATGCCGTGCTACTTGGCCATCTGCACCATGTAGGGCAAGTAACAGGGCTGCTCCTGAGTGCTCGATCCCTCGCCTGCGCCAGCAGAACTGCCAGAAGCGCCAATTGTGAGCTGCGCGCTCTTCGCAGCAGCCTTCCCGGTTGATTTCGGCGGCGGCATCATAGCTGAATCCAGCGTAGCGTTGCGCGGTGGATTCCTGCGGACTGGGGCGTCAGACGGGACGGCTTTCTTGGGAGGAGGGCTCGACGTGGTCTTCTGTGTGCTCTGCTTAGCTAGAGGGCTTGGTGCAGTCTTGGTCTTCTTTGGTGGTCGTGGAGGGCTTGGTGCAGAAGGAGAAGTAGCCCGCTGGGTAGGCGGCACAGGGGGCCGGATACCCGGCGCAGCATCCGGCTGCGCTTGGCCCTGCGGGTCTTGCTCCACCGCAGTCGTCTCAACCCGCTGCTCGGCAGCGGGATCTTGTAGTACATCTTCTGGTATTTCTACCCGCGGCTGGGCCGCGGGGTCATCTTGGACAGCAGCTTCATTTTCCGGCTGCTCTAGGTTCTCGTCCTGCCGCTCAAGGACGACATGATCTTTGTGCTCAGTGTCTTGATTGGTATTTTCCCCAGCTGAGGCAACTGGGGGAGAAGAGGGCGTCTCATCATAAGCGGCATCCTGCGCGCTCTGATCCGCGCGGGCCTGCTGCTCCAAGTCCATGTCTTGGGCACCAGCGCCCATGTCCCCGGCGTTGGTGCCTTCTTCTTCTTCCTTCACGGGAGAGGGTGCACGTGTCCCATCCCGTGCTGCTGGCTCATCCTCGTCCGCGGAAAGATCAATGAGAGCCTCGAGGTCGATGGCTGATCTTTTCTTGGAGGTGGCGGGAGCCGCAGCAGCATCGGCATTCAAAGGATCACTGAAGGAGAAAGAGAGTTCAGAAAAAGAGAGGGGGAAGAGAACACCGAGAAGCAGCAGCAGAGTATAATGTAGAAGGAAGTTACTTACCCCTTGCGGGTGGGGAGTTGCCTTTTGGCGACGGCAACCTTCTTCTTCTTCTCGGCCTTCTTGGTTTTCTTGGCGGGAGGCTCTTGGGCACCGCTACCCGTCCTCTTCCGAGTAGTAGGAGCAACTACAGAGATAGGATCGACGTCGAGGGCATCCTCGTCTTCCTCGTCCGCCTCGGGGTCATCTGCAGAGTAGAGGAGAAAAGGGGTTGAGAAGCGGAAAGGAAAGGGGATTGCGCTACTCGCAACTAGAGAGGCGAACTCAGTCACCTTCTTCTTCATCCTCGGACCAATCCCGAATGGACGCATCAACGTGATGCTTACCCGGCTGTTCGGCGTGAGGGATACAGAGGGTGTCCTGGGTATCATAGGCAGTCTCATCGTCCTCTTCTCGGTCACTGCTCCAGTTGGCCTCAAAGCGCTCCTCATCTTCAACAACTTGGCGATCGATATGATGGAAAGACAAGCAAGTGGTGCAAATCAATTGAGTACAAGGCTGAGGGGCTCTACCCGGTACAAGATGCAAACACAAAGCATATAAATCCAGAAAATCCTATTCAGAGTAGCATGCAAACACAAAGCATATCAGGCTAAGGTTCTCTACTCGACGGGGCGTGCAAACACAAAGCACATAAAGCCAACTAAGATGCTCCGGGTGTGCTACTCAACATGGCGTGCAAACACAAAGCACTTAAGGCCTGCAGGGTATTTGAGGTGTTCTACTCGGTATCAAGGTACAGAGACAGAAAAGAGAGGGCTAACCTGTTCGATGCGCTTAGTACGGCTATACGGCACAAAGCCGTATTGCCAGGTGTCGGTGAGTCCGGTCTTCATGATGGATCTCACCCAGACGGCGACATCAGCAGTGCTAAGCTCGAAGGTGGTGGTCCTCGTGCAATCCCGGCTGCCTCCCATGTGGCACATCTTGTGGGTGCGGCGTTGAAGCGGGAGCACCCGACGTGAGATCCAACACGCGATGGGATCATCGCGTTTGAATCCCAACTCCGTCAGCTCGGCGAGGCGCGTCTCGATCTGAAGGATTTCGTCATGGTTCTTCGGCTTGTATCCCCAATTTTGCTGGGTTGGCGGCGTGTTCGTCCACTTGGGGAGATTTATCCGATCCGTGATTGGCGCTCCCTCTTCGGCAGGAACGTTCTTAACGTAAAGGAAGGAGCGCTGCCACTTACGTACCGTGTCGAGCCCCTTGATGCGCGGGTGGCTGCCGGCGGTGCGCTGCAGCATCATCGCGCTTCCTGTCTTCGTCATGCTGCGGGAGCTCTCCGTGCTTCCAGGCTTGGGGACGCTCTGCTTCCGGAAGAAGAAGTAGCGCGCCCAGGTATGCACCATTGGGCGCACGCCCAGGAACGCCTCGCAGACCACGGCGTGGTATGCGAGCATCACCACGGCGTTAGGAGGTAGGTGGTGCGGCTGCAGCCCGAAGTGGTTGATGAACTCCCTGAAGAAGTTCGACGCCGAGAGGCCGAATCCCCGCTTGAAATGCGCGAGGAAGACGACGAACTCGCCTCCTGTGGTGCGGGGACGATTTCGCCGTCCGGCTTCCGGCACTGCACGCCGGGAGGCACGCGGCGGGTATTGACCAACCAGCTGCAATCTTCCGTCGTGACGTCGGATCCCTCCCATCCGGCGCGAGCGTCGTCATCGCGAGCCATGGGGAAGAGACGATTTGGTGGAAGTTTCGCGGAGATTTGGTGGAGGAGTTTCTAGCCTTACAGCGTCGCACGGAGCAGCGGCACGGCAAAGGTGCGCGGCGGCGGAGTGCTCTGCGGCGGCGGAAAGGCGAAGGGGCAAGAGATGAATGCGAGCAGGAAAGAGAAGGAGGAGTTACCGAGGGGGTATTTATCTCTCTCCCCTCGGGTTGCTGTTACCAGCGGAGTTAGTGGGATCAGTTGTGCGTGGAGATCGTGCGACGTGGGATGCGAGCCGGTTAAAAACGCACACATCGCAGGTTGCACGCGTAACGGGCGCAATTGATCCCACGTCGAGATCGTGGACTAATAACTGCAGTTGATGTGACCTAACGAGCCGGTGGGCCCAGGTCGTAGTGATGGGCGCGTGGCCTGTCATATCCCAGGCACCGAGGCGTCGGGGGTGCGAGGGCGTGACACGTGCCCAGTGGTGATGCGGAGAGATGGATTTGCTCTGCCACGCTGAGATTCTGTTCAGGATTTCACAAAGTCATTTTACTCGGCGAGAGGGAAGAGAAATGCTGCTACTCGGAAAGGAAGAGACTCAAGCAAGAAGTGTAGGCTACTCAGAGATGCTACTCGGCATCTCATGGTTCGAAGGCAAGGTTTGTTTTAAGCTGGAAGAGCCCAGTGAACAAGTTCGCAGGACTCTACCAGCTTCGGGGACTGATGTCGGGGGGTTACCCCCGAGTAGGGTAAAGGCAAGTGCTAAAGGCAAGATCAAAGGAGAGGTTTGGCTGAGTAGCTGGCTACCCGGTACTCGCTACCCGGTTGACTGCTATCCGGCCGTAACTGCCAATGGACAGAAGGAAGAATCAAGGAAGTTATTCTCCTCCGAGTAAAGGAAGTGGTCCGAGTAGAGGGAGCGGTTTCCTACTCGGGCCAGAAGTCAAAGGAGCCGTTCTGACACAGGATCCTGCGTATCCTGGGTCCGTACTGGTGCACTGTTCATCTGCAGAGCGCGTGCTTATCCGTGCCAGGGTGTCAGCAGGGCGGTGCAGGTTAGGGGGCCTACCCTGTGGCCGTGTCAGTGATAACAGATCGTCTTCTTGGTTTTGCACAACGACTTTCCACACAAGACAAACTAGGAAGCCAAATCTGTCAGTGAGAAGCTGGAAGTGTGCAGTGTGCACACTATGTAGACATCTGTTTGTACTTTTCCCTCTTGGCTGTATCCGGCAGGGCACCAGTATATAAGGTGCCCTACCCCCTCCTGCGCGGGGGACGCTAAGAGAGGTTGCATGAGTTCACATCCTTGACCTAGATCATCACGTGGGAAGAAGAGTGGCTACTCGGCTGTAGGCAAAAACTGTACTGTGGCTACTCGGTGACACACAAATATAAAGAGAGAAAGGCAGGAGTAGGGGTTTTACCTCCACACGAGGGCCCTGAACCTGGGTAGATCTTGTTGTTTGCAGTGATCGATTCATCCCACACGCGGCTACTCGCTGCGTGATCCCTCCCCGAGCACCTCCAGCGTCCATCGACCCCAAATAATTAGCCATCCTATGGCATCTGCCGTGATACCACCACGACACGACTTCAGTCGGACAAGCTCACACCCAAGTCGGATAAATGCATTTTCGTGGGATATCCAAAGGAAACATTTGGGTATTACTTCTACAACCGAGAAGAGGGCAAAGTGTTTGTCGCTCGGAATGGTGTTTTCTTAGAGAAAGAGTTTCTCACAAAGGAGAAAAGTGGAAGAATGGTGCAGCTTGATGAAGTTCAAGATGAGCCTACCGGGGAGGACTCAACGAGTGATGTTGTAATGGCAGAACAAGTTGAAGAAGCCGTGGCAATAGAAGCACCACCACCACAAAGGTCGGAAAGGCTCTGTAACTCGCGAGAGATATTATTGTTAGACAATGATGAGCCTACGACCTATACGTAAGCAATGATGGACCCAGACTCCGAGAAGGCAAATTGGCATGAGATCCGAAATAGATTCCATTCGTGACAATCAAGTTTGGAACTTGGTTGATCTGCCTGATGGTCATAAGACCATAGAGTGCAAATGGATCTATAAGAGAAAGATTGATATGGACGGAAATGTTCATGTCCATAAAGCTCGACTTGTCGCAAAAGGTTTTCGGCAAGTTCAAGGAGTTGACTACGCCGAGACCTTCTCTCCCGTAGTGATGCTTAAATCTATTCGGATAATTCTAGCTATTGCTGCATATTTCGACTATGAGATATGGCAAATGGACGCCAAGACGGCTTTCCTAAATGGAAACCTAACCGAGGACGTGTATATGATGCAGCCCGAGGGTTTTGTCGATCCTAAAAATGCTAGAAAGGTATATGCAAGCTTCAGAAATCTATTTATGGGTTGAAGCAAGCATCTCGGAGTTGGAACATTCGGTTTGATGAGGTAGTCAAAGGTTTTGGCTTTATCAAAAACAAATCAGAGTCTTGTGTTTACAAGAAAGAAAGTGGGAGCTCACTCGTATTTCTAATCTTATATGTGGATGACATACTACTGATTGGAAATGACATTCCTATGCTCGAGTCCATTAAGACCTCATTGAAAAATAGTTTTTCCATGAAGGACTTAGGGGAAGCGGCATACATTCTGGGTATTAAGATCTATAGAGATAGATCAAAGAGGCTAAAAGGATTAAGGCAGAGTACTTACATTGACAAAGTGCTAAAACGATTCGGCATGGAAGAGGCAAATAAAGGGTTCTTGCCCATGTAACATGGCATAAATCTTAGTAAGACTCAGTGTCCTTCGACAACTGATGAGCGAGAGCGCATGAGTAGGATTCCATATGCTTCGGCAATTGGGTCTATCATGTATGCAATGATATGTACTCGCCCAGATGTCTCATATGCTCTAAGTGCTACGAGCATGTACCAAGCTGATCCCGGTGAGAGTCACTGGACAGCGGTAAAGAATATCCTTAAGTACTTGAGAAGAACTAAGGATATGTTCCTAGTTTACGGAGGCGAGGAGGAGCTCGTTGTAAATGGTTACACCGATGCTAGTTTCCAAACCGATATGGATGATTCCAAATTGCAATCGGGCTATGTGTTCACGTTGAACGGTGGAGCGGTTAGCTGGAAGAGTTCCAAGTAGGGCACGGTTGCTCATTCTACAATGGAGGCCGAGTACATCGCGGCAGCTGAAGCCGGCATGAAAAGTGTTTGGATGAAGCCGTTCATTTCTGATCTAGGTGTTGTCCCTAGTGCGTCCAATCCATTGGATCTCTACTATGATAATAGTGGGACCATTGTGATAGCCAAGGAGTCACCAGAAAACCAAACACTTTATGCGGCGTTATCATCTCATTCGACAGTTCATCGAACGAGGAGAAGTAAGCTTATGCAAAATACATACGGATCTGAATGTTGCTGATCCTTTGACAAAACCTCTCCCCAAGCCTAAGCATGAGGCGCACACAAGAGCTATGGGTATTAGAAATCTTCTAGATTGACTCTAGGGAAAGTGGGATACTGTTGGAGATATGTCCGAGAGGCAATCATAGAGATGATGATATATCTATGTATCCATGATTTGTAATAATGTGCCTTCAATAATATCTTTGTATTGATTGGCAAGTATGTGACTTGTTTGTGAAACTCTTTACTTACATGGTTATTCTAAATATGTCCCTAGTCGGAGTTCATGTGAGGACACACCTGAACATTAGACTAGCACATGTATTGGTTGATGGCTATATTTCACAAGTCATAGACATGGTGATGTCAAACTAATAATGTGAACTCATGTTACGAACATGGTGTTGGACTGACCCAACTTGAGACATTACAACAATGCTAATAGTTCTCTCTCTACACATTGTGTTTGTTTTGTCCTTAGACCTGAGATTGTCGCATATTCTTGCGATGTGAATCGACCTACTTTGGGGATATCAAACGCTACACCGTGACAGGGTAGTTATAAAGGTAGCTTTCGGGTTTGTCACGAAGCATGTTGCAAGGCATGGTCAGTCAAGATGGGATTTGCCCCTCTCTTCACTAGAGAGAGATATTTCTCTGGGCCCCTCGAGTGATCGGATCCAGAAATGCATGGCCATGCTGAATAAGGTTAATAGTTGACCTGGAAAGGGATTCCGATTCAGAAGATCGAGAAAGATTGATCAGCTAAGAGCATGATCAAATATCGTGAGGCAAAAGGAATAGCATAAACATGTGATGGTTCATCCGATGTGATCTTTATGCACGTTTGGGAGTTGGCACGTTTTGCTAGAAGCCGCTACCAACTATTGGTCGATTAGGTGTACTCGTGTCACGTCTAAACGTGCGTGAACCTATAGGGTCACACACTTAAGGCAGAAGAAGCAGAATTCGGATTGGATCCGAAATGGGCTGGAAATGGACTCTAGAGTGGGTTGTTTTAGTGGAAGCCTATTATGGGGACGTCTATATAAAGGAGAGGAGGTTGTGTGTTTTAGGGTTGCTAATTCCGCACCACATTCCACCACAGCCACCGTCTCTCCACGCCCCTGCCTCCCGCGTGGACCTAGTAGTACGGCGAGCGGTGCTTCCACGCCGCACGTGTGGATACCGATAGAGGTGATGCATCTATAGCACTTGGACGAGCCACCAAGAGGAGCTGTTCGTGGGAGCGGTGGGATCTGGAGGATTCGTACGACTACCCTGCCCCGATCCGCTTCACCGAGATCGGCACAACGCGTCTAGTGGTAATCTCGTGATCTATATCTTGCAGCAGATCTTGGTTGACGCGGTAGAAATTTTGATCTGCGCTAGTGTAGCCTACCCCGTTTTCCTACAAGTATATCTTCTCTAGTCCGAAGAAGTGCTTCAGTATCTTTGGGTCTCTTTATAGTCGGTCTCGTAAACAACATTGTGGAAGGGGCGTGTGGATCGGATCCACACGGGGGTAATGGTTATGAATAAGTTTAGATTGAGGCTCTGGGCATTTTCGTAATATCTGTGTTTCAAACACCACAAAATGTCAATGTAGCAATGTGAATAATGATGCATTGTGGAAGCGTAGGTTACTTAACAGTCTGTTTTATAGATATTACAATCACGATAAAAGATGCATAACTAACGTTAGGAACGTCTAACATTGTTTTGTAGGAAACGTGATGTGGTATAGTCTCAAACTTTAGAATTTTGAGATGATTTACCTAACACTATTTTGTAGCTAGCAAACCATCCTAAACCCGATCATGACGATGGTGGGAAAGGAAAAGAATTGCACTTGTCGTGACCTCGACATGGCACCGCCAACGCAGGATCCATTGGAGATGAAGGAGGACTATACTACATCACTAGTTTAACTTGTGCTTGTTTTATTATATTTTCTTTATGTCCCTTTGATTGTGCAGTCGATGTGATTATTATGGTGATTGCTTATTAAATATCAAGGTAGATCATGATCTTCCAACTGAAGCATCGTAAAACCAATGGGGGTTCGCGTTCATCACTTGTATCCAAGGGTCAACGTGTTCTTATGATTGGGAGGCGGACATCAAGCTGATCCATGTTGATGACTTGTATCCTAGGGTCAACATGACATCACTTGATGCAGCAGGATCAACTGGTTGTCTTGACGTTCACGCATGATAGTCATGAGCTCGGAGCACACACGCCGAAATGTGAAGCAGAAATCATGGTGGTAGTGATTGACAAGTTGGCCTACCCGTTGATATTATAATCTTGAGATGTATCCATCCTTGGTTATAAGTTGAGCGTGTATTCTGTAATACATTAAATTCTGGTCACGAGGAATATCAGATTTAGTGGGAGCACATAGTTGATTATTTTAAAAAGTGTTTAGAAAATAATTATTAACATGTCTAAGTGAACTATTAAATTGTTGTAGATCCATGGCTTGTAACACACCCGCTATTAAACTTGGTCCACTACTTGAGAAGAAAACACTTGCTGCCAATGGAAGTAACTATGAGGATTGGGTCTGTGCCCTGAGAATTGTTCTCACGGGTATCAAGAAAGGGTATGTCCTCAATGCTCCTCTTCCAGAGGATCTCGATGATGACACTTCTGATGCAGAAAAGGATGCACACACCTTGATGAGTGATGATGCAATAGATGTTCAATGTCTCATGCTGATATGTATGGATCCTGAGTTGCAGAAACGATTCGATCAAACATCCATGTATGACATGATCGTTGCACTCGCGGCCATGTACCACACACAAGCAAAGACTGAACATTATGAAATAACTAAGGATTTGTGGTCATGTCACATGGAAGAAGGAAGCTCAGTGAGCAAGTATGTAATCAAGATTTTTGGTTACAGGACTAGGCTTGAAGCTTTCAGATTTCCAATCCTGACTGAGTTATGTACATATTTGGTGTTGGCTTCACTCCCACCGTCTTGCAACAGTTTCATCATGAATTACAACATGAATGGGAAGGAGAAAACACCAAATGATCTCCTTGCTATGCTGAGAACTGCTGAGACTGGTGTGATAAGGGAAACAATCAAGTATTGATGGTTTCCAAGACTACACCATGCAAGAAAAAAGAGAGCAGAAAGGGCAAAAGTGCTAAGGCACAAAATAAGCCCAAGTTTTCTACACAGAGTAAGTGTGAATGTTTTTTCTGTAAAAATAAAGGACATTAGAAGAGGAACTCTAAAAGCTACCTCAAGAAAAAGGAAAAATTCACCAAAGGTGATAAAGGTACAAGAGTTATACCTGAATGATATTTGTCTTTCTTACTAGTATCTCTGGTGTATCGATTGCTAAAGTTATTTTATGCATTTGATATAGGAGTTGCGGAAAGTAAAGAGACGAAAGAATAAAAGGAGTTGATAAGCGTCAAGCTAGGCGCATAAAGTATCATCTAATTATGAAGACCTACCCACTTTTATTTTTATAATTCAAAAGATTTATGAGCTTTAGCTCAAGTTATTGTAATAAGGTCGCATGCTTGGTGACGTAATACTCTTGTGGATTAATAGGACGAAGTCCTATTTATCTTATGAGAATATTATGGATCAATCCCTTCGTTGATGATCAAGTTACAAATCTTTTGAATTGGTAAAATATCATTTATTCTGAAACATTTTGAGATCAAGTTGAGACCACCTTGGTGTGGCACTATGACTTCAAACACATCATTTACATGAAGAAGGTTTGAAATATTGAGTGAAATACTTAATAAATTTCACACTTCTTTGAAGGGTGAATTTGTTTATGTTTTCAAGGACATAGAAAATTCAACAACTAAATGGTTATTGATGATATTCTTGTCAATGACAAAAAGGACTTCACAATTTTTTTAGAAGTTATGTCTTAATGGTGTCTTGAGAGTTTTCAAGTCATATTTGACTAAATGAGACAAAGTCAAACACTTAGAAGGATTCCTTTGCAGATAAGTTCTTGATATTACCCACGGAATAGTATAGTAACTTAAATTTTATTTTAGCGCTAAATTATTATGTTTACTTTGTGTGTCATAGTTTTGAAAAACAAACTATAAAGAGACACATATGTAGCGTTCCCACATTTAAATAATGTAAGAACCCTATGTTATTGTGCTAGTCCCTGGATCAATTGCTAGCACCACAGTTCAAAATGAAATATCATGCAAATGCGTGAAAATTCTATTACATCGCATGATCCCGTCTTTACAAAATATGATTACAACTTGCATAGTCTCAGAGGACTAGCGGGAAACAGAATTATAGCGGAAAACATAGTACACAATGAGACTCATCTTCCTCATGTGCCAAAGGCAAAACATGTTGGTTGTAGACTTGAGATCCTAAACGAAACCTCACTCGTCTTCAGATTCATCTGCAGGATGGAATATGCAGCCACAAGGGGGTCAATATAATTTAATGTATTGGCAAGTAACACTATAGTGGATATAAAATGGAAAGTCTAAACTACATGCATATATGGCTTGGTTGAGTTTAGGCTATTTGCAAAAAGCAAGTTTTTCCCTAACACTTTTGAAAAAGAGTTTTCTTTTCAAAGATTGGCACCATGGGACACACCCATGAGCACCTAACTAATATTTTCTTACCCAAATTTTACTTCTTCAAAAAGGTGTTGAGATTCTTCTGTCCATCCTTGTCCAGCTGCTCGAAGTCATCCATTACCGGGTACACGGATATGATCATAGTTTCTAACTCTGCAGAGGTTGTGCACTTTCACCTTGAGACTCATTTTCCCCGAGGGAACAATGAGACAAGATCTTTGGGAAGAGGGATTCAACCATACCAGCATGACTCGACGCTCCTAAAATTCTACCACCCCATGTCATACAACAGGATGAACCCCCACAACTTACTTAATCTTGGCAGAGCCCATATTACCTCAAGGCTGCACTGGAAGCTAACTATACATTGAAGACCTACAGATCTCTTTATTCCTGGGTGGCAATCCACAAGTGTACCCCCAGGTGACAACCACCACATACCATGGCCCTGGGAGTGACCCAGGTGACAATCACCATGGACATGGCCCTGAGTAGCCACTCAACATAAACCAAGCAATTACCAATCCACCTAGGTGTTTCATTGGGTTGTTAATTTTCAATTTTCAAAGCACCACAAACCAACAAGTAACAACAACCGTTGTGATGTTATTCTAGTATAGCTAAACTAGTACCTAACAGGGGTTTCAGGTAGGCTACACACTACTAGGTGTTCTGAGCATAGCACACACTTGGAAAATAATAAAAATTACCTATCATACATAGTACTAAAAAATCAACTAATGCATATAGAAAATAATGGGTAGTTGATGTTGTGTTACTTTCCTTTGAAGTTGGTGAAGAACAATCACCTCTCTTCACAAAAGAACGTTCTCTCCGTACAATCTAAACATTGGAAACACAACAACTGAATAAACAATCATGCTAACAATCATACAAACAAATGAAGAAAACATACAAAGCAATGGACATAGCAATGAAAACATGTGAAAACATTTAGTTTCAATGCTCAAAATAAACTAAGTATTTGTAGTTAGAGTTTTCCATTTGGTACTAAGGATTGGTTTTTGATCAAGAAGATCACAAAAAGGTCTTGCCCTAAACTATTTCTGTCTTGGTTTCTTCAAGTCTTCTTTTGCTTCCTTGAGTTGTTTCAGAAGTCTAAGTCTTTATGTATGTACCTCAATGTCCTTGCTTGTAGTCCTCCTTAGTGAGTAAAGGAGTTAAGGACTTAGTCATGTAGAATAAGAGAAATAGATTAGATTGCTAGAGTTCCCTATAAGTACTTGTAAATTTCTTCCTCATTCTTCTTCTTTTTCTGTGAGAGTATTCTTCTGGAGTTGGCTCCTTGTTGAAGTTGTTCTTCTTGATGAGATCCTTGTTGAAGTCTGGGTCAAAACTCTCGTCTCACTTGGGAAAATAAATTCTAAGTCTTGGGAAAACCACTAATCATATTGAAAACAAATTCTAAAAAATTGAAAACAAATTCTAAGCCTTCACATGATTGGTCTTGGAAAATCTCCAAGCTCCTTTGTAGCTTCCTCCTTGGTGGTGACTTCATTGAAATTTCCAACACTTGATGGTTTTTGATACAACCTAGGGGCTGGTCTTTATTTAACTTAGCCATAGCATAAGTTCTAAGAGAACAGAAAAGAAAGGGGATAAAAGACTTAGAGAAAAGGGGATGGGGTTGGTTTTCTTGAAGTTCCTCTTGATTTTCTTCTAAGTGCTTGTACTTCTTGGAGATGCTTCTGAAGTTTGTCTTCTTGTCTAAGTACTTCTTTGGACTTCTAGCTTCATGTTGAAATTCTTGAGATTTCTAAGTCCTTCCTTGGCATCATGTTGAAAATTCCAAGTTAACAAATGGGGCACCCTCATTGTACTTCATGAATTTTTCACGAGGCTAGACTTAGTGTTTTTCAACTGGGAGGGTCAATTAGGAAAAAAAATAACTTTGAAATATTCTAAGGGCTTTGGTTTTGGTCTCTTTTGTCTAAAGTTAGTCCTTAGCACAAAATTGCTAAAGAAAATATATTGAAAATATTTACAGAATTTAAACTAAGTCAAAAACACTCAAAAGGTCAATAAACTCTAAATTAAATTTTAATTAGTTCAAAAATTATTTTGGGACAGAGAACATGAAGGTATACATCCTAAGGTTTCCATGGATGTTTTATTTGCAATTTTAGGTTTGTAAAATTTAAACTATGCAAAAAATCACCAAACAAGCATATTTGAAAATGAACAAATTTAAATTAGTAAAATTTGAATTTGAACAGTCTAAAATATTCTACGTGTCGTGCTGATTTCAAAAAGTACAAGTTTGCTAAATTTGGATCTACGGTTAAAAAGTTATGATGATTCTAAGTTTGGGGGACTTTTCTGCAAAAAACTGCCAAATTAAATCTATTCGGGAAAACATAAAAAAAAATAGCTTCGCTGACTGGGCCGCCACGTGGTGCTGACGAGGCGCTGACGTGTATAAGTGATTGCATCTGGGCCACACGATTTGGATCTAACGGGCCACAACGTACCTCTTCGGGATCTATTCGTGACCCTCCGATGAAATCTGATGGTGCAGAGAGAAGGGGAGGGTTCACCGGCGATCTCCCGCCGGAGATGGTGACATGGTGGCGCAGAGCACCGAGATTTTGACGGTGACGGTCCTCCGGTGAGTTTCTGGGTCTTTCGAAGGCGGCTACGGGCGCGACTCTCCACGGGGATCTCGATAGCGTGGGCGACGTGCTTGGCGGGGATCTCGTGCGACGGCGCGGTGCGGATGAAGTGGTTCGGCTCCGGCAAGATGCAGACAGGGACGGCGGCGACCCTGTGGTGGTTACCCAGATGCGTAAAAAGCACCTACGAGCTCCTCTCGTCTCGGAGAACTCAATGGTGTGTGTGGCAGGGACCAAGAAGGCCGGGAACAACGGCGTTGTGCAACCCCCATGGAAATGGCGGCGAGGAAAACTGGCAAGCTCGCAGCGGGAAGCCTGGGTTTCTCGAGAGGACGCGGACGCCGAGGGGAGGATTTATAAGGGGGAGGAAGCGTGTAGAAGGGGCAGCAGAGGCGGTGCCGCGTCGAGTTCGAATCTGAGTCCTCTGCGTGCACGGGAGGAAGGAGACGCAGTGACGTCAGCGTTGACGTCACGCGGGCCCCATTGGTTAGAGAGAGAAACGAGAGAGAGGCTGGGCGGGCTGTTGCTGCTCTCCTAGGCTGGTTGGTGGGCCTCGCTC
Source organism: Alopecurus myosuroides (assembly GCA_028641055.1). Lineage (NCBI taxonomy): Eukaryota > Viridiplantae > Streptophyta > Magnoliopsida > Poales > Poaceae > Alopecurus > Alopecurus myosuroides. The sequence continues at coordinate 163,102,389 of CM054061.1, read as the reverse complement.
GTGCGATAGATAGAAATGGCAGGGGGAGTGGGCCCGCCCGGGAAAAAGGAAGACGGGATGGGCTGGCTGCGCATGTCTCTCTTTTTTTTGTTCTTTTTTTTCTGTTTTCTTAAATAACCAGTATCTTTTAAAATATGAATCCAAATAACCTCAAACAAACACCTATGGTTTTTTAAAATTAACACCTTTATTATGAAAACATTTGTGGGATGTTTCAACACTCTTAAAATAATAACATTTTAAAATTCTTATATAATCATTAATAACAACTAAATGATATTTTTAAAATAGAAAATAATTGATAATTCGGAAATGTGGTTTAATAAAATTCAGAGAGGTGTCACAAATGCATATATTGTTTTTCAAAGTCTTTTACTTGTTTTCACAAACAAAATAATTTATATAAACACTTTATATTTGTTTTGAGTTTGAATTTTATTTGTTTTGGTGGCTTGTATTAGGGGAAAACAAAAAGTTTAATTTTTTTGTTATTTTTGAGTTTCTCCAAAATCAGGGATGTTACAACATAAGTCTTAGAATCTAAAAGTTCTGAAATATTGAAACTTGATCCTAAGACTAAAAGAACAAAGTTATTTTGTTGGTTGTTCCAATTTCACATTGGAAATCCTCATATAAAATAAATGTATAAGTAACAAAGTTTTGTTACTAGGGATATGTGATTCTAAGGAATTAATTCCTTGTTGAATTTAGTGGGAGGATATTATTTCTTGATGGGATGAATGAATCTACAGAAATAGTTATTAGAGTTGTGCAAGCGGAACAATTCAAATTGACAATTCTTTTAGACTAAGACCAAGAGCCATTGCGGTTTGAGGCATGACTGCTTATCAAGAAAATACTTAACCATGAAACCACATAAAAGTTTCAAGGCAACTTGAATAAAGGATGTGCATGTAATTAGTAAAGATAATAGAAGGGCTAAAAATATCCAAATGACTTGGAATTAAAAAGTATTTTATACCGTTAAGTTCAAGTTCAGAAACTTGAAGAAATTCCTGTTGGAATAAAGGGATCATAAAGCTTGTTTTGTCCTAAACAGTTTTATGACAAAATCAAGAGTTGACTACTAAAGATCTGGTGATCTGTAGCAAAGCTTTGTCGATCTATATAATGAGTTTGTATGAGACAATAAGAAAAACAAATTCCTTTGAAGGAAAATTGATCGATTTAGTGTACTAAGTACAACTGGAGGGTTTTTGTTAAATATAGAGTTTATTATACAAGGGCTAAATTTGTTTATACAAAAAAAGCCAATTTTATTGGAGTGGCATTATAATTTGTGAAGTAAAACAAGAGGTTGCTTGACTTTATGGAAAATTATATAAATCTTGTTTTCTTTAAAGTCAGTGGGAGTTGTTTTGATGATATCTAAGTTATTAGAAATCATTAAAAGGATTTGTTTGATAGAAAAGATGTATCACTAAAAATAATATTTCTAAGATACACGTGATAGAAAATTTATTAATTCATAGAGGATTAAAATCCCGAGTACAAATTAATACAAGTCTATGAGATATATAAATGCATGAAGTTTGAAATAAAAGTTTGAAACTTGAGAGAACTAAGTTCTCAGGAGGAATTGGGATTTCAAGAGCAAGATCTAATGTTGAAAAACATTGGTGAGCAGTGATCAAATGATTTATCATTTATGATCAAGGTAGAAATTCCTCCAACAATGCATTCTATCAAAGCATATAAAAATGATAATTGTTGGAGAATTAAATTTGGTGAAAATTCAATTAGCACCAAATTATTATGAGTATTCTCCTCAAAAGTATTTTGAAGATGTTTCTTTAAAATAATAGAGAATGGTCTTGTAATGTAAGAGTTACATTATAAGAAAAATTACTTATGTGATAAGTATTGACCAACGATGAATCTTGTGATTATATGAATAACAAGGGTTTAGAATTGCTTAATTGATTTAAGCACAAATTTCGGAACGCTACAACAATAGCAGTAAAGGGTAGAAGTTTAAACATTTCTAATACTTTGGCTATCAGTTCGGTGTGGTATTTCACAAAAGATGTAGGATGATCAATGATAAACGACAAAATTGTATTCTTAGTTGAACTATCAAGGGTTCACCTAGAATAGCCTAGACTGAAGTTGGTCTTATGAACAAGGGGTATTATGAAAGAAAGGAATTTCTTCATAATACATATGGTTCATACAACCTCAGAAGGGGTTAATGACAAATGTTTTGAACACAATGTTTACATGAGTATTCACTCACATCTTCTCGATGTTTGATGGACTTATGCAAACAAATTAGTGCCAGTTGTGTAAGTGGTAGATTGTTAGATGTATGCCCAAAAGGCAATAATATTTATACATGTGTTTCATAATTATGATTCATATTACTATTCTATAACTAACGTGGTTCTTGAATATGAGATTCAGAAGAAAACTCACGCTCACGTGTAGTAACATGAACACAGAAACAAACCCTAGTCTTGCCTTTTACGACTAATTCATTGGTTGTTTGATGACTATGTTTTCCTGGTCATGAACATTGTTTATGTCAACATTGATGGATAGCATATTGTTGGAAGGTAACAATATGGCTGGGTATTCCTTAAATAGATTGATATACTAAGAGATTCCACTAAGACATCATTGTACTTAGAATCATATCACAACACGGTTATATTACAATGCATCCTTTGACCATGAGGTTATCCAAGTAATATATTCTGGAGGTCTTACTTTGGTTCTATCAAGATTCACACCGTAAAATGGGTGAACAAAAAGGTAGCTAATAGGTAAGTCTAAAGGAGTATATTACCTTGATGTTTAGAGATGGGAATTACTCCTATGTAAGAAGAGAGATACATACCTGGGCCCACTCGGTATTCTTGATATCCATAAGTTTTGCAGATAATGCATGATGATGATACATCATGTCGGATATCCTAATACAGCAACAAGAAAGAGGAAACTTGCCGGATAACGAGACGAGACAAAGGTATTAGTGAACCATATATTGCTTCACAGGCAATACCGGAATCAATAATCTCACGTAAGTTCGGTATCGTCAGTAATGGGAGATTTGTATGATAACCAACAGGTTTAGTAGTTTGTTCGATTAGTATGTGGGAGTCAATATGGGTGTCCACGACCCTGTTGTTGATTATTTAAAAGGAAAGACTTTCCAGTTTCATGTCAACACACTATCGAACATGTAGGGGAAACACACATAAGTTTGGGCTTATTATTGTGTATATTGGTAGGTACGGATCAACTAGGAGTATCACCATAACGATGTTTCTGAGTGATAGGTATCTTTTATATATCATTGAGAATTTATAACGAGGGAATGAGATGTCCTGGAGTGATATAAACAATTTCTATTACTACCAGAATTTATTTCGGAGTTGTTATGAAAGAGAAATTGAGGTTGCATGCTTTACGGAGAAAATGTAGGGGGCATGAGATGTCTCGGGATGTCGGAAATTTTTTTTTGACATTGTTAGATAATATCGATGATTTTATCTATAGGGGTTTAGTGGTTCCGGAGAAGTTTCGGGGACTTTCAATAAGGGGGAGGGGGCGTACCGGGAGGGGGCATATTCCCCCTCATGGCTATGCCCTAATTTTGGGAGCTGCTAGGTGGTCCCTAGTGGCTCCACAAAATGGTACTCATCGTCCCTATATTTTCTCTGATTTTACAGGAGAGAAAAAATAAAGAAAAAGGAGAAAAATAAAAAGGGAAGGAGTGGGAGGTGGAGATTGACTCCACCTCACCAATTCGAGTTGGGCTAGGAGAGGTGGTGCGGCCACCACATGATGGTGCATCTAAGCCTCTCCTAGCACAACTAGGACTCCCCTCCCTTTTGGCAAGTCTCTCCCCTCCTCCCACTATATAAAGCACCCCAAGGCTCCAAATAAAACACACAATTGTCTCTCAAGACTCTGTCTCTTTCTCTAGAAGAATTATAGGACTAATTAGAGCACTTCTAATTGAATTAGAGCTATCTCTAATAATTAGAATACTAATTAGAGCATCTAATTAGAGCTCTTCTAATTGAATTAGAGATACTTCTAATTAGGTTTGAGGTGTTCCTCTCCCGATTATACCTAGATTCTAATTACTCTCTCTCATGTGTTGAGAACTCCACCTTCATATACACCTGCGGTGGTAAGTCGTGGACGGTGAAGCGCTGCAATATTTACCCCAACCTATGTGTGCATACTCTCAGAGGGGTAACACGTGAGACCCTCACTCTACTGGATCATGGTGCTAGATATGGGGAGTCGGCAACATCCTCACACATAGGCTTGCACGTGAGGATCTTACATAGGCTCCATCTACATCGTCATCGACACCTCTTCCGCTACTATGGTGTCTGATACACGATCTCGGGAACTAGATCTTGGGATTTATATTCACTTGTATCTGCATAGCAAGGTCTTGGTTGTTGCGCAGCAAGTTTGGCAAAGAAATTAAATTCCTGTTGCGCAACCCAGCACCACCCTAGCGGGTCGGCTTCTGGCCAATGCCGGAGAAGTGTTAAGACTTCCAGTTTCCGTCGTTTCTTAATCCGACAAACATTGAAAGACGACCTTCGGTCTTGAATGTTTTCTTCAAATAATATTATGTTGAATCCGTATTTTACAAAATCCGGAATAACTTTTGCTGAATGCAAACCGTTTGAACACAGACCAAATCTGGAAAGGTGAATCATCGCGAGATTTTCGCACGGGAACCGAGGAGACGGAGTAATAACATGTCTCTACACGGTAACCCGCAATTAGTGATGGACACGCGGCATGCATCCAACGGCTAATCTAGCCATTGAACGGATCTCTTCGCACGGCTATAAATAGCACATGCCACTTTCTCTTCCCATTCCCCTTATTCTACCTCGAGCACACACGGATCTCCCGAGGCAGAGAGAGGAAAAATCGAGAGCAAAACCTTGCTAGAGCTTCACATCATTCTTCTGCGCTCCAAACTCCGGCAAAAAATCATCAGCAAGCTGATCTAAACCTCCCCCCACGTCCTTCCCTGATGGCGAGTGGAGGAGATCTCGGAGGGTGCTCTCCCATAGACTCCTCTGAGGCGGCTACGACAACAGCGGACACAACCAAGGGGAAAGCCCCTACGTCCACTCCATATACACCACGCTAGGCTCATCCACGATGGCTAAACCTAGTCGTGGTGGCCCAAATTTCCACGCAAGCTCCTCCTCCGTGGTCCTGGAGACCGTGGATGTCATCAAAAGAGGCCAACACCAGCGAGGCTCTGGAAATAGATTCGGCCGCCGGAGTTTAAGTAGAAGTGGAGGGGAGTGCGGGGAATTGGTTGGATGCGCAATCCTTTCCAACTTCCTAGAGGATCTCCAGAAAGGTGGCTTTATCCCCAAGGACATTTGGCGGAGCGGGGAAGCCGACGAAGATCCAAGTTCCCAAGACAACGAGAGGGTGATGCTCGTCTCCCATGTAATCTGAGGTTTCGGTTTTCCACCTTCTTCCTTCTTCCCAGAAGTCTTAGATCATTACGGAGTCCAACCTAATAACCTCATTCCATATAGCACCCTCTATCTTTCTGGCTTTCAAGCTCTGTTTGAGGGATATCTAGGAATAGCTCCTAGGCTAGATTTCTTTCAATATTGCTTCTATGTCAAACGCAACACCACAGACGGAATACCTTCCTTATTTGGTACCATCACCTTTAACCTTTGGAGAGGGAGAGAGGAGTGGTTTCCAAAAATCCGGACAAGTTACTCCGTCAAACATTGGACGAGGTCATATTTTTATTGTTCGAACGTCCCATTTCCTAGAAAGGCCACGGGGATTCCCCTTTTCAGAACGCAGCCACCACCCCAAAAGACAGTTGGGCCCAGGATGCCGTCAAGGCACTCCCAGCTGATCTTCTAAATATCAAAAGGCAGATTGCCAAGCTAACTGCGTCCAATCCGGAGCTGACTGGAATGGATATTGTACTCAACTAGTACCTCAAGCGAATCCAGCCTCTGTCCCACCGTTCTAGCCACCTTCTGTGCACCTACATGGGCCAGAAGATTCTCTTTTGCAACAGCAACATATGTTGATCTGTGCATTCTCCATCGCAGAATTAACCACATGGTTTCCATCCGGACTCAATATGAGGTGAACATGGAGATGTATACTGCCACCAATCCTCCACCCGAGGTAAGTTTTCTCTTTTGGATGAAAGTATGCTTTCCAAATGCGAACTTTTGTTTATTGTACAATCCTCCGTTTTGCAGTTTGACAATCTCCCCGAGGACCAGCTTGTATCCAAGGTAGAGATGGATTCCAAGAAAGCCCAGCGGGCCACAACCGCCGAAAGTGGCAGAAAACGCAAGAAAGCGGCCACCACCAAGGAAGTTGTCGACTTGGTGGCATCCCCATTGCCACCTTTAGGTAAATCCGGTTTTCCCCTGTATCTCCGTCTTTTTTGGAGTAAGTCTTTTGGTTCTAACTTAGTTATAGTATGTTTTTCAATCTTTCCCCCGCTCCTTTAAAGATAAGGAAGAAGCAGAAAGTGCTTGCTCATCGGTATCGCATGCCTTCTCCGACAGTTTCCCCCGATACTCCCGCCGTCACTGCCATGGGGGGTTCTTCTGTTCCTCCAAAGAACAAAAGTCACCCCCTTTAAAGCCAGCCAAGCCAGCATGATGCGTCAACTACGGACGCGCGGGAAAGGGCAGAACCTTCCCAAAGGGAGGAAGCTCCCTTCGTCAACCCTGACGAAGATCTTCCCTCCTTTGAGGAACAATTCAAGGTAGAGGAAGAATACTTTGACGAAGATGGCTATATGCATGAATGGGCAAAAAAAAAACATTTCGTCAGAGTTCCTCCTCCTCCTTCTAGTGGATGTCCACAAGGCGGTGTTGTAATTTGGAATAACTATGCTTTTTACCCTCGGCAGGTCATGAATTATGGAATTGCCCATCCGGGGACAAAGTTCTAGGACTACAGCAGGGAATTCCTCCAGATGATTGGAGGCATTCAAAACATGATCCGGGTATACTCCCTAGCCCCCAAGTATTGATTTGAGGAACATGTTTCTCAGATTAATGCTTTTGAGTACGGATCCGACTTTATACTCAACTTTTCTTGTTTCTTATTTCATCCTTTCTCAGAAAACTTCTGAACAGATAAATGACGGAGTTTTCAAGAATCTCACCATAAAGAATAAGGAGGTGTGTCGAGACATCGTAGTAAGGATCATAGACGGGGGTGTCATGAGACTACGGGTAAAGACGTGGGGGGCGTGATAGTACGACAATCGAGAACGAGAACACCAGATTTACCCAGGTTCAGTACAACGCAACTAGGCGACGTTCCTACTCCTGCAATCTCACTAAATCAGGGTTGAAGCCTGAAGTATACAAAGTACAATGTGAGTAGGGTTTCGCTAACTCGGTGAGGATCAACTTCTCGGCGAGTTGTCTTCTAGCTAGTTGTCTGTATCTTTCGTGTCTCCCGTCCGGCTTTATATAGATAGCCGGGTTAGGGCTTACAGAAATGAAACCTAGAAGACTACGGAAAGTATCTAACTTGGAAAGTAAGGAATCCATCTTCTCCTCCAATCCGGACCACTTTGGGTCGTGGTCCGGGTTCTTCTAGAATCCGGCTTCCTGCGCATCAGCTTACTGGGCCGCCTAATGGGCTGTAATCCATTACCAATAGGCCACCCTGGTAATCCGGCTCTTTATACCAATGCCGGATATACCCCTAATCGGTATATATCCGACAGTAGCCCCAAGAAGGATTCAGACTTCATTCTGCCACCTTTCATCAATTTGCATTCTTTACTGGGAAATGTTGGCACTGTGTCTTGATTCTTCTTTTCCCAAAAATTTCATAACACATAACTCGGATTTACCAGAATCCGGCATTTTCTTCCACGAGCCTTCGCGGAGTAGGAACTTCGTGACGCCATCGATGAAATCGTGCTGACATCACGGACACTTGGGTTCAGTCAAAACCCTGCAACGTATCTTCTGACAGATTCTCGCGGGAAACAAGGAGATAACAGTTATCACTTCGTCCCTTTATTTCCCGGAAATCTCGATCGTGACACGCGTCGATGATCCAACGGCTAAAATAGCCGTTGGAACTAATCTCAGCGCGTCCCCAACTATAAATAGTTGCCTCGGAGGCTCCGGTCTCTCTTCCGTTCCATCTCCTCCCTCAAGCCCCAGCGCCATAGCCAGCAGCCAGAGCCCGAGCTAGAGAGCACAGAGAACGAGCATCCACACCTTTCCCAGAAAACACCATTGGAGTCTCTTCTTCATGGTTGCGCCGCCCGCAAATGGTTGACGGAGAACCTCCCCGCGCCACAGACGCAACTAACGCCGCCATGGACATCAAGTCGATCATCCATGATCTGGACCCGCAACTCGACTCCCCCGTCCGCGCCACCACAAGAACGCCGGAGGGAAACTCCAGTGATTCGGCTCGCGGGGAATATCCTCCCGTAGCCGAGAATGTTCGGTCATCGTCGAATGCTCCTCCTCCGCCTCTCGTCACCGAACCCTCCGAGGGAAATACCATTCTCATCGGCAAGGAGGTCGCTGCCTCCGGCGCCGCCGGAGCTGAAGAAGAAGCGGAGGAAAACTCCGGGAACTGGAGCCACTGTAACGTGGCTCCGTCCCTTCTTCCGGCAATGGAGAAGGAGGGATTCGTGCTGAAGGGCAAATGGTGGTGCAAAGAGGACGACTCCGAGCCTTTCCCAAAAGCCGGAGAACGGGTTCTCCTTGCCTCTCACATCAACAGAGGTATGGGTTTCCCACCTTCCGCCTTTTTTCTTCAAGTCCTCGGCCACTACAACATCTAACCGCACAATCTTCCTCCCAACTCTATTCTTTATCTTGTCGGGTTTCAAGCCCTTTTCGAGGGGTACTTAGGAATAGAGCCTAGGCTAGACTTCTGGCAATATTGCTTTGGAGTAAAGCGCAACCCCTCTAAGGGCGCTCTCCCCACCTGTGGGACCATCTCCTTTACCTTACGTAGGTTTAGGGAAGATTGGTTCCCAAAAATCAAAACTTCGGAATCCGTTAAATTCTGGACGGGTTCCTTCTTTTATCATGAAGATGTACCGTTTACTGGAAAGGAAACAGGAATTCCACCTTCCGCGAATTCCGCGGCCACTCCCCAAGATAATTGGGTAGTGGACGCGGTCCAGACTCTGCCGACAGATCTGATGAGGATCAAGCGGCGTATCGCCAAGCTTGTTTCCGCCACCCCTCCTCTCACCGGCACAGACACGGTTTTGTGCTGGCTCGGAAGGCGAATCCAGCCTTTGGCCCACCGCGGAAAGCGGCTAATGTGCGAGTACTCGGGCCCGGAGGACGCAATAAGGGCGACGAACAAAGCTTTGACGAAGAAGGATTTCAAGAAAAGGCTAAACCAACTGGTTTCCACTCGGGACCAGTATGAAGAAAGCCGACAAATGTACCATGCTGGAAATACAACTCCAAAGGTAAAGTGTTTCCTCTTTGGGCAATTTCTTGATTTTCCTCTTTCTCGAATGTTTTGTCTTACCCGGACTTTGCTTCTTTTTTGCAGCTTCTCGAACTTCCTGAGGCGGAGCTCGCCATGGATGCCGAGTTGGACACGCTGCGTGCCAACTTTGCAGGCGGACGGAAGCGCAAGAAGCCCTCCGCCACTCAGGAGGTGATCGACCTTGACGGCGTTGCCGTCACAACATCCAGGTAAGAAGTCCCTGATTATTTCTTTTTCTATGCTTTTTATTGCATGAATTTTGTTTCTCGTATCCTTACTTCTCGTAATTCCTTGCTTTTCCTTTCTAGCCTTATTCCTACCACTCTGAAGCAAAAAAAAAAGGCAGAAGAAACATAAGTTGTTGTTAAGAGAGGAGCGCAGCCGTCTCCCGCTGCAGCATCCGACACTCCGACTTCAGGAGGTGAAGAAAACTCAGCTGCAAGGGAGGGAGAATATCCCTTGCAGTCCAGCCAGCCCATTGCGCCCGAGTCGGACGCGAGGGAAAGGGAGGAGCCAGAATTGAGAGGCCCTTCGCAAGTTCCAGAGGAGGAGCCTATCCCAACTTTCGACAAAGACTTCAAGGTAAAAGAAGAGCCTTTTGACGAACACGGGTATATCCATCCAGGGGCGACAAAGTACTTCGCTCCAGCTCCTTTAATCCGTCCCTGGCCGCAAGGCGGACTTATAGTTAGGAATAATTACGTGTTCTCGCCTCGGCAAGTCATACAAGACGGCCTTTGCCACGTCGGAATTCTCTTGGCCGAATATGCAAAGGAATTTAACAAAAATCTGGCAAGTCTTACAAGAATGAGCCAGGTAAATATCTCTAGCCCCCAAGCATTTAGCCAATTGTATACTTTTTGACTGAATGCTTTCTTTCTGTTCTTGCTTGTTTTTTACTTAAGCGTTATTTCTCTTGTCCATGTTTCAGCAAACTGCCGAGACAATTAACATGGAAGTTTTCAGTAAACTTACCATCAAGAATAAGGAGGTGAAAACTCTCCTTGGAATCCTTGAAGATAAAGACTTGGAGTTGGTATCTGTTCAGCGTGAGCTGAAGGAATCAGCGGGTATGTTTTTCATTCTTTCACACTGCTGTTTTTGTGAGAAATTTTCTAAGTCATTTTTCGAGTTTTGGAACTCTTCTTTTTCCTTGCTTTTCAGCTTCTTTGGCGAAAGCCAAACAAATTGCTGAAGATGTCGGCAATGTCGAGAACCTCCGAAAGGAAAACTCGGAGCTTTACAAAATCAATGTAAAGCTCCAGAAGGACCTGGAGGCCAGCCAGCTGGCTGTCGGGATCGCCAAGTCCAAGGCATCTGCCCAGGCTTAGAAGGACAAGGCCACCATCCTCGACCTAGAGAACGCGCTAAATCAACGCCTTGAAGAAGGCATTGAAATGGACAAGATTCTCGGTAAAATCTTTAGTATTTTACCGGATTTTTCTCCTTATACTTTTTATAGTATGTTTTTTTTCTCCTCTGTTTTTTCTAACTCTTTGTTGATGTAAATAGAGGGAAACCCCTTGCTTACCCGGATTAACAGAATCCGGGCTTTTGGGAGGATCTTCGCCGCGCTGAAATCCGCGGGGATGTTACTTGTTAACAAGTACATTCCCGATAAAGCAGGAGAACTCTCGGAAGTTAGCAAACTTCCAGAAGCGATCGAGGAGGTGGCGAACTAGAAGGAGTCCTGGTTTCGCTCCATAGCTCGTGGTGGTGCACGCATGGCCCTTGGGCTCATGCGTATGCACTACACCACCGCCAAGTCTTGGCGCGTGGCGACCGGTATCCCCCAAGGATACACGGACGCGCAACGAGCTAGCATATTCGTCAAAGGCCATGCTACGAAGATAGCGCAAATGGTGAACATGTCCACCTTCTACCCCGAGGAGGAAATTCCGGCAACTCCCGGAGATCCCAGCAGTGAAGGGGAGGACTCAGACTCCGAAGAGGCCGCTTCATTCCTGGGTAGATAGTAGGAAAAAATAGAAGCATTACTATTATCTCAATGTAATATCCATTGTAATGCTATCTATCGTTTGTATAAGCAAGCATCCTCCTTTTGCAGTAAAATTTATGTCTTTGCAAGATTTTTCGGGTTTGAATTCCTTTGCCTTCTAAGTTCCCTGGTTTGTATGTTTTGACTGTCCTTAGTGTTGAAATGGATCAATAGCACTTAATCTTCATGCCAAGTGACTAGGTTTAACCTATCAGTCAAAACTCGGAAACATGGATTTGTACTAAGGCATTTTTTACTTACTAATTTCAGTGACCCAACACACAAATAATCAGATAATACTTAGGAAAGAGTAAGGAATTTTGAAAATGTATGAAACTCAGGCACGCAGGCACAATCTAGGTTTCCTTGATCCTCCTTAGGCTGCAAAGCATTCAATTTTATAACTCCGAGCATGCAGGCACAATTCGGGTTAACATTGAGTATTTTGAAAGATCATTGGGAAATAGATAAACACGGACTTATGCTTTATGTGAAAATGAACAGATAAGACAATAATGCATGAATTCCGACAACTTTATTTCATGATCTCAAAGATGTTTACATAGGAATTGAACCAAGTGTATAAGGGACGTAACTGCTGGATGCTCCAGGGTCTCTTTGTCTCTCCTAGTTCGACATATATCTTTCTCTTTCTTTTGCGATTCGGTCTTTTAGGATCATCTTTCGTATCCCGAATATCTACAAGACAGTATGACCCGTTTTTCATAGCCTTGCTAATGACAAACGGTCCCTCTCAAACTAGGGCTAATTTGTGCTTACTTTCCTGCACCAATCTTAGCACTAGGTCACCTTCTTTGAAAGAACGATGTTTGACTTTCCGACTATGATATCGTCGTAGTCCCTGCTGATAAATGGCGGATCTTTGTAGCACAAGTTCTCGTTCTTCTTCTAAGAGATCGACGACATCTTGTCGTGCATTTTCGCCATCCGAGTCTTCGTATGCTAGCACTCTTGGGCTATCATGGAGCATGTCTGTAGGAAGCACTGCTTTTGCACCATAAACCAGGAAAAACGGTTTTTTGTCCAGTTGATCTATTTGGCGTTGTTCGAATACTCTAAAAAACGGAAGGCAGTTCTTCTAACCATGCTCCAGCTGCTCTATGAAGAGGAGATTCGAGTCTTGGGCGTATTCTCTACAGGATAGAACTATTCATTCGTTCAACCTGTCCATTGGATTGTGGGTGTGCTACAGATGCTAGATCTAGGCGAATTCCCGTTTGTCGGCAATATATTGCCAACTCTCCAATAGAGAAATTTGTCCTGTTATCTGTGATTATGTTGTGTGGAACGACGTATCTCATGACTATGTCAATGATGAAATTCCTGGCAGTCATACCGTCAAGTTTTTTCATGGGTTTCGCCTCCACCCACTTGGTATACTTATCTACTGCAACGAGTAGATGTGTAAGTCCGTCTCTTGCAGTTTTGAATGGTCCCATCATATCTAGCCCCCAAACCGCAAATGGCCATGTTATAGGGATAGTTTTGAGTGCTTGAGCAGGCATATTCATCTGCTTGGCGTAATACTGACATCCGGCACATGTGTATACTATGTGCTCTGCGTCTGCTTTGGCTGTTAGCCAGAAAACCCCTGCACAGAATGCTTTTTTTACTATGTTTTTTTATTGAGCATGATGTCCGCAATCTCCTGCATGGATTTCTTGCAATATTCCTCGTCCTTCTTATGGTGAAATACACCGCTGAAAAATTTCGATAGTTCTGCGTTTATACAGGCACCCATTAATTACCGTGTATCCTTTGCATCAACGTTGTATCTGTCTTTGTAAGACCTCGTCCGCTTCATCCGGGAACTTCTTATCGACTAAGAAGTTTAAATATGGAATTGTCCCCTCCGGTTTAACAAGCAGGACTTCAATTGACTCGGAAACGAGAGGATAATCCACATCTCCACCTTTTTTTTGAAACCTTAATGCTGTGAGGCAAAAGCCCCACAACATCCCACCTTTTACTATAAATAAAAAGAGCTTACAAAAGAGTAACCATATATACAAAAAACACTATACAAAGGCCACTAAGGAGGTAGGGCCTGAAAACAACTAAGGCAAAGCCTTAACCCAATCCAGCAGCTTATTTTGAACTTCCACTTTACATATGTGCCTGATCAGCAAGACCTCATGAATGAAACCCCCCTTCCACTTAGCAAAAGAGGGTCTTTCATTTCTGAAAATAGCACCATTTCTCTGGAGCCAAATGTGCCAGCAAGCCAACAACAACACCTCCATGAAGAAGGCATGACCAAAAGATCTCTTAGCATGAGTGACAACAACTTGCAAATCATCTCCAGTATCCAGCCAAGTGATCTGAAGGTAATTCCACACTCTCTGGCTGAAGTTACAAGTGAAAAAGAGATGCTTCCTATCTTCAAAAGCATGAGTAGGACAAAGGGAACGGTTGGGACAATCAGAAATATTCCAATGCCTTCTTATTAAAAGATCCTGAGTGTTGAGTCTATCTCTCAGCAGCAGCCATGCAAAAACTTTAAGTTTCATAGTGCAGGCTGACTTCCAAATCCATTGAAAAACTGGAGGGACAGAAATATGAGCACGGACGGCTTTGTAAACCTGAGCAGAGGTATATTTAGAGCCCCACTTATAAGACCAAACATCATTGTTCTTTGATGGAGACAAATCACCCAGCAAGAGCAACATATTAATCCTTTCCTCCTCAGCCTATCTAGAGATAGGTAGGTGCAGTAGATCCATGAAGTCTTGGGTGAGCAAAACTGAACGGGCAGACATTTCTTTGTTTTTTACATAAGATAACAACCGTGGAAATCGTCTAGAAAGAGGTACAGAGGAACCTCCCATCTCCCATGAGTCAAGCCAGAACAAAAAAGTGTCTTCATCCCCCAAAGTCACCTTCGACACAGCTCTAAAATTGTCAACAAGTTTCATCACATCACGCCACCAAAATGATCCCTGAAGGTTATCAGCATGTGGAACAGAGTCCACATAATATGCAGACCAGATCAATTGAACCCATGGCATGTCCTTCTTGTTATAGAATTTGTCCAAGAATTTTATCAGAAGAGCAACATTCTTCTTTTGAAAGTCGACCACTCCAAGACCCCCACAATTTTTAGGAAGACAAATGAGCTCCCAAGCAGCCAGAGATTTACACACGGTATCTCTACTCTTCCTCCAAAGACACTGCCTCAAAATTCTGTCCAATTGCTTAGTGATGCTAGGAGGCAATTGCAGAGTACAAAGAAAATGCAGAGGCATGGAGGAAAGTGCTGAATTAATCAACTGTAACCTTGCACCTTGGGACAAAAAGGAGGAACTGGCAGTCAATCTTCTCTCCAGGTTAGAAACCAGAGACATAAGATCCTGAATTTTAGGCCTAGTAGTCCCTAAGGGCAAACCCAAGTAAGGAAAAGGGTAAGATCCCACTAAACACCCAAAGCAAGTGGAAAGGTCTTCCATAACAAAGTCATCCACATTAATAGGCACCATAAGAGATTTGTCAAAATTGATCTTGAGACCAGTTGAAACAGAAAATTCTTGTTGTGCCTTTTTAACATTACTCAATTGGATCATATCAGCAGGCATTATTAACAGGGTGTCATCAGCATATTGAACAATAGGGAATTGTTCATCAGCACAATTAATAGGCTTGGAGATCAACCCTTGAGACGTCAAATTATTGACCACAACTTGCAGTAATTCAGAATCCAAAACATATAAAAGGGGGATAGGGGATCTCGCTGTCTAACTCCCCTCTTACAGTGGAATTTCTTGCCAGGAACACCATTTAATAAAATGGAAGAGGTACCTGAGGTTAAGATTTCTCTTACCCATCCAATCCATTTTGAATTAAATCCCATGGCCTGTAAAACTTCCAAAATAGCTTGATGCTCAATTGTGTCAAAAGCCTTGGCAAAATCCAGTTTAATAATGACAATGGGCCTCTTGGAAGCATGACACTGGAATAAAAATTCAAAATCCCAAGCTAGGCAGTCATGGATGGCTCTACCGTTAATAAAACCATACTGGTTTTTGGAGATGCAATGTAAAATCTTGCCTTGTAGCCTGTTAGCCAGCAGCTTGGTAAGGAATTTTAGGCAGACATTGGTGAGTGAAATGGGCCTAAAGTCATTCACTCCCACAGGAACAGGCACTTTGGGAACCAAAGTAATAAGTGATCCATTGATATTTTCCAGTTTGACTCTGCCATGATAAAACTCATTTGGCAAAGCATAAAAATCCTTCTTAATAGTATGCCGACATTTCTTAAGAAACAACCCATTGAAACCATCTGGCCCAGGGGCCCTATCATAAGGCATTGCTTTTATAACATCATCCATCCCCTTTTCCTCAAAAGGAACAGTTAGGTCCTCTAGCCCATCAACCTTTGAAAAAAAGAGCCCAAATCGAATTTCATATCAATGGGCTCGGAGTGGCCCATCCTATTTTTAAAACAGGACCACAGCATTCCTGCCATCTCAGCATGGACTGTGACCTCCCTACCCTGCTCATCACGTAGCATAGCAATAGAGTTACGACGAAATCTCTCAGTTGCCATTGCATGGAAATTTTTTGTGTTGTCTTCACCATGCTTAATCCAGCGAATAGTACATCTCTTCCTCCAGAAGTTACATTCAGCCAGCAGAAGGTCATTGTGATGCAATTTAACTAGCTTTCTAAAATTAAATTCAGCTCTAGTTAATGGTCTCTGTTCCTCCAATGCATCCAGAACCAAAATGACTCTATTACACTGCTGAATAAGGGCCTTGAGGCGACCAAGTGAGATATGTTATTTCTTAAGGTCATAACGAAGTGTTTTAAGCTTCCCCGATAAGACAGCTGAAGCATGCTTCTTATAGGTCACCTTATCCCAAGACTTAGATACACAATCAATAAAACCAGGCATGTAACATCCAAGTATGAAAACCCTTAGTTGTTTTACTTATTTGTTTAATTTATGCAATGCATCATGGCATCATTCTCATTTTTATTTCTGTTTGCATTGTTTTCATAATGAATCAATCTTGTTTTCACACTTGTCTGTTACAATCTCTCAAATAAAGATTTGCAATTCCAAAAACATCAATTGCTTCCAATCAGTTTCATATTGGATCAACTCTTAAATTGTTGCTTAATGTAATCAATCAACCTTTTCAATCATTATTTTCTAAGTCAATTTCAAATTCAAACCAACCTTTAAAAATTCAGTACCTTTTGAAACCATAAAAGCCCCCACCCTTTTTCCCTCTTTAAACCCTTCCAAAACCCTAGGGGAAACCCTAGTGGGAATGGCTTTATTTTCCAATATTAAGTATTATTGCAATTTTCCAATTAAATTGGTTAATTTTAAAACAACAAACAAACAATAAATTTTTGGAAAACAAAAACTACCAAAAGGTTGCATTTTTCCACTAATAAATTTACCCTATTTTTGTTCCAAAATTTCAGTAAACAAAATCTTGCTTGTTTCCAAATTGCTTAACTACAAAAAAAAAACAGTAACAGAAATAAAAAAATAAACAGCAGGGAGGAGAGCAGCAGCAGCTAAGGGCCCAAGCAGCCCAGCCCGTTTTTTTTTATTCTTGGCCCGATAACCCCCAACGTCGCTGTCTTCCACCCCCCCTGCTGACGTCAGGCGTACGACGCCTTCTCCTCCGTTGATCGGCCACAGAACCACCCCGATGGCCGCCGTACAGCTCCACCGAGTCCATAAAAACCACCGCGGCCTCCTCCCGCCGCCGAAAACCCTAGCTCCACCCTAATTCCTTCCGCCGCAGCCGCCATCGCTTCCACCTCTCGCCTCCAACTCCACCCTCTGTATCTCTGCACCCCGACGCCACACTCTCTGAACCCCGGCCGCGCGCGCCGTCTCCGATGGCGAACGTCGATGGCTAGGCGCGGGAATTGGTAGGCCCCATATCCACCTTCATCATCGACACCAGGGTGGGACTTGAGGAGAACCAGGTCCTCGCCGCCGTCCGCGTTTCTCCGGCGAACCTCTGCAGACTCGCGGTGAGCATCCCGACGATCCCCTCGTCTTTCTTCCTCTCTGCAAACGCACCGAGCGCGCCTAGGCCACCCCGCAGAAGCGCTAGCACACGGGCTAGTCATCGCGGTGCTCAGCCGTGCGCATCCGCCGCACACCGCCGCTGTCAACCATCGAGCCACCGCGTCTGTTTTTCCGATCAAGTTCATCGTCAGGTTCAGTTAGCGAACCAGTGTTAAAAATTCAGTTAACTCAGTACCAAAGATAACCTCCCGCGGCCCCTACTCCTGTCACGAACGAGCGATTAACCCAGTGGCAGTGCGCCATCGCGTGCAGCCTGGAGGGCGCGGGGTCGATCCCCCCTCGGCGCACCGCGCACCTCTTTTGCTGGATTTTATTCCCTGGCCACGCTGGCTGCCACGTGCACTGCCACGCTGGCCTGGACCCGCATATCAGTGGCAGCGGGTATAGGCCCTCTCGGTAGCAAAAGTAAAAACGCAAATCTGTTAATTTCTAAATTCTTTTAAATGGGCAGAATAAACCCCTCATTTGCAAATTCAATAACTTTTAATTTATGCATCCAATAAATACAAACTTGATGTCTATTCTGATCCAAATTTTATAAACTTTCCAAATATTCAATTTGTGTTCTGTTTTGAATATTCAAAATGCAATTTAAATTCAAATTCAAATAATTCAAATGCCATTTGTAATAATTCATAACTAATTATTCTTAAGTCCAAATAATTCAAATAAAATATGTTTCTCACACCTTTTTGAATACTCTATTCAAATATAAAATTTGTTTTCTGGTTTGAATAATTTAAATTGCCTAAACTATTTAAATCTTGTTTAATTCAATTAAAACTTGTTTAATATTGTTTAATTCATAACTAAATAGTCCAAAGTCCAATTTCAAATTGTGAAACATGTAATCCAACAAAAATTTGATAACCTTTTCAAATATAAAATTTGTAAATTGTTTTGCACACCCTAACTTGATGAAAACAATAATTGTTTGAGTACCATGTTTAAGTAACAAAATTCCAAACTTAATAAATGCTTTTCTAAATTGTTAACTATCATTCCAATGGCCTTTAATTTTGTTATGTTTTTGTTATTCATCATGCATGCATCATACTAAGTCACTTACACATGATGCCTAGTGATAGAACAATTAATTCAACTCTAAAGCATGGGCTTCCATATGCAACCTTTGCATATGGAATCCATTTAAACTTGTGTCTCATCTCAACTAGTTAGTTTGGTGCATCTATTAAACATGACATGCATCATCCCATGTTGTGCACCTATGCCATGTATTGATTGCCCGTCTTCCTTCGTTGTTGTTTTTGCTTCTTCCCGATTAGACGACGACGTTGGTACCGACGAGCCTTACGACACCACTACTCAGGACCTAGCCCAGTACGAGGCTGAGCTGCCAGGCAAGTTATCACTCACATGAATCAGCGAGTTCCTTTCCACACTTGTTGTCGATACTATCTTTTTGTCTACTATTGCTAGCCCTATGTATCGTTGCTTGTTCTCCGAACCCATCACATGATACCTTGAGCCATGATATTGCCACCACCTCCATACCTACAGCCATTGCTTGTGCCTGTTATTATCTAGCATGCTTAGGGTTGCTTTTACTCGAGTCTGTTGTCGGTTACTACTGTTACTATCTTATTATCTTGTACCGGGGCTCGTTATTAATCAATCAATCCTGTTAATTGCTAATGGTAATAATAATTTGATGATAAGGCACCGGCAGGAGGCCCATGAGTGGTTTTGGAGCCTGCTAGTGTCGACCCTAATAGGAAAAGGGTCTTGTCTACTGATCCATGATGAGCGCACTACCCGCATTTGGGAAGCGAGTATGGGCGCCCCCCTCAACTTGACCTGATTCGCATCTCGTCCAAATCGCCTCATTTAGTTCGTGTTTTCTATTTGCCGCATGCATGTTTTTGCGAGCCCAGCGCAGGGTGGAACTTTTGTAGTCGGCATATAGGGGGACACGTTCTTAGAGTGCTATGAGGGTCCATTTTCTTCTGGGCTCGATTAGCCGTGCGCCCAAGGTGCTTTGGGCTTGATGCGAAGGATGGTTGGTTGTGTAGAGTACCCCGCTTGGTGGAAGTGCATTTCCATCTGGCGGGTTATTCTTGAGTGTACGGCCAAATTGGTGCAACCCTGCAGGGATAATCTTCTCGAGAAGCCGTGTTTTCCGCGGTTATGGATTACTTGGTGAAAGTACTGGCTAACAAGTACTCAGGACAACTTCAACATAACTTACAATCATGTTTCACCCAATGATTAATAATCTGACTAGTAATAGGTTATTCACACTAATAACTTGATTCACCTTATCACAACTGTGTGAGTTATTCTCGGATTGCTTCTTTGGATAAGGGGCGAGATCCAGGATGGGTTTGGTTGAAGTTATTTTTCAGTTGGTTACAATCCTCGATCTTATCTTTTCTGTTAGCCGGAAGTTGTAGTTATTTTCTGTAGTTGGTTAGAGCAGCCAGCAGCAACTTTTATATTACCCTTTTCTTCCGTTGATCCCAAGCATCAATGCTTGTGTTGACGGGTAACTCCTTGATGAACTGTGAGTCTTGCTTGCCAGTACTTGGATGTACTGACCCCGTTGGGGCTGTGGTTTACGCAGAGTACGACTACGCCTACGATGCTTCTCAGGATGGCTACTTTGTGGAGTTCGACGAGTCTGCAGACGAGTAGTTAGCTGGACCAGGGCAGGATCCAGACCTACGTGGATGGGCTTCGTTTTTCTTTATTTTCTCCGGCTTCTTAAGCCATGGATTTGTCTGTACTCAGACCCCTTTGATTGCTTCCGCTGTTGTAATGAATGATATGTTGGGACATGTGTCCTCTGGATGACTGTATTCGATATTTTCTGCCTTAATGAAGGCCAGTTGCCCTTATTTCAATCTTTTGTGTCTTAGAGACATTCTGTGTTATCATTCGTACCAAACTGTTGACGTACCGTGCGTGTTTGATTATGAAGTACGTCGACAGTAGTGCCTTTAGGTTCCTAGCGGATAGTTTACTTCGACGGTGGAAGCAGGGCTTGTGTTGTCGCGCATAAGCGCAGGCCTACCAGGAAGCTGGGACGTGGGAGCAGTTATGCCCCATAATCCAAGCACCTGACTTCCAGTTCGTGCGGGGAGTATCCTCTAGAAACCTTGGGTGCGACAAATGGTATCAGAGCCTGTCTGCCTGTAGGATCCCTTTTTACTGGTCGCAGTTGAGTCTAGAAACTATTTTGTAGCTATATAGGAAAAAAATGAAACGTGAGAGTAGGAATTCTGCCATTTTTCTTCTTTCCCCACCCACCCACCCTTTTCTGGTAAGGAAGTGAAACGTTGTTTTCTGTTCTCACCTAAACTTTCAAGTTAGGATTTCACGTGTTTTGGGTTCTCTGTAGTACCTCAGGATTTTTGGTCTCGTTTTCCCGATGTTGCTTCAATATCATGTTCTTTTCAACATCCTTTTCGTCCATTGAACCTTGTTGTTGTTTTCCACATCCTTTTCCTTCTACCGGAGTCTAATCAAAACATTCCAAATCATCTGCAGATGGGTCTCAACTACTATCCGCAGGTGGTTCGCATGACTCGCTGTGAGAGCACCGCCGGTTTTCCGGAGTTGCTGAGAGACATGGTTACCTTTCTGGGGTTCCGTTGGGCACCAGAGTACCAGGTCTACGAGCACCAGCGAGAGTTTGACCAGACTTGCTACCGGGCTATCGTCTACATTCTGTCGGATGATGGCAGGAGCATTGCACACCAGTACGAGGCAGTAGGGTCCACAGTGGATATGGCAGTGCAGCAGGCAGCGTACGTGAGTATCACCGTTCTCCGTGCTGACTACTGGGGGTTTGATAAGTCCAGTTTTCGTCACATCCCCCGTGGTTACATCACGGCAGCGGGAGTTCACTTCACTATCCACCGCGACATGGATACCTACGAGACTGATAGCTCCAGGCTCCAGGTCACTGCCCAGTTCGCTAGTCACAGTGATGCCGTTGCTTCCGCACTTTCTCAGGAGTTAGCCTCAGTCAGGGAGCAGCTCCACCTTGCTCTCACTCGTCTGGCGACGTACACCACAGACTTTGTTGGAGACGAGCGCTTCGCACGTGTCGTTCAGCCAGCTGGTCTTCCGTTGCCAGATGCTGGAGGTTACGAGCCGATCAGAGGCCCACTTCTCGACCTCGGAGCTGGTTACACAGGGATTCCCCGCTATGGAGCACAGGGAGAGGACGCTTTCTACTTCACCACACCGAGAGTTGCTCTCAGAGCAGTTCCTATCTACATGGATCGTCGTGATACCTACTTCCGTGGGATTCCTCCTCACCGTATCTCTCGTCGTACTACTCACCGCCGTCCTGCGTGATGAGCATGGGAGTACCGTTGTATCCAGTACTAGCTGTGTCTAGTGTATCCTTTCGTTTTCGAACCATGTATTGGTCTGTTGGATATTCTGATGTATTTGAACATGTGATGATGTACCTGTTGGTTATCTATTCATGCGTCGGAATAATCTATCTTTCGGTTACCAAGTCTATCCTTTTCTGTTGTTGTGCTAAAATGAATTTCTGTTCAGGATGCCTCCAACCAGGAACAACCCGCCTCCGCCACCACCAATGGGGGAACTGTTGGCTCAGATGACCCAAGTGGTGACACAGATGGCCCAGATCCAGGCTAACCAGCAACACAACCAGAATGCTCCAAGGGTCACCATCAAGGACTTCCTCAGCTTGGGCCCAAAAGCTTTCGTGGCAACACGTGAGCCCCTGGATGCTGATGACTGGATCCGTGACGTAGCAAGAGCTCTGGAGATAGCTCATGTTGCTGAAGAGGATAAGGTCAAGTACGCCACCTACCTACTGAAGGGTCAGGCAGCTACTTGGTGGGAGAACTACCAGGCCATGAGGGCTGGCTTTCCTATCAACTGGGGATGTTTCAAGGATGCCTTCCTGAAGCACCACATCCTGGATGGTCTCATGGAAAAGATGCGTGAGGAATTCTGCTCTCTCAGACAGGGCAAGCTGGACGTTCTCGGCTACCAGAACGAGTTCAATCGTCTCGCTCGGTACGCTGGTGACGAAGTGTCCACCGAAGCCAAGAAGATGGCAAGGTTCCGCCGAGGTTTTAACCCGGAACTGAAGTACGCTCTCACCAACATCAAGTGCAAGGACTTCGTGGAGCTTGTGAACACCGCGCTCAATGAGGAGAATGGGCGTAAGGCGTTCGAAGAGTCGCGCAAGCACTCGCGTGAGGGTGGTTCCTCCTCCAACATGACCACCCCTCCGCAGAAGCGCCGCATCTGGGTGCCAAATGGTGCTGTCACTCGGGCTCCAAATGCCCAAGCTTCTCCAGGATTTGGTCCCCGCCCACCCAACCCATCTCAGATGCAGGGTCAGAGGTTCCCGATGGGGCAGGCAAGGCCAGGTCCTTCTCGTATCGTCACTTGCTACAAGTGCAAGGATACTGGACATTATGCTGATAAGTGCACTCAGAAGCAGCTACCCCTACCTCCTCGCCCCAACAACAACCAGGCTATGGTTCGTGCTCCTCCGGCTAAAGCCTTCAACTCCAACAATAGGCCTGTCGGGAGGAACGCGAGGGTGAACCATATCAAGGCCGACAAAGCAGAGGAGGCTGCTGACGTCGTTCTCGGTATATTACCCGTAAACTCTATTCCAGCTAAAGTGTTGTTTGATACTGGAGCATCGCATTCGTTTGTGTCAAAGATCTTTGCTACAACGTACAATTTAGCTCTGGTTCCGCTAAGCAATCAAATCTATGTGCACTCTCCGGGAACTAAAATGATTACTTCCAAGATAAGCATGGACAATCAGATCCTAATTGGAGGTCGCATATTCCTTGCTTCACTCATGTTGCTGGGAAATTCTGACATTGATGTCATTCTGGGTATGGATTGGTTGAAGACCCACAAAGCTAAAATTGACTGTGCTCAAAAGTCAATAACTCTCTCCCACACTTCAGGCCAGATAATCTATTCTCCATATGGGTCAACTTCTGTTCGGCTGTTCAGCCTCGATGCCAAACCCCTTCCTGCAATTGAAGATGTTCCGGTGGTTTGTGAATTCCCTGACGTCTTTCCAGAAGAGTTGCCAGGGATGCCCCCGGATAGAGCAGTTGAGTTCGTGATCGAGCTTGAGCCAGGTACTGCTCCAATCTCTAAGCATCCATATAAGATAGCTCCTCCTGAACTGAAATTGTTGAAGGAGCAAATCGATATGTATATGGACAAAGGTTTCATTCAGCCTAGTTCCTCCGCTTGGGGTTGCCCAACTCTGTTTGTTGCCAAGAAGGATCAAACAAAAAGACTCGTGGTTGACTATCGTCCTCTCAACGAGAAAACCATCAAGAACAAGTATCCACTTCCTCGTATCGATGATCTTTTTGATCAACTTGCTGGAGCCTCAATATTCTCAAAGTTGGACTTGAGGATGGGTTACCATCAGATAAAGATCAGAAAGGAAGATATTCCTAAGACAGCTTTCACCACTCGGTACGGTCTATATGAATACACCGTCATGTCCTTTGGTCTCACCAATGCACCGGCAACGTTCTCAAGACTCATGAATTCTGTCTTCCATGAATACCTCGACAAGTTCGTTGTGGTATATCTTGATGACATTCTAGTCTACTCAAAATCCGAGAAAGAGCATGGAGAACACCTTCGTCTCACTCTCATGAAACTTCGCGAGCATCGTCTGTATGCCAAGTTTTCCAAATGTGAGTTCTGGATTCCAGAGGTTGCATATCTTGGTCATATCATCTCTGCCAAAGGCATTGCCATTGATCCTGAAAAGGTTAAGGCAATTGTTGATTGGAAACCCCCTAAGACGGTGAAGCAAGTCAGAAGTTTTCTTGGCTTGGCTAGCTATTGCCGTCGTTTCGTCCAAAACTTTTCCAAGATTGCTAAACCTCTCACTGATCTCACAAAGAAGGACAAAAAGTTCGTTTGGACTCCACAATGTGATGAGAGTTTCAACCTCCTGAAGACTAAACTCACTTCCACACCTGTTCTAGTTGGCCCCGACACTACCAAACCTTTCCAGATATTCTGTGATGCATCTCTCCAAGGCCTAGGAGCAGTTCTTATGCAAGAACGTCAAGTTGTCGCTTATGCTTCACGTCAGTTGAACCCACATGAGCAAAACTATCCCACTCATGATCTTGAACTTGCAGCAGTTGTGTTTGCCCTCAAGAAATGGAGACAATACTTGTTGGGTAACAAAACTGAAATCTTTTCCGATCATAAGAGTCTGAAATACATCTTCACTCAGCCAGATCTGAACCTCGGGCAAAGGAGATGGATTGAGAAGATTAAAGACTTTGATCTCACCATTTCTTACACTCCAGGCAAGGCTAATGTTATGGCCGATGCTCTCAGTCGCAAATCCTATTGCAATAATCTCATGATCATGGAAAGCCAACCTCCACTTCATGAAGAATTCCAGAAGCTGAACCTTGGTCTTGTCCCTGAAGGATACCTTGCTAGCTTGACAGCCAGTCCAACTCTCGAGGACAAGATTCGTTCTGAACAACTTCGTGATAATGAAATCAAGAAGATTGTGGATCACATCAAGGAGGGCAATGATAAGTTCAAGTCCTTCTCAATTGATGACAAGGGAACTGTGTTCTTCGAAGGACGCATTGCAGTCCCTCAGATTCAAAGTCTCAAGGATATCATTCTCAAGGAGGCTCATGAAACTCCTCTATCCATTCACCATGGAAGTACAAAGATGTACCAGGATCTCAAGACTCTGTATTGGTGGTCTGGCATGAAACGTGAAATTGCTCAATACGTTTCTGAATGCGACGTTTGTCAACGTGTTAAGGCAGTCCATCAGAAGACAGCAGGTCTACTCCAACCTCTGAAAATTCCTGAGTGGAAGTGGGACATGATTGAAATGGACTTCGTTACTGGGTTTCCAAAGTCCAAAAAGGGCAACGATGCAATCTTCGTTGTTATTGATCGTCTCACTAAGGTTGCTCACTTCTATGCTGTAAAGGAAACTATCTCAGCTAGCCAGTTAGCAGAGCTCTACACAGCAAAGGTTGTTCCCCTTCATGGTGTTCCATTGGAAATAAGCTCAGACCGTGGAAGTATCTTCACTTCTCATTTCTGGAAGAGCTTTCAGGAAGCATTGGGCACTAAACTTCTGTTCAGCACAGCTTATCACCCTCAGTCTCAGGGGCAAGTCGAAAGAGTCAATCAGATTCTCGAGGATATGCTCAGAGCATGTGGTCTCTCCTTTGGCATGAAATGGGAGGATTGCCTTCCATATGCTGAATTCTCCTACAACAACAGCTACCAGGCAAGCCTAGGCATGGCACCATTTGAGGCACTGTATGGTCGCAGATGCAGGAGTCCAATCAATTGGTCTGGAGCTGGTGAACGTTCACTTTTAGGCCCTGACATTGTTAAGGAAGCCGAGGAGAAAGTTCGTATCATTCGTGACAATCTCCGGATTGCTCAGTCTCGTCAGAAGAGCTATTATGATAGCAAGCACAGGGATATGGTCTATGCACCTGGTGATAAGGCATATCTCCGTGTAACTCCCCTCAGAGGCACTCATCGTTTTGGTGTGAAAGGAAAGCTTGCACCAAGATACATTGGCCCTTTCAACATCCTCTCAAGACGTGCAGAGAATGCTTATCGTCTTGAACTCCCAGAAAAACTATCCAAAGTGCACGATGTGTTCCACGTGTCACAACTCAAGAAGTGTTTCAAAGATCCAGATCGTGCAGTTGATCATGATTCCATTGAGCTGCAAGATGATCTATCTTATGAGGAGCACCCTATTCGTATTCTCGATGAGACCGAGCGTAAGACTCGCAACAAGAGCACCAAGTTCTTGAAAGTCCAATGGTCGCATCATTCTGATAAAGAGGCAACGTGGGAGACCGAAGAGGATCTTCGCAAGAAGTATCCGGACCTTTTCACATCTCAGTAGGGAATCTCGGGGCGCGATTCCTTCAAGGGGGGGCGTTTTGTAACATCCAAGTATGAAAACCCTTAGTTGTTTTACTTATTTGTTTAATTTATGCAATGCATCATGGCATCATTCTCATTTTTATTTCTGTTTGCATTGTTTTCATAATGAATCAATCTTGTTTTCACACTTGTCTGTTACAATCTCTCAAATAAAGATTTGCAATTCCAAAAACATCAATTGCTTCCAATTAGTTTCATATTGGATCAACTCTTAAATTGTTGCTTAATGTAATCAATCAACCTTTTCAATCATTATTTTCTAAGTCAATTTCAAATTCAAACCAACCTTTAAAAATTCAGTACCTTTTGAAACCATAAAAGCCCCCACCCTTTTTCCCTCTTTAAACCCTTCCAAAACCCTAGGGGAAACCCTAGTGGGAATGGCTTTATTTTCCAATATTAAGTATTATTGCAATTTTCCAATTAAATTGGTTAATTTTAAAACAACAAACAAACAATAAATTTTTGGAAAACAAAAACTACCAAAAGGTTGCATTTTTCCACTAATAAATTTACCCTATTTTTGTTCCAAAATTTCAGTAAACAAAATCTTGCTTGTTTCCAAATTGCTTAACTACAAAAAAAAAACAGTAACAGAAATAAAAAAATAAACAGCAGGGAGGAGAGCAGCAGCAGCTAAGGGCCCAAGCAGCCCAGCCCGTTTTTTTTTATTCTTGGCCCGATAACCCCCAACGTCGCTGTCTTCCACCCCCCCTGCTGACGTCAGGCGTACGACGCCTTCTCCTCCGTTGATCGGCCACAGAACCACCCCGATGGCCGCCGTACAGCTCCACCGAGTCCATAAAAACCACCGCGGCCTCCTCCCGCCGCCGAAAACCCTAGCTCCACCCTAATTCCTTCCGCCGCAGCCGCCATCGCTTCCACCTCTCGCCTCCAACTCCACCCTCTGTATCTCTGCACCCCGACGCCACACTCTCTGAACCCCGGCCGCGCGCGCCGTCTCCGATGGCGAACGTCGATGGCTAGGCGCGGGAATTGGTAGGCCCCATATCCACCTTCATCATCGACACCAGGGTGGGACTTGAGGAGAACCAGGTCCTCGCCGCCGTCCGCGTTTCTCCGGCGAACCTCTGCAGACTCGCGGTGAGCATCCCGACGATCCCCTCGTCTTTCTTCCTCTCTGCAAACGCACCGAGCGCGCCTAGGCCACCCCGTAGAAGCGCTAGCACACGGGCTAGTCATCGCGGTGCTCAGCCGTGCGCATCCGCCGCACACCGCCGCTGTCAACCATCGAGCCACCGCGTCTGTTTTTCCGATCAAGTTCATCGTCAGGTTCAGTTAGCGAACCAGTGTTAAAAATTCAGTTAACTCAGTACCAAAGATAACCTCCCGCGGCCCCTACTCCTGTCACGAACGAGCGATTAACCCAGTGGCAGTGCGCCATCGCGTGCAGCCTGGAGGGCGCGGGGTCGATCCCCCCTCGGCGCACCGCGCACCTCTTTTGCTGGATTTTATTCCCTGGCCACGCTGGCTGCCACGTGCACTGCCACGCTGGCCTGGACCCGCATATCAGTGGCAGCGGGTATAGGCCCTCTCGGTAGCAAAAGTAAAAACGCAAATCTGTTAATTTCTAAATTCTTTTAAATGGGCAGAATAAACCCCTCATTTGCAAATTCAATAACTTTTAATTTATGCATCCAATAAATACAAACTTGATGTCTATTCTGATCCAAATTTTATAAACTTTCCAAATATTCAATTTGTGTTCTGTTTTGAATATTCAAAATGCAATTTAAATTCAAATTCAAATAATTCAAATGCCATTTGTAATAATTCATAACTAATTATTCTTAAGTCCAAATAATTCAAATAAAATATGTTTCTCACACCTTTTTGAATACTCTATTCAAATATAAAATTTGTTTTCTGGTTTGAATAATTTAAATTGCCTAAACTATTTAAATCTTGTTTAATTCAATTAAAACTTGTTTAATATTGTTTAATTCATAACTAAATAGTCCAAAGTCCAATTTCAAATTGTGAAACATGTAATCCAACAAAAATTTGATAACCTTTTCAAATATAAAATTTGTAAATTGTTTTGCACACCCTAACTTGATGAAAACAATAATTGTTTGAGTACCATGTTTAAGTAACAAAATTCCAAACTTAATAAATGCTTTTCTAAATTGTTAACTATCATTCCAATGGCCTTTAATTTTGTTATGTTTTTGTTATTCATCATGCATGCATCATACTAAGTCACTTACACATGATGCCTAGTGATAGAACAATTAATTCAACTCTAAAGCATGGGCTTCCATATGCAACCTTTGCATATGGAATCCATTTAAACTTGTGTCTCATCTCAACTAGTTAGTTTGGTGCATCTATTAAACATGACATGCATCATCCCATGTTGTGCACCTATGCCATGTATTGATTGCCCGTCTTCCTTCGTTGTTGTTTTTGCTTCTTCCCGATTAGACGACGACGTTGGTACCGACGAGCCTTACGACACCACTACTCAGGACCTAGCCCAGTACGAGGCTGAGCTGCCAGGCAAGTTATCACTCACATGAATCAGCGAGTTCCTTTCCACACTTGTTGTCGATACTATCTTTTTGTCTACTATTGCTAGCCCTATGTATCGTTGCTTGTTCTCCGAACCCATCACATGATACCTTGAGCCATGATATTGCCACCACCTCCATACCTACAGCCATTGCTTGTGCCTGTTATTATCTAGCATGCTTAGGGTTGCTTTTACTCGAGTCTGTTGTCGGTTACTACTGTTACTATCTTATTATCTTGTACCGGGGCTCGTTATTAATCAATCAATCCTGTTAATTGCTAATGGTAATAATAATTTGATGATAAGGCACCGGCAGGAGGCCCATGAGTGGTTTTGGAGCCTGCTAGTGTCGACCCTAATAGGAAAAGGGTCTTGTCTACTGATCCATGATGAGCGCACTACCCGCATTTGGGAAGCGAGTATGGGCGCCCCCCTCAACTTGACCTGATTCGCATCTCGTCCAAATCGCCTCATTTAGTTCGTGTTTTCTATTTGCCGCATGCATGTTTTTGCGAGCCCAGCGCAGGGTGGAACTTTTGTAGTCGGCATATAGGGGGACACGTTCTTAGAGTGCTATGAGGGTCCATTTTCTTCTGGGCTCGATTAGCCGTGCGCCCAAGGTGCTTTGGGCTTGATGCGAAGGATGGTTGGTTGTGTAGAGTACCCCGCTTGGTGGAAGTGCATTTCCATCTGGCGGGTTATTCTTGAGTGTACGGCCAAATTGGTGCAACCCTGCAGGGATAATCTTCTCGAGAAGCCGTGTTTTCCGCGGTTATGGATTACTTGGTGAAAGTACTGGCTAACAAGTACTCAGGACAACTTCAACATAACTTACAATCATGTTTCACCCAATGATTAATAATCTGACTAGTAATAGGTTATTCACACTAATAACTTGATTCACCTTATCACAACTGTGTGAGTTATTCTCGGATTGCTTCTTTGGATAAGGGGCGAGATCCAGGATGGGTTTGGTTGAAGTTATTTTTCAGTTGGTTACAATCCTCGATCTTATCTTTTCTGTTAGCCGGAAGTTGTAGTTATTTTCTGTAGTTGGTTAGAGCAGCCAGCAGCAACTTTTATATTACCCTTTTCTTCCGTTGATCCCAAGCATCAATGCTTGTGTTGACGGGTAACTCCTTGATGAACTGTGAGTCTTGCTTGCCAGTACTTGGATGTACTGACCCCGTTGGGGCTGTGGTTTACACAGAGTACGACTACGCCTACGATGCTTCTCAGGATGGCTACTTTGTGGAGTTCGACGAGTCTGCAGACGAGTAGTTAGCTGGACCAGGGCAGGATCCAGACCTACGTGGATGGGCTTCGTTTTTCTTTATTTTCTCCGGCTTCTTAAGCCATGGATTTGTCTGTACTCAGACCCCTTTGATTGCTTCCGCTGTTGTAATGAATGATATGTTGGGACATGTGTCCTCTGGATGACTGTATTCGATATTTTCTGCCTTAATGAAGGCCAGTTGCCCTTATTTCAATCTTTTGTGTCTTAGAGACATTCTGTGTTATCATTCGTACCAAACTGTTGACGTACCGTGCGTGTTTGATTATGAAGTACGTCGACAGTAGTGCCTTTAGGTTCCTAGCGGATAGTTTACTTCGACGGTGGAAGCAGGGCTTGTGTTGTCGCGCATAAGCGCAGGCCTACCAGGAAGCTGGGACGTGGGAGCAGTTATGCCCCATAATCCAAGCACCTGACTTCCAGTTCGTGCGGGGAGTATCCTCTAGAAACCTTGGGTGCGACAAGGCATTTCCACCCAAAAATTCTCAAAACGAAAAAGCTTAGCCTTAGGGATGTTTGTGTCAATATTGACCACACAAGGGATATGATTTGAGCCAGTATTGGCTAAAGGGAGGACCAATGAATTAGGATAGTCCAAGATCCAATTTGAACTAGATAGAAACCAATTCAATTGTTCCAACAGAGGAACTCTCTGCGTATTAGACCAAGTGTAAGCATGTCCCTTAAGAGGAATCTCCAATAAACCAAGATGACCAATGATCTCATTGAAAATAAACATGTCATTGAAATCTCCACCTTTGATCGATGGTTCGTGCAAATGTTGGACAAACACACCGGGTGGTAGGGTTTTCACTCTTTCCGATCCCATGCGGGCTAATGCATACGCGTTCTAGTTTTCTTCCCTTTTGATATGAAGCACTTTAAAACCTAGGAAGCAAATGGCAAACTCGTCCACAGTTCTCCGATATTCGGCCATAATGGGGGTTTTTGGCATCCCATGTTTGGTTTAGCTGATGTTGTACCAAATCCAAGTCACCATAACAGAGTATGCGCTTGACGCCTATTTCCTTTGCAATATGCAAGCCATGAAGCAAAGCTTCGTATTCTGCCACATTGTTGATGGCGTTGAAGTGTATTTGTAATACATACTCCATAATGTCACCTTTTGGAGATTTTAGCACTACACCAGCTCCGACGTCTTCCTTCATTTTGGATCCATAAAAATGCATGATCCAATATTCCGATTCCGACATTGGTGTGTTTTCCATTTCTTCTGTCCAATCAGCGACAAAATCTGCCAACACCTGGGATTTAATTGTCGTCCTGGGTTGGTACTTAATGTCGAAAGCAGCAAGCTCGGTGCCCCATTTGGAACTCATCCTGTTGCGTCCGCATTGTTGATAATATCCCCTAGTGGTGTTTTGCTTACCACTGTTATGGAATGTCCTTGGAAATAATGGCGGAGTTTTCGAGATGCAAAAAACACGCCATATGCCAGTTTTTGATAATGTGGGTACCTTTTCTTTGACTCGGAGAATACTTCGCTAACGTAGTACACTGGAGGTTGATCTGGTATACGTTGTTCGTCTTTCCGCCTTTCCATAATTATCACCGCGCTGATAACCCTGTTTGTTGCTGTAAGATACAGTAACATGGGTTCTTCGTCTTTTGGGGATGCCAAAATCGGAGTTATCATCAAGGTTTCTTTTAGCTGGGTTAATGCTTTGTCCGCCTCTTCTTTCCATTCAAATTTGTCAGATTTCTTCAACAATTTGTATAATGGCCGAGCCTTGTCTCCTAGCCGGCTTATGAACCTGCTGACTACGGCTGCAGAACCTATCAATCTTTGGACATCTTTTAAGCACGTAGACCTTGTGATATTCAAGATTGCCTTGATCTTTTCTGGGTTTACTTCTATTCCTCTGTGAGAAACGATAAAACCCAGAAACTTTCCTGAGGGAACCCCGAATACGCACTTTAATGGATTCAATTCATTTTATAAATGCGCAAAATTTTGAAAGTTTCTCGTAGATATTCAAGGAGTGTATCCTTTTCCTTGGAAACTACGGCAATATCGTCCACCTAAACATGGACATTTTTGCCGATTTGACTATGCAGGCATCTTTGCATGCAACGCTGGTAAGTTGCACCGGTGTTCTTCAAGCGAAAAGGCATGGTTATGTAATAGTATGTTCCATACGGGGTTATGAAGGAATTTTTTATTTGATCCTCCTCCTTCATACGTATTTGATGGTACCCGGAATAAGCATCCAAAAAGCATAAAAGCTCAGAGCCAGCAGTGGCATCAATTATTTTATCGATTCGCGGTAACGCGAACCTATCTTTTGGATACAACTTGTTCAAGCCGGTGTAATCTATACACATCCTAAGAACCATATTGTCTTTCTTCGAGACTAATACTGGGTTTGCAGACCAATCAGTATGTATAACTTCCCGGATAAAATCAGCTGCTAAAAGTCGGATAATTTCCTTGCCTATAGCCTTCCGTCTTCTTCCATTGAAACGACGGAGACCTTGTTTGACGGGTTTTAAACCTAGAATCACTTTCACTTGATGCCCAGCAAGTTCCCTGGGTACTCCTGGCATGTCCGCAGGACACCAGGCAAAAATATTCCAGTTCTCACGGAGGAACTTGATGAGCGCGTCTTCCTATTTGTCGGTCATCCTAGTTCCCACTACGACAAATTTTGTCAGATCTTTGGGATTTAGGATAACCTGTCTTGTATTTTCCGAGGCCTTGAAACTATCTGGCGGCTTTCTACTTTCTTTTCCTGACGGTATTTCCATCGGTGAAACTTCCTTAGCTAGCTCCTTCAATTCCTCCCTTGCGATGACTTGCTCAGCGGAAAGGGCGTTTTCTTTCTCTAGCTCTTTCGCCAATCTGTAATGTCCGGTAATGGTAATTACTCCCCCTTTTGGCCCTGGAATCTTCAGCTTATTGTAAATATAACACGATCTTGCCATGAATTTGGCGAAATCGGGACGTCCGAGTATTGCATGATATACACTTTCGAACGGCACCACCTCGAATGAGATTTTTTCCTGGCGGAAATGTTCTCTACTCCTAAAGGTTACATCTAGGGAAATTTCTCCTAGGGATTGTGCTTGCCTGCCAGGAACAATACCATGAAATCGTATATTGTTGTGCCTGAGCTGAGTCTCGGAAATATGTAGTTGTTTCAATGTACTCAGGTACATGATGTTGATACTAGATCCTCCATCCATCAACATTCTTTTGAGCCTAGTGTTTTGAACAATAGGACTTACGACCAAAGAATATGTGTCGGGTTCTGGGATGTTTCCGGGATGATCTGACTGATCCCAGGTAATTGGCGTATTTGAATACTTCAAGTACTTTGGTGTTGGTGGAACAACCGCGTTGATTTCTCGAAGTGTCCTTTTTGCCTGCTTTGGTGAGAGAGTTGCCAGGAAAGTTAGGTTACATTCTCCTTCAACTCTCGGGAATTTTGGTTCGCCTTTTCAATGTTGTTCCTGGATTTTATTGTCAGTGTCCGATTCACTTTCTTCTTTCTCATCTTCGGGCTTTTGCTTGTTGAACTTCCTCTTGGAATTCTTTCCTTTGTTCCCAGATCCTTCCGTGCCCTTCATATGGTTGTTGAGGCGGCACTGCGCATTTGTATGGGTGGGCTTCCCAAATTGCGAATGGTGGACACAGTTTTCTGACTTTGTCTTTTCCCGCTCTTCCTTAGAGTAGGAGATTGGTTCTGTGCTTCTTCCTTTCCATTTGCTGCCATTATCCTTTCCAAAGTTTGTGTTTACTTCTTTGGGTTTTTTCCTGCGCCTCTGGAGCAGCTTTCTTTTCAGATGGAGGTGTCTTTTTGGCCTGAACCAAAGCGTCAATATTTCCACCTCTCGCTCTGATATCATCTTCCGTCGCTGCATGCTCATTGGCGGTGGTAAGCATAGATCCGAGATCTTTGTGCTCCTTTCATCCAACCATGAACGGTACGAGGCCGAGTTTTAATCCATCGATGAAAGTATGCATTGATTGTACATCACTTACTCCAGAGCAGTTGTTCTTCATTGTTGTCCATCTTGATATAAAGTCGACATACGACTCGTCTTCAAACTGGACGCAGCGGTTTAGCTGGTTGATACTCTTAGGGCGTTTGTATGTACCCCGAAAATGCTGAGCGGATACTCTAGCCATATCATCCCAGCTATCCACGGTTCTTGACGGAAGCCCGTTGATCCAATCTCTGGCTCCATCCAGCAACATTAGGGGGAGAAATTTTACTGCTTCCAGGTATGTCCCTTTGTTGATCTGAGCGACAGTATAGTAATCCGAGAGCCATGTATCCGGGTTTGTACTTCCGGTATACTTTTGATAAGTTGGACCAACTTTGGTAAAGCCAGAATGTAGGGTTATTCTTCGCATCCTATCAGTGAAGCACTCAGGTCCAAAGTATAGATCATCTCTTTCCGCCTTATCGACGTGAGCGGAATATCTGCCGGTTGAATGGACAGAAGGGGATCTACTCCTTTCTGGCCTATTGTTGCGCGAGTGCGCTCTTCCGGGATTATCCCTATTTCGTCCGTTGTCGTGTCCTTTGTAATAAGGCGGAGTTCTACTCCTTGGCCTTTCTTTGTTCCTATGAGGAGTACGGGATCTCTCGCGCCTGTGAGGATTTTCATATCTTCCGGCTTTTTCAGCTGAGCGTCTCGGAGGCGGCATCATTTTTCCGTCTTTCCGGTTTTTTTCCTCCCGGTCCTTGTGATCACGGGGTTTATTTCCACCTTTCGGCAGATGGGATCCCGTTCTAGACGCTTCATCCCTATTGTCCAGGATTTTCTTGTCCTTCTTAGGATCTCCCTTCTTTTCCTTAGAGTCGCCTGAATCTCCAGGTTCGCCAGGTCCAGGTGCTCTAGCGGCGCAAGTGGCAGTTTTGCATAGGGCCGAGTCGTCGTGCAACTTCCCTGATCTTGCATGTCCTCGCTGTTGATGTTGTAATGCTTTTCCTAGGAAAGCATACACTCTCTGAAGCTTTTCGTCTTTGGAATACAAATCGTCATTAAGGATGGCGAACGCGGCTTCCGCGTTTTCAGCTGCGGTTTTGTAGATGCGTTCGCCCTTAGCGTTTACGCTGTTAACCTGTCTTTGCCAGGAAGGGTTTTGCAACCGTTCTTTTACTGGCAGCACATCCGGCCTTGCAATTCCGAGTAATCTCGTGGGTTTTATCTCGGACATATTCTGTCTTTCGAATTCTTCAATTTCCTCCTGCTCTGCTTTTACAGTAGCTTGGGCTTTGAGGAGATTTTCTTGAAATCGAAATAGTTGTTGCTGCTGCCGCGTAATGGCTTGCCTTCTGGCTTCCAGCACTTCCGGTGGTTCGTACGGTCCAACCGGAGTTTTGATCAGATCGATCTCGCCCTGTTCCAACATTTGGGGAACGGGAATTTCTTTCTTTTTCTTCTCCACAGGTGTGACTCCGCTTCCTCATCCTCCTTCCAGGTTTTGATTAGCAGTATCTGCCAAAATTTTCTTCTGGAGTTTCTTGGCAGTCTTCTTTTTCTTCTTGGAAGAGGGAGGCTTTTTTCCAGGTTCTTCTTCTGTCAACTCCTTGACATGAGGATAGATGGGGCTAGTTTCGTCATCCTCTCTTTCCTCTTCTGGTGGAGGTGTTTTGGGGTCTTCATCTTCTTCGGCATCTGAGTTTTCAGTCGGTTTTGCCATAAGTACTTCATGGAAGCTTCCCTACATAGATTTGACCTTTCTTTCGAAAGCGTCTTCATCTTCGTCTTCCGAATCTATGTCCTCAGATCCAGGTTCCGACTCCATCTTGCTTCTATAGCAGCCAATACATAGTCGTTTTCTGAGTTTGTCGTTTCACTGATGGGTATCGGATCTTCCACTTGTTCTGTGGGATTGTTGTTTTCTGCTTCTTCCACGGGATTGCTTGCTTCCGTGTTTTCAGCGACCTCGGATTGCACCATTCCAAATAAAGTGAGATATGATTGCAGGCATCTCCGAAGAGGCAGCAAATTCAGGGTTTTGGCGATCTGAGTAGAACCCGGTATCATAGTTTTCTTCAAATGGGTATAGGGCGGGTGGGAAAAATTTGCTTCCACCATAGAATCTCATTGCTTCTGCAGTTAATCCGATAAAGATGTTTGCAGATCCAATCGGTAAAACGCAGGCACTTACCAGGTGATTCCGTGCTGGCATGTACGATTCATTATCGAGGAAGCGCCCGACGTCATCATTGAATTCCAAGCTTCCGACAGTTATGGTACTGCCGATTCCGCCGAGTATCCCCGATCGAAACATAACGCCTGACGTTGTTGGCCCCACGGTGGGCGCCAACTATCGAGACATCGTAGTAAGGATCATAGACGGGGTGCCATGAGCCTACGGGTAAAGACGTGGGGGACGTGATAGTACGACAATCGAGAATACCAGGTTTACCCAGGTTCGGTACGACGCAACAAGGCGACGTTCCTACTCCTGCAATCTCACTAAATCATGTCTGAAGCATGAAGTATACAAAGTACAATGTGAGTAGGGTTTTGCTAACTCAGCGAGGATCAACTTCTCGGCGAGTTGGCTTCTAGCTAGTTGTCTGTATCTTTCGTCTCTCCCGTCCGGCTTTATATAGATAGCCGGGTTAGGGTTTACAGAAAGTAAACCTAGAAGACTACGGAAAGTATCTAACTTGGAAAATAAGGAATCCGTCTTCTCCTCCAAGCCGGACCACTTTGGGCCATGGTCCGGGTTCTTCTAGAATCCGGCTTCCTGCGCATCAGCTTACTGGGCCACCTAATGGGTTGTAATCCATTACCAACAGGCCACCCTGGTAATTCAGCTCTTTAGACCAATGTCGGATATACCCCTAATCGGTATATATCCGACAAGGTGTGTGAGCTCCTCCGAATTACTGAAGAGAAAGAATCTGAGCTTTCTGATCTTCGAAAAAAGCTGAAGGAAGATGCTGGTATGTTTCAACACAATCCATTTTTCCTTCTTTTGTATTCATGTAGGTTTTGTAACACAATCCGTGTTTTCCCGTTTGTTCGACTTTCGCAGTTGTTGTCGCCAAGGCGAAACAAGTTGTTTTTTACACCGGGAATGCCCCTCGGCTCCGTGAAGAAAATCTCACACTCCACCAAGAGAACATGAAAATTATGAAGGAACTGACTAAAAGCCGGAAAGCCTTGGAGGCTTCTGAATCTCAGCTCAAGGCTCAGAGTGAGAAGGATAATAAGACCATCCGTGATCTCCAAGACACCTTGCAGGTTCATTTAGAGGAAATCGCGGAGTTGGACAAACACATCCTTGGTACGTTTGGTACCTCATACCTTCGATCCGGATTTCCGAATGTAGTATGCAACTTTTTCCTTGAGACACAAGGTTTTATCGAACCGGAAAGGAGATGCTTGATGAGTACAATTATTAAATCCACAAAAAGCTTATTGATTCATGTTTTACCAGACCAATCTTGTATTGTAAAAAGGGGTTGTTATCAATGATTAAAATAGGCATGGGTTTAAGGTTTCATCTGCAACGGTGCATCAATAACATGGGATAAATATGATAAAATTAGCACAATTTAGTATAATTAATACATATGCTATTTAATCGTACGTAGGCAATGCATATGTAGTCCACTATGTCTTCGAGCACGAGTTAACATAGAGTAATTCGTCCAACCGTTGGCCCTACCTTCGCAGGGTTGCCTTGGTTTTTAGTACTGAAAGAAAGAAGAAAAAATTAAACACGGTGATGTCATTGTTGTTCCTAGGCGATCCACTTCCAGTAGTCCTACTGATCCTCCTGTCACGGACTTTCATGATCAGCCTTCCACTTCACTCTCGCTATATCTTTGTCTTGATCACTCTTTGGGTTTTTGGGTACCTGACAAGTCCTAGGAGCGAGACACAAATAGTAGAACACACACAAATACCATAATAAACTTATTAGACTAATTATCACATGGGTTAGATCAAGCACATAGCTACAAGGTTAGCCTCTCATGTGCCGCTGACTGGGCGGTGCCACGACCACGTGGCGCGACACTCTTCTCGTCTGGGGCTACTAGGGAAACCCCTGGGGACGGGTTTAGGCTGGGGTTTCCAGACGGAAAATAGGGCCCTTCCGGACAGGAAATGGGGGTCGTTCGGACGGGAAGTCCCATTGGAAGATGAGTGGGGGCGTTGGGAGCCGTCCGTACGGAAGGGGGCTTTAGGGGGTTCCCCTAACGAGCGCTTGTAGAGAGTCCTATAAGGACTCGCCTTGCGCGCGGATAGAATGGGCCGGCCCATTAACGGATTCGCTCCCTGTACTTGTTTTAGGTATTTTTTTTCCCAAATATGAACTATTTTTAATTTTGAACAAATTTTTAGTTTGAACAATTTTAGAAAAAAAACGATTTCAAACATGAAAATTTCTCAAATTTGAAGCAGATTTCAAATTTGAACAAAATTCAAATTTGAACAGTTTTTAAATTGAATATTTTTAAAGTTTGAACAGTTTTTTCCCCCGAACAAATTTCGAATTTGAACATTTTTAAAGTTTGAACAAAAAAAATAAAAATAAAAAGAATAAAAACAGAAAAGAAAAAGGAAAAAAAGAATAAATCAGAAAAGAAAAACAAAAAATGTGAAAAATGAAAAAAAAGCGATAATAAAAAGGCTACACAAAGGAATATGTCACTAGTGGAAACATAACCCACTGGTTGTGCACGCGCTACATCCCGAAAAGGTCCCAGGTTCGATCCCCCGTTGCCCCTCTATTTATCGTTCTTTTCTTCACTTTCTCTGATCTTAATGGGCCGGCCCATAAGAGGTTGCGCGCGGGATGCGCACGGGTGAGTTCTAATAGGACTCGCTATGAGCTCTATATAGTTAAGGATGACAATGGTAGGGTATGGGGCGGGTAGAGAAATACCATACCCATACCCATATAGTCAACGGGTAGATAACTCTACTCATACCCGTACCCATGGGTATGAAACTCTACCCATACCCATACCCATACCCGGCGGATACATGTACCCATTGGACACCCAACGGGTACACATGTTATTATATTCATCGATAGCATATTTGACAAAAATATTAGTTCGATCAATTGTATGCCTCATTGCCGGGAATTTATTTTCATAATTTGAGTATTTGGAAGATGAGAATTAAGGAGTGATTGCAATTTGGGGAGATTTGGGAGACGAGGGGATTACGGGTGTGGGTTGTTTCCTGCTGGGCTACATATGGCCAAAGTGGCCCACATGTCAGTATAAATGGGTAGGGTATGAGTATACCCACTGGTACAACATGATACCCATGACTTACCCACGACTTGATGGGTAGGGTACATGTACTACTCATGGGTATAAAAGTGTATTATACCCTGCCAATACGGGTCAAATACCCGCGAATATCTGTATCCACGGTTAAAATTGCCATCCTTATATATAGTGCCCGCGACTTTAGGGGCTCGAGTGGAGATGCTCTTACGAAAGTAAACGAGCAAACGGGCCTAT
The DNA here is from genome assembly GCA_028641055.1 of Alopecurus myosuroides. Taxonomy (NCBI): domain Eukaryota; kingdom Viridiplantae; phylum Streptophyta; class Magnoliopsida; order Poales; family Poaceae; genus Alopecurus; species Alopecurus myosuroides. Next base: position 163,062,535 of record CM054061.1, on the reverse strand, counting down.
TCTAATTTTCTCCCGAAGGCCCATCAAAATCTTCTTCGTGGTCTCTCTCCGCAGCTCTCTCACCAAAAACCCTAGGTAACCCGTAACCCCCCGCCTCCAAACCCTAACACGGATGGGGGGCTCGAGGCGCAAGTTCAAGCGCTCCCGCACCAAGGTGCGCGTGGGGTTGCCGCGCAAGAAGCCGCGCGAGTTCAAGCCGGCCTTCGACCTGCCAGAGGCGCTCGCCGCCGCCGCCGCGGAAGGCGGCGGCCATGCGCCGAGCTGGGACCTGGAAGGTAGCGTGGTGAAGAACTATGCCGCCTTCGGGGTGGTGTCCAACCCTAACCTGCTCGGCGCCCACTCCCGCGGTACCCCGCGCCTCGTCGAGAGCAACGAACTGCAGGACCCCGACGTCGAAACCGAGCGCCGCGTTGAGGAGTTCGGGCCCGTCAACACCGGCAGCGACGACGAGTGCGACGGTCAGTTTCCACTCTCTTCCCTTCGCTACACCTGGTAACCTGGATCGGCTCACAAGCTAGCGAATTCATCTTTTATGTGATATGTGACTAATTTGGTTGGACTGATGGGAAGCTTAGGTGCTTTATTAACTAGCTTGGGTACATGCCCAAAGTTTGGGAGCAATTTGTACGGCACAATGCGATTTTTTCAGTCAAGCGCGCTATTTTAGCTCTTAATAATCACTGTTATTCATTTGTATCTACGCATATACAGATGATAAGCCACTAGATTCGATTTCCACTGTGCTGTGAATGATCCGTTGACTGCCAGAAAAAAAAAGAAATGGACAATATGTGAACTAAGACTGGGAAACACATTCTCATTGAAGTTGTAGGTTTGCTTTGAGATGTTTGGTGTATAATCTCCTTCACACTTGACGCAACCCAGCAAGTTTTGATAAATGGAAACTAATTTTCCAGTAGACTACCTCCGGTGGAATGCGTAGTTTTTCGCTGAAATGGAGCTAAAGAGGATATAGTATTTGAGTATTTGTAGTTTTCCTGCAGAATGCAGACTACTGATGGAATGCATTTTTTTGTTGAATAACAGTAAAGAGCATATAATATACAGTATGTGTTGTAGACTTGTAGCTACTTTATGCACAAAAGAGAAGCCTACATGGTTTTCTTACATTATTGTGGATAAATTAATGGTCATGTTGGGTCAAGAATTGGTGCTATTATCCTTCAGTTATTTAAAATCAAGCAAATACTTGCTTCATAAAGTGGCACCATGTTAAATGTTAAGGGAATTGAACCATGTCCACCTGGAATTTTCTGTGTTAGTTATGCACAGTATATTCTGGCCTGTCTCGTGCCTGTTTATGAGCTTTATATTTGAGTGTTGATGTCATCTGGGGAAATATGTATAGGAAGATGCTAGCTGCTATGGCAGGAAAACAGAGCAGACAATTCAAACACTGGTTATGAAGTTCACCAGGCAACGAAAGCTGTGTAGCTGCAGGAGTTGGCGTCCCATTCAACTTAGTACTGAAGTTGATAGGTGAGGAAAGAACATAGCTGTAATCAACAAATTAGAAGTCCTGGACTATAGCCCTAGTTGGTTAGCCAGTTCAGAATGTTGTCGTACTCTGCTTAGTAAAGAGTTCTATGAAAAGAGCAGGCACGTATATTTTAACAAGCCATAATGTTTTGTGGTATCTCATCTCATCCCCACTACCCAAAGTGTCCCTCTTGCCATCACTGCACCGATACCCCGGGACAGAAGCTGGTGATGGAAGGTGCATAGGCGCTCGCAAAATCCTGTTACGCTCGGCCGCTTGCTGTCTTGAGGGTGTATTAAATCCCATAAAAAAATCATTCGGCAACTGGCTCACCATTTCTCAAAAATCAATGTACCTTAGGATATTAAAAATCCACACACTTAAAATTCAAATTCGATATTTTATTATTTCCAGATTCAGAACTTGAATTAAGATATCTTTGGTTGGTTTTGAGCGATATGCTGTGATAGACAAGAGCTGGTCATCGAGTTTTCTCATTGTGAAATGGTTTATAATATCCAAGTTCCATCAGTGTTGGTTTTTCTGTATATTACTGTATCCTTCTGTGAGTTGTATTCATCGCATAGAAGACATTTGTTGATATTGCTGTATATATCTGTATTTGGATTTACTTATGATGTTATATGTAAGAGTGATGATATACTTGTATGTGATCTCATGTGGTTGTTACTCTGCAATGTAGATCTAAAGTCTGTACTTGGGAAGAAAAGGAGGGATGGCAAATCTGCTCCTCTGGAGCCGCTGACCAAAATTCAACGTATCTGCATTGGCAGATTAATAGAGAAGTATGGTGATAACTACAAGGTATGACAAAAAAAAAAAAAAACGAATCTGTTATTTAGCTGAATTTATGATTGCCAAATATCTTAGATTCTGAAAATGTAGACTGAGACAAGCATCATGTTTTCAGGCCATGTTCATGGATACCAAGCTAAACGCCATGCAGCACTCAGTCGGTACATTGAAGAAGCTCTGCGAAAGATACCATGTTGGTGGCAAGAGTTTCGTATATCCTTTGTAGTGTCGTATGAAATGTTGAGATTTCACTCTCAGTCTGTACCCTGTTTCTCCCACTGGTGGGGCATGAAAATTTTGCATGTGAACAATGTAACTTGCTGATTACTTCAGTATGTGAAAGCTCTACTTTTGATCTCGTGTGATGATTTGCCTGAATTTAAAACATGACTGAGTTTAGCGCAAATGAACAGAGGGCCTCTCATAGGCGGCTGCAATCACTTAGAATATCAGAATGCAAAGCATGCTTCATTTGCTCATTTGTTTGTCTTGTGAAAGAGAGAATAATTAGGGGCCTTCTGATGTGAATTATGAAATGAACACTACTGAGAAAATAGAATAGTGGCGTGAATAATTTCCAGAACTTCTGAAATATCAAAATATAGTTGCAAAATGCATACATACTTCGAAGTGTATACCAGAGTAAACGACTTCAGCTGGGCGTTTTGCTAACCTGCGAGGATACTGCTCTGTATCTGGTAGATCGGTATGTCTTCTCTCTGTCCAAAAAAAAAAAAAAAACAGTATGTCTTCTCAGTATTTGGGATCTTTAGTAGCATCGTAGAATTATTGATGCATCTCCCTTTGTATACTTTTCTCTTACTGTCTGCATGTTATGCTATTATTACAATACAGTAGCATGATCATCACCTACGGAAAAGGTCACCTCGGCTCGGTACCAAACTGACATCCGAAGTCCTTAGCTGAAGCTCGATCACTGTGTACAAAAACAGAATCAAATGCAAGGCTTCCAAATCCAATTTGGAGACTAAATCCAAAAGTCCATTCATGTAAACAGATTCAAGTAGAGATAGTTCACCCTGCAGATGTTGGATGGCAACTTATAGCATCTACAGACGAGATATCGGCCTTCCCGATGAGTCAATTCAATAGTTTCCTGGCCAGTATACAAAACTCTTGCTAAAAGGGGAAAATTGGTTATTTACCCAAGTTCTCACTGACCTTGGATCATGTACCCGAAGTTTATGGTTCTCTTGATGATTTACCAGGGAAGGGTTTTCTGTAAACTAGAAAAGGTTAACATTTTAATTGCTCCAGGAAAGACTACCTCATTTTAGATTGAATCACTGCATGCAGTTAGTCGTTCTTTTTTCCTTCCTAGATTGAAGGATGGAGCATCTATGCCAAAACATTCATTAAATGCATTTTTTACATTATTTATTTGTTGCATCTAAGTGTGTTTTGTTTTCTTGTCTTTTATGATAAACCAGATCATGCCACTTTGGAAATTGTCAAAATACAAGATAAAACTGTCAAAATATTTTTCTCGTTAGTTTGGTTAAGATCAATTGTAGTATATTCTCTCCGAAAAAAATGTCATTTCGTAGTCTGAATAGGCTCACTACAATGCAGTAGCATCACCTGAAAATGGTTTACTTATGTACTTAACTGAAGGGCAGTCAATTGCCAGGACCAATCGTGTAAATAAGAAAACTCTGATCCTACAAATCTCTGAAAACCATGTAAAAAAAATATATCTGAAAACGTCCCTTCGAAAGAACAGAAAAGATAATTTGGTTATTTGAAATGAGCTCATATGTTTAAACATGATCGCCATTGATTTTCGACTAGACTATTGTGTAAATTTGGCAGATAGACTGCATCAGATATAGTTCTGGTAAGTTGAATAAAATTTAAGTTGAAAATAATTCAACCTCAATTTTTGTATGTAGTCTGCTAACTGTGCCACCAGTAAAGTTCCATACTAGAGCTCTGCCATGACAAAAGGTGTCCTCTCCTCCTATCAACAAAAAGTATGAAACTGGGTTCTGCCATTTCAAAGGATAACTAAGATTAATTTTTCCAATAGAACAATGAGCAAGGCATTTGCCCAGGAGGATCTGAGCAGAGCAATTGCCCAGGAGGAAACTACCCACTGCTATACAAGATAATTTGTGACATAAATGGCCATACAGCCAAACGGCAAGTACAGCAAACCTGTGATGGTTAACAATCCGACATGTCGGGGAATGGCATTGCCCTGACGTGACTTGTAAGATTGGTAAGAAAGTTTGACAGGTTGACTAGGCTTAGGATTATCACAAAATACTTGTGTATCAGTCTGGGGAGAAAAACAAGTCATGGCAGCCAAAGAAGAGACATTGATCCATTCCTATCTTACCGTGTGTTCCTGAATTAAGTGACAAGGGCAATACTGAACGCTGTAATACATACGGCACAAGTAAGTGGAGGTTATACAACGTTAGCACGAGGCATAATGAACTGAACTGGAGCATATGAACGTCATGTTCATCAGATTCCACCAAGCATAGTGCTGAAAAGCAACACTGCCAAGACATCACTGAAGCTGAAATCCAAGCAATATCGAAAACCTTTTTAGCAAGAAATCTATGCAGTGGGATAAACCAAACCATAGAGACAGATGTGTTCTTGTTAACTTCCCATTGATGATAACAGAATGGTAACATCAGAGGCTACATCACAGCATAACATGGCCGACATAGCACAACCGAGCAAATCTTTCTAAGAACATTGTCAAGTCACCAAGCATTTGAAATGTATTATTAAGAATGTTGTCAAGTCATCAAGCATTTGACATATATTACTTGTGCAGGAAACCTGTAAAGGTTAGCAATCCATTAGGACACATCGGGAAATGACATAGCCAATGCTATCAAGACATGACATGGAGGAAATCTAGTTTGACAGGTCGCCCGGGCTTGAGGATTGTCACTGACGACTTGCAAAGCAATTGATTAAAATCTAAAGGAGAAATCAGTCTCCCAAACATTGCAGGGCAAACGCATACATAACTGCAGTTCTTGCTTACCTGAGTCATGACAGCCAAAACGGACAATAGAGTTATCCATTCCCTTCTCTTGCTTCATGTACTTGTCTGAATCAAGTGACCACTGGCATACCAACCGGTGTGTAATTCGTACAGCAAACTGAAATGGATGTAACAAGCAGACACGAACAGCTACCTGTTACACACAGATTCAGTGCACCAATTCCAGTGAACAGCTACGACAGCAAACAGAGAAGCAGAAACAGCTACGTGTTACACACAGATTGAGAGCACCAATTCCACAAAACAGGATGAAGTGACACAGCCTACCACTGAATCTGAAAATCTAAGCAATTTCGAAACAAGTTCGGTGAGGAATCTATCCACTGGGATACACCAAACCATAGGCACAGATGTCCAAGATCAGATTGATAATTTTCCATTGATGATGATAACAAGATGGTACCATCAGAGAGTACATAACATCATAACACAGCACAGACAAGTGCACCTTCCTACCAACAGACAACAACAGGCTAAAAAATTAAACTAACACATCTGCAGATCAGACACTAGGGATGCAGAACAGGGCGATCTAAGCCCTCTCGCCACGGATGCGGCGCGCGAGCTGGATGTCCTTGGGCATGATGGTGACGCGCTTGGCGTGGATGGCGCAGAGGTTGGTGTCCTCGAAGAGCCCGACGAGGTAGGCCTCGGCGGCCTCCTGGAGCGCGGAGACGGCGGAGCTCTGGAAGCGGAGGTCGGTCTTGAAGTCCTGCGCGATCTCCCTCACCAGGCGCTGGAACGGCAGCTTGCGGATGAGCAGCTCGGTGCTCTTCTGGTACTTGCGGATCTCCCTGAGCGCGACGGTTCCCGGGCGGAAGCGGTGGGGCTTCTTCACGCCGCCGGTGGCCGGGGCGGACTTGCGGGCGGCCTTGGTCGCCAGCTGCTTCCTCGGCGCTTTGCCGCCGGTGGACTTCCTCGCCGTCTGCTTGGTGCGGGCCATGGGGACTGGAGGAGGGAGGCTGCCGCACAAGGGTTGGTTCGCTTGGTGGGTTGGGAGATTTGGGGATTGGGATGAGGAAGGAGGAACGGGGTCGGGGGTGGTTTTATAGTGAGGAGGCGCGGGTGGGCGCGAGTCCGGGGAATTTTTGGATCTTTCGCGCTCTGCGTTTTGGGAGTAGAGGGTGAGCTGTGAGCGTCGGATTTGCGAGGAGCGTACGGCGAGGATTTGGTCTCGGCTGAGTCACGCGGATCGTGGAGAGGGATCCGTGGCGTGGTGGTTCTTGCGTTCTGATTGGTTGCTTGCGTGCCGTGGGTTGCGTGGACCTCTCTTGGGTTCTGAGTGATATGGTTGTACAGGCCGCAGTGGCCGGGATCCAGTCTCATTTGTCGGTCGTACTGTACGCCTGAAGACTGAAGCGATGAACCAGTAGCTAGTTTTACGTGTTCTCAAAAAAAAGTACTCCCTCCGATCCGATTTAATAGTCGGATGGTCAGGCAAAGTTTTGCCTAAACCATTCATAATCTTGCGTCCATTATTTCAGATCGGAGGTAGTAGGTTGTTTTACATCACTCTCAATCTGAACAAAGATCAAAGTTCGAAAGAAAAAATCACTTAAGATAAAGCTTCGTTTTACTTAAAAAGCTAGCACCATTTGTTCAAAACAAGAAATGTTTGCACTATGTATCTGCTGATAGGAGTACAGATTCTCTTTTGTGACGCATTGCTTGTGCACATTGTACACTGGCATCACCCCAAACGAGCCATGGGCTGAAACTTAATTTGAAACAAGCCATGTGCAAGAAAACCGAATCGATGAGGGGTCAAGATACCGAGGTCATCCATTGCCGTAAAGTTACAAGAACATTTGCCACTGCAATCTGCACATTGAAAGTCGTAGATTGCTAGACAGAGTAAGACAATGGGGTGAGTCATATGTTTCGCCACAGTTATGAAAAGAAAACAAGTTCAAGATGAGAATATATGACATTTCGAAAAAATAAGTCTTCGTCAAACCACCGAGTCAAGACAATGGGGAAATGATGTTAGGCCAATTATCAGAAAACCAACAGAACTGCCGCAGAGACAGCTTAACAGTTGCTGCAGTTAACAGCTATTGCTTTTCTGTGCTTCTCTAATCGAAATGGCATTACAAAATACAGGGACTGTAAGTGGATTCAGGTCGCTGCAGCTAACTGTACATAATGCTACCGCCGCAAATCACGAGATATTAACTTGTGTTCAGTGAACAAGAGGCAATAAGGTAGCATGCCTACTATATCCTGCTTAAGGAACACCTCCCGGCAAGAAATGCAACTCACACTTTTGACATTTTCAGACAAAAACAATTGCACAACAAACTACTCCACACAGGCTGGAGAATTGGCTGATATACTACTTCCCTCCGTTCGGTTCGGAATTAGTTGACGCGAGGGATACAAGATTAGTGAACAGAATCAATCTATCTTAAGGTCCTCCACAATTCAAACTGTTACAAAAAAAATCCAGATTGCCATCGCCTCCCACCGCGCCTCCAGCACCTCCAGTAGGTGCTCCCAAGTCCCACCGCGTCTCCACTCTTCAGCAGGTGCTCCCACTGGCGGTCAGCACCTCGAGCTGCCGGAGCTCCTGCTCCAAGCCCCGCCCTGCCTCCAGCACCTCGAGTTTGCCAGAGCTCCTGCTCCAGGCCCCACGCTTCCAGGCCTTCTCGCGGGCAACTCCGTCTCAGCTCTCCGGCAATGTCGCCTTCTCGCCGGTAGCTCCGTCTCATCTCTCTGGTGATGTCACCTTCTCGCCGGCAGCTCTGCCTGAAGATCACGGTCAAGAGATGGTCAGGAAGCCAAGCATGATCACACAGCAGGTAATAATTCAGCTTAGTTCGAGCATCTGAAGAATGACCATGACAATATGGATCTATGCAAATAACAACATGAAGTAACAATTTTGCTCATCATACTTCAAGTACAACATGTAAACTGTGTGCAACGATGCAGAGGCTGGAAGAAAAATCTTCCGTTGTTATCATACTTCAAATTAAGCATGTAAACTGTGTGAATCGATGCAGAGGCCGGAGTAAAAAAGAGAAGTTGGGCATAAGATATGCTTGCCAAAAAAAGCATATGGATTGACCAGATGAAATTTTGTATATATGACAGTGGGTGAATTCTCTAGCTAAACTTCATGATGGCACAAAAACTGTAGTACCATATCATGGCCCTGCAGCATACTCAATTGAAGACTTTGATAAGTGAAATTGTTTAGTTCAATATTCAGTCCACGGTAATCACAACAACAACCTCAATTGGAGAGTGCTAAGGGAGGGAAACCTGAAAGCGTGTTTGTGTCCACACCCATTTGCGTTAGAATCCCCACTTATTCCTGATGGGTATGTCATGAACTGTTGGAAAGCTGGTCCAGACATATCCTGCTTTTCTAGTTACCATGCAAAACAAGGTCACTATGCGAACATGAGACCAACATCGCAACAGAAATTACATGGATTGATTGATAAAACAAGATAGTTTCAGTATCGGTTGGTTTAAGGTAAAATAAAGCTCACATGGCACAAAAGGTAACAGGTACCATCTAGAGAATAAAAATACTCCTTAGAGATGAATGACAAACAAGACATAATAAAATGTGGTACAGAGAATGCATTCAAAAAACTAAAATACTCAAGTGGATTAATGTATATGGCCTACCTATATTTTCGCAAGGTTCCAACAACTGGCCAAATTCATTCATAGGATAGGTACAGCGATCAAGTATGACGAAAATAAAATGCAAAGCATTGTTCAGAAACGTAAGATTAGGTTTAACCATTGGTTAGGTACCTTCTAAACTCTTCAGGTCATTAGCTAAGTCTTGGAGCTGATCTTTAGAACACAATGATTTAACTTCCCAAAATTTTCAGTTCACTTCTCGTAATTATTTCCTAGTTGTGTATGTGAACGCATTTTAAAAACTGCTCCTAAGGTTCAGGATCTAGCTTCTCGTTTACTTTCTCACAGAAATGGAACTCTTGCTTGCGCACGTCTGATTCATTTCTACTCCGACCAAGGACTGAATCTATAAATCACCGAGCAAGGACTGGGCAAGACACTATTAATTTAGAGATCGGTGCTAAATGCAAAGTTCAACAGAATCAGAAGATAGGTTCTCAAATTAACAGAAACCAACATATATTTGCTTGCTGCAATCTAAACATTTTAGCATGGATAGCATGGCACCAGGATATCTACCTAGCTAGGAGAGATCTCCAAGATGATGGCTAGGAGAAAATGTGAAGAAGCAAAGAACATCCAAGAAAACCAAGCATAGTGCTTATACCAAGGGAAATAGGAACAAGGGAGTATTCTTTGTGCAAATATACATGTCTGAGTTGCATCATGAGGTGTGAGTAAAAAGCTCACCCCCTCATCCTCCTCTCTTTCTCTCCCACACACACACATACTCCCTTGCTGCAATCTAAACATTTCCATGGTTTAACTATAATTGCATACTCGAACAGGAAGTAAGTCTAAAATACTTGGAGTACTATAGATAGGCATACAGGAGTATCTATAGATAAACATGATATAGATAGGCATACAGGAGCATCTATACTTGGATATTTTTTCTGACATACAGGAGTATCTATAGATAGGCATGTGCATTGAAACAAACCTATGTGCACTGAAACATCTTTTCCCGTTTAAATATGTTTATAGATATTTCTCATAAAGTACACTCTATGCATGGTACAAAAGCAAATCCCAAAAAGAGAAAATTCAAATTGTTGATTAAGTTCAGAATTACTCCTGAATAAAGCAATGGACTAAAGTACAACCTTTGGCCTTTGTGACATTTGAATAACATGCAAAATAATTCGAGACTGATTCAAAATAAAACAAACTTTGTAAGCCCTAGACAATATGGCATTTGAATGAAGTATCTTCATAATCCATATGGTTCATTCCATCCAATAATTAGAGTTTACATCAAATCAGTAAAATCTGAACCTTCTCGGGATATAGTAGTGCAAGATGAATTTGGTTAAGATCCCAAAACGACATACTAGCATGGCATGCAATTTGGGTCCATTTACCTGATATAAATAAGACAGAATCCCCTGCTTTAAGCCATTCTGCGCCAACAAAGAGACTCCATCCAGTTTTACAAGATGACGCTTTGGCTGTAAGGACCAGAAAATGGAAAAACAATTAGAGGATGAAGACCGAAGACACATAACACTACATACACATGAACAAGTTAAAAACAAGTCAAACAGTACTCAATCCTACCACCATAAATGTGACAATAAGCTGAAGAATTCACATAGAACAACCAAGCAACAAAAGGATGATACCAGCTGTGGGAACGGCTTCTCTGCAGCTCTCCGTGGCACTGAGAAGCCGCCATGCATACTCATAGCGGCTCGCAGTCAAATTCTTCCAGAACTATTCTGCAGGATGCTTGCTTTTGGTATAGCTACTGAGAGACGGGATTGGGAACGCGTCACTCTCCTAAAACTGACAGATGGACATGGAATCTCCAAATCATGTTACAATAATTTTGTACACATTTTCTGAACTTTTTCAGTAATTCCATTTCCTGCAGCAACAAATCAACATTATGTACTTACAGAATTCACTGGCTGAAGAATCATCTGCGTGTAGGCCTCATCAGTGTCCTTGTCATCCTGTGCAAAACAAGCATTCATCAGGGTAATGTACAGCATCAGACCACCCCCTACATCTGACCCTGAAACTGAACCATCTACACGCTTACATGCATGGTGATGCTGTGGACTTGGCACAGCAGCTGCATCGACAGATTCAGGTAGCTGTTAATTGCAACTAAAATGAAGAGATATGGCAAGGCCAAACATCGGTTTGGTCACATTCTGCCTCTCCAAGTTAATGGTCATTACAGAAACTATGGGACAGCAGACAACAAATCCTTAATTTAACAGCACTTCATTCTGAAACAGACAAGGAGAAGACGCCAGAATGAACTGAGGCAGATATACTGGAATAAACTGATATCAAATCCTAACAGAATTCGGTAACCAGCAGCAGACATGTTCATTGTTCTAAATCCCAGTTTGCCAAAAGCATATGCATTCATAATTCAGCTCTTACAACCAACCAGCCAACAAAGCATTGGCAAACTTCAGCAATACCCATCCAGCATTAGAACTACCACTACTTGCAATAACCAGAGACGACAACCACTAGTCACACCAGCCAAACTACATCTACCACTGGATACCACCAACGAGATCTAAGACGAGGTGAACTTGGTGACGGCCTTGGTGCCCTCAGAGACGGCGTGCTTGGCGAGCTCGCCGGGGAGGACGAGGCGGACGGAGGTCTGGATCTCCCTGGAGGTGATGGTGGGCTTCTTGTTGTAGCGGGCGAGCTTGGCGGCCTCTCCGGCGAGCTTCTCGAAGATGTCGTTGATGAAGGAGTTCATGATGGACATGGCCTTGGAGGAGATGCCGATGTCGGGGTGGACCTGCTTGAGGACCTTGAAGATGTAGATCTTGTAGGTCTCGACGCTCTTCTTGCCCTTCTTCCTGCCCCTCTTCTCGCCGCCCTCCTTGGCGGCGGTCTTCCCCGCCGGCAGCCGCTTCTCGGCCTTGGGCTTCTTCCCGGCCGGGGCCTTCTCGGCCTTCTCCGTCGCGGGCTCCTCCTCCACGGGCTTCTTCGCCGCCGGCTTCTTCTCCGCCTTGGGGGCCATCGCTGCTTCGAGAGGGGAAGAGGAGATTCGCTGGTGGGTCTGGGAGTAGTGGAAGGTGGGGGAACTTGGAATGCGATGTGGGGAAAGGAGGACTGGGTGCTGTGTTAAATAGAGGGGAAGAGGTGGGCTCTGATTGGTGGAGTGGTTGGTGCCACGGATAGGTGAGCTGGAGAGACAGGATGCGTCGGGCGCTTCTGGTGTGCACGGGCCAGATGCGTTTAGGCGCGGATCGCACGCGTTGCGAGGGAATTCTGAGCGGGAACGGGGATACCCGATAGGCAGGTTGATTTCGGAGCGCGGGACGACGAGGATGGTTTTTGATTTCGCGGTTTTACCAGCAAAAATCCACGGGGACAGCGGAAAGATCAGTAGTGGGGATTGGACATACACGTTTTACATCAAACATATGCAGAATCTGAATCGAAATCAATTTTTGTGCAATAGGTTGTGGAAGAATACGATAAAAATGTAAGATATACTCAACAAAGGCAAATAAGTTGGGCAAACGATTTGGAACGACCACAAGTTTCATATGCAACGAAAATCACAAAAGCCAAGGCAACCGGAAATAAATATCCTTATCGAAAGTAGTATCGACAATGCGAGTTGATCTATTTGGCGTTGTGAGAATGCTCCTTCCCGGTGCTCTGTGGAACGGTGTTTCGAGTCTTGGCCGTATTCATTGCAAAATTGAACTATCCATCCTTTCCACTTGTCCATTTGACCGTGGATGAGCCAAAGAAGCAACGTCAAGGTGGATTCCGTTATGTTTGCAATACTTAGCTAATGCTCCAATGGAGAAATTTGTTCCATTGTCCGTGATTATGTTGTGTGGAATGCCAAATTGCATGACTATGTCTATGACAAAATTTCTGGTCGGCGCACAATCAAGATTTTTGATAGGTTTTGTTTCTACCCACTTGGTATACTTGTCGACTACTACAAGGAGGTGCGTAAGTACGCCACTTTCTGTTCAAAATGGTCCCATCATATCTAGCCACCATACCGCAAACGTCCATGTAATAGGGATAGTTTTGAATGCTTGGGCAGGTAAATTTGTCTGGTTGGCGTAATACTAGCATCCAGCACATGTATTAACAATGTGCTCTGCAACCTTCTTTGCTGCAAGCCATAAAAACCCTGCTTGGAATGCTTTGTGGACAATGTTTTTTTATTGAGCATGATGTCCGCAAACCCCAACGTGTATTTCCTACAAAATCATCTTCCTTCTTCTAGCGATACACACCGTTGGAAAATTCTGGATGTACTGCGCTTCTATAATCTTCCATTGATTGTTATGTATCACGTGCAACGACGCTGTATCTATCTTTGCAAGACTTCGTGTGTTCCCTTTGGAAATTTCTGATTTACTAAGAAATACAGGTAAACAATCATCCAAAATCCAGGATTACGAGCGGTACGACTATTGATTCGGATAATAAGGGGTAATCTATATCTCCACCTTTTATCGATGGTTGATGCAAATGTTCGACAAATACGCCTGGTGGCAGTATTTTTACCCTTTCCGGTCCCATCCGGGCTAATGCACCCGCATTCCAATTGTCTTCTTGGCGTACATGATTTACTTCAAATCCAAGGAAGCATATAACAAATTCATCCACTGTACGCCGATACTCCGCCATTATGGGCTCTTAGCATCCCATTTATGGTTCAACCGGTGCTTCACCAAATACGAATCTCCATAGCATAGGATACGTTTAACGCCTATATCCTTTGCAATATGCAGTCCGTGAAGAAGCGCTTTGTATTTTGCAACGTTATTACTGACATTGAAGTGAGTTTGTAGCAAATAATCAATCATATCTCCTTTGGGTGACTTTAGGACAACGTCGGATCCTGCACCTTCATTCATTTTTTATCCAACAAAATGCATAATCCCATATTCAGAATCCGTCATTGAAGTGTCCTCCATTGCTTCCGTCCAATCAGGGATGAAACACGTCAACACCTCAGACTTAATTGTAGTCCTAGGTTGGTACTTAATGTCGAATGCTTCAAGCTCAATGCCCCATTTGGTGGCTCTACTTGTTGCATCCGCGTTATTTATGATATCTCCTAGTGGTGTTTTACTAACCACTGTAATCGAGTGTCCTTGTAAATAATGGCGAAGTTTCCTCAACGAGAGAAATACGTCATATGCCAGTTTCTGATAGTGTGGGTATTTTTTTTTGACTCTGAGGATACCTCGCTGAGATAATGCATAAGGTGCTGATCCAGAATTCCCTCATACTCGTTTTCCTCCTTTCCATAAGTATCGCTACACTGATAAACCTGTTTGTTGTTGTTAGACACAGCAACATGGGTTTGTTCTCCTTTGGGGATGCCAAAATTGGAGCCTTTATCAGTGTTTCCTGCAGTTGCGCCAGTGCCTTATCCGCTTCATCTGTCCACATGAACTTGTCGGATTTTTTAGCAACTTGTACAATGGAAGTACTTTTCACCTAATATGCTGATGAATCTGCTTACGGCGGTAGCTGAACCTGTTAACCGCTGAACATCTTGCAAACACGCAGGTTCTTTATGTTCAGTATTGCTTTGATCTTTTTCGGGTTTACCTCGATGCCTCTATGGGATACGATGAACCCTAGATTTTTTCCTGATGGAACTCCGACTACACATTTTAATGGATTTAACTTCATTTGGTATGCGCGCAGGTTATCGAAAGTTTCTCCTAGATCGTCAAGGAGGGTATATCTCTCCTTGAATATGACGGCAATGTCGTCCACGTAAACATGGAAGCTTTTCCAATTTTATCATGCAAACACCTTTATTGACTACCAGATTGAGAACATCAAGACCCGAGTTCGCCTCCTCAAGGGCCTGGGCACCACTCCCGTGTCCACCGAGATGCGCCTACAGAAGGTCTTCTGGCCTGACGCTGAGCTCCCGACCACCATCAACAAACTGGCCTCCAACCTGGACTACGCCAAGGTGGAACTGAAGAAATGGCGCGCCTCAGCGGCCCGAGCTGGCGCAGATGAAGCCCTCCACTTTGTGCTATCCTGGTACGAGAACTTGGACCTCGACAGGATCAAGGAGCTCCGGAATAAGTCCAAGTGGACTGAAAGGGAGGAGTTCGTCCAGCGCCGCAAGGAGACCGCCTACCGGCTTGCCTCTTACACCGATACCACCGAGTTCATCCACGGCCCGACCGAGCTGGACACCGATGTTGAAGGTGATGAAGAAGATAATGATCAGGACGACGATGAAGGTGATGACGGGAGCCTAGGCGATGAAGAGGAGGAGCATGATGAAGCAAGCGACGAAGGAGCCGAGCAGGACGAGGCTGGCGAGGAGGAGACCGAAGTGGGTACTGGTCAGGAGGCGACCGAGCCAGGAGCTGGCTCCGAAGAGGTCCAGACTGACCCGCAGCCCACTGCCCCGTCCGGAGCTGTCACCACCGAGATGGTGATTGACACTCCTCCTCCCGAGTTGGGCGCAACGAACGTCACAGCCGAGAACGCCGCATCCAGGCCTGCTCCTCCAACTGGTGACTCCGAGACTCCTTTCTCCACTGCTGCTTCCGAGCCCGTCTCCGTGCTCATCTCCGAGTCCTCGGATTTCTCCAGCATTGAGGACAATTCCACTCCTTTGACAGTGGCCTAAATCTCTGTTTCATCTCAGCCTTAAACTTTTTATCAGATCCCCGGTATGTCGGGTGCAGATTTATCCAACATTTTATTGCTTCAAGTGCTACTCAGTTTTTTGTTAAGTTTCTTAGCAATATTGGCTCAATGCCGGATTGCGTTAAATTCAAGCCCCCCGAGTTTCTTTTCTTATCCGCCCAGTTCTTCTCTCTTTGCTCTTACCTGCCACTTGTGGCTTTTTGGTAGTCGAGTCACAAGATTTCAAAAACCGAGTTTCTAATACTTAACCACTTTGAGATTTGAAATTAACACTGCCCAACACTTAGCCGAAAACACAGAAGGAAAAAGCACCCTACTCGGTTGATACACTCCTCCTTTCCTTAGCAATTTTTCGTGTGTTCATTGACCTTTGGCTTGTTCTCTTGCTTGCCATGAAGCCGAGTTGCGGACAACAGCGAAGTCGAAGAGTTGGCCCTTAGGTTTAAACACATTGCTAGACATGCGCATGACATTTTGAGTAGACTAACCGAGTAGACAAGGTAAAGAAAGTAAACAACATAGAGCAAGTTTGGCACAGGCAGTCCCCGAGTTCGAATTTGGAGTGCCGACTTGGAATTTAACTCGGTTAAGGAGATACATACAATGTTTGTTCAGGAATGAAAACGGCGGAGTAGAGCTACATTCCAGGGACGCTTGGACTCCTCTCCGGATTTATCCGCCATGTTCTTCTGTGGTGCCTGTGCGTCGATGAGGTAATAGGCATCATTGTGTAGAGCCTTGCTCACAACGAAAGGACCTTCCCATGGAGGGGAAAGTTTGTGCATCCCGGTCGTGCGTTGCACAAGCCTAAGCACCATGTCTCCTTCTCGGAAAACCCTTGGGTTTACTTTCCGGCTATGGTAGCGTCTCATATTGTGTTGATATACAGCTGAGCACGACAGAGTTAATTCTCTTGCTTCTTCGAGTAGATCAACATCATCTTCTCGGACTTCTCTTGCCTCTGCCTCAGTATAGAGGGTTATTCCTGGTGAGTCATGCTCAAGGTCAGTGGGCAACACGGCCTCTGCTCCATATACCGGGAAGAATGGTGTGTATCCGATTGATCGGTTAGGGGTAGTCCTTAGACTCCACAACACCGCCGGCAACTCATCTAGCCAACACCCAGGTGTTTTCAGTAATGACTCAATCAGACTTGGCTTTATTCCGGATAGGACCATGCCATTTGCTCTTTCAACTTTCCCATTTGAAGTCGGATGGGCGACTGATGCAATGTCTAGCCGGATCCGCTTCTCCTTACAGAACCGAGCAAAAGCTCCTTCAGAAAAGTTTGTCCCATTATCCGGTATGATCCCATGCAGATAGCCATAACTCAGGGTAATATCCTTCAACAAGCTCACTGTTGTGTTTCCATCACACTTCCGTATTGGCTTCACTTCAATCCATTTGGTAAATTTATCAACCATGACCAGGATGTGAGTCATATTGCCCCGAGCTGGCTTGAAGGGACCCACCATATCCAAACACCAGACAGCAAATGGCCAAGTAATGGGGATTGTGTTCAACTCGGAAGTTGGCATATGAATCTTGCTTGCATACTTCTGGCATCCATTGCACTTTCTCACTAGATCTTCTGCTTGTTGCAAGACAGTGAGCCAAATCGAATCCATGCCGGAATGCTTTCTTGACTAGGGCCCGAGATGAGGCATGGTGCCCACATTATCCTTGGTGTATTTCTCTGAGAATCTCTTCTCCTTCTTCTAGCTCAACACAATGTTGGAGTACGCCAGTGGCCCTTCTCTTGTGCAGCTCTTTGTTGATGATGGTGTAGCCCTTGGATCTTCTTTGTATCTGCCTGGCTGTGACCTCGTCACTCGGCAAGGTACCATCCATCAGAAAGGATAATATGGGCAAAGCCCAAGTCGGTGTCTCTCGAATAGGAAACACTGGTTCATCCACTTCCATTGGATCAGTTGTCATGACCTGCTCTGAGTTGGAGACGAGTCCCCGAATCTCCGAGTACCAAGAAATGATCCCCTCGATGAATGTGATAGTCCCTGCGTTCACTGAGGCAGTCCCCGGGTTCTCCTTTGAGCTCTCCCAATCAATCTCCATGGGAACAACTTCTGAGTCCGACAGAGCCCGGATGAATATGGAATTAGAGTTGGGGGATGGCTTGATAGAGGGCTTCCTCAAATGTTCCAGAGCAATCCCAGGCGGGATAAACTGCTGAGAAGAACCCAGCTTGGATAGAGCATCCGTTGCATCATTTTCAGCTCGGTGGATGTGATGGAACTCACAACCATAGAAGAATCCGGTCATATTCTGGACGAGGAACCGATAACATGCCATGTTGGCATCCAACGCGTCCCAAGTCCCCGAGACCTGTTGAACCACCAGGTCTGAGTCGCCATAGCATACAATCCGCCGGATTTCGATCTCCTTGGACATTTTCAAGCCATGAACCAGGGCTTCATACTCGACAACATTATTGGATGCCGGAAAATGAATCTGAAGCACATACCTGAGTTGGTCCCGCTTGGGTGAGGTGAGTACAACACCGGCACCGAGTCCCTCTTTTACCTTAGAGCCATCAAAATGCATCCTCCAGAAATTTGTCTCCGGCAAGGGAGGTTCATACTGCATTTCGGCCCAGTCAACAAAGAAAACTGCCAGGGCCTGGGACTTGATGGCTTATCTTCTCGCGTACAACGGGGTGTAGGCGGCTAGCTCAATTGCCCACTTGGCCACCCGGCCACTTGCATCTTTGTTGCCCATGATTTCCGAGATGGGAGCAGTTCTCACCACTGTGATTGGATGCTCCTGTAAATAGTGCTTCAGCTTCTTGGCACCCAGATAAACCCCATAAGTCATCTTCTCATAGTGCGAATAGTTTTGCTTGGAGCTGGACAACACTTCACTGAGATAATAAACCGGCCTCTGCACGGATTTGCCTTCCTCTTCTCGATCTACTACCACCATCACACTCACAACCTGGTTGGTGGCTGCAATATAGAGAAGCATTGGCTCTTTAGGCAGTGGAGACGCCAATATAGGAGGGCTGCCCAGCATGGTCTTGATCTCTTTGAATGCCACATCAGCTTGTGGGGTCCAGACAAACTTGTCACATTTCTTCATGAGTTGATAGAGAGGCAAGGCCTTCTCCCCCATTCTTCCCAGGAACCGGCTAAGGGAAGCCAGGCACCCGGTAAATTTATGCACATCCTTCAATGATCTCGGCAAAGACATGCTGTCTATAGCTTTTATCTTTGAAGGTTTGGCCTCAATGCCCCGACTAGACACCAAGAAGTCGAGTAGCTTCCCAGCCGGGACGCCAAAAGTGCACTTGGTTGGATTTAATTTCATCCGGTACTTGCGCAAGCTTGCAAATGTTTCCTCAATATCGCTCAAGAGAGTGTGTTTTTCTTTTGTTTTGATGACAATGTCATCTACATACACCTGCACATTTTTGCCGATCTGCTCATGCAGACATTTCTGCATGCATCTCTGATAAGTGGCCCCAGCATTCCGCAAATCAAAACACATAACACGATAGCAATAAGCCCCGTACAGGGTAATAAAAGCAGACTTTATTTGATCAGCCAGATTTAAAGGGATCTGGTGAAAACCAAAGTAGGCATCAATGAAAGACAAAATCTCACACCCGGCAGTGGAATCAATCACCTCGTCTATCCGGGGTAGCGGGAACGGGTCCTTGGGGCAGGCCTTGTTCAGGTCGGTGTAGTCCACGCACATGCGCCACACCACAGCGACCATGGGATTACCCTTCTTCTTCTCCACCATGACCGGATTGGCCAGCCAATCCGGATGCAACACCTCCATGATAAATCCACTTGCTAGCATCCTTGTGATCTCGTCACCAATGGCTTTCCTCCTTTCAGCCGCAAAGCGGCACATCACCTGCTTGACCGGCTTGGCATCCGGCCGCACATGCAAAGAGTGCTCAACCAACTCCCTCGGGACACCCGGCAGATCCTGATTGGACCATGCAAAGACATCCCGATTCTCACAGAGGAAGTGAATGAGCTCACTTTCCTATTTCTCCTCCAGTCCGGCACCAATGATGGCCACACGCTCCGGGAAATCCGGGTCAATCTGCACCTTCTCTGTCTCTTGGGAGGCCTAGAATGTGGCTCCATGCTGAGAGCTCGGCATGCCAGGTATATCGATTTGAGCTTCCTATGCCAGTGCCACCACCTCATGTATCTTCTTATTCTCAGCCGCAATGACCATGGACTCGGCGAGCCGAGATCCAGCACATGCACAGTCCAAGGAGCGCTTGTAGTCGCCCGAGATGGTGATGATGCCATTGGGACCGGGAAGCTTCATCTTCAGATAGGCCGCATGAGTTGAAGCCATGAACTTGGTCAGAGCAGGCCTGCCGAGCAGAGCATGATAGGGGCTCTGAAGATCAACCACCTCAAACTGCAGGCACTCGGTCCGGCAGTTGTCCCTCGTGACGAAAAGCACATCTATCCAGATTCGGCCAATGGGGGAACAAGACACTCCCGGCACAATGCCATGGAATGTAGTCCGGCTGGGTAGCAGCATGTTCTCGGCAATGCCGAGCTTCTCCATAGTATCCTGGTACATAATGTTGATGTTGCTCCCGTTGTCAATCAGCACTTTGCTGAACTTTACATTCTTCTTGGTCCCCAAGAAAGTAGGATCCACCACTAGAGAGTAAGTAGCCGGGTTGGGCATAATCTTGGGATGATCATCTCTGGACCAGACAATGTCCTGGTCGCACCAATGCATGTAATCCGGCACCACCGACATCACCGCGTTCACCTCCATCGCGCGCATGCACTGGATTTGCTTGTCATCCGGCTCAGTGGTGAACACCATGTAGCTCTCATGATGCTCAGGGTACTGGTTCCGGTCTCCACCACCACCACTGTTGTTGTTGTTGTTATGGTTGGCATTGTTGTTGTTGCGGGTGTTGTTGCGGGTGTAGTAGTAGTTGGTGCGGTTGTTGTTGATGTAGTTGCGGTTGTAGTTGTTGTTGGCTCCCCGCGCCACTTGATTCACATTCTCCCTCCTCTGGTTCTCGGTCGTCCTAAGATCAACTGCCCGGATAGGTTGCACATTGGATCCCGAGAGCGGAAGAGGAGGAGGAGGAGGCAGCTGACCAAAACCCTCGCTCTTGATTCGGTCCCACCAGCTGCACTGCCGAGTAGTGTGGTTAGCTGGCCTGCTCGGATGCCGAGTGTGAAAACTGCATGGCCCATCCTTCATGTTCTCAAAGATAAACCTCGGAGGTTCTCCGGATTCCTGGGCAGCATTGTTCTGCTGAGGAGCATTGTACTGCTTCTTGAAGTTATGGCCCTGAGTCTGGTTTTGCCCATACTGGGTTCTAGCAGTTTTTTTTTGCCTCTGGCTGCTGTCACGACCCCGGACCCAGAGATATACATACTGTTATGTGCTCCTAGCCATGGACTCACAAGGGCTTCAGGGTTACCAGCCCCGGCCGCAACAAACAATGGCAGGCAGACTGGATTCATCGGCACGTAGTCCGGATCCCTAGTCTACTACTCCTTGTATCCATGCTAGTCATAACAATCTATGCATATCAAAGCGTCCACGAATCGAATGAAACTGAAGGAAACGGGACCAAAGCTATACAGAGATGCTATGTGTCCAGAAAGTGCAACAACAATCGAGGGTTACTGGGGTTACCTCGCCCCAGGCCGAATCACATCGGCAGGCGGGCTCGGACATGGATCATCGGCTCCACAACCCCTCGACTGCGACAACTATGCAGGCATAGCCAAAACTATATAACGATGAGCTCGAAACCAACAACCGATCAAAGCAGTACTCTAAACATGGAAGCTGCATTAAACAGGTAATACTAGAGTATAGCTTTACAAATAGAGGTCACACGACCCAACATTACATCAGACAACGGAAGGCAAACTATGTTGCTAATCAACAAGAACCAAAAAGGCCTAAGAGGCTGCAACATAAGGCGACGTCCCAGCCCATAGATTCTAGGCTGCTACCTGGGAACCCCAAACTACTCGTCGATGTCCACGTTGAAACACCATCAAACTGAGGAACTCCACCTGAACCAAGTTGAAGCAAACATGAGTACGGGAGGTACTCAACAAGACTTAGTTAACCTATTATATATCTGCTTCTTTTAGAAGGAGTTATGAAGGTTATTTTGTGTAAAGCCATCTTTGTTTTCCAAGTTGAGGGAGGAATAGCACGTCTCATGGAGTATTTTGAAAACAGATGAGAAAGCTACTCAACTACTGATACATCATCTTTTTAATCCACCAACTCATATCAGCATCTCGTGCTTCAAAGATCACCTCCTCAAGTTGTTCCGGTAACTCAATCTACAAGATAACCCCTCTCGGCATCTCCGAGGAGGCATCCTTCATTCGTTATCAACAAGTTTTAGTCATTCCGTTCAAGTTATATATGATCACAGAATCCGTCACCAAGTCGTCCTTAACCGCGGACACGGCTTTTCAAAAATATTTAACCCTGCAGGGGTGTACAACTTTAACCACACGTACCAACCAACTCTTAATGCCACATGATTAGCACTAGTCCAGGAAGTGCCGGCAGAGGGAGGTTGACCACGATCTTTCCCTTGCTTCGCCTATTCCATGAGTCGCTCCGAGTAGAGATGGACCGCCAATAGGGAGTGGCCATCTCCTGCCGGGTCTCTATCGTTGTGCGCGATGCTCGACGGTTACCTACCCGCAGAGCGCCGATACATCCCCACATCCTAGTTTTGAAAGTGTTTTGATATCCCCGCAAATCCAAATGGAAAGCCCGAACTAGGCAACTCATGGAACAAACTAGACAAGTTGAGACCGAGGGGAATCCAAGCCCCGTGTGGATGCACGCTCAGTCTTGGTTCGAAGACGAGAACTCGCTCCTAGGGGCATGAACGAGACAACCACCACAGACCCTCTGTGGTCTCGTCATCCACACCTTTAAGTCATGTTAACCAAGTTATCTTAACTTTCCACAACATCCTATCATACTAGATTCTTTCGTAACTCTGATTCATCAACCGGATGGAGCAGAGATAACAAGCATGTATAACTAAGCACAACATATTTAAGGCTTTGGCGATGAACACAATCAAACCTATGGCTGCTAGGAGTAGTGAATCAGGATAACTAGGCTATGCATGATATAGGACAACTCTAACTACTGACACAAGATATATTGGAATCGAATGCATTGTACGAGAGTCAAAAAGTATTTTGAAACCGTATATGGGCAGATAAGAGGTTATGCTTGCCTTGCTTCAAGAAAACCAGATAAAGTCTTCAGGAATAAGTGCTTGACTTGTCGGTTAGGATCAAGTATTCGTCATGGCGTTGTCGATCTTCTCTCCGGGGTCGCGTTCTACCGATCAGAAGCAAAACACCGAAAGAGAAATAACAATCAAACATGGCATCGATGCAATGCACAACATGTATGCATGAGCAAGTTAATGCATTGAAATAGAGCCCTAGACATTTTTGTTGGGTTGCTAGGGTTCACATGACAGTACCATTTTTGCTGAATTTATCCCGAAAGAGACCCTGGAGGGGCAATTCGGGTGGTTATGAAAGTGAGTACAATTTTAGTTGCTCGAATGGGTTTGAAAACATCATAAATGGATTGCATTTGTCATTTTGAGCAATTTGATATATAACTTTTAGTTTTCTAATTTTATTGATTAAAACTTATTTTCTCTATTTTAAACGAGTTAAACAATATGAAATAATGTTCAAAAATCAACTTTCTCAAACATGATTGAAAATGACATATTTGGAAACAGTACATTTTTATGAGCATCTCCACATTTTATTATAATTTTCTGAGTTATAAAACAGAAGTTATTAATTTATTAGAAGTAAACATTTTTCTGGAATTATATTAATAGAGGAGTTATGACATCATGATGACGCGATGATGACGTCACCACTACTGGATCTTCACAGTTGAACTCCAATCCGACGAAATTCGCGCGCAATTCGGACATCCAACTACACCACGACGGAGAGGGCCTCAAGGGGAAGCTCAGGGTGCCGGCGCCGCCCGAAAGGGGTCGCCGGAGCCTCGCCGGCGAGCACGCATCACGACGGCGGCGCTCGGCTTCGACGACAGCACGATACAGAGGGGGAGGAAGAAGATGGAGGGGTCCGGGAGGATCCTCAGCTCACCAGGAGAGCGTAGAGATGGTCGGGGAAGCCAGGCGGTGTCGGACGGCGACGGAATCAGCCGCGGCGGCGCTTGGCCGGAGACGGAGAAGAGGCCCGATTCTTCTCCTCTCGGGTGTCCCTGCGAGCGCGAGATGGCGAGGAGATACATGAGCTCGAGGTGGAGCTCCGAGGACACATGGAGGGGCATGGGGCTTCACGGAACTCCGGCGAGGGCGTCGATGGCGGGGAGGTAGGGTTTGGTCGGGTAGGGGATACAGAGAGGGAAGGCACGTGTGAGAGAGACTGAGGGAGAGAGGAGCCCACGGGGTTCTCCTTGCCCCTATCCACACAGGAGGGAGGCATACAGGAGGTGGCAACCGGCCATGGAGGCTCGGCCACGCAGCTGCTCTGCTTTCTGGCAAGAGCTAGAAGAAACAGAAAAAGTAAACAGAATTACAATAACCCCCTGAAATTGTGGGAAATTACAACAAGGTCCTTTTCTCTTTAAAACAGAACAGAAAACAGAGGTTTTGGGGGCCTTTTTGTAAACAAAAAAATTGGCAAAAATAGTTTTTGGAAAGCTTATAAAATTTCCAACCAAACCATATTTTTTTTTTCAAAATTTGAAATTGTTTTTACAACAAATTTGTGCTGCTCACTTTAAGTGATTTTTGACAATTTTAATTAAAACTCAATTTTAAAAATTGGATGAAATATTTCATGCATGTATGAGATGCCAACAACACACCAACACCCTAATATAGCAAAACGGGGCTGTTACAAATCTACCCCCCTTACAAGAATCTCGTCCCGAGATTCCTGAAGGAGAAAGAAAGAAGGAACACCAGTTTTGAACGATCTTCACGAACCTTACGGTTCTCTTCTTGAAGAGTTTGATCCGTAGTATCGTGAAGTGTTGAACGGATACACCTAGGTAAGAGGGAAAACTCTTAGGAACTGATCTTCACGAAGATCGAGTATCTCATGGTTCACTCATGATAGGAATGTTCACAAAGAACTGTTGAGTTAACAGGCATGAAACACATCAAGATAACGGAGTGAGTAGAAGAGGGTTTCAAGTTTGCGGACGATTGCTCTTGAAAGGATTTAGAATATGAGTTTTGCATAAGACTTTAAATCCTTTTGGAAAAGAAAGGTTAAACAACTTTTGACATAGAGGTTTCTTCAAACAGAATACCAGAATGGGGAGGATGGTCTTGAATATCACAATGTAATATCCGTAGACGAGAGAGAACACAAAAACACGATGGGATCATGTGTCCAAGATAGAGGTATGATACGGGATCATGTTCACTCTTCGGAGTGGATACGGAAGATAACAGAACTTTCATCCATTCCATAACATTTTTCTTGAAATCCTTGTCAAGGATCGGGATGTTACTTCACGACAGAATATGATTAACCAAAATAAGTTGGAGCACCGTAACAAAGAAAGAATCCTTGGTCACACCGTAAGGATGAATAACCAACAAGGATTGAAACACCAGAAGGAATAGGGAATCTCTTTCCTATTTTGGGTTGGACGTAGCAATACATCTACCACATAGTTTAAGATCCCACGGTTGAAGTGGCTGACAAATTCACACAATGTGTGAGATGAACAGAAATTCAAGTATAAACAACTTGAAAAAAGGAACTGATCAATAGCGGTTACAAAACACCACGAGATGGTCTCATGATATACTTGTTTCCACTAGAACAAAGGTTTTGGAGGTTCAACCGAGAGATATTGGAAATATCAACTTCCAAGTTTTGCTGGATGTTCTAAATATTACAGCAGGCTCAGGACAAGCCTTCTATAGGTCATCAAGTGGAAGTAAAACTCCGGTTTGGAAGAACAGTGAGGAAAACTTGTTGAAAATGATCCACACAAGAATTCTCACGGAGAGTGGTTGTTCTTACGGATGCAAAGGGATATGACATAAGGCCTTCCGGCTAGTTGTGTCAACCACAACATCAACCATGCCGGATTTTCGAAAGGACCTAAGTCAATACCCTTGAGGAAACACCAACCATCGTTGCTGCTTGAGATTCAGCTCTAGTTAGTGGATTGATGACTTAGGCTCGGTATGTTTGATAGAAGAGGTTGCACCGATTACCAACGAGGATACGTATGCTAGATTCTCAAGATATGGACTATGATGTCAAGATCAAAAAGGTGAGCAGGATTGCAGAACTCATGTATTAGCAACTTATGAAAGACGGTTGCACCTACATGACTTACTTGCAAGAAAACACATCAAACTCCTTGCTGGGAAGACAATACAAGATAAGTAAGTTCTTGAACTTCTTCTCTTTCAGGAAGGATCAGTCAGTGGCTCGGTGTGGGTGCAAACTTCTCTAAATAAATGGAGGTAACAACCTACCATCTCAAGAATAGTCCACACATGCATGACCGATTTAGAATTGTTCCTGAAGGAACAAGAAAACTCTACTCGGATCCACGGCAACAACTTTCACCATAAGCACATGAACTAGAGTAGGTTACTTCGATCACCCAGAACACAACTTCGCGACGACACAAAGATGGTTCTCGAAAGTTTCCCGCATTAATGCCAACTATTCAACATGAACCTCTTTCAACTTGGAGGAAATAGGGATGTCATCGATGGGGTCGACAACACGCTTATCAGAATACTCCAAGAAGAGGGGTTCATATTATATATGAACGAGGCAAAACATTGTTCAGACCAAAGGACATGAGGTGTACTCGGGACAAACACCATGAGTGAAAACACCATCAGGATAGTCCTTGAATCTGGACTTATCTGACGACAGCCCAAATCAAATCAAAGGTAGAATGACAACATGTCCATTAAAGAGGTACTGTAATGCTTTAACAAGATGAGAACTAGACATCCCATTCCAAAGGAACAAGTTAGGATGAGCTTTTGTCTTTCAACTCTCCAAGTTATTGTTTAAGCTCAACCAACTGGTCCAGGATATCCAGCAAGGTTTCTTGGAGAAAAGAGTAGTTCAAATACCCCTTGGGTAGACATCACGGTCAGGTAAAACCTGGTGATACTTCTAGAAAGACAACCAGAATATCACAACCCACCGGTATTTCTTAGAGTTTGAAAGGAGGTTTGCTTTTCAAAGCAACTGATATGATCTTGAGAGCATAGGTATGAACCTAACTCTCCGACCGAGAAGGTGCATCAGAATGAACGGATTTGGTAACACGATCAACTTTAAGTAGAGACCGGGTGACCAATGGTGCTAAGAAGGATACAAATGTTTCTTAGATTTTTTTAAGCAATAGGAATGGCTAAGAATATCTGATACACACTTCAAAGCACAGACCCATCACACTCAAGCATTTAAGCTTGGAGGAAGGGTGAATAAAAACGTGTAAGAGCACCACTTCATCAACAAAGCCATGAAACTCAGCACGACCTCTTGATATAAAAGAGTGATACTCGAAGGTGGAACATAACGGAAGCTACTGAAACTTCTTCAGTCTGCGAATTACAAAACTTTTACCTGGTCCTAGAGATGGACGAGGTACTGGAGTTTGTTTCTCCTGACATTCCAAGGTGGAAGTTCTGTCGGAAAACAAGAGCAGATGCATTGGAAGACTCCAAAACGGATATGCAAATTGATGTCCAGAACAACAGATGAAGGTTTGAGAGCAACTGGAAAGTAGAAACATGCTCAAGAGAATTCCTAAGATCACATTGATTGCACAGGGTAATACTCATTTGTAAAACCCATGCCAAAAGGTTGGTATAGCTGAACCAAGAAGAAATATGTGGAGGCCAAGATGATCACTCTTGTTGTGATCCTTTTGATTTCAGGAGATAGCCTATAGCTATGTGAGTTGAAGTTGCCTAGCCATCCTGAGGTAGAACAGATTCTTCAGGATCCAAAGAAACAGAACTTGGGTTAAAGGTCAGCATCCTGTATTGGTAGCGTGAGCATTACATGGTTAAGAAACCACATGACTCAACTCACCGCAATTCAGCACATTCCGGGACCTTCGGTTCAAGTCCAAGGTAAAAAAAACATACAGAAAGGAGTAACTACTATCGGGGTGCCTTTAAGGACACCACGAATAGAAATCATGAAGTATCTTTCAGAAGCCATACATAGCTACGGAAGTATCTGATCAAAAGAGAAGGAAAACCTTCGAGATGGAAAACAGATCTCAAGGTTCAGGTTTTTGAAACTTTAGAACAAGAGTATGTGGAACCCACACAACTCTAAGAGATTATGACGAAAAGGAATCTCCCAGTTTGTATCAAAGGATAACGGATTAGGGAACATGAAACACACACGACTCTAGAACTCGGCACTAGGTCAAAGTGGGTAAAAGACGTCTTGCCAAAGAAGGCACCTAGGTTTTGAATGACTAGAGGAGATAGCAAAACCTTTTCAGATCAAAACAGGTAAGATGACCCAAAATTAGAGCGATACCAGATACGGAGTAAAAAGAATCCTAAGAAGGTTTTCACAACTCATTTGAAGTTTTAAAGTAGTTTTCACAAACACTAGACTCAACATCGACCAAGCAGTAAGGTTTTCCTACAGGCAGTCCTGCTCTGATACCACTTCTTGTCACGACCCCGGACCCAGAGATATACATACTGTTATGTGCTCCTAGCCATGGACTCACAAGGGCTTCAGGGTTACCAGCCCCGGCCGCAACAAACAACGGCACGCAGACTGGATTCATCGGCACGTAGTCCGGATCCCCAGTCTACTACTCCTTGTATCCATGCTAGTCATAACCAACTATGCATATCAAAGCGTCCACGAATCGAATGAAACTGAAGGAAACGGGACCAAAGCTATACAGAGATGCTATGTGTCCAGAAAGTGCAACAATAATCGAGGGTTACTGGGGTTACCTCGCCCCAGGCCGAATCACATCGACAGGCGGGCTCGGACATGGATCATCGGCTCCACAACCCCTCGATTGCGACAATTATGCAGGCATAGCCAAAACTATATAACGATGAGCTCGAAACCAACAACCGATCAAAGCAGTACTCTAAACATGGAAGCTGCATTAAACAGGTAATACTAGAGTATAGCTTTACAAATAGAGGTCACACGACCCAACATTACATCAGACAACGGAAGGCAAACTATGTTGCTAATCAACAAGAACCAAAAAGGCCTAAGAGGCCGCAACATAAGGCGACGTCCCAGCCCATAGATTCCAGGCTGCTACCTGGGAACCCCAAACTACTCGTCTATGTCCACGTTTAAACACCACCGAACTGAGGAACTCCACCAGAACCAAGTTGAAGCAAACATGAGTACGGGAGGTACTCAACAAGACTTAGTTAACCTATTATATATCTGCTTCTTTTAGAAGGAGTTATGAAGGTTATTGTG
Organism: Alopecurus myosuroides; assembly: GCA_028641055.1. Lineage (NCBI taxonomy): Eukaryota > Viridiplantae > Streptophyta > Magnoliopsida > Poales > Poaceae > Alopecurus > Alopecurus myosuroides. The sequence continues at coordinate 163,033,353 of CM054061.1, read as the reverse complement.
CGTAAAGACACCTTTGTTTTCCAAGTTGAGGGAGGAATAGCAGGTCTCATGGAGTATTTTGAAAACAGATGAGAAAGCTACTCAACTACTGATACATCATCTTTTTAATCCACCAACTCATATCAGCATCTCCTGCTTCAAAGATCACCTCCTCAAGTTGTTCCGGTAACTCAATCTACAAGGTAACCCCTCTCGGCATCTCCGAGGAGGCATCCTTCATTCGTTATCAACAAGTTTTAGTCATTCCGTTCAAGTTATCTATGATCACAGAATCCGTCACCAAGTCGTCCTTAAACGTGGACACGACTTTTCGAAAAGATTTAACCATGCAGGGGTGTACAACTTTAACCACACGTACCAACCAACTCTTAATGCCACATGATTAGCACTAGTCCGGGAAGTGCCGACAGAGGGAGGTTGACCACGATATTTCCCTTGCTTCGCCTATTCCATGAGTCGCTCCAAGTAGAGATGGACCGCCAATAGGGAGTGGCCATCTCCTGCCGGGTCTCTATCGTTGTGCGCAATGCTCGACGGTTACCTACCCGCAGAGCGCCGATACATCCCCACATCCTAGTTTTGAAAGTGTTTTGATATCCCCGCAAATCCAAATGGAAAGCCCGAACTAGGCAACTCATGGAACAAACTAGTCAAGTTGAGACCGAGGGGAATCCAAGCCCCGTGTGGATGCACGCTAAGTCTTGGTTCGAAGACGAGAACTCGCTCCTAGGGGCATGAACGAGACAACCACCACAGACCCTCTATGGTCTCGTCATCCACACCTTTAAGTCACGTTAACCAAGTTATCTTAACTTTCCACAACATCCTATCATACTAGATTCTTTCGTGACCCTGATTCATCAACCGGATGGAGCAGAGATAACAAGCATGTATGACTAAGCACAACATATTTAAGGCTTTGGCAATAAACACAATCAAACCTATGGCTGCTAGGAGTAGTGAATCAGGATAACTAGGCTATGCATGATATAGGACAACTCTAACTACTGACACAAGATATATTAGAATCGAATGCATTGTACGAGAGTCAAAAAGTCTTTCGAAACCGTATATGGGCAAATAAGAGGTTATGCTTGCCTTGCTTCAAGAAAACCAGATAAAGTCTTCAGGAATAAGTGCTTGACTTGTCGGTTAGGATCAAGTATTCGTCATGGCGTTGTCGGTCTTCTCTTCGGGGTCGCGTTCTACCGATCAGAAGCAAAACACCGAAAGAGAAATAACAATCAAACATGGCATCGGTGCAATGCACAACATGTATGCATGAGCAAGTTAATGCATTGAAATAGAGCCCTAGACATTTTTGTTGGGTTGCTAGGGTTCATATGACAGTTAACCATTTTCACTGAATTTATCCCGAAAGAGACCCTGGAGGGGCAATTCGGGTGGTTATGAAAGTGAGTACAATTTTAGTTTCTCAAATGGGTTTGAAAACATCATAAATGGGTTGCATTTGTCATTTTGAGCAATTTGATATATAAATTTTAGTTTTCTAATTTTATTGATTAAAAACTTATTTTCTCTATTTTAAATGAGTTAAACAATATGAAATAATGTTCAAAAATCAACTTTCTCAAACATGATTGAAAATGACATATTTCGAAATAGTACATTTTTCTGAGCATCTCCACATTTTTCTTATATTTTTCTGAGTTATAAAACAGAAGTTATCAATTTATTAGAAGTAAACATTTTTCTGGAATTATATTAATAGAGGAGTTATGACATCATGATGACGCGATGATGACGTCACCACTACTGGATCTTCACAGTTGAACTCCAATCCGACGAAATTCGCGCGCAATTCGGACATCCAACTACACCACGACGGAGAGGGCCTCAAGGGGAAGCTCAGGGTGCCGGCGCCGCCCGAAAGGGGTCGCCGGAGCCTCGCCGGCGAGCACGCATCACGGCGGTGGCGCTCGGCTTCGACAACAGCACGATACAGAGGGGGAGGAAGAAGATGGAGGGTCCGGGAGGATCCTCAGCTCACTAGGAGAGCGTAGAGATGGTCGGGGAAGCCAGGCGGTGTCGGACGGCGGCGGAATCAGCCGCGGCGGCGCTTGGCCAGAGACGGAGAAGAGGCCCGATTCTTCTCCTCCCGGGTGTCCCTGCGAGCGCGAGATGGCGAGGAGATACAGGAGCTTGAGGTGGAGCTCCGAGGACACATGGAGGGGCACGGGGCTTCACGGAACTCCGGCGAGGGCGTCGATGGCCGGGAGGTAGGGTTTGGTCGGGTAGGGGATACAGAGAGGGAAGGCACGTGTGAGAGAGACTGAGGGAGAGAGGAGCCCACGGGGTTCTCCTTGCCCCTATCCACACAGGAGGGAGGCATACAGGAGGTGGCAACCGGCCATGGAGGCTCGGCCACGCAGTTGCTCTGCTTTCTGGCCAGAGCTAGAAGAAACAGAAAAAGGAAACAGAATTACAATAACCCCCTGAAATTGTGGGAAATTACAACAAGGTCCTTTTCTCTTTAAAACAGAACAGAAAATAGAGGTTTTGGGGGCCTTTTTGTTAACAAAAAATTGGCAAAAATAGTTTTTGGAAAGCTTATGAAATTTCCAACCAAACCATATTTTTGTTTTCAAAATTTGAAATTGTTTTTACAACAAATTTGTGCTGCTCACTTTAAGTGATTTTTGACAATTTTAATTAAACCTCAATTTTAAAAATTGGATGAAATATTTCATGCATGTATGAGATGCCAACAACACACCAACACCCAAATATAGCAAAACAGGGATGTTACAGCTGCTCCCGGCAACGGCTTGATCCTGAGTAACTGCGGCCACATGGTCCGATCTATATCGGATATCCGGACGGTCATCTCTCCTCTTGTTACAGAAGTCTTGGCGGTCATTGCGCCGGGCTCCATCCTGGTGTCTTCTTTTTGGCTCAAAAGAATCGAATAGGGGCTGAGTAGGGTCACCGAGAGCATACATATCTGCAATCTTGATTGTCTCGGCGAGCGTACTTGGCATCTCCCTTTGCAATTTCTGCCACAACATGTTGCCATGTCTGCAGCCTTGAGCAAACCAAGCAATTTCTTGTGACTCATTCACACCCTCACAGGTGTTCCTCAGGGTACTCCACCGAGTAAGATACTCGCGATCAGTCTCTTCTTCCCTCCGCTTGCATGCCGAGAGCTGCTGTGGCCGGTTTGGCTTCTTGTAAGTGTTGGTGAAGTTGCTGATGAAGGCTTCCGAGAAGTAAAGCCAGCAGTTGATGCTATCTTTCGGCAGGTTGTTGAGCCAGATCCGGGCAGGGCCCTCCAACATCTGGGGCACATACCTCACAGTCCATCTCCGGTTGCCGCCGGCAACGTACACAGCAGTAACATAATCATTCATCCAGTCCTCTGGCTTGGTGCTTCCATCATAAGTCTTGGCCCCTCAAGCCAGCTGGAACTTGGACACGGCCGGCTCCCCAGTGATCCTGGGACCAAAACAATTTGGCCCGGGTGGGCCCCTTGCTTCTATCTCTTCGGACCGGTAGATCTTGTCCAGCCTGTACCTTGCATCTCGAGCTGCAAGATCTCTTGGGTCGGTGTACCCGGCTTGCTCCATCGCCGAGTACCCGTCATTGTAGCGATCTTGGTGCACAGGGCCGGGTTGAGCAACCGGGTTGACCACCGCAGCAACTGCTCGTGGCTGAACAACATGCTGAACCGGGTTGACAACATGATGCCGAGATGGGCCATCCCGGTTTCCTCCTTGCTCCTCTTGGTGAACTCGGGCAGCCGGATGGCCAGTACCTGCAGCATCGTGTTTATGACCGGGTTGCCGCTCTACAGCGTGCTATTTTCCGGCGACAGCCGGATCGTACACCTGCATCTGCTTGCTCTTCCTAGAGTTCACACTCGGAGCCCTCTCACCACCGGGAAGCGGTGAAGAGGCCTGCTTTCCGGATCTTGCCCCATGCGACTGAACAACATGAGACGCACCAGCTCCCGGATTCGCTTTCCGGAAAGCCTCATTCTGCCTACCAGCCTCCAGAACAAGCTCATTGAGCCGGTCATGCTGCCTAGCGCGAGCTTCGCCGGTTAAGTTCGACAGCTCGGCAGCAACTGCTTCTGTAGCTCTAAGTGTTTTGGTAGGAGAGCTATATTTTGGCCTACCAGCAGAGGTCATACTACCAGATTTGCTAGCAGGTTTACCATCTCTAGATAGTTGCAAAGAATGATTCCTATCTTGCTAGGATTTCTAGATACATGAGTAAAACCATGGGCTCTATTGTACTCATTTTGATCAAGGTTGAGCTCCAGCCTAACCTTTTCCATCTCCTGGGCCTCCTGGAGCAGGGCCTGGCGCTGCTGCTCGAGCTGAGCCCTCACCACCGCCAGATCCGCGTCTGTGGCGAGAGGCATGCCCAAGTGCTCGACGACACCGACACGAGCCGCCGGTATCGCAGTTGATGTAGAAGGGTCCTTGTAGCCCGGCTGGTTCTGGGCCTGTCGTAGGGCTTGTGGCTCGGACGAGCAGCCGGCTTGTCGATGACTTCGGGCGCAGTGGGCGCGCCTTTCCCGACATCGATAGCCGGGCCAGTCATCATCACCTCCACGCTGTCCGCAGAGCGACCGGATGGCTGCCCGCGGACGACGAGAACGGCAGGAGGGTCCGCAGCAACGAGCACCACCTTAGGGTACTCGCGGATGACGGTGGTGGCGACGTACACCAGATGCGCGCCAAAGGAGATGACGGAGCCGCCTGCAGGCACGGGCCTGCCGCAGAAGTCACCGGCGTTGTCAAAGACGAAGTCGAGGGAGCCGAATCTGTGGACAAGGCCACAGACCACACACTCCCCCGAACGAGAAACGGGTCCCGTCCGGATAGTACCCAGCCAGCGCCGCTGCTGGCCCCACGATGGGCGCCAACTGTCGTGGATGAGAAAAGACATATGCCATAGGATGGCTTAAGTTTGGGGCCGATGGACGTTGTAGGTATCTGGGGAGGAATCGCACGCCGAACTGGCGCTTAGAACACTGCCAATAACACGATCTACCTAGGTTCGGGGCCCTCGTGTGGAGGTAACACCCATACTCCTGCCTTTCTCTCTGTATTATGGTAAGCCGAGTACACGGGTTCCTCTATCTCTTTTCTTCTTTCTCTGTGAGTAGCTAAGTAAAAACCTCAGAATGCCCGACCCTCACGCAGGAGGGGGTAGGCCACCTTATATACTGGTGGCCAACCACTAATCTATGAATAGAAGTACTGAATAGACAACACCACTGTGCAGCGGCACACACCTCCGTGTCTTCGCTAACAGCGTCGCCGAAAGTCTTCGCGGTAGGCGGCTGACATGTCTTGTCCCTCTTGTCAGCCTCCACGGTAGGCCACTGACATGTTCTGTCCCCCCTTGTCAGTGACAGGACTTGACAGCGCCCATACCGTACTGCACCCACGTCTGGATACAGATTACCATGTACCTAGTAAGTTGAACCGCACGTCGGTACGGCCCCCGTATACGCGGGATTCACCGCAACGGCTCCTTTGACTTTGTGCCCGACTAGAACAACTTCTCCTCTATCTAGATCACCCGAGTGCTACCCGACTGACCCAGATTGATACTTGAATCTTCCCTTGACCCCTTGTGCTTCCTGCCGAATAGCCCCAACTGGGTACCATCCAACCGAGTAGCACCTCTATTCGGCACGTACCAACTCGGTACGGCCGAACTCGGTGAACGATGCCTTGAACTCCATTCTTCACTCATCTTACCCCTACTCGGGGGTAGCCCCCCGACAAGCTCAATGGGGGAAAGATTCCAGAAGTAACTTGTTTGAGTTTTCAGCTTCTGGCAATTCTGGAATTTTTCAAACATTAAAGCATTTGGTTTTCTAACTCAATTATTCACCCAACAAAAATGTGGAGGCTCACACCAACATGGAGAAGAAATCCATACCCATTATTTTCGAATTTTGAAGGTTTTGAAAACAGTCTGAAAACAATTTGAATGAAGCAATTTTGCCTGTCTCTCCTTTTTCTAAAACAATTGGCATTTTCTTATAGTTTCCAAACTATCAATTTAATTCTTGGAACATCCTTGACAAGTATGGAAGATCAAGAAATGGTTTTCTTTGTGAGTGGATTTGTTTTCTTTTAAGGCTTTGCGGCATGCTTGATTAATTTTTAGCAATTTAGTATGGATGCCATGATGCATGAAGAAAAGAAAAAGTGAAAATTTTACCCAAATTTTGTAGTAAGTTTCTGTAGCAGCCTAGGGATGTTACACCCATGTGAATGCCAGGCGCAATGGGGGTGAGAGGGGCGCTGGGGACGCAGATCTTAGCCCAATTTGCGCCTGGATCTCTCAGTTAGTAGATTCTGGATTGAAAGGGGAACATGTTGTGGCACACTTCATTGGCCACTGCATCTCCCCCCTCCAGAAGCACTCACATCCCATGTGGGAATACCAATGGATCAACGACCGAACCCGCCTCTTTACGAGGCAGAAAGCATTCGTTCCCCGAACAATCCTGGAAGGTTTGGTGATGGAGTTGGTCGGGGCCCGACAAAGTTGGAGCCGCTCCCTGCGGGAGTGGTGCCCCTCTACCAGGATCAATAGCAGGGGTCCATCATAGTGGGCTTGCCTGCTTGTGACAAGTGGGGAATTAGGGGCCAGCCGCCTCCTAGGGCAAAGGCCCCGTCTATGTCATCGGCGACCCTCGTTCCTGCCTGTAAAGTCGGGTCGTGCGCCATGGTGGTGGGCCCGACGCCACCCCTTTCGCTTCCATCAATGGGGTCTTCCAGGGACCTGGCAGCCGGGTGTGATCCCGGGTCGGGATCACACGCCGCCAGGGCCCGGTTTCCCCTCCCCGGGGTTCGGCTCCGGCGCGAGGGAGACTCGGATCCAAACCCTGGTGATAGCAGCGTTGGTGGAGACGACGATGATGATGGTGTTCCACTGGTTGTCCGCCGTCGTTGCTGCCAGGAAGGGCCTTCCTCGTCTGGCGGTGATCCGCGCTCTCCACGGACGTCCACCCAGGTGGGTGTCTCCCCAGGGAACTCCCAGGGGCCAGTCCAACTTGGGGTTCCTAACGCAGAGTGGAGCATCTCACAACGTTGTCCAAGGTATTTTCCCTAGCCCCTTTGGTTTCCTCGTCTCACGTCCTTCCACTTATGATCAGATTTGTCTCCTTTGCAGCCAGTCTCCGTCCCGGGTCCCAGAGAAAAGGACACACGAAGACGAGGATATCTCTGTCCACCCGCCAAAGAGGGATCATAGATCCACCCCGGCCCACCAGAGGGCCATGAGTCCTCCCTGGCCCCCCGTGGAACTCCCCAGGTGAGTGTCCTGCTGCCACCGGCAATCCTTTCCCTTTATCGAGTTATCCCAGGGCCATGAGTCCTCCCCGTCCCCCCGTGGAACTCCCAAGGTGAGTGTCCTGCTGCCACCGGCAATCCTTTCCCTTTATCGAGTTATCCCACATTTTGTCCCTGATAACGGAGTTTACACCTTTCTGGGGCGGTTACCTTCCCGGGCCTATAGCACGCAGGAGGTCGTACCTACCCAAGATCGTGTGCAAGCGCCACCCCGCCTACCCAAAGGAGGTGTTAGGGTCCCTGCTGACGCTCTGGCCCCGGTGATGCATGGTCTGGTGGTAGACTCGCTGACTGCTGATCTTGATGGCATGGTACCGGACCCTGGTGTGATAGTGGAATCACACCGGGTGATGAACAGCTGGGTTGACCAACAACACCGCATTGCCGAGGCTATCTTGGCCACACGCGCATAGAACGAGGCCTAAGTGAGGTCACTTTCTCAAGAGCACGCGTGCCTGGAATTGGAGCGCCAGCTCCTTAAACAAGACACAACGGATCTGGTGGCTCTGAGTGCAGACCTTCTCGAGCACAAGGAATGTTTGCAATCTGGGAGAGCTTCCACCAAAGAAGCCGCCGCCCGGGAAGAAGCGGCCGCGGATGCCGCTCACACCATAGAAGGGACCTTCTAGGGCATTCTGGTTGCCGCCTTGGTGGCATTGCGGCGACAATCTCTAGCCTCATTTCCCGGGGTTGAGGATCTCCAATGCCATCTCATCGCTCTCCAAGAGGTGAGTCAGAGGGATCACACCCAGTTCACCGTGAAACGGGAAGCTTGGGCCAGTTCCATGGAACAGACCCAAAACGCATCAGACGCCCAGATTAAGGAGCTTGAGGATGTTGTGTCATCTCTGACCGAGGGCTCCTCGGAGCTCCAAATATCCATCATGGAAGGGGGCCGCCAAAGGGAGGTCGCAGCCCAAGAAGCTCAGGAGCGCATGGAGGCTCTCCAAAGGCAACTTCAGGTCACGAAATCCCATCTGGAAGTGGCCCCCAGTGACTCAAGGATGCTCAATAGTCTTTAGGGGAGATGGAGGTGTCGGGGCGCAAGTTCAGCAGCTGAAGGCCGAGGCACACAAGTGGGCCGATGTGGAAAACACCTTGCACCAAGTTTCCGTCGATACCCAAGAAGCTCTTCTCAAGCTACGCATGTCCCCACCCGCACCCATAGGGAGCGGATCGGGTTCTCTGCCGGAGTTCTTTGCCGAGACATCAAGGAAACTTCAGCTCCTTCCCAAGCTGGTGGAAAGTAAGCTTCGCGATGCGGCATAGCAGTCCACCTCCTCTGTGGGCTCGGTGATTCTTTCGCGAGTTGCCTTGCTATCGCCTGAGTTTCCCTTTGACCGGCTCCTTTATTCCTCCGAGGAGGGAGACGACGAAGAGGGAGCGAAAGAGGCCGCCGCCTCCGCCCTTCATAGCCTAAAGGATCACATGCAGTGCTCTTAGCTTCCTTCTTGTTCCCACAATTTTTGGGCTATTTTCCGCCCAGATGTCATTTACTCAAATTAAACTCCGTACTTTGCTTGTAAGGACTCTTTTCTAAATACTGGTGGCTCACCCAAAGTTCTCAAAGCGCAGATTAACACTCCCATTCGTTCGTTTCTCTACATCTTTGGGGGACCAACCGAGCACGCGCGCACACCAGACCGACCCGCGATAGACCGGATCTAGAGCACCGTCGCACGGGATGTGCCGCCGGTCGGGGGTCGCTTCAGTATCAGGAGGTGGGTTCCAAGCGCTGAGCCCCCGGGTCGGACCGGGGCGAACAACGAGGACCTCCCCCTCCGTCAACCGCCCACTCAATGCTCAAGCCAAACGAAGTTAGTCCAATACAGTGCTTATGAGGACTTAGGTACTTGCAAAGGAAAGGGTTCTAGGGATACTTATCTTTCCAGGTCGTGCTCTGGTTCTTTGGCAGGGAGTGGGCCTCCGCGAACGGTCGCCCACCGATTCTTTGCGCTATCCACGGGTGTGGTACCGAACCTCTTTCCCATCCGCAGAAAGACAAGGACCGGGAGCCCGATGAAGTGGGAGCAGAGGGACAAGTGTCACTTTCTCTCGGTCTCGGTCGCTTCGACTGGGCGGTCCCTCGCCCTTGCTGCGACCAAGGTGCACAACTCAGGAGATCTCAGCCAACGACTCGTCCTTCGCTCCTGAGCCTCCTTGTCTTTCCCCGTGGCCTCGGGACAGATAGCTCGCTCCCGCGTCCCGGGAATCACAGCAGGTTGTCACACGTACTTCCCTTTTTTTTTCTCATGCGACACTGGCCCACTGGTTGTTTAACTCATGCAAGGCAAACACCAGGGTCCCTGCCTAGCTCACGCCTTTCTTCCTTTCTCTGGTCACCCGTCCGGGTGTCTTCTTCGCTGTGCCGCCCCGATAGCCGAAGCCGGGGGCGGAGGTTCCTCTGAGGGAGCTGCAGCACCGCCGTTGCGCTGCCTCCACCCATGTCGTTGGTGACTCTTCTTGGATCGAGCTTATCGACAGCTCGACTGGCTTCACACACGCTAGCGCGCATTGCGCTAGACAGGCCGCTAATCACGGAGAGCATGAGCCGACCCCTACCTAGCGCGCCAGATGTTGTGTGTCGAAACACGGACACCGGGAGTGACCGATGTCCAGCTCCCGCATTTGTTCAGAAGCGAGGCAGATGCAATCCCGGTCATAGCGGCTACACTACTGTTAGAAAAGTGGGATCAGAGGCTTTGGACACAACAAGGATTTTTACCAAGTTTTAGGCCATCGTGAGATGGATCCCTACATCCTGCATGTCTGGTATGGAATTATTGTGTGGGAACGTCTTCTTGCTACATGTCTCCAACCCTCCTCCTCCTTTTAACTATTGCCCCCCAAGCCTCCTCCTGTCGAGCTGTCACATGCTTTCCACTTGTCCTTCCCCTTCCTACCACGCGCCGGGAGGACGCCCTACAGGAAGGACAGCGCACCGCCCTCCTCTTCCACGTGTCGCCAAGAACGTGACACGAGGCGACCTCTTCTTAGAGGGCGAAATGCTCCACGCGACAGGTGTCTTCTTCCCTCGGGAGGAATCTGGCCTTCCTCCCAGGTCTCTGCTGATCTCTCGCCGGGTGAATTCCATCGACCGACAAGCGGTCGGCTGCTTGCGCGCCAGAACTAAGTACCCCCTCCACTAGGACACCCACAATATTGTTGTAGATGTAGCACAATGGGGCCATGAATTTGGAAAAGGCCGACCTACCGAGGATGGCGTGATACACACTCTCAAATGGAACTACTTCAAATGAGATCATCTCAGTGCGAAAATGGTCCAACATCCCGAAGGTTACTTCGAGGGGTATTTCTCCCAGAGATTATGTTTGTCTTCCTGGAACAATACCGTGGAATCTCACATTACTATGTTTCAGCTGTGTGTTTCCAGTAGATGAAGATTTTTTCAGGGTACTCAAATACATGATGTTTATGTTGGCTCCTTCGTCCATTAGTACTCTCCTTAACATGTGATTCATTATCACCGGGTTTACTATAAGGGCGTGTGTGCCAGGCTTCGGGATATTTCCAGGATGATTTGATTGGTCCCAGGTTATGGGCATTTTGGCGTATTTGAGGTACTTTGGCATCATGGGCACACTGGCATTGATTTCTCTCCATGCTTACTTCAGCTTTTTTGCAGGCGGTGTTGCCAAGAAGGTGAGGTTGCATTCCTCATCTATCCTTGGGAATTTTTGTTCGCCTTTCCGTTGCTGCTCTTGGATTTTTTTCATCTGTATTAGATTCACTTCCATCCTCCTTAGCATAGGTATTTTGTTTGTTGAACTTCATTTTGGTGTTCTTTCCCTTATTCCCAGCATTATCATTGCCTCTCATGTGCTTGTTTAGCCAGCATTGCTGCTTTGTATGGTTTGGCTTTCCGAACTTGTCATGGTGATTATAGCCTTCGCCTTTGATCTTGTCTCATTCTTCCTTGGAGTATGTGACAAGTTCCTTGCTTTTGACACCCTTACTCTTACACTTGTTTGGGTTTTCCCTCCCAAAGGCCACATTGACTTCTTTGGATTTTTCATGTGCTTCTTGATTGGCTTTTTTCTCGGGACGGGCGATCTTTTTGCTCTGCATTAAGGCATCCATATTTCCGCCTCTTGCCCGGATATTGTCTTCGGCCGCAGTGTGCTCATTGGCTGTTGTAAGCATAGAACCTAAGTCATTATGGCTTTTTGAACCAACCGTGAACGGTATAAGGTCGGGTTTTAAGACGTTCATAAAAGCATGCATTGCTTGGTGCCGTCGACTCCCGCGCAACTATTCTTCATTGATGTCCATCTTGATATAAAATCAACGTATGTTTCATTATCGTATTGGATGCAACGGCTCGGCTGGTTGATACTCTTGGGGAGTTCGTACGCTCCCTGAAAATGCTGGGCAAAAACCCTGGCCATATCTTGCGAGCTGTCCATCGTTCTTGAAGGTAATCCATTAATCCAATCGCGTGCTCCATCAAGCAGCATTAGAGGAAGGAATTTTACTGCCTCTAGATATGTGCCTTTGTTGATTTGTATGACGGTATAGTACTCTGAGAGCCATGTATCCGGGTTGGTACTTCTAGTATACTTTGTGTACGTTGGTCTAACTTTTACGAACCCGCAATTAAGTTGATTCGTCGGATGAGATCGATGAAACACTTGGGGCCAAAGTATAATTCATCTTTGTCATCCCGTAATGTATTCTTTGGGTACCGCCCTTCCGAGTGCACTGAGGGGGATCTGCTTCCCCTAGATCCTACATTGCGTGAATGTGCGCATCTCGGCTTGATATTCTATGATTTATCTCGGCCTCTTCCGTCGTTTCCCCCGTATGAAGGTGGTGGAGTTCGTCTTCTAGACCGTTCCTTATTTCATGAGGGAGTCTGCGATCTATCCCTTCTATTGGTACACTGGTATATTTCGGTTTTATCTTCCGGATTCCTCGGGGGAGGCATGGCTTGTCTGTCTTTCATTGCATGAGTTTGGCGAGGAGCTGCCTATCCTGCTTCCGATTTCTATCTTCCCGATAACTATCGGGGTAATCCTCTTTATGCGATTAACGTCATCCTTTTGGTGGTGGGAACCATGCTTTGTCGGATGAGATCCGGTTCTCGATGCCGCCTCCCGATCTCGGGGTCTTTTTTGTTGTCGTGGTGGTATCACGGCAGATGCCATGGGATGGCTAAAGTTTGGGGCCGATGGACGCTGGAGGTGCTCGGGGAGGGATCACACGGCGAGTAGCCGCGTGTGGGATGTCTCAAGCACTGCAAACAACAAGATCTTACCCAGGTTCAGGGCCCTCGTGTGGAGGTAACACCCCTACTCCTGCCTTTCTCTCTATATGTGTGTGACCGAGTAGCCACAATACAAATCAGGCCTTCAGCCGAGTAGCCACTCTAACTCTCTAGTTCTCTCTATGTGAAGTGAAACAACCCAGAGTGTCGACCCTCGCACAGGAGGGGGCAGGGCACCTTATATACTGGTGCCCAGCCGAATAGAATAAGACTAAAAGGTACAACTGATGTGACAGGAGCACTGCAGAACAGAGCACGCTTCCGGCTTCTCGCTGACGCGGGCGCCGTAAGTCGTCGCGCCGTTCGGAGATGGGACCTGTCCACCCTTGTCAGTGAGATAGGGTAGGCCCCTAGCCCTGTCCTGTCCCCTCTGTCAGTGACAGGACTTGACAGGCGCCTACCGCACTATAGCCACGCCGTAGCGCGGATAATCACGCGTTCCATAAGTTGAACCGCACGTCGGTACGGACGCAGGATACGCGGGATCCCTTGTCAGAACGGCTCCATTGACTTATGGCCCGAGTAGGAACTCACTCCCTCTACTCGAACCAACTTCTTTACTCGGATGAACATAACTTGCTTGATTTCTCCTCTTGGCCATTGGTGGGTACGGCCGGATAGAAACCTACCGGGTAGCAAGTACCGGGTAGCCATCTACCCGGTCAAACAGCACCTTTGACCTTGCCTTTAGCATTTGCCTTACCCCTACTCGGGGGTAACCCCCCGACATTAGTCCCCGAAGCTGGTAGAGTCCTGCGAACTTGTTCACTGGGCCCTGCCAGCTTAAAACAAACCTTCTCTTCGTGACTGAAAGGGGCCGAGTAGCACCTCCACACGGCCCTTCAATTCTTGCTTGCATCTCTACTTCTCCGAATAGCAATATCTTTCCTCTGTGATGCCGAGTAAAATAACTTAGCGAAATCTCGAAACACAATCCCGCTCAAACGGACTGAATCCACCTCTGCGTGTCGCTACAGGGCACGTGTCACACCCCTGTTCCCCCGACGCCTCGGTGCCTGGAATACAGCAGGCCACGCGCCAATAATTGCACCCCTGGCCCACTAGCCTGTTAAGCCACTTCAACCGTACTCAAGTGCCCACGATCTCGACGTGGGATAAACTGCGCTCGTTACGCGCGCGATATGCGCTCTGTGCGTTTTTAACGGTTGCGCATCCCACGCTACACGATCTCTGTGCACGATCAATCCGCGAATAATCCGCTGGTAACGACAACTCGAGGGGGAGAGATAAATACCCCCTAGACGCTCTCTTCTCCTCTTTCCAGCCCTTTCCAATCTCGCGCCCCCTCGCCTCTCCGCCGCCGTCGAGCACACCGCCACCGCAACCATCTGCTGCGCCGCCGCTCCACGCGCCGCAGGAGAGACAGAGAGCAATTCCTCCGCCTGTTTCCGCCTCCACCTTCTCACAATTTCTTCCGCCTCCATGGCTCGCGGAGAAGACGATGCGGCAGCCCGCGCCGGCTGGGAGAGTTCGGAGGTCACGGCGGAGGACTGCCAGTGGCTCGTCAATACCTGCCGCGTCCCTCCCGGCGTCACCTGCCGGCAGCCAGGTAACGAAATCATCCCTAAACCTGAGAAGGATGAATTCGTAGTCTTCCTTGCGCACTTCAAGCGCAGCTTCGGCCTTCCAATCTCTGAATTTTTCTCCGAGTTCCTCAAGAACTTCGGCCTCCAGCCACATCATCTTGCCCCCAATGCCATGGTCATGCTTTCTATCCACGTCGTGGTGTGCGAAGCTTTCCTTGGCGTCTACCCAACCATCCACTCTTGGGCTCGCTATTTCTTCTTCCGGAAGCAGAGCATCCCCAATCCTGGGCACACATAGAGCGCCCGCGCGATGACGCAGACAGGATGTGCCATGATGTTGCAGCGCACAACTGGCCATCACCCGCGCGTGAAGGGACTGGAAACTGTGCGCAAGTGGCAGCGCAGTTTCCTATACGTGAAGAACGTCGCCACCGAAGAGGGGAAGCCGATCCAGGACCGGATAGGGCTTCCGAAGTGGAAGAACGCAAGGCCAACCCAACAGAACTGGGGCTACAACCCCAGGAGCAACATCGAGGATGTTGTCCAGATTGAGCGGCGCCTGGCCGAGTTGCAGGATCAGGGATTCCGCCGAGATGACCCCATCGCGTGCTGGATTTCACGCCGAGTGCTCCCGCTCCAGCGTCGCTCCCACAAGATGTGCTACATGGAAGGAAGCCGCGACTACACAAGGACAACCACCTTCGAGCTCAACACTGCCGAGGTGGCCATCTGGGCTAGATCCATCATGCAGACAACGCTCTCCGACACCTGGCAGTATGGCTTTGTGCCGTATAGCCGCCTCAAGCCAATCGAACAGGTTAGCCTTCTGTGCTTTGTATCTGCACCTTGATACCGAGTAGGTGTCTTCTCAGCTATGTATGCTTAGTCTTTGCATGCTGCACCGAGTAGAACATCACAGATATGCTTTTGGCTTTATATGCTTTGTGTTTGCACGCCATGTCGAGTAGAAAATCATCAATATCCCTTTGGCTTTATATGCTTTGTGTTTGCATGCCATGCCGGGTAGAGCCTCTTAGCTTAATATCCTTTGTGTTTGCATGCTATTCCGAGTAGATCCCCTTAGCTTTATATGCTTTATGTTTGCATGCTATGCCGAGTAGAACTCCTTAGCCGAGAACTTAACTCACTCGTGCTATCTATTTGCCTCTACAGCACATCGATCGCCAGGGAGAAGAGGATGTTGAAGTCTTCGAGGGAAATTGGTCGGATGACCGAGAAGAGGACGATGAGACCTCCTACGACACTCAGGACACCCTTTGCATCCCTCACGCCAATCAGCCTGGTAAGCACCAAGTTGACGCGTCTATCCGGGACTGGTCCGAGGATGACTAAGGTGACTAAGTTCACCTCTCTGATCGCGAGTAGCGCACTCTGATTTCCTTTTCTGTGTCTGAATTCCTTTCCTCTTCTACTCTGCAGAGGATCCTGAGCTTAACGATGATGACGAGGAGCCCATTGATGTCAAGCCTCTATCCGTGGCTGCTCCCACAACTCAGAAGAGGGTGGGCAGTGGTGCCCAAGAACCTCCTACCAAGAAAGCCAAGAAGACCGAGAAAAAGAAGACCACCACCGCCAGAAGACAACCCCCCACCACCAAAGGGTAAGTTACTCCATCCGAATACCAACTCGTCACTGCTTCTTGCCATGCTCTTCTGCTTCTCCCTTTCTGAATTATTTCTTTCTTCCAGCGACCCTTTGGACGCTGATGCCGCTGCAGCCCCCACTCGGTCCAAGAGGAAGGCCGTCGTGGACTTCGAGAAGCTCGTCGATCTCTCCGAGGAGGAGGATGAGCCAGTTCAGCAGGACAGGACGCGTGCGTCCTCTCTTGTTAAGTTAGAAGAAGACACCGATGCCGAGAACACAGGTGCTGGTGAAGATGTTGACCCCAACCTCCAACAGCAGCAAGACGCTGCTCACGACGAGACGCCACCGTCTCCCCCAGCTGCAACGGCTGGGGAGAACACTGAAGAAGATCTCCAGCAGCAACAAGATAGTGTCGTGCTGGAGCGGCAAGATGACACCGCCGAGCAGCAGGACACTGAAGCTGCCGCTCAAGATGACCCCGCGGCCAGGCCGCGGGTAGAAGAAGTGATAGACACAACACCTGATCCCGCTGCCGAGCAGCGGGTAGAGAAGACAGTGGTGGAGCCAGTCCTCCAGAGCCAAGCGCAGCCAGACGCTGCGCAGGGTAGCCGGCCCCCTGTGCCGCCTACCCAGCAGGCGACTCCACCGACTGCGCCAAGCCCTCCACCAAAGCAGAGTACATCCAAGACCACTTCTCCGCAAATGCCTCCATCCGCTTCACGCCAAGGGCCTCCGTCCGCTTCTCGGGCGGACACTGCTCCTAGCCCCAAGAAGACCATCAAGCCTGAGACCAAGGGTGTCCGGCAGCAGCCAAAACGCGCTGCATCGTAAGCCGGACAGATGATGCCGCCTCCCAAGCCTCAAGATGTGCCATCCGGGAAGCCGCCGAGGAGCAAGCAGTTGACAATCGGCGGGCCCACCTCCAGCAGCAACCCAGCTGGTGCTGGATCTGCTGGCCCTGCTGAAGGAACTGTTGCTCGTGCCCAAGCCAGTTGGCCACACTACATGCTGGAGGCATCCAAGCGCTACGAGATCATATTGTCCAAGGGTGAGAAAAAGCCCTCTTTGCTGAAAGATGGCACAGCTGTGGTGACCGCGTACAAGTCCAAGGGCAAGGAAGCAGCATCCGTTCCAGAACTCTTGTCTCGCGAGGCAGGAGACAACGAGTGTGAAACAGAAGGCTTGGCAGCGATCATGGACCGAGTAGGGTTTGTGGACCAAGCTTGGAATAGCAAGACGCATGGCAACCCTAAGTGGGAAGGTCTTCAGTTGGGTCCACTTGATCACTACCGCGTCGACTGGAACAAGGCCGATGTCGGCTCTGTTCCAATGACGATCGCTAGCCCCACCTGCACTCTGGCCGGGAAGCTGTTCAGCCTCCGCGAAGCCGCCGAGGACGCCGAGCAATCTTACGCCGTAAGTGTTTTCTTCCTTTCTTTGCTTTTTCCGAGTTGCAATTTCTCTTTTCTTCTTCTCTTCTCTTCTTTACCTCTTTACCTCTTTACCTCTCAGCCATTCAGCCAGTCCCCGAGATTCGGGCCGGGTAGGCGAAAAGCTCATCCTAGTTGCCATCTACCCTGGCCAAATATTGCAAAATACTTGTCGTGGGATGATCACGGCAGATGTTACCAGGGGTAACTGATCTTGGGGCAAGTCGACACAGGCGTTTGGGAGAGGATTTAGCTCAGAGGAAAACATGATGGAATTCAATCTGGTAGCCGGCGATGAAGTCGCCGAGTCTCCGATCTCGCTTTATTAACTCGATCTCTTTGTGTACAATGGATACTCGATATTTGGCGATATAATTACTACTTGGATCTCTCTTAAACTAAGCCTAGGAGCCGGTTTATAAAACACCCGCACCCCTACCTGGCTTGCCCTCCAAGGCACAACTTGAGTCCTACCCGAACACCGCTTACAAATCCTAGCTTTCCTTACCGCAACCCACAATCCGGATTACGAGGCCTACAAACTTTGGGCCTTCCAGAAGCGTCTTTATCCTTAGCCGGATCCTGCACAACGTCCTTTGGGCCGGGTTATACCTTGGAATTGGCCTACCGGGTTATCATCTCCCCATCAGTAGTCCCCAGAATAGCTTGGGCTTCTCGAGATTTTCTTTGAAGCGCACGCTATTCCCTGCAAAAATACCAAACTCACCACTTCACGGGGGCCGGGTTAGGTTGCTTTGATAAACAGCTAGGCCTAACTCCATGGTGGCCATATAGCAACCCGGCTTTTCTCCAAACCCATTACTCGTTTTTCCAATCCAATAATCACGGAGAGATTTAGGTCACATCTATCCCGGAAATCTCGTCTAACATTTAATGTATATCTCGAAAAATCCGGGCAGACACGTTTTATCCCTAATTCCCGGTTCTCGTCCGTTGGCCTAGGCTTATCCTGCCGCACTCTATAAATAGGCACTTAGGGGTTAACCTAATCCCAACGGCTCATTTCTCCTCCTTCTTCTCTTCGCTTCCGTGCTCGAACTCACGGAGCACCTCCACAGAAACCCTGCGCTCGTCTTTGGATCCATCCTATTGCAGGCTGCGGTCCGCTGCAATTCGTCCCGCGCCGCCGTCGACCCTCACCGACGCATCTGCGAGTGTCTGGCCGGCAATCACAAAGGAGCATTCCTATCACGTTATTCGCCGCCGCCACGCGCTACTCCGATCTCCTATGGTAAGCTTCTCGCACCCAGCAATTTGACCTTGCAATTTCTAGATTCACTCCAGATTGGATCTAGGTCAATCCGCGAGCCGTTGTTCTTACCGCGTTGAATTAAACCGCTTAGATACTTGCTAGCTCCTTCAATAACTTGTTGGATGATCTCATACCACCCCCCTACCGCAATTAATCTCCAATTTCTTCATAAAATCACTCGCGAGTTCTCCTAACCTAGATCCATTTCGTCCAAACTTCCGCGCGTATCATTAACACCCGGAAAATCCTCCTTTTCCAGTTATTTTGCTTGCAGTAGAGACATGGGCAACCATCCGTGCGCCCCAAACTCACCTCAACACGTAAGTGACCAATGATTTCCACAGCCGTACTCGATACCCGGACACCTCGCAATCTTTGCTCCGGGATGCGTTACCCAGATATTTTTAGTCTTCACACTTTCCGAATATTTCGAACTCGGGTAATCCAACACTTCCGAGTCTTATTTCCTGCACCTCTTTTTCTCGCGTTTTGCAGGTTAACCCCATGGCTCCAAAAAGGCAAGGGAAACAGCCGGCTCCGGTAAAGACTACCCAAACCATATCGGCCAATTGGGGTCGATCTACAGTAACAAAGGCCAAGTTGGACGAGCTGGCCGAACTAGGAATCCTCCCCTCTCAGAAGGACATACACTGGAGAGCACCAGGCGACGAGACCCGTCCCACTCCTGCCGACAGTGAGGTAATTTGCTTCATTGAGCACGTGACCCGGGGATTCCGTCCTCCGGGTCACCCTTTCTTCCGAGAGGTCTTAAACTACTACGGTCTCCGGGTATTTGACATAGGGCCCAATTCCATGCTAAATATTACCCACTTCATCGTTCTATCGGAATCATACTTGTGCATTCCGCCAAGTTTGACCCTTTTTATTGAACTATTCCAGTGCAAGCCGTGCTGCGAAAGCAGTAACGGAACACTTCTTACTTGCGGCGGGGTATCCATCCAACGCCGCAAGCATTCACCAATGCCAACCCTCAACTTAAACTCCCACGTCAAAAACTGGCAATTGTCTTTCTTTTATTGCCATGATACCTCCCCGGACGGCGAAAGGAAGCTGTCGGGTTACTCGGAGAGTCTCCTCGAGCCTTCCGAATCTTTCAACGCCTTTGCCCCTGACTCGGACAGGGAGGCGATCCAGCCTTTGCTGGCTAAGTTGGCTGTTTTCTCGGCCCAAGGCCTTCTTGGGCTCAACTTGGTGAAGACCTGGGTGGATTTCCGGATCCAACCCAACTCCATCCGCTCCAAGTTGATGCACGAGTACTCTGGGCACACCACAGACGCGCTCCGATATTCCACTAAGAACTTCGCAACCGGCGACACCATCAAGACCATCAAAGGCTTCCTGACTGAGAAGTTAGAGGTGATAAGAAATATTGCCGGGTTACCCCCATTCACTCGAGAAAACCCGGCTCCAGCAGTAAGACCCGGTCCCCACAACTTATTTCAATACTTTAACTTGATACTGCCTCTGACTCTTGCTTTCATTTCCTCGATCATAGGCTGAAGATCCCTTCTGGAGGATCGAAACCTCCCCCCCGTCCAAAGACCCGGAAGTGGAGGACGAACCGGCCGATGATGATGAGGGTGCTTTCCCAAATCTTACATTAGCCTTTTACCTATACTACTTTCCTACCACCCATCTTTCTTCTTGTCTGATACATACTCGACTTTCAGGGTTGGAGGACGAGGAAGAAAAAGAAGAGGATGACCCGGAGGCCACCGAATCCGACCAGGAAGCCACAGTCGGAAACAAGAGGAAGGCCAGAGGGGTGATTGCAAAGGTTCCTTTCTCCTTCATGTCTTCTGAGCCTTACTCCTTCGAAACTATGCGCATCCTTAATGAACGGTTGTCACACTCACCACTCTTGAAGGATCTCCTCTCGGCTAAGCGCAGGGTAACCCGGAGTTCCCCGGGGGACGATCCCCTTAACCCGGGTATCCCCACTTCCCCTGCTCACCGAGCCAACATTCCTCCACCTCAGCGCCATCCATCTCCTAACCATCCACACGCTGGGCAATTCCGGGTACCGCAGCCGGTACCATTGACAACTTCGTCCGCCTCCAGCAGCGAGCTCCCGCCGGATTATGCCATAAACACCGGGTAAAGGTCCTTTACTTGATATCCTTTTACACTTATTAACTCTTTAATATGTACTACTAACCACTCTTTCCTTTTTCCCTTTTAGTGCCCAAGTGACCACCGATGACCCGGAAATTCCTGAAGCAAAAAGGCAAGGAGAGGAGGAGCCGCACATTAACACGGATGCTGCAGCTGATGATGAGGCTGAGGACGGGCAAGAACAAGACCCCTTCAAGGACCCAGCTAAGCCGAAGACCGCATCCCCCAAATCCTCTGAAGAGGTAGATGAGGACATTATCTTAGAGACCAAGCCGGGCTCTCCTAACCCGGATACCCAGACGATCCGGGTTTCGACCCCAAAAGTCGGAAAGCTCCTTCAACCAGAAGACCAATCTGCCGGTCCTTCACGAATTCGTCCTGAAGACATGACGTTTGCCCAAATGCTTGATGCCCTCTACACCTTGAGGTCCGACGAATAAAATATTTTAGACGCCTTGATAACAAAGCACAAGGTAAGTCCGAGCAATATCATCTGCATCCTTGTATAGTCCCCAAGTTCCGAGTGAATTACTGATTGATTTGCTTGGAACTTTGTGCAATGGCTCCAATTAACCCTTTTTCCTTGTGTTATCCATCTAGGACTTTGCTGCGCAATCTGAGAAGAAACTGGCCAAAGCTGCCAAACGTATCGAGAAGGAGACCGCTCTGCGCGAAGCAGCGGAAGCTGAAGCGCGCAGAAGCGGAAAAATCACAAGGAAATACAGAAAAAGGGCTCATATAGCTGAAGATAGGCTGACGACTCTTTCAGTGCAGATTGCCGATATCTATCGCGTCGCAACTGGTACAATCTCTGAACTCTGGCGATTATGACCCATATTTCATTTGGTTGGATAACCGGATTTCTTACTCGTTACTTTCCTTGCTTTTCAACAGGTCCGGGTGAAGCTGCCCCTGAAGAAGAAGATGATACCGCCAAACTGCAACTGATTAAAGATACTATCCGGCAACTTGGCGCCGGCGTTGGATGGATTCTTGATGAGCTACGACTGCCGTGCGCTGCGCCGGGTAGCATGAAAAAGTTGCTCGAGGCCTGCTCCACCATTCCTGAATGGATTTGGCATTGGAAGCGCTCATCCTGCCGTTTTGGGGTAACCCGGGGACTCGCCCTGGCTAAAGCTTATATTCCAAAGCTAGAACCGGCCAAGATGATAGCCGGGTTTCCAGAGTTCAATCAGGACGGGTCCAAGTTTTCGCCGAAGGATTTCAAAGCCATTCAAAAGGAAGTTCGTCACCCGGCCAGTGTGATCGCCGATAGCCTGATCATTGACACTATTCTTCCTGCATATGATGCTGACGACAAAGTCATTAAAGCAGATCGCCCCAAGCCATTCGATATGCTTGCCCGATGGAAGGAAGACGTTGCCAAGATGCGAGAAGAAGCTGCACAGAAGAAGGCTGAAGCCGACTCTGCGCCCGCTACCTCGACACCTATCGTCCCTCCACCTGCGCGAGTCGGCGGTGCTGCTGATCCGAGTAGGGATGCTACCCCAAGCGACGGCAAGGGTAAGGCCAAGATGGATCCGGCGGCCTAGAGTGCCGAGTAATATCTGCCACTTCGTACCCGTTAGTCGGCCGATGTGCCGTTGAAACAATTATTATTTGAATGGTGCGTTTGTGCGCCTTTGATACTCTTTGGTGAAATTTTGTAATGCACTCTAAGCTCCTGATACACCTTGTGCCTCTTCTGGCTGAAATCTATCTACTTTTGAACTCGTTTGCTCTTGATATCCAACCTTCTTTACCCTTGATATGCAACTTTCTTTGTTCTTGATATCCGACATTCTTTTACTTTTGATATGCAACTTTCTTTGTTCTTGATATCCGACATTCTTTATTTTTCCCTTTGTGAGACTCGGCATCCGGGTTATATGGGTGCTTGGCAAGCGGACTTGCTTCTAAGTCCCCAAGTCCCCAAGCCCCGGATGTTTGGGTTTGTTGGAAATTAAACAACTAAGCAATTTTTCCCTTCCAAGACCCAAGTCCCCCTGACTCGGTCTTCCGGGTCTAGGGCACGTGACTTTTTAGAGGAGAACAAATTGCCTGCTGCTAAATTCGCAGAGGCCCCAGAGTCGTTTCACATGGGGTTTGAAGTTATGCTTAATAATCATTGAGTTTCCGGCTACTAGCCTTGTACTCTACATAACTTGTGGTTTAGATGACCCTTTTGACTATCTTGTACTGTAAGCCGGCTTTCGCGTGGATACCATGTTATTACATCTATACGAAAACGAGGTCAAGCAAGTCCCATTGGGCTTCATGGCTGCCTGTAATCGTAAGCGAACGAATCATGCCACTTTAGTGCGAGGCACATCGAGCTTAAGTAAGAATAGCCAAGAAATTTGGACTTCTTTGTCCGATTATAAGATTGCAGCCGTACTCGTTTGCGAGTAATCGGCCCTTATAACTCATAGGCATCGAGGCCGGGTCTTTTGAGTTTGCAACTGCGCTTATCCAAGCAATCAGCCCTCAAGACCTAAATATACGCGTCATGCTGAAAGTATAAGACTCAATTTATAATCACCTCTATTCTCGATAATCACCTCTTTATTTGATATGAAAAATTAGGTCAGCAAGCCGCCTCATTAAAAACCCGTCCAGTCCCCAAGGGTGCCCTGGATAGGAAAAGAGTGCGTCTGAAACCTGCTGCATGTTACATCGTTCAATTCCACGTGCCAACATAATCCTTGCTAAGTATAATACGGGCGTAGCTGGGCCACGTTCCACGGTCTGTCTCTTTCTTGCATAGACGAAGTGGTATGAGCGGTGTCATTAACCGTGGCCGATTCTTCCCTTGCGTCTACCAATTAATATGATCCATTGTGCAAATTCTTGCTTATGATAAATGGTCCTTCCCATGGTGGTGATAACTTGTGTTTTCCTTCGTTTGACTGAACCAAACGCAGAACTAGGACTCCTTCCTGGAAGACCCGGGTTTTCACATGCCGGCTATGATACCTCCGTAGATCCTGCTGATATATCGCTGATCTTTCCAGGGCTTGTTCCCTTTGTTCTTCTAACATATCCACGGCGTCCTGCCGGCTCTTTTCGTTCTCCACTTCAACGTAAGCTGACACTTGCGGTGAATCATGAATAATGTCACTCGGTAACACTGCCTCCACGCCGTATACCATGAAGAACGGCGTCATCTGAGTGGATCTGTTAGGTGTTGTATTGATACCCCAAACCACAGCAGGAAGTTCTTCGACCCATGCACCAGCAGCCCTGATACAGGGGACTCGTAGACGTGGCTTTAGTCCGCGAAGCAGTTCTTGATTCGCCCTTTCTACTTGTCCATTGGCCTGTGGATGAGCTACCGATGCTACGTCAAGCCGGATTCCGTTGTTGCCACAGAACTTCTCCATCTCGCCAAGGGACATGTTGGTTCCGTTGTCGGTGATTATGCTGTGAGGGTACCCGAACCGATAGATAATTCTTTTCAGGAACTTGACTGCTGTAGCTGCTTCACAATTAGTAACTGGCATAACTTCTACCCACTTGGTAAACTTATCAATAGCTACCAGCAGGTGTGTCTTTTTGCAAGGTGACATATGAAAGGGGCCAACCATGTCCATACCCCAGACGGAGAACGGCCAAGTTAGCGGGATGGTCCGTAATTCCATAGCCGGCACGTGGATTTGGCGGGCGTACCTTTGACATCCGTCACACCTTGCTACCAATCGTTCCGCATCTGCCAGAGCCGTGAGCCAGAAAAACCCGTGTCGATAAGCCTTGGCCACAAGTGACCTTGTAGACGCGTGATGCCCACAATCACCTTCGTGAATCTCCTTGACGATCTGTCGGCCCTCCTCTGGTGCCACACAGTGCAGGAAGACTCCCGTGGCGCTTCTCTTATATAACTCCCCATTAATAATAGAATATCCCTTTGCTCGTCGCAAAATTTGCCTTGCTAATACCTCCTGCGGCGGCAACTCGCCTCGTGACAGGTAGGCCAAAAAAGGTTCTGTCCACTCGGGAATAGCGCGTACAGTGGCCACGAGCTCCAAGCCCGGGTCTTGATTTGCTAGCTCTTCCTCAGACTCTGTTTTAACTGATGGTCGCCATAATTCGTCCAAAAATACGTTAGGTGGAACCGGTTCTCTGCGCGAGCCGAGTCTGGCTAGGGCGTCGGCTGCCTCGTTCTTTCTTCTGTCTATATGCTCCACCTCATACCCGGAAAAACATCCGGCTACCCTATCGACCTCTCTGCGGTATGCCGCCATAGTTGCATCCTTTCTATCCCAAGTTCCTGATACCTGTTGTACCACAAGATCCGAATCTCCAAAGCATCGTATCCTCCTAATGTTCATCTCCTTAGCTATTTTTAAACCGTGCAATAGGGCCTCGTACTCGGCTACATTGTTCGAACAATCAAAGTGAATCTGTAATACATAACTCAACTTGTCTCCTTTGGGTGACGTTAGCACCACTCCAGCTCCTGAACCCTCGTACTGTTTCGATCCATCGAAATGCATGATCCACGACTCGGAGTTTGGAACTATGGTAGCCATGCCTGTGTGTGTCCAATCATTGACAAAGTCCACCAAGGCCTGTGATTTGATTGCCGACCTAGGCTCGTAGCTGATGTGATAATCCCCCATCTCTATCGCTCATTTGGCTATTCTTCCGGTTGCATCCGAGTTTCTGATGATATCCGCCATTGGTATTGAGCTGACTACTGTTATAGGGTGCTCCTGGAAGTACGGCTTTAGTTTCCGGCTGGCCATGAAGACCCCGAAAACCAGCTTCTGCCAATGCGGGTAACGCTGTTTCGCCTCAGACAATACCTCGCTGACATAATAAACCGGCCTCTGAACCGGGTAACCCTTTCCGTCCTCTTTGCGTTCCACGACCACTACTGCACTGACGGCTTTGGGGCCAGCCGCAACATATAACAACATAGGTTCTTTAGGGCCCGGGGCTGCTAATACTGGTGCTTCAGATAACTGCTTTTTAGTGCCTCGAATGCCTCATCCGCCTCTTGATCCCATACGAATTTGTCGGATTTCCTCAAGAGCCGGTACAGGGGCATTGCCTTTTCTCCCAACCTGGATATAAACCGGCTCAAGGCTGCTACGCAGCCTGTAAGCTTTTGGACCTGCTTCAGATTTTCCGGCTTTCTCAGACTTTGGATAGCTTTAATTTTGTCCGGGTTTGCCTCAATTCCTCTCTCGGAAACGATAAAGCCGAGTAACTTCCCAGCTGGAACCCCAAATACGCATTTTGTCGGGTTGAGCTTCATCTGATATCTCCTTAGATTTTTGAACGTCTCCTTTAGATCGTCTATAAATGTCTCTGCCTTCCTGGTCTTGACAACCACGTCATCCACGTAAGCATGGACATTGCGTCCAATTTGGTCTTCGAAGCACTTCTGAATGCACCGTTGGTAGGTTGCGCCTGCGTTCTTCAGTCCAAACGTCATCGTTTTGTAGCAGAAGGCTCCAAAAGGGGTTATGAACGATGTTTTCTCCCAATCCTACCTTTTGAGTTTAATCTGATGATATCCCGAATATGCGTCCAGGAAGCACAGCAAGTCGCTCCCAGCTACTGCGTCTATTATTTGGTCTATCCTTGGTAGTGCGAACGGATCCTTTGGGCAATGCTTGTTGAGACTTGTGAAATCGATGCACATCCTCCACTCGTTGGTCTTTTTCATTACTAGAACCGGATTTGCCAGCCAATCCGGGTGGAACACTTCCATGATGAAGCCTGCTGTTAATAGCCGCGCAATTTCTTCGCCTATTGCTTTCCTTCTTTCCTCATTCATCTTTCTCAAGCCCTGCTTCACGGGCCTGGCCTTGGGATCCACATGCAAACTATGTTCTGCCAACTCCGTGGGGATACCCAGCATGTCGCTGGGTGTCCAAGCGAATACGTCCGCATTAGAACGAATAAACTCCACCAGCGCCTTTTCCTGCCCGCTTTTCAAATTAGACCCTATAGTAAACTGCCTGGTGGGATCACCTTCAACAAAATCTACTTTTTTGGTGTCCTGTGCTGCCTTGAATTTCACTCTTTCATCCTCAGAATCCGGCCTTCTCAATGCTGTTCCATCATCCGGATCCACCTGGGATCGGTAATACTTGAGTTCTTCTTTTCTGCAAGCTTGCTCAGCCATCACTGAATCTCCTTCGTCACATTCAGCCGCTATATCCCTACTTCCTTGTATGGTGATGGTCTGCTTAGGACCCGGAATTTTTAGCTGTAAATATACGTAACACGGTCTGGCCATGAACTTAGCGTAAGCCGGTCTTCCGAACAACGCATGATAAGGACTACGCAACTTGACCACCTCAAACGTGAGCCACTCAACTCGATAATTATCCACTGATTCTCCAAAAGCAACCTCCAATGTGATCTTTCCCTCAGGGCGCGCTGAGTGACCCGGCACAATTCCGTGAAAAACTGTTGAACTTTTCTGCAGCTGGGATTCTTTGAGGTTCATGAGTAAGAAGGTTTCCCAATACAAGATGTTAATACTGCTTCCCCCATCCATCAAGACTTTTTTCAACTCGTAACCATTGACCTGCGGTGCGACCACCAACGCCAAGATTCCTGGGCGTTCTATTCCTTCCGGGTGATCCCTTCTGCTCCACGTTACTTCCTGTTCCGCCCATCTCAGGTATCCCGGGACGGCCGAGGAAACCGAATTTACCGTTTGCTTTGGTGTTTCTTTATCCCTGCCAGAAGTTCCTGTAACATGCACATGATATTGTCCTTTTAAGTCAAACGTACGTACCATACCGACGAAGATGTTGACCTCGCCGATTGTCACGACAGATCCGGATTCGAGGTGATCCGATTCTGGCCCCCAGCCGGAGTCGTCCACCATCTTCTCTCCTTTGTGGTCGTCGTAGATCTCTCCGACGACGAGGTTCCTCATGCTTTTCCGAGCTTCTCCCGTGATGTAAACACCTTTGGACGCAGGCCCCACGGTGGGCGCCAACTGTCGTGGGATGATCACGGCAGATGTTACCAGGGGTAACTGATCTTGGGGCAAGTCGACACAGGCGTTTGGGAGAGGATTTAGCTCAGAGGAAAACATGATGGAATTCAATCTGGTAGCCGGCGATGAAGTCGCCGAGTCTCCGATCTCGCTTTATTAACTCGATCTCTTTGTGTACAATGGATACTCGATATTCGGCGATATAATTACTACTTGGATCTCTCTTAAACTAAGCCTAGGAGCCGGTTTATAAAACACCCGCACCCCTACCTGGCTTGCCCTCCAAGGCACAACTTGAGTCCTACCCGAACACCGCTTACAAATCCTAGCTTTCCTTACCGCAACCCACAATCCGGATTACGAGGCCTACAAACTTTGGGCCTTCCAGAAGCGTCTTTATCCTTAGCCGGATCCTGCACAACGTCCTTTGGGCCGGGTTATACCTTGGAATTGGCCTACCGGGTTATCATCTCCCCATCAATACTTATACTTTTTATCCTCTCTTTCTCAGAATAGTGTCCTGAAGAGGACAGTTGTGTTCCGTCGGCTGCTCTGGAACCACCGTATTGCCAAGGACCGCCTCGAGGCTCTTGAAGCCGAGAGGAATAGTGATGCAGCGATGGAGCAGGCGACACTGGACCATGCTCTCCAGCTTTCTGAAATGGAAGGTAAGCCTCTAGCTATTCGGTTTGTGCGTTTTGTGTTCACGCCCGTGTTTCACTTTTTGCTCTAACCTTGTTTTACTCTGCAGGCAAACTCAACGAACTTAAGGAGCAGCACCAACACTGCCACGTCTTCGCTTCCTCCGCCGAGAGCACGATTAACAGACTGGAAGATGAGTTACTAGCTACTTTGCACTCGTGCCTCTTTACTTATCAGGTTACTCTGCTGACAGTATTGCTCTTCTCGCAGAAGAGAATAAAACATTCCGGGAGCAGCACTTGAACTGCCTGATGCCTGCCGAGGTGCAGCAGCAGCTGGAATCCCGAGAAGCTGAGCTCAAGAAAGAGCGCCTCGACGAGATGGCGGAGTTTGAAGAGATGCAGGTTAAGCTGAAATCTGCTCTCCAGGATGCCCTCGACCAGGCTGCCGAGAAGGAGGAGGTCAAGACAGCAGCCAAGGCCAAAGAGAAGGCGCTTGAGATGGAGATCTCGATGCTGAAGAAGCACAACGAGGAACTCATCCTCCAGATCTCCAACGCACGCCGTATTGAAGATAGGCACATTGCTGATGAGGAGGATTGGAAAATCAAGCTGGATGCGCTGCTGGTGGATCTCAAACGTAAGTCTTCCCTTCTCTGCACCTGGCTGTTTCTCTTCTCATCCCTTCTACCTGGTTTCATCTCTTCTCTGTCTCCCTTTCCAACTCTTATTGGTTTCTCTTTCAGATATCTTCCCCGACCTCCGCGCCGCTAGCACGCCTGCTCTGGAGAAGGCCAAGCAACTCCGAGCTGCCTCCGGGATGCCCATCAATACCAAATCCACTGTCAATGATAATCTCATGAGTATCAAGACTCAACTCCGCTAACTCAAGGGCTTGGGAACCTCCATGGTGTCCACTGCATACAAGCTTCACGATCTGTTCTGGCCGGATCAATCTGCGCCAGACAGCTTCAGCACGCTCGCCGAGAAGCTGGACGGCGTGAAGGCCGAGTTGAAGAAGTGGCGCGCCTCTGCAGCTAGGGCAGGAGCTGACGAGCTACTCCATTTCATCACAAGCTGGTACGAAAACCTCGATCTTGACAGGATCCTCAAGATGCGCGAAGACTCCAAGTGGACCAAGGATCCCGACTACGTCGCTCGCCGGAAGGCAGTTGCCTACGAGATAGCTTCCTATGCTGACACCGCCAACTACATCGACGGCCTCCCCGAGCCCGACACCGAGCCTGAGGACGAGGGCGAGGACGATGAAGAGGACACCGAGTCGGAGGACTTGAGCGCGTTTGAGCAGGATGCATCGAAGGGAGCCGCCAAGAAGGGGAAGGCCAAGGTTGATGCAGAAGCCGAGAAGCCGCAACCCAGCGCCCAGGAGGTCACCATCACCACCGAGATAGTGATCCAGCAAGCGGCTCCCGAGCTGGGCGCAACTGGTGCCTACGCAATGCCCAGCTTCTAGTCTGCTGCATCCACTTCGGCCACGGACCCCATCTCCGTTGCTACTGCAACCTCAGAGCCAGCCGCCAACGCCAACTCTTAAGCTGATGCTGACAGCGCCAAGGCTGATGTTGATGCTGAGAAAGCTGAAGCTGATAACACTGTTGCGGACAACACCGATGCTACCTCCAAGTGAATCCTGAAAAGCTTATTGTCTAGAACTTTTATCAGATCCCCGGGATGGCGGGTGCAAATGTATCCATACTATTAAGTCTTTGTTGCTACTCAGTTTTAACTTAGTTGAAGTTTTTAGCAACTCTGGCTCAATGCCGGGTTGCGTTCATATGCAAGTCCCCGAGTTGCATTTTTTATCCACTCTTCCTTTTTTTATCTCAGCTCTTACCTGCAACTTGTTGCTTTTTTGGTAGTCGAGTCACAAGAGTTCAAAGTTGGAGTTTCAAATACTTAGCCACTTAAAAAATCATAGTAACGCTACCCACCACTTAGCCGAAAAGAAAAAACAGTAAAAAACACTCTATTCGGTTGCCACACGTTTCCTTCCCTTCGCAATTTTTCATGTGTTCATTGACCCTTTGGCTTGTTCTCTGGCTTGCAATGAAGCCGGGTTGCGGAGAGCAGCAGAGTCGCAGAGTGTCCGATGGGTTTAAACACACTACTTTGTATGCTTTTGAAATTCTAAGTGGTTCAACCGAATAGACAAGGTAAAACAGAGTAAACATAAGGAACAATTTGGACGAGGGCAGTCCCCGAGTTCAATTTTAGATTGCCGAATAGGAGTTTAACTCGGATAAGAAAATACATACATAATTTGCTCATGAGTGAAAACGTCGGAGTAGAGCTACATTCCAAGGGCGCTTGGATTCCTCTCCAGCCCTATCCGGTCTGTTCTTCTGGGGTGGCTGTGCGTCAACTAGATAGTAGGCATCATTGTGCAAAGCCTTGCTCACGATCAAAGGCCCTTCCCACGGTGGTGAAAGCTTGTGCATCCCGGCCGTGCGCTGCACGAGCCTAAGCACCATGTCTCCTTCTCGAAAAACCCTTGGGTTCACTTTCCGGCTGCGATAACGCCTCAAGTTTTGCTGGTAAAGAGCTGAACGTGACAGAGTTAGCTCTCTTGCTTCTTCTAGCAGGTCAACGTCATTTTCTCGAGCTTCTCTAACCTCTGCCTCAGTGTAGAGGGTTACTCGGGGCGAATCATGCTCTAGGTCAGTGGGCAACACGGCCTCAGCTCCATATACCAGGAAGAATGGTGTGTAGCCGGTTGACCGGTTAGGGGTAGTCCTTAGACTCCACAACACCGCTGGAAACTCGTCTAGCCAACACCCAGGTGTTTTCAGTAGTGGCTCAATCAGCCTTGGCTTTATGCCGGATAGCACCATGCCATTTGCTCTTTCAACTTGCCCATTGGAGGCGGGATGCGCAACAGATGCAACATCTAGCCGAATCCGCTTATCTCTGCAGAACCTTGCAAAAGCACCCTCAGCAAAGTTTGTGCCATTATCCGTGATAATGTTGTGCGGGTAGCCATATCTCAGGATCACATCCTTCAGAAAACTCACAGCAGTGACTCCATCACACTTCCGAATAGGCTTCACCTCAATCCACTTGGTGACTTGTCAACCATGACCAAGATGTGAGTCATGTTGCCTCTAGCTGGCTTGAAAGGACCCACCATGTCCAAACACCAAACTGCAAATGGCCAAGTAATGGGAATGGTCTTCAACTCGGAAGCCGGCATATGAATCTTACTTGCAAATCTTTGGCAGCCGTTGCACTTTCTCATGATATCTTCAGCTTGCTTCAAGGCAGTGAGCCAAAAGAAGCCATGCCGAAAATCCTTGTTGACCAGAGCCCGTGAAGAGGCGTGATGCTCGAATTCCCCTTGATGTATCTCCAACAGAATTTCTTCTGCTTCCTCTGGCTCTACACAGCGCTGCAGCACACCAGTAGGACTTCTTCTATGCAGCACATCTCTGAAGATAGTATAGCCCTTGGATCTTCTTTGGATTTGCCTCGCGGTAACCTCATCACTCGGCAAGGTGCCGTCCTTTAGAAAGGATAATATGGGCAGAGCCCAACTCGGTGTCTCCCGGATGGGAAACACTGCTTCGTCCAGTTCCATTGGATCAGCCACCCCTTCCTCTTCTGAATTGGGGACGAGTCCCCGAGTCCCCGAGCACTCGGCAAGGACCCCCTTAATGAATGCGACAATCCCCGAGTTAGGAGGGGCAATCCCCGAGTAAGAAGGGCCAGTCCCCGGGTTGCAGGTGCCAGTCCCCGGGATGGAGACGGCAGTCCCCGAGTTCTCTTTTGCAACCTCCCAGTCAATCTCCATGGGAACAGCTTCCTCGCCGGGCAGAGAAAGAACGAATATGGATTCCGAGTTGGGGGATGGCTTGATAGATGGCTTTCTCAAATGCTCCAAGGCAATCCCAGCCGGGATGTACTGCCGAGAAGACCCCAACTTGGACAGCTCATCAGCTGCCTCATTCTCTGCTCGGTGTATGTGTTTGAACTCGCACCCTTCAAAGAAACCAGTCATGGTTTGCACCAGAAACCGATATGATGCCATATTGGCATCCAGAGCATCCCAGGTGCCTGATACTTGCTGCACCACCAGATCCGAGTCGCCATAACAGATCCTTCACTTTGGAGCCATCAAAATGCATCTTCCAGTAGTTGGCTACTAGCGAAGGAGGCTCATACTGCACCTCAGCCCAATCCACCAGGAAATCTGCTAAGATCTGAGACTTGATGGCTTCTCGTCTTGCGTACGAAGGAGCGTACGCGGCCAGCTCGATCGCCCATTTGGCTACTCTGCCACTTGCCTCCTTGTTGCCCATGATGTCCGAGATGGGAGCAGAACTCACCACTGTGATGGGATGCTCTTGGAAATAGTGCTTCAGCTTCTTGGCGCCCAGGTACACGTCGTAAGTCATCTTTTGGGAATGCGGGTAGTTCTGCTTGGATCTGGACAGCACCTCACTGAGATAGTATACTGTCCGCTGCACAGTCTTGCCTTCCTCTTCTCTCTCCACCATAATCACAACACTGACCACTCGGTTAGTCGCAGAAATGTACAGCAGCATTGGCTCTTTGGGTAGTGGACTAGCCAAGATGGGAGCGCTACCCAGCATGGCTTTCAACTCCTTGAATGCTACATCGGCTTGCGGTGTCCAGACAAACTTGTCACTCTTCTTCATCAATTGATACAGAGGCAAGGCCTTCTCCCCTATTATGCCCAGGAAGCGGCTCAGAGAAGCCAAGCAGCTAGTGAATTTCTGCACATCCTTCAGTGATCTCGGCAAAGACATGCTCTCTATAGCTTTTATCTTTGAAGGATTGGCCTCAATGCCCTGACCGGATACCAAGAAGCCGAGTAGCTTGCCAGCCGGGACGCCAAAGGTGCATTTAGTCGGATTCAGCTTCATTTTGTACTTGCGCAAGTTGGCAAAGGTTTCCTCAATGTCACTAAGCAGAGTATGTGTTTTATTCGTTTTGATGACAATGTCATCTACGTACACCTGCACATTTTTGCCAATTTGATCATGCAAGCATTTCTGCATGCATCTCTGATAGGTAGCCCCAGCATTCCGCAACCCAAAGCACATGACACGATAGCAATAAGCCTCGTACGGGGTAATAAAGACAGTCTTTATTTGATCAGCAGGGTTGAGAGCTATCTGATGAAAACCAGAGTAGGCATCTATGAAAGACAAAAGCTCACAACCGGCAGTGGAATCGATCACCTGATCTATGCGGGGTAGCGGAAAGGGACCCTTGGGGCAGGCCTTGTTCAGGTCGGTGTAGTCCACGCACATACGCCATGCGGTATCGGCCTTGGGGTCCTCCTTCTTCTTCTCAACCATAACCGGGTTGGCTAGCCAGTCCGGGTGCAATACCTCCATGATAAAGTTGCTTATCAGCAACTTGGTGATCTGATCACCGATAGCCTTCCTCCTCTCATCACCAAAGCGGCGCATTGCCTGATTAACTGGCTTGGCATCATGCCGCACATGTAGCGAGTGCTCAACCAACTCCCTCGAGACACCCGGCAAATCCTCATTGGACCAGGCAAAGACGTCCCGATTCTCACGGAGGAAGTGGATGAGCTCGCTTTCCTATTTCTCTCCCAATCCGGCGCCAATGATGGCAACACGATCTGGGAACTCAGGGTCAACCTGGACCTTCTTTGTCTCCTGGGACGCCTGGAACGCCGTCCCGTACTGGGAGATCGGCATGCCAGGCGCACCACCTTGTGTCGCTTGCGCCATAGCCACCACCTCATACATCTTCTTCTTCTCGACAGCAATGACCCTGGATTCCACCAGCTGAGAACCAGCAGAGGCACACTCCAAAGACCTCTTGTAATCACCCGAGATGGTGATGACTCCATTGGGACCAGGGATCTTCATCTTCAGGTATGCAGCATGGGTTGAAGCCATGTACTTGCTGAGAGCATGCCTACCGAGTAGGGCATGGTAGGGGATCTGATGATCAACTACCTCGAATGACAAGCTCTCAGTGCGGCAGTTCTCCCTGGTACCGAATAGGACGTCTATCCAGACGTGGCCGATTGGAGAGCAAGACACTCCCGGCACAATGCCGTGGAACGTGGTCCTGCTGGGTAGCAACATGTTCTCGGCCATTCCGAGCTTCTCTAGTGTGTCTCTGTACACAATGTTGATGCTGTTGCCGTTGTCGATCAGGACCTTGTTGAACCTGACATTCTTCTGAGTACCCAAGAAGGTGGGATCCACCACCAAAGCATAGCTACCCGGGTTGGGCATCACCCTAGGATGATCACCTCTGGACCACGTGATCTCTTGGTTGCACCAGTGCAGGTAATGAGGCACAGCAGAGATCACATCATTGACCTCCATTGCACGCCTGTGCAGAGACTGCTTGTCGGCGGGCTCGGAGGTGAAGATCATGTAGCTCTCATGGTGTTCCTGGTACTGGTTGCGGTCTCCACCACCATTGTTGCCGTTGTTGTTGTTACCCTGGTTGTTGTTGTTGTTGTTGTAGTTGCCTCTGTTGTTGTTGTTGTTGTTGCCTCTGTTGTTGCGGGTGTAGAAGTTGTGGTTGCGGTCGTTGTTGTTGTAGTTGCGGTTGGCTCCTAAAGACACCTGGTTCACATTCTCTCTTCTCGGGAACACTGCAGGCCTGGGAGCAGCCGCCCTAATAGGCTGCACATTGGCATTCGCAGCTGGCAGAGGAGGAGGAGGGGGCAGGCCCTCATTCTTGATCTGTTCCCACCAGCTGCACTGCCGAGTAGTGTGGTTGGCTGGCCTAGCCGGGTGCCGAGTATGGAAACTGCATGGCCCATCTCTCAGGCTCCCAAAGACAAAGTTCGGAGCAGGATCCGAGTTGCCGCTACCCTGCTGGGGAGCATTGTACGTCTTCTTGATGCCTTGGCCCTGATTCTGGTTTTGCCCGTATTGGGCTCCAGCAGTTTTTTGCCTTTGGCTACTCCCAGCAGTCATGGTCACAGCATTCACCTCCTCGGGATCATACCGAGTATCAATCCGGTCACCTCTGTGCTTGTTGCGGAAATCATTGCGCTTGTTGCTGTTGTAGTTCCTTCTCGGCTCGGGAGAGTCCATCAGAGGCTGAGTTGGGTCGCCGAGTGCATACATATATGCGATCTTGATGGTCTCAGCAAGAGTACTCGGCATCTCGCGCTGCAGCTTCTGCCACAACATGCTGCCATGCTTGCAGCCCTGAGCAAACCAGGTAATGGCCTGGGCCTCATTCACACCTTCACAGGTGTTCCTCAAAGTGCTCCACCGAGTAAGATACTCTCGGTCGGTCTCCTCTTCCCGCTGCTTGCAAGCGGACAACTGCTGCGGCCTATTCGGCCTCTTGTAGGTGCTGGTGAAGTTGCTGATGAAGGCTTCCGAGAAGTCCAGCCAGCAGTTGATACTGTCCTTGGGCAGGTTGTCGAGCCAAGTCCGAGCTGGACCCTCTAGCATCTGCGGAACATACCGCACAACCCATCTCCGGTTGCCGCCTGCGATGTGCACGGCCGTGACGTAGTCACTCAACCAATCCTATGGCTTGGTGCTGCCATTGTAGCACTTGGTCCCCCTGGCCAGCTGAAAGTGGTTCGCGGATATGCTGGGCAAAAACCCTGGCCATATCTTCCCAGCTGTCCATCGTTCTTGAAGGTAATCCATTAATCCAATCGCATGCTCCATCAAGCAGCATTAGAGGAAGGAATTTTACTGCCTCTAGATATGTGCCTTTGTTGATTTGTATGACGGTATAGTACTCTGAGAGCCATGTATCCGGGTTGGTACTTCTAGTATACTTTGTGTACGTTGGTCTAACTTTTACGAACCCGCAATTAAGTTGATTCGTCGGATGAGATCGATGAAACACTTGGGGCCAAAGTATAATTCATCTTTGTCATCCCGTAATGTATTCTTTGGGTACCGTCCTTCCGAGTGCACTGAGGGGGATCTGCTTCCCCTAGATCCTACATTGCGCGAATGTGCGCATCTGGGCTTGATATTCTATGATTCATCTCGGCCTCTTCCGTCGTTTCCCCCGTATGAACGTGGTGGAGTTCGTCTTCTAGACCGTTCCTTATTTCATGAGGGAGTCTGCGATCTATCCCTTCTATTGGTACACTGGTATATTTCGGTTTTATCTTCCGGATTCCTCGGGGGAGGCATGGCTTGTCTGTCTTTCATTGCATGAGTTTGGCGAGGATCTGCCTATCCTCCTTCCGATTTCTGTCTTCCCGATAACTATCGGGGTAATCCTCTTTATGCGATTAACGTCATCCTTTTGGTGGTGGGAACCATGCTTTGTCGGATGAGATCCGGTTCTCGATGCCGCCTCCCGATCTCGGGGTCTTTTTTGTTGTCGTGGTGGTATCACGGCAGATGCCATGGGATGGCTAAAGTTTGGGGCCGATGGACGCTGGAGGTGCTCGGGGAGGGATCACACGGAGAGTAGCCGCGTGTGGGATGTCTCAAGCACTGCAAACAACAAGATCTTACCCAGGTTCAGGGCCCTCGTGTGGAGGTAACACCCCTACTCCTGCCTTTCTCTCTATATGTGTGTTACCGAGTAGCCACAGTACAAATGAGGCCTTCAGCCGAGTAGCCACTCTAACTCTCCAGTTCTCTCTATGTGAAGTGAAACAACCCAGAGTGTCGACCCTCACACAGGAGGGGGCAGGGCACCTTATATACTGGTGCCCAGCCGAATAGAATAAGACTAAAAGGTACAACTGATGTGACAGGAGCACTACAGAACAGAGCATGCTTCCGGCTTCTCGCTGACGCGGGCGCCGTAAGTCGTCGCGCCATTCGGAGATGGCACCTGTCCACCCTTGTCAGTGAGATAGGGTAGGCCCCTAGCCCTGTCCTGTCCCATCTGTCAGTGACAGGACTTGACAGGCGCCTACCGCACTGTAGCCACGCCGTAGCGCGGATAATCACGCGCTCCGTAAGTTGAACCGCACGCCGGTACGGACGCAGGATACGCGGGATCCCTTGTCAGAACGGCTCCATTGACTTCTGGCCCGAGTAGGAACTCACTCCCTCTACTCGGACCAACTTCTTTACTCGGATGAACATAACTTGCTTGATTTCTCCTCTTGGCCATTGGTGGGTACGGCCGGATAGAAACCTACCGGGTAGAAAGTACCGGGTAGCCATCTACCCGGTCAAACAACACCTTTGACCTTGCCTTTAGCACTTGCCTTACCCCTGCTCGGGGGTAACCCCCCCGACATTT
This sequence comes from Alopecurus myosuroides, assembly GCA_028641055.1. Taxonomy (NCBI): domain Eukaryota; kingdom Viridiplantae; phylum Streptophyta; class Magnoliopsida; order Poales; family Poaceae; genus Alopecurus; species Alopecurus myosuroides. The sequence continues at coordinate 162,995,902 of CM054061.1, read as the reverse complement.
GTCCTTTTTGGATCTTCATCCTTTTCTTTTGAACTTCCAGATCCTCTAGGCTAACTGGGCTACGGTGTTGCAGTGGGTGTGGCTGTTTTGCATATTGTTGAGGTATATAAAAGTCTTCCCGGTCGTGTTTTCCTTTGATGCTGCTGTTCTAGGGCCTTCTCCAGAAAATCATACAAGCCTTGAAGCTTGTATTGTTTTGAGTAGAGATCATTGTTCAAGATGGCTAATGCTTCTTCTGCATTGTCAGATGTAGTTTTGTATATACGTTCTCCTTTAGAATTGACGCTATTTACTTGCCATTGTCAGGTTGGCTTTTCCAATCCCGTTCTGGCAGGAAGATCTCTTTCCGAGGTTCCTACTCAGGGCATTTTTGTTGGTTTTATGCCTAACCGGTTCCGGCGTTCATACTATTCAATTTCTTCTCGTTGCACCCGGATGGCTGCTTGAGCTTGCATGAGGTTTTCCGAAGATCGGTGTAACTACTGTTGCTGGCGTATAAGTGCATGCCTTCTCGCTTCCAGAATTTCTAGTGGTTCGAGCTTCGAGACTGGGGTTTGGAGCAAATCTACTTTGTATTGTTCTGACGGCTCTAGAGCAAGAGATTATTTGATTTTTTGCTTCCTTTTCTTACCTGTCTTTTCCTTTTCTTACCTGTCCTTTTCTTGATATCGGTGAAGACACGTATATGGCTCCCCTATGTGCCACTATGGGAGAGGCTCTCTTAAGTCCATATTCACCCGGCAATAATATTCAAAAGGGTAGCAATCTTCAAGCATATGATCTCATCGAGATGCTCCTCTTGACCTTGTGCTTCACAACCTTGATGAAGATCACCACTTGACGTCATCCACCATGGGCTATATAAAATCTTCCTTTTGATGCAATCCCATGGAAAGATACCTAACACCACATAGATATACCACACACACACATATCATGAGTTAGTTCACAAAGCTAATTGCACGATTACTTACCATACCATGAACCCACATGGTACATCTTCTTGCTTTGTGAACTTTAATCATATCTTAGCACTTTTCCTTGATCAATCTTGTGTGTTCTCTTCTTTCTTCATTATAATAATGTCTTGAAGATATGTTCTTCAAGACATACTTGCAATATGCTCAGCTATCTCATGACCATTCTTCGGATATTACCATGAATAATACCTTGGTCATCACTTGATCATCTTGAATCAAACACATGGACATCAAGCATTAACTATGGACAAACTCTACAAGTATAACTCAGTTCAACCATTAGTTAATATTGATCGTCATTAATTACCAAAAGCGCACATGGGAGGACCATGCTCTTTCAATTAGAGGAATCACTAATTCAATTAGAGGGGCTCTAATTCAATTAGAGGGTCTCTAATTAAAATCTCTAATTATAGGAAGCTCTAATTCAACTAGAGGGGCTCTAATTAGAAGCTCTAATTAGACACTCTAATTCTACCAGAGAGAGAAGCTTGAGAGCCAATTGTGTGTTTTTCTTTGATCCTTGGGGTCCTTTATATAGTGGGAGGGAGGGTGACACTTGCCAAAAGGGAGAGGAGTCCTAATTGTGCTAGGAGGAGGTGGCCGCACCATGAGGAGGTGGTTGCACCACTCTCCTAGCCCAACTCGGATTGGTGAGGTGGAGTCTAACTCCACCTCCCTCTCGTTACATTTTTCCTTTTCTCCTTTTCTTTTCTCCCCTTCCTCTCCAATTAAATCAGGAAAATACCGGGACAATGAGTACCATTATGTGATGCCATTGGGGCATGATGACCCACACGTATAGGGGGTGTATCATAGTACTTTCGATAAATAAGAGTGTCGAACCCAACGAGGAGCAGAAGGTGTTGACAAGCAGGTTGGATAGAGGATTCACTGTAAACACTAGCAAACGGGGGTTTGGAGGTTTTTGATATAGAAGATAAATAAAGTGCGAGTAGATAAAGTGCAGTGAATAATATTGCAGCGAGTGGCCCAATCCTTTTGAGAGCAAAGGACAAGCATGTTGTATTACTTATGACTACCAAACGTTCTCGAGGACACATGTGAATTTCGTCAAGTGCTTTCGCTTCGTTACGGTTGATTAATATCCATTGGTTCGTGAAGTGTTGTGTGGGTGAACCTATGCTAATGCACCTCCCAACTAGGACTAATACATACTTGTGAATATACCCCTCGTAAGAATCCACAAATACAAGAAAGTAATTAAGAGAAAACTAACCACAACCTTGAAACTCCAGGATTCTACACTCCTCGTGCATTGGTTTCCTAACGGGGATTTAGGTTTCTGTCACTCCGGCAACCCCACAATTAGTAACCAAATACACAATGCATCCTCCTAGGCCCATAAAGGTGAAGTATCATGTAGTCGATGTTCACATGACACCACTAGAAGAATAGCACCACAACGTAAATTCCGAACCACGAGATATTACTTCAATATAACTTCACTACTAACATCATGACTTCTCTCATGTCCTCAAGAACTAAATGAACTACTCACAAGACATCATATGGATCATAATCAGAGGTGATATAATGGATGATAACAATCTGGTCATAAAGTGCTAACACTGATAAATCTCACAAGCATCAACTACTAACAAGTAATCCACACCGGGAGAGAGATCTAATGTAAAACAACGATAGGATCCCCTAATTGTTACAGCGGGATGATGGTGGATGATGAGGGTGATGGTGATGGTGATGGGGATGATGATGACGATGACCCCGATGAAGCCCGGAGAGATGACGGTGACGATGGCGGTGATTTCCCCTCTCCGGAGAGGAATTTCCCCGACAGATTTCTCCCTGCCAGAGAGCTTTTCTCTCTCGGGTGTTTTCCGCCCCGAGGCGGCGGCGGAATAATTCTTCGATGATGGTCTGGGGCTTAGGGTTCCCTGGGGGTCAAGTACGCGAAAGATGTCGACCAAAGGTGGGCCAGGGTGGCCACACCACCTGGTGGCGCGGCCAGGGGGCGCGCCACCTCATGGTGTGGGCCCCTGGTGGCCCCCTGGTGGCCCCCTCTGGCCCCCTTCTGGCTGGAGTCCTCCTCTAATCTTCTAAGACCCCTCCGATGTCCCTCTTCTTCTTCTGATCTTCTTAAATAGGGTATCTCGACGGTGCTTTTTCCATCAGAATTGTGGTCCCGGTGTTTATTCTCCAAAAATTATGAAACATGTAAAATAAGATAAAATAACATAAGGGATGCATCATAACATGAAATATATCGATGAATAACAGAAAATAACAATATAAAACGGTGATGCAAAATATGCGTATCAACTCTCCCCAAGCTTAGACCCCACTTGTCCCCAAGCGAAACTGAACTGAGTAAACATGACCACAGGTTTATGGAGTGAGGTGTCGATAAAATAAAATACGGACAAGAGGCATCACATCTACAAAGAACAAGTCATTTTAGACAACAACTCTCCTCATATAATCAAACTTGAAACAAGTAAAGTAACAACAAAGGTGCAAAAAGTAAATCACAATTGGTGAAGGAAAACTTCGTTCTTGGTCCGAGAACAATTAACCATGTACTTATCTTTCGATCAAAGTCTTTTATACTAGAGCTATATTGCAGAGTTTATCATGCCCAATTATAACTCTCTTTGCAAACATTGGTAACTTTGAAAGTGGTATTCAAGCAGATAAAAGCATTTGCAGAAACAAAGAAGAATAAAGAACATGATTGAGTAAATCAACATGTAGCTGGATGAATCACAACAACTCAAATGCTTGCTTAGATAGAAAGAAGTAGGTTTACTGACTCAACATAAATGTAAAAGATAGGCCCTTCGCAGAGGGAAGCATGGATCACTCATGTGCTAGAGCTTTTATTTTGTAAAACAGAGTTATAGAAGTTTGACACTCCTCCCAACCTTTATTACACAAACCAAGGCTAACAGAATCCTCGGGTGCCTGCCAACAATCACATACCGTGGAGGAGTGTCTATATTTTGAGAGGTGTGTATGTCTATGTCAACGAATGGCAAACAGAAAATACAGTACGTCACAAGCCAACTAGACTCACAAGAGCGACTCGCATTGAAGGACACAACTGGTATAGAAGGTCATCCCTCTTTCTCTTTTGTTTACACAATTATGCTTTGACTGATAAATCACGGGCAAAAAGAGTGAAAAGAATTTGTATTATTATTTGGGGCTGGGCACCCCGCTGCCGGATCTTCTAGCATTTGGATAAGCGGATTAATCCACTAGTCCAGGTGTGTGAGTCCAATCAACAAGTGCGATAAAGATTCTCTATTTGCATCCTCATGAGCTAAAACAGGAACACAAAACAGGAATAATTTTGAAGGTTTTAAAGGTAACACATGAGCAATTTACTTGGAGTGGCGGTGAATTACCACATATAATTAGGTATGGTGGACACAAATGTCAAGGTTTTGGGGGTCAAGATTTGGATGCACAAGAAACATTCCCTCTCAGTACAGGTTTTTGGCTAGCAAGGTTGGGTAGCAAGCATAAGAGTTGAAGCAAAACAAACAAAGACATATATGATAAAGACAAACATGCAATCTTCCTTAAAGGTGCAAACAAACTTATTCGAGAATACTAAGATTATAAGCTAACAAAGAAGAAAGATTATGGAATAATATATCTACATGCAACTCCCTCTTTTCTACTTAAGTCTCAACGAATTGTTTCTACTGACTAATGCTAAGTTTGCCAAAACCAACTAGATTATCTAGAAGCTCCAAAATTGATATTAATACTAATAACAAGATCAATCACATAACAAAAATTGCAAACTAAAATAAAGTGAAACAAGTAGATGATGAAACTTCTCATTAATATTTCATTACGGCAACTCAAACCAAGGGATACAACGATAACCAACTAAGGAGCAACACTTCCATACTTCAAACCATACTATATGATATTTCCTCTACTCAAGATATGACTCTACTAAAAGGGTAAAAAGGGTGAAAGATAAAAAGTGATACCGCGACACTCCTCGAGCTTGGAACAAGCGAAAGGGATGCCAATACCAATGACGAATCAATTCTTTGGTGGTGGTGATACACTCTTATCAAGCAAGGCGTGGAAACATTGCATCATCTCACGGAACCTGTCGTTTTCCTCTCGAAGAATCTCTACCTCTGTCCTTAAAGCTCGATAAAATTCACAAAACTCATCTGCAACCCGAAGAGCTTCCTCTACTCCAGGGACGGGACTGAGGCTCGGAACTGATAGTCTTGGTCCCTGCACGCTACAAGAATAAACACTGCTTGATGACGTCCTTTTTACTTCCCTCTTGACGCCCTGATCCATGCTCTTGCGCTTGGGACCTTGGAGATCATCTTCCATTGGCTCCTTCCCCTTGTTGTTGTTGGCGGAGGCCATGATGCTTCTAAAACTGAAAACAGATCCTAGCAGAAACAACTCATAACAAAAACACGACGAGAAAACGATATATGGACCTTGGGGGGTCCGCGGGTTTATATAGAAAAAATATGCGTAATGAAAGGAAAGTCCAGGTCAAAAACAAGTCGGAGAGGGGCTCCGAGGCACCCACACCATAGGCTGGCGCGGCCAAGGGTGCGCCCGCGCCACCTGGTGGTGTGGTGCCTCTAGGCACCTTATCCAACTCCTCTTCGGCTCGGTATTTTTCATATTTTCCAAAAATCAGTAATTAATAACTGAAAAGGCAATTTGCGAACTTTTTCTTAACAGATCTGTTACCTATTCCAAAACAGACTCTGCAGATTCTGGAATCTCCCCCTAATGAACTTTTCTGGAGTCATTACTTGAATAACATCCACATCTTCATCATAGGAATCCCCAGAAATATAATGTTTGAGTCTTTTTCCATTTACCACTTGTGTAGTTGTCGCACCCGGACTTCTAGAGGATACTCACAGTCCGCTAAACAGTAGAACAAATGGCTTACGGGGCATACCGGCACCCGCATCTCAATATGAGCAGGCCAACACGTAAACGTGTGACAACCATTCTCTACTATCCATCGTCTGCGTAAACCATCCCATAGAAATCCGACTACTTCCGTTGACGTACTTCATAACATACACACATGGTACGTCAACGGCATTTCAACAAGCGATATCACAACATATCTCTAAGACACAAAGAAATAGAAATAAGTTGCAAATAGCTCTCACTAGAGCAGAGATAGCAAATACAATCATCCAGAGGACACATGTCCCAACAATTCATCATTACAGCACAGCGGAAGCATCCAAAGTGTCTGGGTACAGACAAGATCCAAATAGGCCTAAGAGGCCGGAAACGAAAAGACGGATCCCATCCACGATGTCTCGGATCCTGCCCGGGTCCGCTATCTACTCGTCAGCAGCCTCGTCATACTCCACGTAGTAGCCTCCATGGGGATCCTCGAAAACGTAGTCTGCGGAAACCACAGCCCCAAAGGGGTCAGTACAGACAAGTACTGGCAAGCAAGACTCACAAGATACCACAGTGTACCCGGCCACACCAAGTACAGATGCTTTGGGTTCAACGGAAGAATAGGTGATACAAAAGTGCGGCAGCAGGCTGCTCTAACCAACTACAGAAACACGCTACAACTTCCGGCTAATAGAAAGGGATAAGATAGTGTATCGTAACCAACTACTACTATCCTCAAACAAACCCATCCTGGACCTGGCCCCTTATCCAAAGAAGCAACCCGAGGATAACTCACACAGTTGGATTAAGGTGACAACACTCTTATGGTGGAAGTAATCTCTATTACTAGTCAATTTATTATAGTTAGGTGTAAGTTGTTCTGAGTACTTGTTAGCCAGTACTTTCACCAAGTCATCCATAACCGCGGACAACACGGCTTCTCGAGAAGATTTAACCCTGCAGGGATGCACCAATTTGGCCGTACACGTAAGAATAACCCGCCAGATGGAATGGCCCTTCCACCAAGCGGGGCACTCAACACAACTCAACTCTTCTTCGCATCAAGCCCAAAGAACCCCGTGCAATTGAGCGCACGGCTAATCAAGCCCCACGAAGAAAAGGGGACCCTCATAGCACTCTAAGAACGTGTCTCCCTAAATGCCGACTACAAAAGTTTCCACCCTGGCCTCGGGTTCGTACCTGCATATGCGTGCGGCAAATGGAAAACCCGAACTAAATGAGGCGATTTGGACGAGATGCGAATCGAATCAAATTGAGGGGGGCGCCCATACACGCTTCCCACATGCGGTTAGTGCGCTCATCATGGATCAGTAGACAAGACCCTTTTCCTAATTAGGGTCGACACTAGCAGGCCTCAAAACCATACCCGGCCTCCTGCCGGTGCCTTATCATCAAATTAGCATTACCTCAAACATTAACAGGTTGTTGTTTAACATCGAGCCCCAAAACATAATAAAATATGGTAACAGAAAGTAACGGACAGTAGACTCGAGCATAAACAACCCTAAGCATGCTAGTAAGACACGGGCATCAAGCAACGAGGTTATAGGTGTGGAGGTGAGGCTGTATCAGGGTTAAAGGATAACATGTGATAGGATCGAACACAAGCAACGAATCTTAAGACTAGCAGAATAGACAACGGAAAGTATCGGTATCTAGTGTGGAAAGGAACACAATGGTTCATGTGAGTGAATACTTGCCTGCAAACTCAGCAGCCTGGTACTGAGCTAACTCCTCAGAAGTAGTGTCGTAAACCTCGTCTGTCTCAACGTCGTCGTCTATTCGAGAAGAAGCAAACAAGCAACGCAGAGAGACAAACAATCAATAACATGGCATAATGCACAATCATGGGATGATGCATGACAATTTAACTGATGCATCAAAATAAGCTAGTTGACATGATAACATGTTTAAATGGACCCATATGCAATTTGGATTGCATATGGAAAGCCCATGAATTAAGGTGGGATTAAATGATCTACAACTAATCATCAGGTGTAAGTGAATTAGCATGATGCATGGATGAGGAAAACAGAAAGAAAACAACAATAGCTTCAATTTGAAAAGGTGTTTACCAAGTTTGAAATTTTATTTATTAAGTTATAAAATTTTGGCTTCTTAAAGGAGTTACACAAGCATTTGTTGTTTTCACCAATTTTAATTGTTCAAAATAAATAACAAAATTCATATTTGAAAAGAACACAAGATTTTAGGTGGAATACATGTTTCATTTGTTGGAAAAGGAGTTAAAATGAATTAATTATGAATTAAACAATTTTAAACAAGATTTAAATGAATTTAATTCAAGTATGAATTTATTTGAATTTTTATTTGTTCAAAACATTAAATAAAATTCATATTTGAAAAGATTATAATTTTATTGTTTGAAAACATATTTTATATGTTCAAAAAGAATTTAATTTGATCAAGTTATTAATTTAGCAATTTTAAATGATTTAAACAAGGTTTAAATTATCTAACCAATTTTAATTATTCAAAACAGGAAATAAAGTTTATATTTTGAAAGGTGGTTCAATTTGGTATGGAAACATATTTTATATGTGCCATTTGAATTAAGTTTGAATTAATTATGAAATTAACCAAATTTGTAAGGAGTTGTTTGAATTTGAATTTTGAAACAATTTGAAATGTTCAAAACAGAAAACAAAGGTTTTAAACATGTAGAGAATTAAATTTGGTTCAGAAAACATATTTTATTTGAAGTTGAAATTCAAAAGATATTTGCATTTTGAAACCAGGGACTATTCTGTAAATAACAGGGACTTATATTAAAAGAAAATGGGGCAGAAACGTTTTCCACCCCGCAGCAACCCAGCCTGGGCCGCTGACAGCGGGCCCTAGGCCACGTTGGCAGCTGACTGGGCTCCAGGGTCGCTGACAGGGGCCCCCACCTGTCAGCGCGCGCGGGCGAAAAAGATTGGGATTTAATCCCGTGAGGCAGGGATCGAACCCTGAACCTCGTGTGCGCGCGCGTGGAAGCGTTGCCACTGCGCTGCTGCTCGATTGCTGACAGAGGAGGAGGCGCGGGGGGTATATTGTTCAGATCCGTGCGTTAACTGAAACTTTGCAGTTTCAGTTCACTGAACCTGACAGAGGGGAAGGCAGTGATCACCGGCGGCGAGCTGCTACCCTGCTGCTGCTGCGTGCTCGTGCGCGTTGTGTGCAAGGGGTACGTGCGCGTGCAGAGAGGATGCAGAGAGGAAGGGGAGCGAGGTGGATGCTGTGCTCACCGGGAGGGAGGAAGAAGGTGCTCGACGGCGACTGTCGACGGCGGCGACAGCGAGGATGGCGGCGGCGTTGCAGGCCCTCCCCGTGCTCGCTGCGGTGACGAGGAGGTAGAGGGAACAGTGGGGACTTGATTCCCGTGCTCAACCAGAGGGGAGGGGACCCATGGCGGCGGCGATCGTCGAGGTTTCAGTGCGGTGGCGGTGGTGTTCTGAGGTGGAGGGGTTCAGAGAGAGATGCAGATGGAGGAGAAGGGGAAGAACGGCGGCGCTGCGAGGAGGAGGTGAACTAGGGCCGGAGGGAGAGCTCGGGCTCGAGCTATAAGGAGGAGGGGAACGCGCTGTGGCCGTTCCCTCCGCCGTACCGTCGACGTGGGCAGCTCAGATGAGCTGCCGTACAGGTAAGGGACGAGGGGGAGGGGTACCAGGCCATGCTGGTGGGCTGGGCTCAGCCCACTGGCCTGCCTCTCCCCTCTGCGTTTTTTTTCCTTTTTGTTTTTCTGTTCTGTCTTTTTTTTTTTGCTGAAAAGAAAAAGGAAGAAAAGGATAGGGTTTTAGGGTTAGAAAAATTTAGGAAAAAAAATTTGTATAGTTTATTTATTGTAACAGCAACATGTGCAACTTTTGTTTTTCAAAAAAAATTGAAATTAGTTGCTGTTTGTGTTTTATTTGAATTTGAGTGAAAATGATATTAATTAACTTATTGAAAGAAACAATTTAAACTAGTTTGAAACTTTCATGTTTATTGGAAACAATTGATTGGAGTGTTTTGTAATTTTCATAAATTTCAAAATGGTTGCTGTTTGGAAATTTAATTGAATTTTAAATGAAATTTGATTTAATTAGATTATTTAACTTAAGCAAGTTAATGGTTTGATCTTCCAACTTTAATGGAAACAAAATGATGTTTGGGTTTGAAATTTTCATTTGAGAATTGTAACAGAACAAGTATGAAACAAAGATTTGAAATTTGATTTGAAAATTCAAATAGAAAACAAGGGAAAACAAAAGAAAAACAAAGGAAAACAAATGGAAAACAATTGCAAAACAAATGCAAAGATTATGATGTCATGATGCAAAACATAAATTAACAAAAAGCAAACATTCTAAAGGAGTTTTCATACTTGGGATGTTACAAAACGCCCCCCCTTGAAGGAATCGCGCCCCGAGATTCCTACTGAGAAGAGAAAAGGTCCGGATACTTCTTGCGAAGATCCTCTTCGGTCTCCCACGTTGCCTCTTTATCGGAATGATGAGACCACTGCACTTTCAAGAACTTGGTGCTCTTGTTGCGAGTCTTACGCTCGGTCTCATCGAGAATACGAATAGGGTGCTCCTCATAAGATAGATCTTCTTGCAGTTCAATGGAATCATGATCAACTGCACGATCTGGATCTTTGAAGCACCTCTTGAGCTGTGACACGTGAAACACATCGTGCACCTTGGATAGCTTTTCTGGAAGTTCAAGACGATAGGCATTTTCAGCACGCCTTGAGAGAATGTTGAAAGGACCAATGTATCTTGGTGCAAGCTTTCCTTTGACACCGAAACGATGAGTGCCTCTGAGGGGAGTTACACGGAGATATGCTTTGTCACCAGGTGCATAGATCATGTCCCTGTGCTTGCTGTCATAGTAGCTTTTCTGACGAGACTGAGCAATCTTGAGATTGTCACGAATGATACGAACTTTCTCTTCGGCTTCCTTAACAATGTCAGGGCCTAAGAGTGAATGTTCACCAGCTCCAGACCAATTGATTGGACTCCTGCATCTGCGGCGATAGAGAGCCTCAAATGGTGCCATGCCTAGGCTTGCCTGGAAGCTGTTGTTGTAGGAGAATTCAGCATATGGAAGACATTCCTCCCATTTCATGCCAAAAGAGATACCACATGATCTGAGCATATCCTCGAGAATCTGATTGACTCTTTCGACTTGCCCTTGAGACTGAGGATGGTAGGCTGTGCTGAACAGAAGTTTGGTGCCCAAAGCTTCTTGAAAGCTTTTCCAGAAATGAGAAGTGAATATGCTTCCACGGTCTGAGCTTATTTCCAATGGAACACCATGAAGAGGAACAATCTTTGCTGTGTAGAGCTCTGCTAACTGGCTAGCTGAGATTGTTTCTTTGATAGCAAAGAAGTGAGCTACTTTAGTGAGACGATCAATGACAACGAAGATCGCATCGTTGCCCTTCTTGGACTTTGGGAAACCAGTGACGAAGTCCATTTCAATCATGTCCCACTTCCACTCAGGGATTTTCAGAGGTTGGAGAAGACCGGCTGTTTTCTGATGGACTGCCTTAACACGTTGACAAACGTCGCATTCAGAAACGTACTGAGCAATTTCACGTTTCATGCCAGGCCACCAATACAGTGTCTTGAGATCCTGGTACATCTTTGTACTTCCAGGGTGTATGGAGAGAGGAGTTTCATGAGCCTCCTTGAGAATGACATCTTTGACACTTTGAACTTGAGGAACTGCAATGCGTCCTTCGAAGAGCATAGTTCCCTTGTCATCCACTGAGAAGGACTTAAATTTCTCCTTGCCTTCTTTGATGTGTTCTACCATCTTCTTGATTTCAGCATCACGAAGTTGTTCAGAATGAATCTTGTCCTCGAGAGTTGGACTGGCTGTCAAGTTTGCAAGATAGCCTTGAGGAACAAGACCAAGGTTGAGCTTCTGGAATTCTTCATGAAGAGGAGGTTGGCTTTCCATGATCATGAGATTATTGCAATATGACTTGCGACTGAGAGCATCGGCCATAACATTAGCCTTGCCTGGAGTGTAAGAAATGGTAAGATCAAAGTCTTTGATCTTTTCAATCCATCTCCTTTGCCTGAGGTTTAGATCTGGTTGAGTGAAGATATACTTCAGACTCTTATGATCGGAAAAGATTTCAGTGCGATTACCCAACAAGTATTGTCTCCATTTCTTGAGGGCAAAAACAACTGCTGCAAGCTCAAGGTCATGAGTGGGATAATTGAGCTCATGTGCGTTCAACTGACGTGAAGCATAAGCCATAACTTGACGTTCTTGCATAAGAACTGCACCTAGACCTTGGAGAGAAGCATCACAGAATATCCGGAAAGGTTTGGTAGGATCTGGGCCAACCAGAACTGGTGTAGAAGTGAGTTTAGTCTTCAGGAGATTGAAACTTTCATCACATTGTGGAGACCAAACGAACTTCTTGTCCTTCTTTGTGAGGTCAGTGAGAGGTTTGGCAATCTTGGAGAAGTTTTGGACGAAACGACGACAATAGCTAGCCAAGACAAGAAAACTTCTTACTTGCTTCACCGTCTTTGGAGGCTTCCAATCAACAATTGCTGTAACCTTTTCTGGATCAATGGCTATGCCCTTGGCTGAGATGACATGACCAAGGTAAGCAACTTCTGAAATCCAGAACTCACATTTGGAGAACTTGGCATATAGACGATGCTCGCGAAGCTTCATGAGGGTTAGACGAAGATGTTCTTCGTGCTCTTCCTCGGATTTTGAGTAGACAAGAATGTCATCAAGATATACCACAACGAACTTGTCGAGGTATTCATGGAAGACAGAATTCATGAGTCGAGAGAATGTCGCCGGTGCATTGGTGAGACCAAAGGACATGTAGGTGAATTCATATAGACCGTAGCGAGTGGTGAAGGCTGTCTTTGGAATATCCTCTTTTCTGATCTTTATTTGATGGTAACCCATTCTCAAGTCCAACTTGGAGAATATTGAGGCTCCAGCAAGTTGATCAAAAAGATCATCGATACGAGGAATTGGATACTTGTTTTTGATGGTTTTCTCGTTTAGAGGACGATAGTCAACAACGAGTCTCTTTGTGCGATCCTTCTTCGCAACGAACAGAGTTGGGCAACCCCAAGCCGAGGAACTAGGTTGAATGTAACCTTTTTCCATGTACATATCAATTTGTTCCTTTAACAACTTCAGCTCGGGAGTTCCTATCTTGTAGGGATGCTTAGAGATTGGAGCAGTACCTGGCTCAAGCTCGATCACGAACTCAACAGCTCTGTCCGGAGGCATCCCTGGCAACTCTTCTGGAAAGACGTCAGGGAAGTCGCAAACCACCGGAACATTTTCAAGTGAAGGTAGAGGTTTTGCATCGAGGTTGCACAGCTGAAAGGAACTTGATTCATTTGGAGAATAGACTATATGGCCATAAGGGTGGAACAGAGTTATTGACTTTTGAGCACAGTCAATCCTTGCTTTGTTAGCTTTCAGCCAATCCATACCAAGAATGACATCAATGTCAGAACTTCCCAGCAACATGAGTGAGGCAAGGAAAATGTGGCCTCCAATTAGGATTTGATTGTCCTTACTTATCTTGGATGTCAACATTTGAGATCCCGGGGAGTGAACAGTGATTTGATTGCTTAGTGGAACCACAATTAGGTTGTTTGTTGTGGCAAAGATTTTTGACACAAAAGAATGCGATGCTCCGGTATCAAACAACACTTTAGCTGGAAAAGAGTTTACGGGTAATATACCGAGAACGACGTCAGGAGCTTCCTCAGCTTTGTCGATCTTGACATGATTCACCCTTGCGGTCCTCCCGACAGGCCTGTTGTTGGAGTTGAAGGCCTTAGGCGGGGGAGCGCGCACCATTGCCTGGTTTGTGTTGGGACGAGGTGGTGGTGGAGGTAGCTGCCTCTGCGTGCACTTGTCAGCGTAGTGCCCCGTCTGCTTGCACTTGTAGCAAGTGACGACATGAGGAGGCCCTGGCCTTGGCTGCCCCATCGAAACCCTCTGATCATGCATCTGAGGAGGGTTGGGTGGGCGGGGAGCGAAGCCTGGAGAAGCTTGGGCATATGGATCCCGAGTGACAGCACCATTTGGCACTCAGATGCGGCGCTTCTGCGGAGGGGTGGTCATGTTGGAGGAGGAACCACCCTCACGCGAGTGCTTGCGAGACTCCTCGAACGCCTTGCGCCCATTTTCTTCATTGAGCGCGGTGTTAACGAGCTCCTCGAAGTTGTTGGCCTTGATATTGGTGAGGGCGTACTTGAGTTCCGGGTTAAAACCTCTGCGGAACCTTGCCATCTTCTTAGCCTCAGTGGACACCTCATCACCAGCGTAACGAGCGAGGCGATTGAACTCACTCTGATAGCCAATGACGTCCAACTTGCCCTGCTTGAGTGAGCAAAACTCTTCACGCATCCTTTCCATGAGACCATCTGGAATGTGGTGCTTCAGGAAGGCTTCCTTGAAACAATTCCACGTGATTGGAAAGCCAGCTCTCATGGCCTGGTAGTTTTCCCACCAAGTAGCTGCCTGACCCTTCAGCAGATAGGAGGCATACTTGACCTTGTCTTCCTCAGCAACGTGAGAAATCTCCAGAGCCTTAGCTATCTCACGGATCCAGTCATCAGCGTCCAGAGGCTCGCGTGTGGCCACGGAAGCTCTCGGACCCAGACTGAGGAACTCCTTGATGCTGACTCGTGGAGCCGTCTGGTTGTTGTGCTGATTAGTCTGAAACTGGGCCATCTGTGCCATGACTTGGGTCATCTGAGTCAATAGCTCCGTGATTGGCGGTGGCTCAGGCGGGTTGTTCCTTGTTGGTGGCATCCTGAATGGAAATGCATTTTAGCACAACAATAGAAAGGATAGACTTGGAAACCGAAAGAGAGATTATTCCGATGCATGAATAGATAACCAACAGGTACATCATCACATGTTCAAATACATCAGAATATCCAACACACCATAAGTGGTTCAAATGCCAAAGTATAACTAAACATAGCTAAGAATGGATACATCGGTACTCCCATGCTCATCACGCAGGACGACGACTAGGAGTACGACGAGAGGTACGGTGAGGAGCACGCCCACGAAAGTAGGTAGAACGACGATCCACGTAGATCTGACGTGGTCTGAGAGCGACTCTAGGTGTGGTGAAGTGCATAGCGTCGACTCCCTGTGCTCCAAAGCGTGGAATCCCAGTGTAACCAGCACCAAGGTTGAGGAGTGGACCTCTGATCGGCTCGTAACCTCCAGCATCTGGCAGACGACGTCCAACTGGCTGATCGAAACGTGCAAAGCGCTCGTCTCCAACAAAGTCTGTGGTGTACGTCGCCAGACGAGTCAAAGCAAGGTAAAGCTGCTCTCTGACTGAAGCCAACTCCTGAGATAGTGTGCTGGCAACTGCGTCACTGTGCCTCACAAACTGAGCGGTGGTGTGCAGCCTGGTGTTATCGTGCTCGTAGACATCCAAGTTGTCGTAGAGTGTGAAATGAGCTCCCTCCGAAGTGATGTAACCACGGGGGATGTGGCGATAGATAGAATCGTCAAATGCCCAGTAGTCAGCACGAAGGACGGTGAGACTCACACAAGCTGCCTGCTGCACAGCCATATCCACTGTGGAACCTACTGCCTCGTAGCGGTGGGCTACGCTCATGCCATCATCTGACAGAATGTAGACGATAGCCTGGTAGTAGGTCTGGTCAAACTCTCGCTGCTGCTCGTAGACCTGGTACTCTGGTGCCCAACGGAAACCCAGAAAAGTGACCATGTCTCTCAGCATCTCCGGATAACCGGCAGTGCTCTCGCAACGAGTCATACGAACCACCTGCGGGTAGAACCTGAGATCCATCTGCAGATGATCGGGGAAGTTTTGATTAGACGCCGGTAGAAGAACTGAAGTGGCAAGCAACAACAAGGTTTCAACGGACGAAAAGGATGTTGAGAAGAACAGGATATCGAAGCAACATTGGGGAAACACGAGACCAAACAGCCCTGAGGTACTACGGAAAACCCATCCAGGCTTCTAGAGGATAAATATCTACTGCTTAAGGAATAGAGGATCTGCTTCCGGGGCTTACACGCCACCGTTCTCAATCATGAGTAGGCAACATGATAAATCATGTCACAACCACCTCCATTC
This sequence comes from Alopecurus myosuroides, assembly GCA_028641055.1. Lineage (NCBI taxonomy): Eukaryota > Viridiplantae > Streptophyta > Magnoliopsida > Poales > Poaceae > Alopecurus > Alopecurus myosuroides. The sequence continues at coordinate 162,979,864 of CM054061.1, read as the reverse complement.
CTATGGTCTAGTAGATATAACTATCCCAGAGAAACCAGGATACGTGAAATCCTAACTTGAAAGTTTAGATGAGGAGAGAAAACAACGTTGCACTTCCTTACCAGAAAAAGGGAGGGTGGGTGGGGAAAGAAATAAAAGAACAGAATTCCTACTCTCACGTTTCATTTTTCCTATATAGCTACAAAATATTTTCTAGACTCAACTGCGACCGGTAAAAGGGATCCTACAGGCAGACAGGCTCTGATACCATTTGTCGCACCCGGACTTCTAGAGGATACTCACAGTCCGCTAAACAGTAGAACAAATGGCTTACGGGGCATACCGGCACCCGCATCTCAATATGAGCAGGCCAACACGTAAACGTGTGACAACCATTCTCTACTATCCATCGTCTGCGTAAACCATCCCATAGAAATCCGACTACTTCCGTTGACGTACTTCATAACATACACACATGGTACGTCAACGGCATTTCAACAAGCGATATCACAACATATCTCTAAGACACAAAGAAATAGAAATAAGTTGCAAATAGCTCTCACTAGAGCAGAGATAGCAAATACAATCATCCAGAGGACACATGTCCCAACAATTCATCATTACAGCACAGCGGAAGCATCCAAAGTGTCTGGGTACAGACAAGATCCAAATAGGCCTAAGAGGCCGGAAACAAAAAGATGGAGCCCATCCACGATGTCTCGGATCCTGCCCGGGTCCGCTATCTACTCGTCAGCAGCCTCGTCATACTCCACGTAGTAGCCTCCATGGGGATCCTCGGAAACGTAGTCTGCGAAAACCACAGCCCCAAAGGGGTCAGTACACACAAGTACTGGCAAGCAAGACTCACAAGATACCACAGTGTACCCGGCAACACCAAGTACAGATGCTTTGGGTTCAACGGAAGAATAGGTGATACAAAAGTGCGGCAGCAGGCTGCTCTAACCAACTACAGAAACACGCTACAACTTCCGGCTAATAGAAAGGGATAAGATAGCGTATCGTAACCAACTACTACTATCCTCAAACAAACCCATCCTGTACCTCGCCCCTTATCCAAAGAAGAAACCCGAGGATAACTCACACAGTTGGATTAAGGTGACAACACTCTTATGGTGGAAGTAATCTCTATTACTAGTCAATTTATTATAGTTAGGTGTAAGTTGTTCTGAGTACTTGTTAGCCAATACTTTCACCAAGTCATCCATAACCGCGGACAACACGGCTTCTCGAGAAGATTTAACCCTGCAGGGATGCACCAATTTGGCCGTACACGTAAGAATAACCCGCCAGATGGAATGGCCCTTCCACCAAGCGGGGCACTCAACACAACTCAACTCTTCTTCGCATCAAGCCCAAAGAACCCCGTGCAATTGAGCGCACGGCTAATCAAGCCCCACGAAGAAAAGGGGACCCTCATAGCACTCTAAGAACGTGTCTCCCTAAATGCCGACTACAAAAGTTTCCACCCTGGCCTCGGGTTCGTACCTGCATATGCGTGCGGCAAAGTGCGTAAGGCTAGCAGAATAGACAACGGAAAGTATCGGTATCTAGTGTGGAAAGGAACACAATGGTTCATGTGAGTGAATACTTGCCTGCAAACTCAGCAGCCTGGTACTGAGCTAACTCCTCAGAAGTAGTGTCGTAAACCTCGTCTGTCTCAACGTCGTCGTCTATTCGAGAAGAAGCAAACAAGCAACGCAGAGAGACAAACAATCAATAACATGGCATAATGCACAATCATTGGATGATGCATGACAATTTAACTGATGCATCAAAATAAGCTAGTTGACATGATAACATGTTTAAATGGACCCATATGCAATTTGGATTGCATATGGAAAGCCCATGAATTAAGGTGGGATTAAATGATCTACAACTAATCATCAGGTGTAAGTGAATTAGCATGATGCATGGATGAGGAAAACAGAAAGAAAACAACAATAGCTTCAATTTGAAAAGGTGTTTACCAAGTTTGAAATTTTATTTATTAAGTTATGAAATTTTGGCTTCTTAAAGGAGTTACACAAGCATTTGTTGTTTTCACCAATTTTAATTGTTCAAAATAAATAACAAAATTCATATTTGAAAATAACACAAGATTTTAGGTGGAATACATGTTTCATTTGTTGGAAAAGGAGTTAAAATGAATTAATTATGAATTAAACAAGTTTAAACAAGATTTAAATGAATTTAATTCAAGTATGAATTTATTTGAATTTTTATTTGTTCAAAACATTAAAAAAAATTCATATTTGAAAAGATTATAATTTTATGGTTTGAAAACATATTTTATATGTTCAAAAGGAATTTAATTTGACCAAGTTATTAATTTAGCAATTTTAAATGATTTAAACAAGGTTTAAATTATTTAACCAATTTTAATTATTCAAAACAGGAAATAAAGTTTATATTTTGAAAGGTGGTTCAATTTGGTATGGAAACATATTTTATATGTGCCATTTGAATTAAGTTTGAATTAATTATGAAATTAAACAAATTTGTAAGGAGTTGTTTGAATTTGAATTTTGAAACAATTTGAAATGTTCAAAACAGAAAACAAAGGTTTTAAACATGTAGAGAATTAAATTTGGTTCAGAAAATATATTTTATCTATTTTATTTGAAGTTGAAATTCAAAAGATATTTGCATTTTGAAACCAGGGACTATTCTGTAAATAACAGGGACTTATATTAAAAGAAAATGGGGCAAAAACGTTTTCCACCCCGCAGCAACCCAGCCTGGGCCGCTGACAGCGGGCCCTAGGCCACGTTGGCAGCTGACCGGGCTCCAGGGTCGCTGACAGGGGCCCCCACCTGTCAGCGCGCGCGGGCGAAAAAGATTGGGATTTAATCCTGTGAGGCAGGGATCGAACCTTGAACCTCGTGTGCGCGCGCGTGGAAGCGTTGCCACTGCGCTGCTGCTCGATTGCTGACAGAGGAGGAGGCGCGGGGGGTATATTGTTCAGATCCGTGCGTTAACTGAAACTTTGCAGTTTCAGTTCACTGAACCTGACAGAGGGGAAGGCAGTGATCACCGGCGGTGAGCTGCTGCCCTGCTGCTGCTGCTGCGTGCTCGTGCGCGTTGTGTGCAAGGGGTACGTGCGCGTGCAGAGAGGATGCAGAGAGGAAGGGGAGCGAGGTGGATGCTGTGCTCACTGGGAGGGAGGAAGAAGGTGCTCGACGGCGACTGTCGACGGCGGCGACAGCGAGGATGGCGGCGGCGTTGCAGGCCCTCCCCGTGCTCGCTGCGGTGACGAGGAGGTAGAGGGAACAGTGGGGACTCGATTCCCGTGCTCAACCAGAGGGGAGGGGACCCATGGCGGCGGCGATCGTCGAGGTTTCAGTGCGGTGGCGGTGGTGTTCTGAGGTGGAGGGGTTCAGAGAGAGATGCAGATGGAGGAGAAGGGGAAGAACGGCGGCGCTGCGAGGAGGAGGTGAACTAGGGCTGGAGGGAGAGCTCGGGCTCGAGCTATAAGGAGGAGGGGAACGCGCTGTGGCCGTTCCCTCCGCCGTACCGTCGACGTGGGCAGCTCGGATGAGCTGCCGTACAGGTAAGGGACGAGGGGGAGGGGTACCAGGCCGTGCTGGTGGGCTGGGCTCAGCCCACTGGCCTGCCTCTCCCCTCTGCGTTTTTTTTCCTTTTTGTTTTTCTGTTATGTCTTTTTTTTTTGCTGAAAAGAAAAAGGAAGAAAAGGATAGGGTTTTAGGGTTAGAAAAATTTAGGAAAAAAAAATTGTATAGTTTATTTATTGTAACAACAACATGTGCAACTTTTGTTTTTCAAAAAAATTTGAAATTAGTTGCTGTTTGTGTTTTATTTGAATTTGAGTGAAAATGATATTAATTAACTTATTGAAAGAAACAATTTAAACTAGTTTGAAACTTTCATGTTTATTGGAAACAATTGATTGGAGTGTTTTGTAATTTTCATAAATTTGAAAATGGTTGCTGTTTGGAAATTTAATTGAATTTTGAATGAAATTTGATTTAATTAGATTATTTAACTTAAGCAAGTTAATGGTTTGATCTTCCAACTTTAATGGAAACAAAATGATGTTTGGGTTTGAAATTTTCATTTGAAAATTGTAACAGAACAAGTATGAAACAAAGATTTGAAATTTGATTTGAAAATTCAAATAGAAAACAAGGGAAAACAAAAGAAAAACAAAGGAAAACAAATGGAAAACAATTGCAAAACAAATGCAAAGATTATGATGTCATGATGCAAAACATAAATTAACAAAAAGCAAACATTCTAAAGGAGTTTTCATACTTGGGATGTTACAGTAGTGTTATCCTTGAGGGAAGCAATTTTGATTGCACCCGAGCGATACACTTCTTTAATAATATAAGGTCCTTCCCATCAGGAGAGTAATTTTCCTGCAAAAAATCTGAGACGAGACCGATGCAATAGAACTTTCTCACCAACATGAAACTCTCTTTTAAGGATTCTTTTATCATGCCATTGTTTAACTTTCTCTTTAAAGAGCTTGGAATTTTCATAAGCTTCACATCTCCATTCATATAAATGATTCAAATCAAGCATTCTTTTCGTACCAACAAGTTTAAAATCTTTGTTTAATTTTTTCACTGCCCGATAAGCTTTGTGTTCTAATTCTGAAGGCAAGGGACAAGCTTTTCCATAAACCATTTTGTAAGGAGACATACCCATAGGATTTTTATAAGAAGTTCTATAAGCCTATAAAGCATCATTCAACTTATCTGACCAAATTTTCCTAGATTTATTAACAGTCTTTTGCAAGATAGATTTAATTTCTCTATTTGATAATTCTACTTTCCCACTGGTTTGAGGATGATAAGATGAGGCAATTCTATGATTAACATCATATTTAGCAAGGTTCTTTCTAAAACCACCATAAATAAAATAAGAACCTCCATCAGTCATAAGATATCTAGGCACACCAAACCTAGGGAAAATAACATCTTTAAGCATTTTTATAGAGGTCTCACCATCAGCACTTTTAGTAGGTATAACTTCTATCCACTTAGTAACATAATCAACAGCAACAAGAATATGAGTATAACCATTCGAAGGAGGAAAATGACCCATAAAGTCGAATCCCCAACAATCAAAAGGTTCAATAACAAGAGAATAACTCATAGGCATTTCATTACGTCTAGAAATATTACATACTCTTTGACATTCATCACAAAATAAAATAAATTTACATGCATCTTTAAAGAGGGTAGGCCAATAGAAACTTGATTGTAGAACCTTTTGTGCGGTTCTATCTCCAGAGTGATGTCCTCCATAAGCACTGCCATGACACTTCTTCAATATTTCACGTTGTTCATGATCTGGAATACATCTTCTCATAATACCATCTACTCCTTCTTTATATAAATGTGGGTCATCCCAAAAATAATGCCTCAAATCATAGAAGAATTTTCTTCTTTGTTGAGCTGTAAATGTTGGAGGTAAATTGTAACATCCCTATTTTTTGCAAAGTGCAAAAATCACAAAAATTTGAAAATTTTGTTTCCATGTTTAAGCAAGTCACCAGAAACCAAATAAAAGGAAGAAAGAAAACAAAACAATATGTAATTGGAATGAAGAATCCAAATTGCCTTAATTCCAAAAACCCTAAAGCCTATTTCTAAAATAAAATATGTTCCCTCATGTGAATAAAATATTATCTTAGCAAACATCTTTATCAAACATGTTTTCAACTCAAATACCATTTTGAAAATGATTATGATAGTTAAAACCCAAATAGTTACTACCTATAATATTTTCTCCTTGTCTCCAAGAAATTATGTCACTATTATTATTAACCTCAAATGGATAAAAGCCAGTTAATTGTTTTCCAAGTATTATGTCAATCAACAAACAATAAGGTGTTATATATATTTTTGAGTTATGAAAACAAGTATAGTGCCTTGGTAAAATAATGTTTTCAATTGGGAAAACAACATATTCATTTGACATAATCTCTCTGTTCTTACTCACCCTCATTTTAAAATTTATTAATAAATTCTCTATTTTGATTATGTTAATAAGATACCATGAGTAAATTGATCATATGTTGAAAACATTTTAAAAGGGCCTAGAAAACAATAATTTGAATCATAGAAATATTTTCTAAAATCATTTAAATCATATTTCTATAATTAACCATCTTTTTGTATTAAGTGACTATTCATGTTATCATCATATTTTAAAAGGATGAAAACACTTTGATTTGGTTTTGAAAAATAGTATTTGACATGTTTATTGTCTCTAAAATTTTATTTAATCAAAACCTCATTTTATTATTTTTCTAAATTAAAAATATACATTAAGTACTATTAGTAATTAATTATATTTTTCAAAAATATAAAAAGTGAAATGTTTTGAAAAGTTTATAAAAATGTTCTAAACAGAAAGAATTTAGTTTTAGAATTTTTTTGAAGTTAATTTGAGGTCTTTTGGATTTATAAATCAAAAGATATTCAAAACAGAAATAAAAAGAAAAAGAAAAGGGAGGGATGACGTCATCATGACGTCACCCGTCATCAACCTCTAGAAACGGCAGGAGACCGTTTCTCCCGAAATTTTTGCCCCTCTATTACTCGTCTTTAACGCGATTAAAGTCCTGCCTGAGACCATCTCCTTATAGCCCTGGCCTCCCGCTCCATTTCCCCTCTCATCCCCCTCTGTTTCGTACCCCCATGTGAGAGAATTTCATCGCCGGAGTACGCACGGTCCGCCGCCGTATTTCTCCATCTCTGACCACCCCCGTGAGTTCTCGCCTCCCCTCTGTGGCTATGTTGCTTCCCCGTGATCATGTGCTCCTCCTTGAGCCCTCCCTCACCTTTTCCACCGTAGGTTCATCGCCGCCGTGCACATCCATGGCTGCCGGAGTCCCTGCCACCTCCATCTGCATCGCGCCGTCGCCACGGGCATTGCCGAGGATCCTCGAGGCCACCATCGATTTCGTCATGCCGCGCTGCCCCTCCTTGCAACCTCCCCGAGCCTGGAGCACCTCAAAAACACCGCCGCCATCAACGACCGCAACTCCGACCATCAGCTCGACATTTTACGGAAAGATCCCGCCGCCCGGTGAGCTCCCTTTCGTCCCTGCCTGTTAGATCTATGACGGAGGGCCTAGATTAGATCTTTTAAACGAAGAGGTATCGGTGAATCAAAGAGCGCCGCGTCAGCACGCATGTTACTTCCTTATCCGTCGCCCAACGCTGGGCGTAAACGGCCCTAGCCCAATTCCTGTCCATCGCCCTACGCGACAGATAAGCCATTTTCGGCCCAACTGTTGGAATTTAATTCCGAATAAAAATAGAAAAAACAATTTTGCACAAAAGTCCCTCCATCTTAGAATGTTCATAACTTTTGATCCACAATTCCAAATTTAGCAAACTTGGACTTTTTGAAATCCCCAGGATGTGTAGAATCTTTTAGCACTATTAAAATTCAAATTTGAAAAACTTAAATGAGTTCAAATTTAAATATGCTTGTCTAATGAATTTTGGCATAATTTAAATTATACAAATCCAAAAATTGCAAATAAAATATATTTGGAAACCTTAGGATGTGTACTTTCATACCATCTGTCCCAAAATAATTTATGATCAAATTAAAATTGAAATTAGAATTAAGTGGACTATTTGAGTATTTTTGACATAGAATTAATTCTATAAATAATTAGATTATGGTTACTTAACCAAAATTGCTCCATTGGGTAACCTTGAACCAGAGACATTGGTGCCTAACCATTTTGGACACCCTTGGACCATGGCCATGTGTTTTTGACCAAAGAACCAACATAGTGATGTCTTAGAAATTGTTTCCATCATCTATTCTTTGATTTTATGGCTATTTGGAGCCAAGACCAAGTCCTTAGAATGTGAAAATCACATATAGTACCAAGTAGTGAACTTTAGTTTTCTATCTACTTCTCCATTCCCCTATTCTTGCTTCAAGAATCCGTCAAGATTACAAAATGGAAGTCAAGACTCAACCACAAGAAGGAACTCCATCTTCAACTTGGTGACAACATGAAGAGCTACAAAGAAGATCATTGAAGAATTTGAAGTAAGGGAATTGGACTTCACAACAACTAGAAGCAACTCAAAGAAGTACAAGTGTGAAGAAATTTAGAGGAAAACATCTCTCTCTCTCTTTCTATCTTTCTTCTTATTTCTTTCCAAATTGACTTAGTGGTATTTGTGCCCATCCCATACCCAAACCAATTAGTGAAGTGAAAGCCATTAAGAATTTATAAAGACCAAGAGAATAATCCATCGAAGGAACAAGACTACAATAGAAGCATGGAGATGATCTTCAAGAAGACAAGCATGTGAAGACTTGGAGGAATCCATACAAGTTGAAGAATAACAAGTTGTTTTTGTCCAACCCTTGACCCAAATGGGAAATCCCAAGACTTTAACTTGTTATCTCCATTGTTATGAAGTTAGTTGAATCCAGACCTACCCTAACCAAAATGGAGAGGCTAACTTAGATCACTCAAATGTTTTGATGAAAACAACTAACTGTTACACTTTGTTATGTGTTACCTTAGTTGAAATAGTGAGATCACCTTGGTGAACTCTTGGAACTTCCTCGTCAAGTATGGTTATAGTAAAGTTTGATCACATCAAACTCAAACTAGTCCATCCCAAGTAAACTCTTGGAACTTCCTCAACAAGTATGGAACCAAGAGAGAATGAATCTTCCAACTCAAATCTTGACCTTGTCCTAAACAACTTGGTTCAACCCCTTGGTTATGTTAATTGCTCTGTTTGTTTTCTCCACTTATGTGTTTGATTGCTAAAATGTTTGTTTATTTTGTTATTGTGTTTTCAATGAATAGATTGTATAGAGAGCAACGATCTTTTGTGAAGAGAGTGTGATATCTTCACCAACTTCAACAAGGCAAGTAACCCACCGTCAACTACCCATTATTTTCCATATGCATTAGTTGATTTTGAGTAGTATGCATGATAGGAAATTTTACTAAGTTATATTATGCTATGCTATTATCCTAGTAGTGTGTAGCCATCTCTTTTACCCTTGTTATTTTGATAGCCTTAGAACTTAGTAGATGCTATGCAATATTACAAATGGTTTTACTAGATGTGGAGGAAAAATTCTAAGTATAACTAATAAATGAACCACCTGGGTGGAAGTGGTAAGACTGGTTTATGTTGAGTGTTGCCTCAGGGCCCTTGTAAAAGGGTTATTCCACTTGAGGTTGTCACTTGCGGATGGCCACCCAGGAACAAAAATATTAATATGTCCCTCTAAATCTAGTAGCTTCTAGTGCAGCCTTTAGTCATATGGGCTCTGTCTTGATCAAATAAGTTGCGAGGGTTCAGCCCAGGCTTGACAAGCAGATGTAGCATAATTACAGGTGGAACGGGTCTTACCGGTGGGTTGAACTCCTTCTCCTGAAATCTCGTCTCAATCTTCTCCTTTCCTTAATGCACTCAGAGTGTATAGGATGTTTGGGCTGATTTGAGTCTGAAGGTGAAAGTGCACAAACTCTGCAGAGTCAATAAACTAAGATCTTAGCCGTGTCCCCGGTTATGGACAACTATGAGCAGCTGGACAAGGATTGACGGAAGAATCTCATCACCATTTTCAATAAGTAAAATTTTGACCAAGTGAACAGTATTGTGGTGCTTGGATCTCAATCCAATGTTGCCACCCTTTTTGAAAATAAAAGTTTGTTTTACAAAAGTGATAGGTAAAAACTGGCTTTATGCAAACTTAGCTAAAACTCCACTCAGCCAAATAAGCATGTAGTATTAGTCTTTCCATTTATATCCACCATAGTGTTACTTGCCAATACATTAAATTATATTGACTCCCTTTGTGGCTGCATATTCCATCCTGCAGATGATGCTGAAGACGAGTGAGGATTTCATTTAGGATCTCGAGACTATCGCCAACATGTTTTGCATGTGACACATGAAGAAGATGGGCTCAATGTTGTTCTATGTTTTCTGTTGTATTTCATTGTTTTCTGCTAGTCTTCTAAGACTATGCAAGTTGTAATACTATTTTGTAAAGACTGGATCGTGCGATGTAATAGAATTTGATGCATTTGCATGATATTTCATCTTGTACTGTGGTGCTAGCAATTGATACAGGGACTAGCACAATAACACAGAAGCTCTTACATTATTTAAATGTGGGAACGCTACACAAATACTTTGAAACAATAAAGTTAGCATAATCAACATACCATGGACTATCTTGGGGTTTTACCTTTATTGCAGCCAACTGTTCATTTGGAAAACTATCATTAACAGGAGTAGGATCAAAAGTAATGTTTTCAAACCTAGACAAGTTATTAGCAACATGATTTTTAGCACCCTTTCTATCCACAATATGCAAATCAAACTCTTGTAAAAGCAACACCCATCTAATAAGCCTAGGCTTAGCATCTTTCTTTTCCATAAGGTATCTAATGGCAGCATGATCAGTATGAATAGTAACCTTTGAGTCAACAATATAGGGTCTAAACTTGTCACAAGCAAAAACTACAGCTAAGAACTCTTTTTCAGTAGTAGCATAATTCTTTTGAGCAGCATCAAGAGTCTTACTAGCATAGTGAATAACATTCAACTTCTTATCTATGAGTTGTCCAAGAACAGCACCAACAACAAAATCACTAGCATCACACATAATTTCAAAAGGTAAATTCCAACAATAGGAGCAGTAGTTAAAGCCTTCTTTAAAGTTTCAAAAGCTTCCTAACAATCATCATCAAAAACAAATGGTACATCTTTTTGAAGAAGATTAGTAAGAGTCTTTGATATTTTAGAGAAATCTTTAATAAACCTCCTATAAAAACCAGCATGACCAAGAACACTACGAATACCTTTAACATCCCTAGGACAGGGCATTTTCTCTATGGCTTCCACTTTAGCTCTATCAACTTCAATACCTCTTTCAGAAATTTTATGTCCAAGAACAATTCCTTCATTAACCATAAAGTGGCATTTCTCCCAATTAAGAACAAGATTAGTTTCCTCACATATCTGCAAAACTTTATCAAGGTTGTGCAAACAATTATCAAAAGAAGTTCCATAGATGGAAAAATCGTCCATGAATACTTCCACAATTTCTTCACAAAAACCATGAAAAATAGCATACATGCATCTTTTAAAAGTAGCAGGAGCATTACATAAACCTAAAGGCATACGTCTATAAGCATAAGTAACATAAGGACAAGTAAAGGTTGTTTTCTCTTGATCTTGCTTCCTAACAACAATTTGAGAAAACCCAAAATAACCATCAAGAAAGAAAAAATGAGTTTTCTTAGACAACCTCTCTAACATTTGATCAATAAAGGGCAAAGGATAATGATCTTTCTTAGTAACTTTATTAACCTTTCTAAAATCAATGCACATTCTATAACCAACTACTACTCTTTGTGGAATGAGCTCATTGTTTTCATTAGGCACACGAGTCATTCCTCCCTTCTTAGGGACACAGTGCACAGGGCTCACCCATCTACTATCAGCAATAGGGAAAACAATACAAGCATCAAGAAGTTTTAATACCTCATTTCTTACCACTTCCTTCATCTTAGGAATTAAAAGGCGTTGATGTTCAACTACTGGCTTTGCATCAGGTTCAATATTAATAGCATGCTGACATACAGTAGGAGAAATTCCCTTCAAATCATCAAGAATATATCCAATAGCTCCACGGTGTTTCTTCAGAATTCCCAATAAACTTCCCTCTTCTTCACCTGAAAGTTTAGCACTAATAATAACAAGATATTTTTTTATCATCAAGATAAGCATATTTAAGATCATCAGGCAGAGGTTTTAAAGCAAATACATGATCCTCCTTGGGTGGTAATGCTGTACCCAAGTCTTCCACAAGTAAATTATGTTTCAGTATCACAGGTCAACGAAGAAGAATATCGTCAATCTCATTTCTCTCTTCCATAAAGACATCACTCTCGTGATCCTCCATATATTGCTGCAAAGCATTGTTAGGAGCAAGAGCAATAGAAGAAAGTTGTTCAACTTTAAAATTCTCATCAGGCAATTTAGATTCATACGGTGCTCTAGCAAATTTGGAGAAATTGAACTCATAAGATTTTCCATCAAATTTAGTCAAAATCTTCTCTCTTTTACAATCTATAATAGCACCACAAGTGTTCAAGAAAGGTCTACCAAAAATAATAGGACAAGTCTTACTAGCAGCCTTACCAAGTACTAGAAAATCAGTGGGGTATTTAGTCTTACCACACACAACTTCCACATCTCTAACAATACCAATTGGAAAAACAGTTTCTCTATTAGAAAGCTGAATAACCACATCAATATCTTCAAGCTCACAAGAACCAATTTCATGCATAATTTCTCTATAAAGCTCATTAGGTATAACACTAGAACTAGCACCAATGTCACATAAACCATAATAGCAATGATCACCAATTTTAACAGAAAGCATAGGAACACTAGTTTTCTTAGGTCTATGAGGATGGGAAACAATATCAGAAGAATCCTCACAAAAGACAATGTGTTCATCCTCCACATTTCCACAAACAAGATCTTTCACTATTGCTACAACAGGTTCAACAGTTATTTGTTCATCAGGTTCAATAGATTTCTTATTACTCTTGTTAACCACAGTAGCCACCATAGAGTGTTCTTTCACCTTAGCACGGAAAGACATTTTTTCAACATATGGCTCAGGAACAGCAGGATTAACAACATGCACTTCTATATTACTAGCATGAACAATATCTTTATAAGGTGCATGGTACTTATGATAATTCTTTTTAGGAATATCAAGATAGGAGGCAAAAGCTTTAAGACAATTTGCAAAGACTTGAGAATCAAGACCACAAATAGCACTAACATCATAGAAATCATTGGTTTCCATAAAAGATTTAATGCATTCATAATCATAATTTATACCTGACTTTTCTACCTCTGTCATTCTCCCATCCTTCAGTGTTTTATTGAATACGGTCAAGAAGATCCCATTTAGCTTCTTCCTTCATACGTGTGAATGAACCAGAACAAGAAGCATCCAATAAATCCTTATCATGAAGAGAAAGCCTTGCATAAAAATTATTGATAACAATATTTCTCGGGAGTTCATGAACGGGACATTTAAGCATTAGTAACTTCATTCTCCCCAACGCTTGGGCAATACTCTCTCCCTCATGAGGCCAGAAATTATAGATTTGATTCCGGTCTTTATGAATCTCGCTAGGAGGATAAAATTTAGAATAAAAGAGAGGAACAATTTCCTCCCATCCAATAGAATCACCATTCTTGATTAATTTGAACCATTCAGCGGCTCTTCCTTTCAGCGATAAGGACAATAATTTACTTTTAAGTTGATCCATTGTAATACCTGCACACCAGAATAACTCGCATAATTCATGTATAAAGAGCAAATGATCACCGGGATGGACAGTTCCATCACCGTAATAGCAGTTATCCATAACACGTCCAACAATTTTCATAGGTATTTTATAAGGATCTAATTCATCAGAAGACGGGTTACCAACTACCCTAGTAGCAACGGTAGAAGTACCCCTAAACAAAGAACCAAAAGTATTCTCCATAATGAAATAAAACAACAGACAGAAATAAAAAAAACACTCATAGTAAAAGTTTCTCTTACCAATTCCACTTACCAATAGCACTTCACTCCCCGGCAACGGCGCCAGAAAATAGTCTTGATGACCCAAAAGTATAGGGGGTGTATCGTAGTACTTTCGATAAATAAGAGTATCAAACCCAACGAGGAGCAGAAGGTGTTGACAAGCAGGTTGGATAGAAGATTCACTGTAAACACTAGCAAACGGTTTTTTGGAGGTTTTTGATATAGAAGATAAATAACGTGCGAGTAAATAAAGTGCGACTAAATAAAGTGCAGTAAGTAATATTGCAGCAAGTGGCCCAATCCTTTTGAGATCAAAGGACAAGCCGGTTGTATTACTTATGACTACCAAACATTCTCGAGGACACATGGGAATTTCGCCAAGTGCTTTCGCTTCGTTACGGTTGATTAATATCCATTGGTTCATGAAGTGCTGTGTGGGTGAACCTATGCTAATGCAACGCCCAACTAGGAATAATACATACTTGTGATTATACCCCTCGTAAGCATCCGCAAATACAAGAAAGTAATTAAGATAAAACTAACCACAGCCTTAAAACTCCGGGATTCTACGCTCCCTCGTGCATTGGTTTCCTAATGGGGATTTAGGTTTCTGTCACTCCGGCAACCCCACAATTAGTATCCAAATACACAATGCATCCTCCTAGTCCCATAAAGGTGAAGTATCATGTAGTCGACGTTCACATGACACCACTAGAAGAATAGCACCACAACTTAAATACCGAACCACGAGATATTACTTCATATAACTTCACTACTAACATCATGACTTCTCCCATGTCCTCAAGAACTGAAAGAACTACTCACAGGAAATAATATGGATCATAATCAGAGGTGATATAATGGATGATAAAAATCTGGTCATAAAGTGCTAACACCGATAAATCTCACAAGCATGAACTACTAACAAGTAATCCACATCGGGAGAGAGATCTAATGTAAAACAACGATAGGAGCCCCTAATTTTTACAGAGGGATGGAGGTGGATGATGAGGGTGATGGTGATGGTGATGAGGATGATGATGACGATGATCCCGATGAAGCCCGGAGCGATGCCGGTGACGATGGCGGTGATTTTCCCTCTCCGGAGAGGAATTTCCCCGACAGATTGCTCCCTGCCAGAGAGCTTTTCTCTCTCGGGTGTTTTCCGCCCTGAGGCGGCGGCGGAATAATTCTTCGATGATGGTCTGGTGCTTAGGGTTCTTTGGGGGTCAAGTACGCGAAAGATGTCGACCAAAGGTGGGCCAGGGTGGCCACACCACCTGGTGGCGTGGCCAAGGGGGGGCGCCACCACATGGTGTGGGCCCCTGGTGGCCCCCCTCTGGCTCCCCTTCTGGCTGGAGTCCTCCTCTAAAGTTCTAAGACCCCTCCGGTGTCCCCCTTATTCTTCTGGTCTTCTTAAATAGGGTATCTCGATGGTGCTTTTCCATCAGAATTCTGGTCCCAATGTTTATTCTCCAAAAATTATGAAACATGCAAAATAAGATAAAATAACATAAGGGATGCATCATAACATGAAATATATCGATGAATAACAGAAAATAACAACATAAAACGGTGATGCAAAATGGATGTATCAGGGCCCACCTGGCAGCCCCCTAAAATAGGGTTCGGCCATCAGGGGAAAACTGCCCCCTCGATACTCCCTTTTATATAGAAAGTTCCCGAAACTCCTCCGGAACCCTATGAACCCTTTAGATAAAATCATCGATATTATCCAACGATGTCAAAAATAAATCTCCAATACCTTGGGACATCTCATGCCCCCCTTGCATTTGCTTCGTAAAGCGTGCAACCTCAAATTCTCTCTGAGAACAACTCCAGAATAAATTCCGGTAGTAATAGAAAATGTTTCTGTTACTCTAGGACATCCAATGCCCTAAATATAAATTATATCTCATATGTAAATATATCTATCATGTAGAAACACCGTTCTCATGATACTCCTAGTTGATATGTACCTACCGATATACACAAAAATCAGCCCAAACTTAAGTGTGTTTCCCCTACATGTTCTATAATGTGTGGACATGAAAGTGGAAACTCTTTGCTTTTCAATAATCAATAGCGCGGCCATGGATTCCCATATTGACTCCCACATACTATGCTATTAAACTGCCGAACCTATTGGTTACTACGCAATTCTCTCATTACCCACGATACCGAACTTACCCGAGTCTTGTCTCGTTAACCGTAAGTTTCCCCTTTCTCGTTATTGTATTATGATATCCCACATGATGTATCATCATCATGCATTGTCTGCAGAACTTATGGATATCAAGAATACCGAGTGGTCCCAAGTATGTATATCTCTTTTTACGGAGGAGTAATTCCCATCTCAGAACATCGAGGTAATATACTCTTTTAGAATAACAAGTATCTACCTTTATGTTCACCAAGTTTACGGTGTGACTCTTGATAGTATCAAAGTAAAACCTAGAGAATATATTATCCTGATAACCTCATGGTCAAAGGATGAATTGTAATATAACTGTGTTGTGATATGATTCTAAGTACACAATGTCTTGGTGGAATCTCTTAGCATATCAATCTACTTAGGAAATACCCAGCCATATTGTTCCCTTCCAAAAATATTCTATTCATTGATACTGACATAAACAGTGTACATGACCAGAAAAATATAGCCATCAAGCATCAAATGAATTAGTCGTAAAAGCCAAGACTAGGGTTTATTTATGTGTTCATGTTAATACACGTGATCGTGAGTTTTCCTCTGAATCTCATATTCAGGAACTACGTCAGTTATAGCATAGGTCCGCCCCAGAACCACTGTTCAAGGACACCTTCGATATGCATACATTCACGATCCCAGATCACACCAGTCATGAACAACATATCAAGTTGGTACACAAATACAATATCCATTACACGGTTGCATAAAACACTTACAAAAGGAACATGGTCACATGACCAAGTCTAGCACAACTGCCACGCAGGGCAAACACACAACACACACATCGGAAGACTAACTGTCGAATCCCTGACTCAACAAATCCCTTCGGTGAACCTATCGGTTTCGATTAGGAGAACCCATGAGCGCTGGTGGAATCGTCGGCTAGACAGGGGGCGAGATTTACCCAGGTTCGGGGCCCTCGTAGAGGTAAAACCCTTACTCCTGCCTCTTGTCGATCTGTATTGATGATTAGATCGGTTACAAAGGTGGTGCTCGAATCGAGAGTAGGTCTCGAGTTCAAGGCTTTAGGTCGTGCGGTATTGCTTGGTCCTCTCTCGGGGGGCTCTCCTGGCCTTATATAGGTGGCCAGGTCTCGAATCCTACCCGGAGAGGACTCGAACCCTAACTAGGTCGGTTACATGTTTCCTATCTTAACCCGCAAGTTAGTGCAGGTGGGCTTCGCGTGGGCCTTCTGGAGCATTCCAAGGGCTCCTCTTCTTGGGCCTTAACCTTGGGCCTGAGAGGGGGTGTCCTTATCCGCAGGGTCTAGGATCCATATCTTCGTCACTAACACACACACAACATAGTAGAGCCCAAGTCACGCCTTAACCTACAGGACGCTGACCGGGGGACGATCCTAGTTCGCAAAGCCATCAGCTCCGTACTCCTCGTAGATCTCCATCTGAGGCTCATTCTCGATGTCTGGCAAGTTAATACCAGGGACGAAACCAATATGAGTACATTTGAATGTACTCAGCAAGACACCCATCATGTAGCTTACCAAAGATGCAAGTATGCTTATATAGTGGAGTAGGTAGGCTATACATAGGGTTCACTATCAATGATATATGAAGGATATATCATAGTTGATTTTGAAAATCTCTGTATCTTCGTTGAAGAAGATACTTCAAAAGAAAATAATATAGTTTTCTTTCTCTTGTAGATATCGCATGTACAAGAGGTTTTGTAAAACTTTTGTTAAAAGAAAGTTTTTCTCTTTGCAAAACTCCTTGGAATCAACTTCCAGTTTTATTTAGAAAAGAAAGGTTTTCTTGGCAAAACTTTTTGTAAAACAACTTCTGACTTTTCACCATCGGTACCTCCACGGTACATGCTTTCCTCCTTTCAGTACTTCATAAGTCCAACACCTTTTTGAAAACTCCTATTTGAAAACATTGACACAATGCTATCTACATGGCCATTCAACTGTCCATATCCGAGGACACGGCTATTCCGAAATAGTTCTACTCTGCAGAGGTGTACACATCCATCAGATCCAGTACATCCGCCGTGAACAACCACGGACTGTAACAACAGTATGTAAACATCAGATAACTGATCCTAACCATCCACTATGTTCAAGCTAGAATATGCCTCTCTCTTCAATCGAGTTTTCCGACATCCCCGGCACCAGGCTAATCCCCACCAAGACAGGATGCCCCAACTGCTGCAACCGGAGGAGAACTTAATCCCTCACTGGGTATGTCACACGTTTCACAACTTGGCGACAATCGGTTCGAGGGCACGACGACCCTTATAGCAAATTGAGATAGAACACACCCTAACAAGAACAAACTTCAAGTTAAGCCCCGTGCCCATGTTGGGGTAAAGTGGCAGTACGGTAAAGGTTGTCCGGCGAAGACTAGTTTATGTGTCATTTTTGTAAAACACTATTTTTCCAAAAATGACCACTCCAACATTCCTCCGGTGAATAAGGCTCAGCCTTTTCTCCGGGTTTTCCATAAAGCCTTTGTTTTGCAAAAACATATTTTTAGGTGTCCACTTAGGGACTAATATTTGTGATGGTAATAAATACCATATGGTGGCTATGGGCTTGGTAACACCAAGTATCATCTACTGGCATAGTAATAATATATAATATTAATAGTAGTAGTCACTCAAAAATAGTTTTTGGTAATCAAGGTTTTGTAAAACTTTTCAGAAGTAAAACATGCATGATAGATAATGATAAGTGTAGTATAACAGCAAGCATTAGGATGGCTTTCCTTAAAACTCTTATTGTCCCTGGCCTTGAAGTAACTTGAACTTGACGCACAACTCCACCACTGCTTCTTCTTCTCCTTCGTTGTCTAGCGTCGTAAAAGAATAAAAGACACACACTCAGATCTAAAGGACAAACAACTAAACTAAACAACACATACAGCAAGCAAACTTATACTAGCGCAATCACTCAAATGTTATCGAGAAAACCATCTCACAAACTCTCAGGGTACAAAACTATCGTCAGACAACTATATGGTTGAGAACCATATCCCACATCTTACATACCATATATGGAGTGGGTGTATCACTCTCATAATAAGATACTTAATAAGCTAAAAATATAGCTTGTGGGCACAAAAGGTGAGGCTACGAAAATAATAACAATCAAACAAAGCAATACCCATGGCAGTGGGTATTAACAACACACAAGCAATCATCACCAAACAAGTTCACTACTAAACTAATGAATAAGAAACAAGATACTACTAAGCACAACAACGATACTAGCACAACAAATAACACAAGTACAATACTCATGCTAAGGCAATCACTCAGACAGTTTCCAAACAGCAAGCAATCACATCACAGATGAATATGCTAGTTATAGACTATACTTCTGTCTACTCAAAGTTATGGAATCCATCAATCATGAAAATTTAACAAACAAACCAGTAGCTAAAATCAATGATAACAAGTCATAAAAATAATCTACAACACAACTCATCACAAGAGATATCACTCCTATCAAATAATATAAAAACAGGACTGCACTCATAACATACTAGTATGGAAATTCTACACAAACATGCTATAAGAAATAATTGTATTCTACAAATATAACACAAGCAAATCAAGATGTAATGGCATAATAACAGACGTAATAACTTCCTAAATATTATAGAATAAACTCATCCACTCATAAAATAAAAGACAACAATACTAGAGCAAAGCCATAAATTCTAGTGGTGACACTAGTTCAACACTAGAGAAGCAAACAATGCTACAAGGATGCTTAACTCTAAACAAGCAAGTCATGGATGTAACAGCACACAAACCTTACACATGCTAGTAAGCAATACTATAAAATAATTTCATGAAACCATCTATTAAGCAAGCATCAATTCATTCTAGTAACACATGCCTTTCTAATTGATTTAATAGCAAGAAAGTAAAGTATAAACTACACAACCAGTAGCTATGCAATCAACAAAATACTAACTAAAAACTTTCAAAAATCCAAACACCCAATAAAAATCATTCACCAATAATCTATCAACCACAGGGAATTATTCTATTAGCAAACAATTAAATTTAAGCAAACAATAGTGAAGCATTTCTTAACATGATACTCCTAAGGAATATTATGCTACTAAATGAATCACTCCCAAACATACTATTATTCTCAAATAAGTACTAACCTCTTCACTTACATAAGTGAAACAAACAATCTATTTTCCTTGGTGGAAAATAAAACTCAAACATATAGTACTACATGCTATTTTCACACAAGTGTAAAGTTGAGAACTTTCATCCCTAACCTAATTGCAATGGGACCAGTGGGTTATGGGCCCACTAATACCAAGGAAAAAAGAGGTACAAAGCCTCTAGTTACTCATGAAAAAATTAATCTAACCAAACAATCCATACAAGGCTATTCATACTAGTGAAAACATTACTAGTGAAAGCAAATAACAAAACTTACACATGCTTTGCTATAAAATAACATGGAAGCTAACAGGGATGATAACATCAAAATAACAGTACCAAAATGGTACTGGACTCATAGCAAACATAGCATAACTTAGTCAATCAAGCACACAAAGATTTGCTCACACAAATATTCCAAACAATAAAATTAGAAATCAACAAATGCTAGTTCTACTTCTATTTGACTTTCCAAACATGCACACACTTTCTAAGGTAGGTGTAATGCAAGGAAACAACTTAATAAAAATACCTAACACATGCATACAAGCTAGGAAACAAGATACAATCAATCACACATTTCATTTCAAACAAATACACACATATTAATGAAAACAGAAAAAGTGTTGTTTTCTAGAACTGCTCACCAAAATTAATCTAGAGCTCCAAAAATTAATGTAAGATAGGATTACATAGATCTAGTCAGTATCAAACTCATCCAATTGGATTTACCTCAAAAATCATTTTTAAACTCACTCTAAAAATCCTAGAAAAGCCTACTGACCTTTTACCAAAATGTATGGCATTTCCATTTGGCAACTCACCTTGATGTGAGGTAAAGTCCTAGTGATATATACATTCATAATCTATCCAAAACAATTTAGTTTGATCATTTTAGTTACATATCCAAAAAGTTATGTTTAAAACAAGTTCACAGACACTCTGTGGAAAAACAGTCATTGTGGCAAAAATATATAGCCAAAACTAGATCTACAAATTTTAGGTGGTTTAGAAAACATACCGTTAGGTTCATGATTTTTGGTTGAAATTAATTTGCACCATAGGCATTTTTCCTAGGTCCAAAGCAAACAACCAGTTTTCTGCACAGATCTAGAAAGAAAACAAAAAGGCAGCGTGGGCTGGCTTCTCCGCAGCGCGGCCCAGCTAGGCGCACATCGCGGCCCAGCGCAGGCCAGGCGCGCGCGGCCAGCGCGGGAACGTCCGCGTTCAAGCGTGGCCGTGGATCGGAGATCCAACGGCGCACGGTTCGTCGTCCTCTCTCCCCTCCTCGAATACGGCCGGCGACGGGGGCTCATGGTTGCTCACCTAGGGGGATCGGGGAGCAGTGGCGCGACTCGGGGGAGGTGCAGGGTCCACGGGGAGTCGAGGGGCGCGGTCGGTGGCTTCCGGCGTGGCTCCAGGCGGCGGCGCGCGTCCGGTGCCCGTGGCGGCGTCCACGGACGGCGGCGGCGATGCCTGCGGGCAGAGGCCAAGGGGAAATGTCAGGCGGGTTTAGGGGAGTAAGGGGAAAACATCCAGGTCAGTGGAGGGAGTGGAGAAGGGCTGGATCGACCAGCTCGACCTCGAGGCCTAGCACGGTCACCGGCGGCAGGTCTCGGGCTCGGGGGCCTCCAGGGGCTAGGGCTCTGCTTCTCTTCGACTTGGGGGAGTTGTGAGAGTGGGAGAGAGTGTAGTGGCGCAAGAGGCAGGCCAGTGGAGGCTTGTACTCGTGGGCAAGGGCAAAAATCAAAGGGGTGGGCTCGGTTCATGTCATGTAACGGCATGAGGGCGCTCTAGGGGCTCCATGGTCACTTCACCACAAGGAAAAGCTGGCCCAGGACAAGACCACGAAGGGGGCAGTCAATGCCTGGCCTTTGGGGGAAGGGGAGGCAAGGGCAAGTCAAAGAGTCAAGGTATGGGCTCACATACCTTGCCACATCACCATTTTCTCCTCTCATCTCTCTCACCTCATCCGTTCTCCCTCAAGGCTTCTAGAAGCAATAGGACCCATCCTGGATCAAGTCAGTAAGTTGGTCAACACTCTTGACAAGGTTACATCCCAAAATTTGCAAAGAAACACAAAGAAAACCACTGTCCAAAAGTGTATCTCACACTGTTCACAAAATTCAGAAAATTCAGTCTTAAGACTTAGAGAATTTTTTCTAAGTGTTGAAAACAGATGAAAAGATCAAAAAGTTGGGTTTATTTTCAAGGGTCAAATGGTTTTTAAAATTTGTTTTCAAAGTGGGAACTTGTTAACCATGTTATAAACTTTCAGAAACATCTTTTGAAAACAGATTTGAAAAAGTTTAAGGCCATGAAAACAATGTCGGAAAATGTGTACTTTCTGTTTTTCTCTGTTTTCCAAAAATGCCTTTTTCTGCCTTATTTTTATACCACAAAAACAACAAGAAAAAGATAATTTTTATTAACCAAAAAATAAAACCAAGCTTATGGATTTTTAGTACATAAATCAAGGAACAAATAAAAGTCAAGAAACCTAAAATAGCATTTTATGGCCTAGTGAAAACAAAGGTAGAAAACAAGCACTTGGCTATATTTTCAGGAAATATTTTCTATAGAAATCTTAAAAGAAAACTTTCATAAATCATTTTGAAAACTTGTTTTCTTGGATCCAACAAAGTTAAAAGTTTGTTTTAAGATGCAACCAAGAGTGATCCAAGTCTTGGAATAAAAATCCACTCAAGTAACATCAGGGAAAATATCAGGAAAAATAATAGAATTGTTTTCAGGAAAAATTTGGTATTGGTTCTATCAAGAAATAAAACTTGTGTTGCAAATATGATTAAGATCATAAACACATGTTAGTTCAAACAATCATGTTGTTAGAAAAAAAATTGTTGGCCCTAATTTTGTCTTCTTGAGCACAGTACAAGATTCCAGAAACTGGGGTGTGACAAATATGAATCATAATTATGAAACATATGTATAAATTTTATTACCTTTTGGGCATACATCCAACACCCTGAGCCCTGCCCTCGACGACGGCCACACTCATAGCGCGGTTCCGACGCAGGCGCTCCTCAATCGTCTCGTGGGGCATCGTGATGTCTATTGGTATAACCGTATAGAAAATGGGTGGTCTATATATGCCCAAGTCGCCAATACAACCGGATATTAATAACACCCGTCTCTAATTATATCATATTGGCGATGGCTGCTAAAACTAGCCGTCTGTCGCCCCATTGAAGACTGGCACGATTTACTATTTTTTTTGGTTCAACCGGCTCTAACGGTTATGTACTAAAGTCACATCTGTACTAGTGTTGTGTAGAGATTGTTATTCATATTTATCTTACACTCCCCGCTCTCTACTAGTTGCTAGGCATAGGGGAGGCTTCTTGGTAAGTGTTGAACTTTAATTCATGTTCTCATTTACACAAAAAGGAGGAGATTTTTAGGATATATCAACTCGTGTGTGGATTTTAGTGTCAATGACCGATGAATTAGGGAACAAAAAGTTTTCCAAGTATATGAACAAAATAATAATCCCGATCATGGACAAACTCAGTGCTTAAAGGCCCCCTAAATAAAGGGTAATAAGAATATGACAACTTTATATTTCATGGTTATTTTTTTACATTTCTTGAGTCGCAGGAAAGCCATACTATTAATAGAGTACAAAATAACACAAGTAGAGGGAATCAACAACCTATACACCATTCTACATCCTAGAGAACCATTCAAGGATCAAAGATGACGCCTAGAGTGGGGCGAATAGATGACTACACATTTTAATCAATTTGGTTAATTTTAGGTATGATTGAGGATAAAAGAGGCGGCCCTAACATACAACTATATGAGCAATCCTATATTATGCAATACATTTTTTTTTTTGATAAAGGGAGCTTTTATTACGGATAGTAATGTTACACCCAGCCTCTGCATATCAAAGATGCACACAGCCGAAAAAAAGAAATATTATGCAATACATAACAACAATAAATAAAAGGGAGGAACACAACACTGACATGGAAGGAGACGAAGACATGGTGATGTATGCCGAAGTTTGAGGGAGGGGGAGGGGGGAGATTCTACTCTCCGTTTGAGTGGACAGTGGAAAATTAAGCCCACACGATCCCTCGCGGATCTGGCCTTCTTATCCCTGGTGCTCTTCAAACCAGGTGAGAGCCCTTCCACTATCGGGATCTTGATGTAATCCTCGCACTTTACAGACTCCTTGATAGCTTTCCACACATTGGATGCTCACGAGGCAACTCAAATCGTCTAGGGTTCCCGATAAACTCAAGAGTAACAAGACCAAACTTAACCAAGTTAGGGAATCATTTTTTTTGTTTGGATGTAAATTTTGATATAGGGTTCCTCTCTATTTCCTCTCAAATAATCTCAAGTTTGAGTGGAGTGATGTGGAGGAATCACGATAATGAAGCTCAAAGATGGTGGGTCAAAATGGGGCCTGAAATTCGTGCCCTTTCCAAGGAGAAAGAATGCCATTTGAATGGTCAAGAAAATCGACCGTTGAAAGTACATCTAGTGCTCTTGATGTGGGTTTTGGATGATATACGACATATGATTACGGGCCTACTGTGTTTGTGAGTACACACGGGAAACATGCTACATGTGATATGTTTAATCACCCTAAAAGTTGGCTCGTCTTCAAGAGATGAAGATGGCGTGGAGACGCTAAGTTGAGAATTCATAGAAGATGAAGCCTCAATTGAAGATGGCGCGAAGAGGCCGAAGTCGAGGCATCATAGAAGATTAAGCCTCAGAATATTAAGAAGCACGAAGACACTGAGTTGATGAATCATGGATGATGAAGCCTCAGGAAGATGGTTCCTACGGATGTGGAGTGAAGATAGTGCAGAACACACAAGTAGAAGATTCATGAGAGAGAGATGAACCCTTGAGACTAGAAGAAGACTCAAGCAGCAGTGAGAGACTGTGTGTCCAAAACATGAAGACCTAGAGTAGGTACTTCAGTTTTATGCTTTTGAGTCGTAGAAAAATCCGCACTATTCAGAGAGGTTAGATCTATTAGGAAGGAAGTGAAGCCTCATTGCGTGTTCAGTTAGACTCGCTCTAAGAAACCAATCTGTTGGAAATCTCTTACGCATTAGTGTGAGAAGATGAAGCAGAACTGTGATACGTCAACATATCATCGTACTTTGTAGTTTACTATGATATTATCCAGATTTTTTTTTTGGCATATTTATTTGTAGTAACCTATTAATAGCTGAGAGTTCTTTTTTTACACTTTGATATTTGCAGTAGACATGACATTGCAATACGGTGTATTTTTTTCTACTCTTGCATTTCTGGAATCCTGCACATCAAAGAGGCCATAAACCCAGGATCCTAACAACCCATGAGTCATGAAAGTGTGCTACGGTTTTGATCCTATGGCTTGTGGTCTAGCAGGATGGAGCTCTAAATAGAATACGAGTCAAAACTAGCACACTCAGAAATAAAAGTTTGTGATTTTTGAATAACACGATGTGCACAAAAAGGTAAGTTTGCTTTCTTACAACATAATATTTTTCTTGGTAGAGAAAGTGCCAAATATGAAAGCTGCCCAAGATACCAAATTACACGTTGCCAACTTATCAGGCGTGTAATTCTATTGTACCGGAATCTATCGCCATCACTGCTGGATGTACAGGTAATCTATGTAATAGACGAGACAAAATTGGGACCATGGTACAACCATGGTGCGCAGCATAATCTCAGTGCCGGAGCGATATTGTCCAGATAAGGTCAGAATCTGAAGTGACTGTAACCTGCTCCTCATCAACGATGTTCGATGTGCTAATCAATCCACCATAGCTCATACCAGTATTATCTGACGAAAAAATGCATCACAAACATCAGCTTCTGCTGATATAGTACTACATGATACCGATGAAGTGAAAATCTTACCTAAATTCCATCGGAGCCCAGTGGTCGTGGTGCAAGTCGAAGGTGCGCCAATAGGAATCAACCCACAGTGAGGTCCCTCAACGGACTGCTCAATATGGATGTTATGAGTGTGCGTTCTTGGAAGCAGAAAAATCAGGCAATCATCTGATAGGAGGACAATTCTGATGTTTGGGAAGAGATGGAGCACATTGATGTTTCCCATCTCATGATCAAACCTCCCTCCTAGCGCTCCGAGGACAAGGATGCATATCTGTCATTAAAGACAAAGACAGTATATTTCATAAACATGGTGACGTTTTATTATAATCAAATGTTTTGGCGGGCAACGAGTCCAAAATATTGAGATAGAGAAGTTACATTAGATTTGTCGGGGGCAGGTGAGTTCTCAACGATAAATGCTACGCATTTGTGCAAATCGGTGGTGTCCTGATCATGTGATTGATCAACTATTTTGGTGCCCTGTGGTTGATCAAGCAATAAGTAAATTATCTCGTCATATTTAACATAAGATAGAATTAGTTTCAAGAAGGGCCCTGCATGAAGTCATGGCTCAAGATATTTCTGGCCACGTGATAACTGAAGCAGTAACTTGCATGATCTGTATCAGCATAATAACTTACACATGATTTATACTGGATTATACATTTCAGAGCAAACAATATAATTCAAGGTAACAGGAATCGGCACACTTTTTACTAAAGCAGATGCCATGCTTGAAGTGGATGGGCTAAATCATAAAGGAGATAGTATCAGCTACTCATACTGGAAACAAGAACATACCAAAACATTCTTATTTAAGTTGACACACTCTAGTGTTGTTATTATGTTGAATTAAAAGGGCACAACTTGAAAAAACGGAACATGTCGACTTGAATGTTCATTCATCACATGCCGTTTTTACGCCGGAAAGCTGTAAATAAGGACAAACCCATGATAACTTTATCTACACGTGAGATTTGGTCTATAAGAAACTAGGTGGAAAGAAAACAAAGGTACATAATCAGCAATACACCAAAAATGTCACTAACATGAACTGAATTCAGTGTAACTTATTATGGAGCGGTTGAAATGGATGAATAACATTCAGCAATCATGTAGATACAGTTTGTTTCTTCAAATATAATGCAAGCTAAGGGTGTTCATACTGCAAATCTGCTACATTAACCATAACTAAGAACCCGAAAACCAGACCCAATATACTTCTCCTTTGGTTTCAAGTTTCCACATAACTGATAACACTATTAAACTAGAAAAAAATGTAGATCGTGTATCCAGAAAATACTTCAGTACTATGCACCAGCCAAGGGAGCACTGCATACTGCAAACTGATGAGGCACCACGTGTTTACAAGCATACCGTGCTAAAATACAGAGACACCAATTAATGTAACACTAGCCTGATAGTATTCTTCAAATATAAATTGTTCCAGAAGCGATGTTCTGGTTATGTTAACAAAAACTAAATGCAAAATGTTGAATTAATTTACCAAACTGGAATAATAGTCCTTCACTTCTGGCCGTACTGAATCCATATCCCCTTTGATTACATCTGGTTTGTATCTGCACAAAAATAATGGACAACTTGGTGAAAATTTACAGTAGAGTGCTTTGGAAAAGTACTGCATAGTCTTAAATATCGTTTCCAGCTTTAGAGCAGATCTTGAGCCATGATCATCTGCTACGCTATTCCATTAGCAATTTCAAATAGAATAATGAAATGTGGTATGAACCTTTGTCTGGGTGCAGTTAAAAGCTCGGTACAAAAGATGATTCTCGTATCTCACGATTATCCCCACTAGCACCACCTCTTCTCACGCCTTAAATAAATGAATAATTGTACTAACCACTACTAATACTGCTACGAACACTACTGCTTCTCATGGCCAGTAAGATGGAGTTCTTACACGAAATGTGAACCATTTTCTAATAATAGATGAACTAAAAATGGATTTATAAGCACCTCACTTAAGGAAGTGCCACCAAACTCAGAACAAGCATCAGTGGTAGATGGTCTTTACTACGTTTGAAAGGCAAATAGTCACTATAACTAAACTATGATGTCCAGCCTCAGCAAATTGTAACCCATTTACCCATATATACAAGATACATGAGAACACCTGTCGCATAATGGAAAGCACTTAGTGGGCAGTGCATAAACAAAACCACCCAAGCATTCCATCAAGCTAGCACATGGTGAGCATGCCTGGAGCAACCAGTAAGAGTCCAAACATGACAGAGATCGCATTACACAAATGGATTGTCTAATTAGATTGAACACTTTCTACTTTTTCTAGCGCGTTGCCAAACCAATCAAAGAAACCGAATGAGCACTACCCAAGCAGGAATGTTCTTGTGCCCATGCCCCTGCCCCTCTAAGGCCCAACTCGACAGATAAACGCGGAATATGCAATATCTGCACGGATTGCATTACCTGAAGCGCACATCGTCGGTGTCCTGGCCGGGCAGCAGCTCCGGCATACCGTCGAACACGCGATTAGCGCCCCCGTCGGCGCACACCCGCACCTGCGCTGCAGAGAGAGGGAAGGGAAGCTCGTGAGATTGACAAGATGGAGGCGACGGAAGCTATGAAGAGGCCAATCGAGGATCCGCCAAGCTGCAAGGCGGTGGCGCCAGTTACCGCGGTCCCAGAGGAGGGGCGCGAAGCGGGGCAGGCGCTGGTTGAGGATGACGACCGCGTAGGCGTCCACAGAGCCGGCGGGGGATGCAGCGGAGGAGGGGAGGAGAAAGGCGGAGGAGTGGGACATGGCCGGTCTCGCTGTCGGGGAGGAGTACATGGCGGCTAGGCCGTCGGCGCGCGACGAGGGTGACGTGGCTCGCGGGAGGGCGCTTGCTGAAATCGCCAGAAGAGTCGCCGTGGACGTGTGTGTTTTAAACTGGATTTGATCCGCGTCATAGGGACACTTCTTTTGGAGTTTCTAGGGAGTTTCTAGGTACCAAAGGGCAAAAACTCAAAAGAAGTGTGCAGTTTCTACCCAGTTTCTCCCCACCGAGAATCTCATTTTGTACATGGCACGAGAATCTGCTCGGGAGCAGTTTCCCGAGTTTCTGAACGCGCGCGCGGAAGGGTACTGGTAAACGGACATGTCGTTCTGCAAAATTACAGGGAAATGCCACTGCCTACCCACCCCTTCTCCAACCCGGTCAACCATGGGAAAAAAAGGAAATCGAACCAGTCCCCCAACCCCGCTCGCACCTTCCCCGCCCCCCGTCCCTCAACCCCGCAGCAGCACCTTCCAATCCCGCCGCCGGCCGTCGATCCTCTGCTCCGGCGACTCCCCATGGCGGATCCATGATCTCCTACGCCGGATCCCTCGTCCCCGACGCATCTCGTAACCGCTCGAGGTCGTCCGCCTCCACCAGCTCCCGCTGGCCGGCGACTACCTGGCCGGTACCGCACCAGCTCTCTCCGGCCAGCGACTACCTTCCCCGACGCATCTCGTCCGCCTCCACGAGCTCCCGCCGCTCGAGGTCGTCCGCATCCACCGGCTTCCGTCGCTCGAGTTCGTCCGCATCCATCGGCTGCCGCCGCTCGAGGGCGTCCGCATCCACAGGCTGCCTCCGCTCGAGCTCCCGCCGGTCGAGCTCGTCCGCATCTCGTCCGCATCCATCGGCTCCCGCCGCTCGAGCTCGTCTGCCTCCGGTCGACGATTTCCTGGCCCGGACCACAACGCAGAGGTGCACGAGGTCCTCCTCTCCACGAACCTCGCTTGCACGTCGAGCTCGTCTGCCTCCCGCCGGCAACCACCCGTCCGCACGGCGACCAGCGCCTCAAGCCCGTTCTCTGTTCTGCAATGTCCACCTCCGGGACAGCACAAGTAGATGATTTTTGATGGTGCTTCTGTATGGTAGAAATTTTGTGATGTTGTGATAGATGCCAAATTATGTGTACGGTGGATGGTGCTTGCTGTATGATGCTTGATGTATGGGTGCATTTTCGAGCTATCTATTTGGTGCTAGCAGATGACGATGATGTCCGGTGAATGAAACCTTGCAAAGTTGATTTTTTTTTATTCCAAAATCGCTATGACATTTCTATTATTTTGATATGTACTGGATAAATGAATCGGTTTTTATTGTAATTCCAAAATAAGTAGACCCTTTCGTATTATCTTATTTTAATATCTAACTCATTTTCTATTTAAACATAGCGTATGATACATACATATCCGTTTATTAAGTGGACATATCAAATTCGGGGTATATTGGACATATCACAACCCAACCTAGCAAATAAGCAAAATTCGTAGAAGCCAAAAGAAGTCTCCTGAGGAGTTTCTAGAGTTTCTCCCCACACCAGTTTTTACCCACCACAATCCAGAAACTGGCTTCTGCATAAGCAGAAACTTAAAAGAAGTCACCCATAGACCTGCAAAGGTTTCTTTACTTTTGGGTTCATATGCTCCAAGCTAATGACGATTAATTAAGGATAGTGCTGAGCATCCCGGGGCAAAAATCTTCCCAGTCCAGCGCTTGACACGTGTCTCATACCTCTTTCGCTAGCTAAAAGCACGCGAGTCTCATGCGGAGGCGGGCCATAGTGGAGAATAAATCCCCACCTTTAACCACCCCGTGCTCAGCTGCAACACCGTGCGTCGATCCAAAACAAAGCATGGATGTCGAGCGCATGTTCTTGCTGGAGCCTCGGCGATGGCCGCAGAAACCCGTCAGGGTGTTGCTGATGCAACACCCCTCATCACCATGTATCCCCCTCCCATCTTGTGAATGATGGTGTCGCTCCTCGTCAGCCATGGTCGTCGTGGAGAACACTACCTCTTCAGACTCTCATGGAGCGGATCGCCACCGGTGGCGGTACCGGTGGTGGGTCCGCTAATTAGGTGCTCTATGCGCACATCGCAGAGGTCAAGGCGGAGGCCACCGGTACTACCTGTGGACGGTACCTCCGGTGTTTGTGATACGTCTCTAACGTATCTATAATTTCTAATGTTACATGTTGTTATTGTGTCAATTGCTACATGATTTCTATACACTTTATATCAATTTTATGGATTTTCTGGGACTAACCTATTGACAAGATGCCACAGCGTCAGTTCCTGTTTTCTGTTGTTTTTTGTTTCAGAAAAGTTGTTCTGAAAATATTCTCGGAATTGGACGAAACAAAATCTCAGGGTCCTATATTTCTGTCACGTATACGGAGTCCGGAGGAGACCCGGAGGAGGGCACCGAGGCGACCACACCATAGGGTGGTGCCCCCTTGGCTGCGCCACCAAGGGATGTGGGCCCCTCGGGCACCCACCGACATTGCCCTTTCGCCTATATAAAGTATTCCTCGGGAAAACCCTAAACACCCGAGCCTCCATCCACGAAAAGTTTCGTAGCCGCCGTCGTCGTCAACCCTAGCTCGGGAGGATTCTGAAGCTCTCCCCGGCTGTCGGGAGGGGAAATCATCACCGGAGGGCTCTACATCACCATGCCTGCCTTTGGAGTGATGCGTGAGTAGTTCATCTTTGGACTACGGGTTCATAGCAGTAGCTATATGATTGTCTTCTCCTTTTGTGCCATCATGTTTAGATCTTGTGAGCTTCCTAACATGATTAAGACCATCTTATTGTAATGTTACATGTTGTGGTTGCTGGGATCCGATGAATATTGAATACTATGCAAAGTTGATTATAGATCTATCTTTTATATGTTATTTGTAATCTTGCATGCTCTTTGTTACTAGTAGATGCTCTGACCAAGTTGATTCTTGTAACTCTAATATGGGGTATTTATGCTAGATATTGGGTTTATGCCTCCAGTAATCTGGGAGAGTGACAATAACTTCTAAGATTGTGGATGTGTTGTTGCCACTACGGATAAAACAATAATGCTTTGTCTAAAGATAATTCTATGGACGTGGTCTTTGATGAGGATAATGGCTCCCAAGGGGGGCGTATAGATCATGGTGTTGTAGGAAATTCAATTCCTATCATAAGAATAATGGGGATTGGTGAAATAATCCCCATTGGGGTTACCGAATGACGGAGGGAGAAGGACTATGCTCTACTGAAGTGGAGCCATTGACTACACTCATTGATACACAAGCTACCAAACAATATGCACCAAGACCTCAAGCTAATGATCAAGGCCAAGCAAGTGATCAAGGCCAAGGTAATGAACAATGCCAAGCTACCAATCAAGGCCAAGATCAAGGTCCTTCCATTGTTGACAGAGTTCAACCTAGTGGTGATCCTTCACACATTGTTGATAAAGTCCAAGATGAGAACATGACTCCGGTGAAGAAGGTGATTCTCAAGCCATATCCAAGGAATTTTTAGAGGAGATGCTAGCTCGTAGAGCAAAGAGAAGGTTAGAAAATCTTGAGCGTGCGAAAGGGTTGTCACTAGGAAGCAATTGGCGGATTTTAGCAAGGCTCATGCTTTTGTCTCTTTCATTGAGCCCAGGAAAGTTTATGAAGCTCTCAAAGATCAAGATTGGCTTGAAGCCATGCATGATGAACTCAACAACTTCGAGCGCAACAAGGTTTGGAAGTGACGACCCACAAGTATAGGAGGTGTATCGTAGTACTTTCGATAAATAAGAGTGTCGAACCCAACGAGAAGCAGAAGGTGTTGACAAGCAAGTTGGATAGAGGATTCACTGTAAACACTAGTAAACAAGTTTTTGGTGGTTTTTGATATAGCAGATAAATAAAGTGCAAGTAAATAAAAGAAAATAATAATAATTGCAGCAAGTGGCTCAATCCTTTTTAGAGAAAAAGACAAGTCAGTTGGTTTACTTATGATGACCAAACGTTCTCGAGGACACATGGGAATTTTGTCAAGCGCTTTTGCTTCATGCAGTTGATTAAGATTTATTGTTTTGATAGGTGTTGTGTGGGTGAACCTATGCTAATGCACCGCCCAACTAGGACTAATACATACGTGTGATTAAACCCCTTGCAAGCATCCAAAACTACAAGAGAGTAATTAAAATAAATCTAACCACAACCTTAAACTCCGGGATTCTACATTCCCTCGTGCATCAGTTTCCTAATGGGGGTTTAGGTTTCTGTCACTCCGGCAACCCCCACAATTTGTAGCCAAATACACAATGCATCTGATGTAGCCCCTCCAACTCCACCAAGTGCACCAATGACAAGAGCACGAGCAAAGGCCATTCATGATAAGGTGAACTCGCTCCTCTCGCTCCATACTTTCGGTGACTTGGCGGATGGTGCGCTACCTCATGGTTCTACTCTTTGTGTGCTCAGGTTCGAACCCACCACGGAGGCCCCGGAAAGCACCCAAGACGATGCGCAAGAAGGTACCAAGGAGGGCGGAGAAGACGGCATCGAGTTTGGAGTCCCCGCGGAGAAGATAAGGGGGAAACAACCCCCCCGGCCTCAAGACCCGGCCAGGCCGGCCACCCACCAGAGGTGCCCGGCCTCCACCCCGGCCCTAGGCCGACCACCCCCCTCCTCAGGCCGGGCACCCACCCGAGGGGGCTGGCCTCCACCCCGGCCCCAGGCCGGCGCCACCTCTCCCACCTCGGCCTCGGGCCGGCCGCCACGTCAGCCCCAGGCCGGCGCGCCATGGGGATCCCCCTGCTCCCACCCCGGCCTCAAGGCCGGCCAGGCCGGGCTCCCAGGCCGGCGTGGCCTAAAACGCACGGGAAGACCAGGATTTCGACCCCGTTTTCACCTACTTCGACCCCGGCTATATAAGGATGACCCCGAGCTAGATCTAGGGCTTTAGAGTTAAATTTAGAACATTGTGAGATTTTCTCTCTTGTATCCCTCTTTGAGGAACTACTCCTATGGTGTGTACCTAGGAACATATCAAGGCTACGCCTCCGACTTTGTCGAGGATCGTATTAAGATTCATCCAACTACTTGATCTCTCCCCTTGGGTTTCAATCAAGAGTTGTCCAATCTTCCTCTCGTAAATCCTTGAGGTTTTATTGGCGTAGTGGACCGGCTACGGGTGTGAAGCGGTTTGAATCAAGGTGAGTTCAGTTGGATCGATCGTCCCGTAGGCGGCCCTCGGGGTTTAGTTGACGGGAGATTTGGGGTCCTTCGGTTCACGCTATTTATATCCCCTCGTGTTTCCCCTTGTTTGCCACGTTTCCCCCTCGATTCCCTATCTCGTGTTCTTCGTTCTTCGTTCGTTCTTCATGCGTTCTTGTCGATTCGTGAAGATCGGGCCAATCTAGGAGTAGCCCTCCATATGATCTGGTATCCAGAGCTAGATTGACACGAATCCGACACCCACACCCCTCCCCATCCACCAATTTGTCTTCTACCACCATAAATTTCGAAAATTGCCACAAAAATAGCCAAAAGGGATTTCGACCGATCTCTTGATTCGTTGAGTTTTTCGTGGTTTTGATTCATAGATTTGTTGCCAAACACCATTCCCCACCTTTCTATTCAGCCATTTTTCCCAAATTAGCCCAAATTTTTTCTTGATTTTGAAGGAATTTCGAATTTGAGCAAAATCTCAGAAAATCCCAGCTCTTCGATTTCCGGACATATTTTGAAACTTGTTTTTCTTTGTCGTTTGTGATCCAAATTGAGTGCAACAAATTGCTACGCGACGCCCACGACACCATCTACGCTTCCACATCAACGGATCTCCACGACATCGATATCGACCGGCCGCAAGTCCGTGATCATCAATAAGAGATGTATAACTTGCTTCCGCTTGAACCACCCCACCCATTTTGTACCTTACCTATTCGGACTAGTTCTTTTACACCGCTTGGCATCACATCTGTGGCATCGAGAGTGCGAGTTTGGCGCTTGTGAGAGATTAGCTACGAGTAGGCATTGGCATTTTGGAATCCACCAAAAGAGAAAAAAAGAGAGAAAATAGAAAAAGAAGCAGAGGATCGATGCCAATTGCTTTCCATTGTAGGAACGTGTAGCATTGCGTCGCAAAAGAGAAAGACTGACCGATTGCCACGGTGCGAATCTTGCTGCCTTTTCAAATTTGCGGTTTGAGCTAGCGTCCTCCTTGCGTTAGTGTGGCATTGAGCATTAGTCTTCGTTAGGTACATTTCGTCTTCGCTCATCCATTGGCCGCACTAACCCCATTTATCCCTTGCGTGTGTGTGTTCCACCATATTTCCATCCACTAGGTTTGGTTTTTGTGCTAACTTTTCTTTGGTTCTTCTCCATGTTTGACAAAAAACTTTTCTTCGGTTTTGTCGATTTTCCCTCGCCACTTTCCTAACCCATTTGCCTTCCATATAAAGTGTGTGTGTTGTCGTTTGCGGTTTCTTTCGATCTTTTTTGGATTCGCTCTTGACATACCGCCCTACACCTAGGCTCATCCACTAGCCTCAATACGACCAAAAAAGGTAACGTTGGGTAAGTGAGGCATCCATTTCTTCAATATCACCCTTGTGTGTTTTTGAGATGGCTAGGGAAGGAGTATTCACAAGTCCGAGCTCGGAAGTTGAAAGCAATCCATTCCACAACGACAATGCTAACGCCAACTACGTCACCCACAATGACCATTTCCAACTCTGTGAACTCGTGAAGGACGGATTGCAACGCTATGAGTGTCGACTCCAAGAGCAAGAGGCTCGATTGAATGATAAAATGACGTGCGTCAACATCAACTTGGCTAATCTTGCCAACCGCCATCATTCATCATCGTCCTCAAGGTCTCGTCGCTCAAGCCACCACAATCAAGATCTTCACCAACCTCGTCGCCATGATCGCCATGATCGCAAGAACATGGAGGAGGGTGGACGACATCAACAACCACAACCACCTCCTCACCAACCTCAACAAGCTCCGCGACGAAATTGGTATGAGGATAGCTCGCCATCACCACCACCTCGACATCGCCAAGGCCGTGGTGACCCTCTTCAACAACCGCAACGCCCGGACCTTCGACAACATCATCATCCACCTCCTCAAGGCCACGCTCAAGACTATGGCCACAATGACTTCGTGGAAGGTGCTCATCAACATCGAAGGCCACCAAGGCGTAATGCGCGTCTCAACAACAATGACCGCCAAGAACATGATCGTCCTCAACACCCTCGAGATGAACAAGTGCTTCCGCAACACCCTCGCCAAGAACAAGAACGTCATCGACACCAACACAATGACAATGATGATAGTGAACACCGTGAAGCAAGACTCCGTCACCATCAACAACCACCACCTAATGACCACCGACATCATCCTCCCCATCATGATCGCCACCGCCAAGACAATGAGGATGACCCCTACGATGATTCACCTCCCGTCTATGATGAAGATCCCCATGAGAAACACCATGAGCGTCCCCATCGTCAACAAGAAGACAACAACATGAGTGCTCTTCGTTTCAATGTCCCCAAGTTCAATGGTGAGAATGATCCCGAAGAATATCTTGCTTGGGCTCTCAAGGTAGACAAGATCTTCGCAATTCACAACTTCACCGACAAGAAGATGCTTGCTCTAGCATCATTGGAATTCGAAGGCTATGCACTCTTGTGGTGGGATCGCCTACAAGCCGAAAGAGCCCGCAACCGCATTGCTCCTATTGCCACTTGGAATGAGATGAAGCAATTCATGCATGCTCGTTTCGTTCCTCCGCATTACAAGCGTGACCTATTCAAGAAACTACAAGAACTTCGTCAAGGTTTGAAGTCCGTTGATGAGTACTACAAGGAAATGGAGACCTCTTTGATACGAGCTCATGTGAGGGAATCTCAAGAACAAACAATGGCCCGCTTTCTCAATGGCCTCAACTATCCTATAAAGAAGATCGTCGAGTATCAACCGTATGACAACATTGTGGCCCTTGTCCACCAAGCTCTCAAGGCGGAACGCCAAATTGCGGAAGAACTAAAGTACAACACGCAAAAGGCTTTCTTCAACTCAAGACCTTCCTCTTCGACTCAAATGACGCAAGTAAATACTCCAACTACCAACAAGAGCAACCCTCGAGCCTCTAGTGCTCCCAACAAGTCTTCCCAACCATTCAAGAAGCAAGTGCCTCCCACCTCCTCTTCAAATGCTCCTCAAGTCAAGTCAAACACTATTACTTTCTTCAAGTGTGGTGGTAGTGGACACAAGTCCTTTGAGTGTTCCAACAAGATGATTATGATCGTCAATCAAGATGGTGAACGTGACTCCATGAGTGAGGGTGAATACTATGCTATGCATCAAGTTGCTCTTAACTCCTTGGATGTGCCAAATGAAGACGAAGAAAGTGTCTATTGCGATGAGGACAAGAATCCATCGCTAGTGGTCACAAGAGTCCTAACTTCTTCTCCTCAAGATGAGCATGATCAACATTGCAATCTCTTTCAAACTAGAGCCGGTATCAATGGCAAATCCATCAAGGTTATCATCGATGGCGGTAGTTGCCACAACTTGGCTAGCAAAGAGCTTTGCGACAAACTCCACTTGCCTTTCAAGCAACATCCGCATCCATACCATGTCCAATGGCTTAGTGACTCCGGCTCATTCAAGATTCAACATACGGTTTCCGTCCACTTCAAGATTGGTCCATATGAAGACACGGTGGAGTGTGACGTGGTGCCTATGACCGTGTGTCATCTTCTTCTTGGCCGCCCTTGGCAATACGACAAGAGTGCTATTCATGATGGGCACACCAATCACTATAGCTTCAAGTGGACTAACAAGACCTTTGTTCTTCGTCCCATGTCTCCTAGCCAAGTGATCGCCGACAACGTCAAGACACTTGTACGCAAACAAGAATAGATCAAGTCTAGTGAGATGAGCGGTGAGAGAGTGATCCACCTAAAAGAGAGTGAGAGCCACAAGCCAAATATGAGTGGAAAAACTTCGAGTGATTCCAAAGGCTTTGCCTTACTTGCCACCAAAAGAGAGATGCGAGAGCTACGAGATGACCCAACCATACTACACTTTGTCCTATTGTGCAAAGGGGAAGCACTTGAAACTAACGACATGACAAATTTTCCTCCGTCTTTGTTGCCTTTGTTGCAGGAATTTGAAGATGTGTTTCCCGATGAACTCCCTCCGGGCCTTCCTCCTCTACGAGGAATCGAGCACCGCATTGACCTCATTCTGGGCGCACCACTTCCAAACCGTGCTCCATACCGCACCAACCCCGAGGAGACTAAGGAGATTGAATGCCAAATTCAAGAACTACTCGATAACGGTTTTATCCGCGAATCCCTTAGCCCTTGTGCCATGCCGGTTATACTTGTCGCTAAGCAAGATGCTACTTCACGTATGTGCATGGATTGTCCTCCTATCAATGATATCACCATTAAATATAGGCATCCAATTCCTAGGCTAGATGACATGCTTGATGAATTGAGTGGTGCCACCATTTTCTCTAAAATTGATCTATAAAGTGGATATCACCAAATCCGTATGAACATAGGAGATGAATGGAAAACGACTTTCAAAACAAAACTTGGTTTGTATGAATGGATTGTGATGCCTTTTGGTCTTTCAAATGCTCCTTCCACTTTTATGCGTCTCATGAATGAAGTCTTGCGTCCTTTTATCGGAAAATTTGTTGTGGTTTACTTTGACGACATTCTCATTTATAGCAAGTCTTTGGAAGATCATCTTGATCATGTTTCACAAGTATTGTTGGCTCTTTGCAAAGCAAAACTTTTCGGCAATCTTTCCAAATGCAATTTTTGCACTAACAAGCTTATTTTCTTGGGTTTTGTGATCTCTTCCAATGGTATTGAAGTAGACAACAAGAAGATTGAGGCAATTAGGAATTGGCCCAACCCTACTTTCGTGGGTGAGATAAGGCGCTTTCATGGCCTTGCCGGTTTCTATCGCCGCTTTGTCAAAGATTTTTCAACGATTGATTGTCCTTTGAATGAACTTACCAAAAAGAATGTACCTTTTGTTTGGGGCAACGCGCAACAAAAAGCGTTCGACACACTTAAGAAATGCCTAACCGAAGCTCCTTTGCTTGTCTTACCAGATTTTGAGAAAACTTTTGAGATTGAATGTGATGCTAGTGGCATAGGAATTGGCGGCGTTCTCATGCAAAATGGACGTCCCATTGCGTACCATAGTGAAAAACTAGATGACGCTAGACTCAATTACCCAATCTATGATAAGGAACTATTTGATTTGGTTAGAATGCTAGAAGTTTGGCAACACTACATTTGGCCTAAAGAGTTTGTTATTCATTCCGATCACGAATCATTGAAATACTTGAAAGGCCAAGCTAACTTGAACAAGAGGCATGCTAAATGCGTAGAATTCATTGAATCTTTTCCTTATGTCATTAAGTACAAGAAAGGTAAAGAAAATGTTGTAGCGGATGCCTTGTCTAGGAAAGAGTGTCTTCTTACACGTCTTGACATCAATGTAATTGGTTTGGATGAAATCAAAGACTTATATGCTTCCGATGTCTTCTTTGGTCCTATA
This sequence comes from Alopecurus myosuroides, assembly GCA_028641055.1. Taxonomy (NCBI): domain Eukaryota; kingdom Viridiplantae; phylum Streptophyta; class Magnoliopsida; order Poales; family Poaceae; genus Alopecurus; species Alopecurus myosuroides. The sequence goes on along the minus strand of CM054061.1, from coordinate 162,940,644 downwards.
TTTGAGAAATGCTTGCCTAATCAAGGTTTTGATGACTACTATCTTCACAAAGGTTTCTTGTTTAAGGCTAACAAATTGTGTATTCCCGAGTCCTCTCTTCGCTTTTGTTATTGAAGGAATCACATGAAGGAGGTCTCATGGGGCACTTTGGACGCGACAAGACCTATGCCATGCTCTCCAACCATTACTATTGGCCCAAGATGAAGCATCAAGTTTAGAGGCACGTCAAGCGATGTTCTACATGCCTCCGAGCTAAGTCTACTTCCAACCCCCATGGTCTTTACATGCCATTTCCTATCCCACATGCACCTTGGAGTGATATTAGCATGGATTTTGTGTTAGGCCTCCCACGAACTAAAACAAACATGGATTCAATCTTTGTAGTTGTTGATCGTTTCTCTAAGATGGCACATTTCATTCCTTGCAACCGAACCGACGATGCTTCACATGTTGCTACCTTGTTTTTCAGGGAAATTGTGCGTCTCCATGGTGTACCTACTTCCATTGTCTCGGATCGCGACGTCAAGTTCACCTCATACTTTTGGAAGACGTTGATGGCCAAGCTCGGCGTCAAGCTACTCTTCTCCACCGCCTACCACCCTCAAACGGATGGAAAAACCGAGGTCGTCAACCGCACGCTCTCTTCACTACTTCGAGCATTGATCAAGCCCAACCTAAAGAATTGGGAGGAATGCATCCCACACGCCGAGTTCGCCTACAACCGTGCTCTACATCAAGGTACCAAGAAGAGTCCAGTCGAGATCGTCTACGGCTTCAACCCCAACACCGCCCTCGACATACTTCCTTTGCCTCTATGCGAGCGAGCAAACATGGACATTGACAAGCGCACCGAATACATCAAGAATCTACATGACTCCACAAGAGCTACGCTTGAGAAGCATTCCGAGCACCGAGCCTCTATCATGAACAAGAACAAGAAACCAATGGTGTTCCAAGAAGGTGACCTCGTTTGGCTACACTTGCGCAAGGACCATTTCCCCGAAGAGCGCAACTCCAAGCTAAAGCCAAGAGGCGACGACCCCTTCAAGGTCATAAAACGCATCAACGACAACGCCTACAAGCTCGACTTACCGCAATCCAAGTACCTCGTCCACAACTCCTTCAATGTCAAGGACATCACTCCCTTCCATGGATACCCAAGTGATGAAGACGACGCCGAGTCGAGGTCGATTCTTTTTCAAGGGGGGGGGGGAGATGATGTAGCCCACCCAACTCCACCAAGTGCACCAATGACAACAGCACGAGCAAAGGCCATTCATGATAAGGTGAACTCGCTCCTCTCGCTCCATACTTTTGGTGACTTGGCGGATGGTGCGCTACCTCATGGTTCTACTCTTTGTGTGCTCAGGTTTGAACCCACCACGGAGGCCCCGGAAAGCACCCAAGATGATGCGCAAGAAGGTACCAAGGAGGGCGGAGAAGACGGCATCGAGTTCGGAGTCCCGACGGAGAAGATAAGGGGGAAACAGCCCCCCCCCCCCGGCCTCAAGACCCGGCCAGGCCGGCCCCCCTACTCTCCAGGCCGGCCACCCACCAGAGGCGCCCGGCCTCCACCCCGGCCCCAGGCCGGGAACCCACCCGAGGGGGCCGGCCTCCACCCCGTCCCCAGGCCGGCGCCCCCTCTCCCACCTCGGCCTCGGGCCGGCCGCCACGTCAGCCCCAGGCCGGCGCGCCCTGGGGCTCCCCCTGCTCCCACCACGGTTTCGACCCCGTTTTCACCTACTTCGACCCCCGGCTATATAAGGACGACCTCGAGCTAGATCTAGGGCTTTAAAGTTGAATTTAGAACATTGTGAGCTTTTCTCTCTTGTATCCCTCTTTGAGGAACTACTCCTATGGTGTGTACCTAGGAACGTCTCAAGGCTACTCCTCCGACTTCGTCGAGGATCGTATCAAGATTCATCCAACTACTTGATCTCTCCACTTGGGTTTCAATCAAGAGTTGTCCAATCTTCCTCTCGTAAATCCTTGAGTTTCTATTGGCGTAGTGGACCGGCTACGGGTGTGAAGCGGTTTGAATCAAGGTGAGTTCAGTTGGATCGATCGTCCCGTAGGCGGCCCTCGGGGTTTAGTTGACTGGAGATTTGGGGTCCTTCGGGTCACGCTATTTATCTCCCCTCATGTTTCCCCTTGTTTGCCACGTTTCCCCCTCGATTCCCCATCTCGTGTTCTTCGTTCTTCGTGCATTCTTATCGATTCGTGAAGATCAGGCCAATCTAGGAGTAACCCTCCATATCAGCATCCCTCTAGGCCCATAAAGGTGAAGTGTTATGTAGTCGACGGTCACATGACACCACTAGAAGAATAGCACCACAACTTAAATATTAAACCATTAGATATTACTTCAACATAATTTCACTACTAACATCTTGACTTCTCCTATATCCTCAAGAACTAAACAAACTACTCACAAGACATCATATCGATCATACTCAGAGGTGATATAATGATGAATAACAATATGGTCATAAAGTGCAAACACCGGTAAATCTCGTAAGCATCAACTAATAACATGTAATCCATATCGGGAGAGAGATCTAGTGGAAAACAACGATATAGAACCCTAATTGTTACAGCGGGACGGAGGTGGATGGTGAGAATGATGGTGCTGGTGGTGATGATGATGACGATGATGAACTTGATGATGCCCAGAGCGATGACGGTGACGATGGTGATGATTTCCCCTCTCAGGGGAGGAATTTCCCCGGCAGATTTCTCCCTGCCGGAGAGCATTTGTCTCTCTGTTATTTTCTGCCCCGAGGAGGCGGCGGGATATTTCCTTGATTTTTCTCCAGGTCTTAGGGTTCCCTGTGTATGAAGTACGCGATAGGGTGATGCCAGTGGTGGGCCAGGGTGGCCACACCACGTGGCGGCGCGGCCAAGGGAAGGGCGCCACCAGGTGGTGTGGGCCCCTGGTGGCCCCCCTCTGGCTCCCCTCCTAGCTAGCTCCCTCATATGATGATATAAGCACTCTTTGATGTCCCCCTTCTTCTTCTGGTCTTCAGAAATATAGTATCTCGATGGTGTTTTTTCCAGCAGATTTCTGGTCCTGGTGAATTATTCTCCAATAATTGTAAAACATGCAAAATAGATGAAATAACATAAGTATCATCTCTAAATATGAAATATATCGATGAATAATAGCAAATTACAATATAAAAGATTTATGCAAAATGGACGTATCAGGAAGTTAGTGCCAAGATCCAAGGATTGCAAGAATGTTATTGGCATCAAGTGGGTGTTCAAGAACAAGCAAGACAAAGATGACATCGTCATTTGCAACAAAGCGAGTTTGGTGGATCAAGGGTTTTCTCAAGACGAAGGTGTTGATTTCGGTGAAACCTTTGCTCTCGTAGCTCGTCTTGAATCTATTTGTACCTTACTTGCTTATGCATCTCATCATAATTTCAAATTACAACAAATGGATGTTAAGAGTGCTTTCCTAAATGGTCCCATTATTGAGTTAGTATATGCCAAGCAACCTCCGGGTTCCGAGGATCCCAACCACCCCAATCATGTCTATAAACTCGATAAGGCGCTCTATGGACTTAAACAAGATCCACGTGTGTGGTACGAGCACCTTAAAGAGTTTTTAGTAGATTGTGGGTTCAATGTTGGCTTAATGGATCCCACCCTCTCCACCAAGACGGCCGGAGGTGACTTGTTCATATGCCAACTCTATGTGGATGACATTATTTTTGGGTCTATTAACACCAAATTCAATGAAGAGTTTTGCAAGCTTATGACCGATAGGATTGAGATGCCCATGATGGGAGAATTGGAGTATTTCCTTGGCTTTGAAGTCAGTCAATATCATGAAGGAACCTTCATCGAACAAGCCAAGTATACCCAAGACATGCTCAAGAGATTCAATATGCATGATACCAAGCCTATGAAGACTCCCATGTCTACAACCCTTGACTTGAAACCCGGTCCGAACAGTAAAGAGGTAGATCAAAAGGTATACCACTCCATGATTGGCTCTTTGCTTTACCTTTGTGCATCTAGACCGGATAACATGTATAGTGTAGGTAAATGTGCAAGGTTTCAAGCCTGTTCGAGGCAAAGTCATTTGGAAGTGGTTGAACAAATCTTTCGATATTTAGTTCATACCCCAAATTTCGGTCTTTGGTATCCCAAGGATTCAAGTTTTCAACTTATTGGGTATTCGGATGCGGATTATGCAGGAGAGAAGACGGATACGAAGTCCACATACGGGGGTTGCTAATTCCTTGGTTGCTCTTTGGTGTGTTGGTCTTCCAATAAGAAAAATTGCATTGCTCTCTCCACCACCCAGGCCGAGTACATCTCCGTGATAAGTTGTTGTGCTCAATTGCTTTGGATGAGGCAAACTTTGAAATATTATAGTGTCATTTTTTACAAAGTGCCTCTTCTTTGTGATAATGAGAGTGCCATCAAGATCACCTACAACCCTGTACTTCATTCCAAGACGAAGCACATCGAGATTTTTCATCATTTTATTCGGGATCATGTTGACAAGGGTGATATTGATCTCTCATATGTTTCAACCAAGGATCAACTTGCGGACATCTTCACTAAGGCCCTTGATGAACCAAGATTTCGAGCTTTGAGGAATGAACTAAATGTCATCGATTCTTCTAACTTCAATTGATATCTTGCATAAGTACCTCTATTATACTTGCTATTAAGTTTGGATGCATGCATGGACATAGGGGGAGCGTCGCTCAACTCATGAGTGAACACTCCTCTTATTATGCGTAAAACAAACTCTTCATTGCATATCTAGTCATGGTGTGACTTATTGTACTTCATTGTGAGTAGTACGTTTGGACCCAAGATATATCTTCGCGGTGCCAATGTACACACTCAAACATGGTGACTACGGTCACCGACCTCCTCCTTGAGGAGTTGGGTACTTTTGGTTCTTTCACTTGCATATCTTTATATCCCTCGACAAAATTGCGCAAGTTTGGTTTCTCTTCGTTGCATCTTGCGAGCTTGCGTGTATTGTTGCATCTCGTATGTCAACTACACTTTTCTAATACCACGCCTTCTCCCCCAAAACGCCCATTTCTATCTCTATGCCCTCGGTTTTTTATCTCGACGCGCAGAAACTGGCTCTAGCGGAACCTCCGCTAGAAACACCGGTACCTCCGTTGTGGCGCCGGTACTACCGCTAGTGCGGATTTTTCGCCCATCGGGCCAGTACCATGTTGCACCACTAGTATAGGGAGCGGTACCTCCGGTGTTTCCACCAGTAGTACCACTCGTTGTGCTTTTTGTGAGGATAACTACGACCGGGCGGGGGAAGGGATCATCAGATCCAATCTTTCCCCCACTCGTCCTAAGTGCTCCCCACTCAAACCGCCGCCGCCCCCACGTCTTCCGCCGCTGGGAGGAGCCCCTCCACCGCCAGGAGGCCCTCTCCTCGTCATGGGAGGCCCCATGCTTCTTCCTCCCTTGTCAATCCGCGCCATGGATCCCGGTGTAGCTCTCTCTCTCTCTCTCTAATCTAGTTGATGGATGGAGATGAACTAGGAGCTCCATGTTTTCTCCATGTTCTTGCGGTTGAGGGTAGAGATGCATCTTGTACAAACCCTAGGAATCTCGATCTCTATTAGTTGGAACAATCTTCGCCGGTTTAGGATGGTTCCATGTTCATGTGACCCTATTTACCGATGATTTTTTGTACTAATCTCGATTTCGATTCCTTTGATTTGTGCACATAAAATCGTTGGCATCGTCTTTTCTTTATGCTTTTCCTCCCACTTTCATTACAGACGCTAGTGGATCAAGGGGAGGTCGTACCAAGAAGAAGGTGGGTAGGAATACACCGCGAGTTGATGAGATTGAAGAAACACTTGATCCTCCTCAACCCAAGCGCAAGCCAAGATTCCCTGCTCTGGATAAGACCCTTCCAAGAAAGGAGAATTCTTCATATCATGTGTCTGAGTCCGTATTCCTTGCCACTTGCCACGAAAATCATTGAGAGGAGCCGCTTGATGCCTCAGTTTCGAGGGCGGGATATCCGTTTTCACACCGTGTTTCAAGCTTCGATTTACAATGAGATCCTCATGAGGAATCCTAAGGACAATGTGGCCACTCAACATGATATTTGTCTTGATCATATGAAGAGGAAGTCAGACTATTTTGGAGAAGCTCTGGCCATTTGTGATGCATTTGGCCTTCGTCCTACCATGAAGCTGCAGCAAGATTATGATGAAGGGCTTATGTGTGAGTTTCTGGCTACGGTACATCTTGGCAATGAGACCGTGCGTAATATCATCTGGATGACCAAGGGTTAGCCGTTTACTCTCGAGTGGTCCACAGTGGGTGTTCTTCTTGGTGGCTATCGGGATCATGGTCCCTTTGGTGGTGGTCCTGAGTATGATAGTGAGCGGTTTCGAATTCATTCCATCGGGAAGACTATCAGCAAGGACCAACTCAACCATCTATACTCATGGAAGAAGTATGTCGTAGGTTTCTCCAAGGGCCTCTACCACACCTATGATATTATGCTTCGCATCTACTGTGAGACCATCAATCCTAAGGTTGTAAATGTGGAAAAAATCCAAGGGTATCTCAAGAGTCTCATGCTTCTTACCCATGATAAAAGGATCCAAGGCTTGACTCAGAAACTTGATGTGCTCTACTTCATTTGGAATGAGCTTTGGTCCACCATTGTTTGCCGAAAAATGCTTGCTATGGGCCTATTATCATGGAGATCATCTTGCATGCTTGGGATGCCAAGAACCCGAAGGATCCCCTTGATGACTCTTCGTGGGTCTCTCTCAAGGAGAAGCGGCTCCTTATCAAGGATCACACCGAGCCCATTGAGCACCCCACTCTAGCTGCTCGTAAGGGCAAGGCCAAGCCTAGGGTTGTGATTGATGAAGCAGAAGAAGTTAGGCCCTCTCGTCCCCCTTCTTCTGATGGTGCGTTCAAGTGGATGGCTCGTGCTCTGAAGAAAGTGTTCTGTGTGAACAAGAAGATTTAGCAACATCAGTGGGAGGCGCACTATGACAAGGAGCTCAAGCACCGCATGGTTGCTCAGGCCGCTAGGTAGCTTCGCCGTGATGGAGGTGAGATGTTCGATTCTCGAGTTGAGGACATCATCACTCCATGGGGAAGGTGGCAGGCCAGAGACTCCAAGGGTGACATTATCACATGGTCTGATGAGGAACCTGGAGAAGAAGCAACTAGCTCTCGTCGCTGCGCCCACTCTCCAAGCATCGACGACCTCTCCGATTGAAGCCTTGGGACGTTAGTGTCGGTCTTTCGCCTTCTTTTTGGTATCTTAATGCCAAAGGGGGAGAGATATCTATTTAGGAGCGTTTGGGTATTTGCATGGGTCTTTCACAAGCATTGCTATTTCATGTATCCTCTTTTTTGATTGTGAATTGGTTATGTTGGTATTCGTGAACCCTGTCATGCATGGTGTAAGACATGTGAACCTTGGTGTTTCTTAATTTCTATCGTACTCGTTCGGTTCACTTTTGTGTTTGTGAGCAAGTTATCTTTCCTTTCTATCTTTTTTTTCGTGCTCGGTTCATTCATCATAGGGAGCATAACTCTAGGGGGAGCTCCGTTCATGTTGTTTAGACCTCATGTTGAAAATGTTGTGTTGTCATAAATTACCAAAAAAAGGGGAGAATGAAAGATCATCTTCTATTTTGATAATTGATGACAACACAACTTAAGGACTAATCGTTGTTTAAGTATATGCAGGGTCCGTTTGCATCACTCGCGTGGTTCCCCATATTCCCTAAAATATCCGTGGGGGCATCGCGGCGTTTTTCCACCAGCGAAGAGCTCAAAAAGCCAAGTCTGGGAAGTGGTTCCCAGGTGGCGGTAGTACCGATGAAACTACCGGTAGTACCGCTCCCTGGTACTTCCCAGCATAGCCCAAGGCGGGGGCATCCAGTGGTGGTACCGGTGGTACCTCCGCCAAATTGCCATTCGGTTGGCACATCGCGGAGTCTACGGAGGAACCCACCGGTAGTACCCGTGGGCGGTACCTCCGGTGTTACCACCGGTACCTCTGCTACCTCTTCAGGCTCTGAGGGAGCGGATCGCCACCGGTGCCGGTACCGGTGGTGGATCCGCTAATTAGGTGCTCTGTTGGCACATCGCGGAGGTCAAGGCGAGGTCACCAGTAGTACCGGTGGGCGGTACCTCCGGTGTTTGTACCGGTACCTCCGGTGTTTGTACCGGTACCTCCGGTACCGCGGAACCAGTTGCGAAGGAGAGAGAGTCATTCAGGCTCTGGATAAGGGGCTTCACCGGTAGTACCGGTGCCCAACGGCCAGATTTGGGAAGGGGTATTTAATGCCCTTCCCGTTCCTCCTAAATGCTCAAGCTTCACACTCTCTCTCTCTCCTAGTCATTAATGAGAGCTTCAACTACTTAGATCTCCCTCTCCAACCACCCAAACACTCTGATACTTTGTGGAGAGTTAGAGGAGACCTAGATTCGTGATTCCACCAATATAATTGCAAATCCATCCACCACATCCTAGTAGATCTAGAATCCTACTTGGGGCCTAGAAACCCTAGTAAAACTTGTGCTTGGAGCTTCCACCTTGTTGCAAGACGTTTCAGATTGATTGAGAGCCTCCATCCATCTTGTGGAGACGCCTCAACCTTGTGTAAAGGTTTGGTCAACGCCTTCAAGTCGACCTCATAGTGGAAACGAGCATCTCCCTCACCGAAGAAGCTCAAGGAGAATAAGGTGTGCACATCCGTGCTATTGAGGAGCGCCTAGGTGGCTCCCCACCTCTCCAACATAGACGTGCTTCCCTTGGGAAGGAACTACGGGAAACATATCCTTGTCTCCTTGTTTACACTTGTGGTTTATCTTGCTACTTTATATATTGCTTCTGTTGCATACTTTGTTTTGTATCACATAGGTTGTTCATCTAGTTGCACGTCTGGATAATCTTGTACTTTACCTATTTAGCCCAAACTAAAAGGGAAAGGAAGAAAAATTGGTAGTCACCTATTCACCCCCTCTAGTTGACCATATTGCACTTTCAATTGGTATCAGAGCCTTGGCTCTTACTAAAGGCTTAACCGCCTAAGAGTATAATGGTCAATGAAAGTGAGTCTGACGCTTCTAGTGTGGAAATGGCCAAGATGACCGACACTACAAATAACCTACAAGAAACGGTTAGAACCATCCAAGCCGAATTGTCCAAACTAAAAGGGAAAAGAAGAAAATTTGGTAGTCACCTATTCACCCCCCCTTCTAGTTGACCATATTGCACTTTCAGCGTGGCCGATGCAACAATATTATGGTGGGTGCTTGCAACAATGCCTATGGTCCATGGTAGCATGGTGTTACGCCCATGGGAGCATCACCGTCATATCCTTGTAGCAATCCGCAGTAGCATCTCCATCAGCCAATAGTAGCATCGACGTCTGCCCATGGGAGCATCGACATCCGCATATGGGTGTATTGATGTCCACCCGTCGGAGCATCGCCGCCGGTCCTTGGTATCATCCTCGTCGTCTCCTTGTAGTAGTCTGTCGTAGCATCTCCATCGGCCAATAGTAGCATCGACGTGTGCCCCTGAGAGCATCGCCATCCGCCGTTGGAGCATCCATGTCTACCCATCGGAGCATCACCGTAGGTCCTTGGTAGCATCTTTGTAGTTGCTTTGCAGTCCCTCATGCCCGGACTTGCAGCAGCGCTGGCAGCACCATCGCTTCACATTCATAGCAGTCACGGGCATAATTAGCAGCACCGCCTCTAGCGGCAGGCCCGAGCTCGCTGGTCGCAGCCTTCATGGTCGTTCCCTCCCTAAACAACACAGCCGCGTTCGTGACGGGGAAGAAGAATGATAGGCACCCGCGCCTCTCACCGCAACCCTGATTTGCAGCAACATTGTGGCGGTATCGCTCTCTGAACGGCAACATCATGCCAGCAGGAAGGAGTGCAGGCACCGGGTCACGGGGATTGCGGGAGTGCGGTGAGAGGAAGGAGAAAGGGGAAAGATAAAAGGAATGGAGGAGAATATAGATAAGGTTGTGGTATTGGGCTCAACCTACTTGTGTGTCTCCCGTTCCTTCACCACGAATTGGATGTGCACCTCGCGAATCGGACACGTGTCACGCGTAGGAGGCAGAGGATGAGTGAGGTTCCGTCATCCCAACTGTTTCTTAGCAGTTTTCATTAATTAAGTAACGGTGGAGTGGAGTGGATCACTAGACAAGAAAAGCATGCGCAATCTTGAAACGACATGCTGTCAGTTGCAAGAGGACACGGAAGATACCAAATAAGCCACCAGCTGGAAATATACTGTTCGGGCAATTTTTACCGCCTGAAGAGGCGACGTATGTCTGCTCGACCTAGAAACTTTTATCCGATGGTCTGAAAACACGTCCCTATCGTCCCTATGTGAACGGTAACGAGATCTTTTTAGGATCCGTGTTCAAGAGCCCTCCGCCGCAATTTTTCTCCAACGCCGCTAGGCTTAGCTAGATCCGACGATAAATTTCTCGTGAATCCACTGCCAAATGGACCATGGCTTCGGCGGCGCCTATAGAGGGCTTCGCGGCCTCGATGCCGCCACTCTAGTATGCTTTGAAGTCGCGTCACCTGTGGCTGATACTGGCCTTGACGACGTGTCGGCGCTGGACGTGGACCCCTCCAGCGATAACTCCGACTACTCCATCTACGACCCCACATACTTCACCACCGAGAACGAGGCAGAGCTCACCACGATCATCGACGATGTCGGGCTCCTTCAGCGCGTCAAGGCGAAGTCGATCCAGTCCAATGTTTGCACGGTGTGGCGAAAAAGACGGCCCGAAATCGGATCAAATGGTGGAATCGCGAGGAGCTCCAGTATGGGCTTCAGTTGAGCCACGAGCACGCCGCTAAACGGCGGAGTGGGAGAGGGAGTACCATCGGCAGCGCATCTTCCTCTGCAGCCACCGCCGGGGTTTAGGTTGATGTTGGTGCGTGTTGTTTTTCTGTATGTTTTCCCACAAACTATCAATTAGGCGCAAAGTTTTATTTTTAAATATTCAGTATCAATTTCGAGTTTCTATTCTGACCGACCAATTTCTAAATCGTAAAACTAGTTGATAGGGATATAATAGAGGTCCATGAGGCTTATTCATGCTTGAGTTGGAAGGAAATATTGAGCCTCACTATTGTTCATTATAAGGTGAATTCTTTCCTAGTAATAAATATTGTTTGTGTTTATAAGAATGTTATACTACCTAAACCTATGCATTATGTATTAGCAGGGTGATTGATAACATAAACATGGATGGATGAGGACATCAAGACTTGCTGGAAAACAACATGGAGATGATGGAAAACAAGTTTACAAATGGTGAAAACAATCATGCCATGGTGAAAACAATCATACAAGTGGTGAAACCAATCCTGCAAGTGGTGAAAACAAATGTGCAAGGATGAAAACAAGGGGAGGGCGCCTCCACAAGGTTAAATGCGCCATGTAGAAGTCCTAATTTCATTAGGCATGGCTTGTATGCCATATTGGGCCGAACCCCCTAATGTTGGGTCGGTTTGTATCTCTCTAGTTCGAGTCCAAGTTGTATTTGGGTCCAAACCCAAGTCAGGTCCAGGGGTGGTGCGAGTTGGCCTTTGGCCGCACCCCCTCTCTCTTAAATACCTCCCACCTGCGTGTGGAGAGGTTCAGACTACGTTAAACACAAAACCCTAGACCTCTAGATCGAATTAGCTTGTAAGCATTCATCTGGAAGTTCATCTGCAAACTTTTCGTGTTACCTGCTGTTCCACTGGGAATAAGACGGTACAGGACCATTTGTAGTCGGCAGGGCCGGTCCTGAGATTTCGAGGGCCCGGGGCGAGGCGAAAATTTGGGCCCCTTAATACAAGTAGACATATATATATATATATATATATATATATATATATATATATATATGTTGATGAAATAAGAATGAAATAAGAAAAATGAGACATATTTTTAAAGTGGAAACCCCTCGCGGCGAAAAAAAAAACCGCAGACGACATCGGAATACCCTAAAGATTTATTTTTACATTTCTAGATTAAACTTCATCAGCGATGGAATCAATGTCAACCTCATCCAATAACTTCTTCTTGATGCATAGAGTTGCCAAACAATTTAGTCTCGCTTGTTACATTATAGATCTCAAATAGTTCTTTAATAATTTCAACTTTGAAAAACTTCTTTCAGCTGATGGAACCATCACGAGCATAGTAAATAAGATCCAATAAGCAAAATACAAATTAGGATAACAATCTACATCGGTAACAAACTAAAACATCTCCATAGTGGTTCACGGGCATAGTAAATAAGATCCGATAAGCAAAATACAAATTAGGATAACAATCTACATCTCTAACAAACTAAAACATCTCCATAGTGGAGAGTGTTTTATATGGCAAGGTCAACTGCATAATACTTAACTCAAAAATTAGATCATTTAATTTGATATCACATTTCTTATCTAGAGAGAAAGTATTTACAAATATAGTGCAACTGTCCTTAGTTTAAGAACCATCCATTGACTTCAAATTTGTTGAACTCATTAAAAATCCTAATATACTTCTGAATGACTGTAATTATTCAAATCTACTCTTCAGTTGCCATATCTAAGACAATGAATCGCAAAAATAACTAAGTTGTGGCGGACGAGCGACCACACGCGAGTGGACGAACGGTGGCAGCAGACAAGTCGATGGTCGATGTGATCCGATCCTAAATCATTAGATTTACGCACGTACATAGGGTTCCGAGTCGATCACCTATTGTCCTGGCCAACCGTGCTCCCTGGCTCTCCGAGTAGGAGTAGTTACGAGCCAGCTTTCAGACTCAATTTCTCGTGAAGAGCTTTTCAATTACCTGGGACGACCCTATTAAGCTATTAATTGATATATTCACAGAAAAAGCTACGAGTTGATGAACCTATTAAGTTAATTAATTTTTTTTCTTGCATGCATATAATATAATCCTACTAACACATACCTAAAATGGGCCCCCAAAATTTTTGGGCCCGGGGCGGCCGCCCCTCTCGCCCCCCACCCCCTCAGGACCGGCCCTGGTAGTCGGTGGATTACTTGTGCAAGAGTGTGGAGTTGGGAATATCCTTGGGGTTGCTAGCTGTTGCATTGGCATCAGGGATCAGCCGGGAGAGTTTTCAGTGGCGCACTATTTATCATAGCAAAGTTATCTGTGAGTTCATCGAGAAGATTGGGCCACCCCTTATCATCTTGGTATCAGATTTACAGGTTGCCTCGGTGAGCTATCATTTATCCCTTAGATTCGAGTGTTTTTATTCCTATACAGAAAATTTGCCACACAAAAATAGAATTTTCATAGCCTTAGATCAACACCAATTGCTTCTTCTAGTTGATGTTCTTGTTGATTTTGTGTATCCGTTTTCTCCTTTTTTGAGTCTTTAGTTTTTCGGTTAGGGTTAGGGTTCTTAGCTGTTCTTCGTGTCTTCATAGAGTCCACCGAAAATATCCCACAAAAATATCCAATCCGAGTTGTGTTTTCCTTGTCCTATTCGAGTTGGTTTCGGTTTCTGCCACGACACGGATTTGGGCCAAATAGCTGCCGCAGTTGTTCCTTGCTGCCGTCGATCCGTGTCCCTGCCGTGCTCCTTACCCTACTCGGAGTGGGTTTTGACCACGCATAAGAGCGCCACTGCACGCGCGTGCCCCTGCTGTTACCGTGCGCTGCTGCGGCACAATTTCGGCGCGTTTCTCTGCCGCACGCGCCTGCCCCTGCTGTGTGTTCCTACCGCTGCCGTGCTGTTTGCTACAACGCGCAAAAATACCGCGCGCACACAGCTGCGCCCGTAGTTCGCTGCTGATCCGCGCTGCCGCGGCACGGAATCTGCGAGTTTTCCTACCGGCGACCGAAATTTCCTGCCATGAGTTCTTGTGAGTTTTCGTTTCTGTTTTCATTGACAATTTCGCATTGATTCCACTCAGTATCCTTGTGAGACATAGACACATCCTATTTGTATATATTGTTAGGAGCATACCCACATAAGACTATCTCAATTTTGTGCTCACAGGCTGCTCAATTGATTGTTTCATCATGCTGTTTTTTTCTGGAAAATTTTGCTCCGCGGTGCGACATATTGTGGCCAAAATAGAAAAAGGAGAAAAAATAGTGTCCGTACAGATTGGACATTTTGGCTCAAAAGAGTGAAAAAATCAGAGAGAAAAAACAGAAAAATAAGAGAGAAAAAGAGGCCTGAAAATTATTGATCAATTGCCACAAGTTTGGAGCTGTTTACATGTTGTTTTGCACTAGTTCTTTGAGCAATCTTGTGCCTGTTATAAGAGCTGTAGCTAGTGTCTTTCGAGTGCATTGCAACAATTACATACATATAGTTGCTTGCCACATTATTCTCCACGTGTGTGTTTTCTGTGTGTTTTTTATATCACATTGGACAGCAAATAGGAGTTGTTATTTTGGTGTTGTTAGGTATCCATACCAAGCCCCACCATATACCTTGTTTGTCTTGTGATAGCTAAACCCATGGGTATTCTCTTCTTCACATCAAAGTACACTAGTTGCCACTACTTGTTGGTAAGTATTTCTATTCACTTTGGATCAGTAAGGTACTCAATTGTCTTGCTAGTTTGAGTGAGTTGTGAGAGAACACCACAAACCATTGTTATTTTGTTACTAACAAGTTAATGAATGGAGTTTTTTAGTTATTCTATGTGCAGTGATACTTTCTGGGAGGAGGATTCTAGTGGAATACCTGCAGCAAATTTGTTCCACTTCACAGGAGACATCAAAAGTAGCACTGTGGCTATTACTCTTGATAAGGGTACACGGTTTAATTTTGTTAGTATTGAGGTTGTGGAAGCATTACAGTTGACGTCTTATGCCACTCGCAGTTCATTTATGTTAAAAACTAATGATGCTACACTTTAACTCATGCTACCATGATTCCGTTAACCATTCATGGTCATACAGTGTGAATTAGGTGTAATGTGCTTCCTAGAGCGTTTACTTGCTGTCACCTTTTGTTGAGTGAAAATTGGTGCAATAGCTATAAGGTTAATTTTGATAGCCATTATCCTGATTTACAATTCTTTTGAAATAATAAGAGAGATTGGATAATACATGCTTGGCTTCCAAAATTTAAAAGAATTAGACATCAACCATTGGTTATGGGATTTGTAGAAGCTGAGAAGACCTGTGAGGCTGTTTCTACTAATGTAACTATGTCTACTCCTAGTGTTGTTTCTTGTGATGTGCAAGTTGCTTTTGAAGAAAGGGAGCCTATAGTACAACCTGCACCACCACCACCATCACATCCATTGGAGGACCATGCCATTGTGCCTAGTTATTTCTTGTGATATGCAGGTTACTCTTGAAGAAAGGGAGCCATCACTAGTACAACCTGCATCACCACTTGAGAGAGAGGAATCAGTGCCTACTATATCTGAGGAGGATGTCATCGACATTGGTACTGATTTGGATCTACCACTTACAAGTACAACTTTTTGTGAGTCTACTAATGTGCTAGTTAATTCTTCTGAGTTGATAACCACATATAGTTCACCATCATGTGATAGTTTGAATATTTCGAATTTTGAGCATGTGGTCTTGCTTACACATAAAGAAGTGTTTGCTAAAATACCACCTACTAATAGTGTGTATTACATCATGTTACATGAACCAATTGTTGTGCAAAGTGCTATGATAAGAATTGCTGAAATTTCATATATCAATTCTAGCACATATGCTACTTGCTTCACTTTTAATTTGGTTGGTGACTATAACATGAATGAAATTTTTATGGTGGATCACATATGTATTACTTGTGATAAAATTGCTGAATTGAACATTGTGTTACCTCGTTTGGATTGTGTACAATTTTCTAAATCTAAGCATGATTCTACACATATGTTTGATTTACAACAAAACTTGATAAGTACATATGCTACTAAATTATACTTCACTTATATTTGCAAATTGAGTTGCAATTTTCATAATGAGAATAATAAACATGTTCACACCTTTGAGTGTACTATTGAAAACAAATTTGATCATAGATCTTCTGTGAGAACACTTGATTTGATACTAACAATAAACATGTATACATAGATGTCTCTCCTTTTGATCATAATTTTATGGGCTTCAATTATATTTGCAATTATGATTGCTGTTTTATGAGATGCTATGACAATTATGTGATGTTTTCATGCCAATTTCGTGATCACATGTTATGTGAAATTTTTTATGATCTGCTAACAACCAATGCACCCCATTATAGATACATATATTGTGCATACACGTTGTTCTTTTTGTTTCTTCCACTTTCAGCTTACCACAAGCCGCGGACGTCTTGTCTTGAAGAAAGGGAGAATGCTAGGGATATAATAGAGGTCCATGAGGCTTATTCATGCTTGAGTTGGAAGGAAATATTGAGCCACACTATTGTTCATTATAAGGTGAATCCTTTCCTAGTAATAAATATTGTTTGTGTTTATAAGAATGGTATACTACCTAAGCCTATGCATTATGTATTAGCAGGGTGATTGATAACACAAACATGGATGGAGGAGGACATCAAGACTTGCTGGAAAACAACATGGAGATGATGAATAACAAGTTTACAAATGGTGAAAACAATCATGCCATGGTGAAAACAATCATACAAGTGGTGAAAACAATCCTGCAAGTGGTGAAAATAAATGTGCAAGGATGAAAACAAGGGGAGGGAGCCTCCACAAGGTTATATGCGCCATGTAGATGTCCTAATTTCAGTAGGCATGTCTTGTATGCCATATTGGCCCGACCCCCTAATGTTGGGTCGATTTGTATCTCTCTAGTTCGAGTCCAAGTTGTATTTGGGTCCAAACCCAAGTCAGGTCCAGGGGTGGTGCGAGTTGGCCTTTGGTCGCACCCCCTCTCTCTTAAATACCTCCCGCCTGTGTGTGGAGAGGTTCAGACTACGTTAAACACAAAACCCTAGACCTCTAGATCGAATTAGCTTGTAAGCATTCATCTGGAAGTTCATCTGCAAACTTTTCGTGTTACCTATTGTTCCACTGGGAATAAGACGCTACAGGATCACTTGTAGTCGGTGGATTACTTGTGCAAGAGTGTGGAGTTGAGAATATCCTTGGGGTTGCTAGCTGTTGCATTGGCATCAGGGATCAGCCGGGAGAGTTTTTAGTGGCGCACTATTTATCATACCAAAGTTATCTGTGAGTTCATCGAGAAGATTGGGCCACCCCTTTTCACTAGTTTTTGGTGAACTGAATACGAGTTTTCCGGTTTCATCTTATTCGGGATCCGCTAGAGATGCTCTTATGAAGCATGGAGATTACTTGATAATCCAACGATCATGCGTGCGCAAAATTTTAAGGGAAGTACTCCCCTAATGAAAAAAAATATCGATAGGGTGCCTGCGGAGTGCCTTCATAGTTTGGGAAAGGAGATTCGGTGTGGAGATTTTTTTTTAAAAAAAAAGGCCTCGTTTGGCGAGTTAGGAATGTCAATGGTACCAAATTTTTTGGAAGAACTGGATTACAATTTAAGAAGTTCTACAATTGATATCTACAATTCAAGATCGAAGGAGAATAGGAGGGGCGGTTCCACATCCACATCCGATACGCCCCTCGAGCACCGAACCAGCACCACCATCTCCATCATGCCACCACCTTATCCACCACAATGCATTGGTTCCACCATCTCCACCATGCCACCGCTTTCTCTACCACGACAACCATCATTGTTAGGTCGCTTCGTCTTCTTACTTTGTGAACCCTGTGTACATGTGCATTTTGACTCCCTTTATACTATTAACGTGTTTTATTAATCATCGTTTGATTCTAGCATGTTGGTACGCAATCATTTATGGCTATATCTAGAGCAAGTCCTATGTGTCGGTTGTACGAGTGCACATGAAATACAAAGAACCACATTGTGTTTGGGCGCGTTTGGTAGTCTGCGGGCCCTGCTCAGCCTGCCCCAGTGGAAATGGACCCTCAGCCATGTTGTGTATGTTGTTAGGTTGCCCGCATCGCATCAATAGCACTAGTTTGTACAGTACGTTTGGTAGCATGCAACAATTTCCTCGTATGATGATTAGTCTCACCTCTTGCCACATGGGTAGAGTTACCTCATACAGCCACACTACGTGACAGACCAACGAGTCTTACTGAGTAGGATGATGGCGCGACATGGCGGCGACGGAGGTCGCGGTAATAGCGGCACCAATGCAGGTGGTCATTTGTGACGAGCGGCGAGCAAAACGACGGCGGCGGAGGTTGTCGGCGAAGGTTGAAGTGAGACATAGAACATGTCAATGTGACACACCTGTGACGAGCGGCGAGCACGACGACGGCGACGGAGGTTGTCGGCGAAGGTTGCAGTAGCTGCATATGGCAGCGATGGAGAGAAGATGTCATAGACCTTGAACATGTTCAGTTGCAAACACACCATAAAATGTTAAGTTACAAGCACACACTATAAACATGTTCAGTTAAACAACACACCCGCCGGTGACAGCAGAGTTTGTAGCGGCTGTGAGTGGTGACGATAAATACCAGCACAACCTACCAACTTCTGCTACAGCGACGGGGTTCACAGCACAACCTACCAACTTCTGCTACACCGACGGGGTTCATGACAGCGACCGGAGGTTGAGCTGATGTTGAAGAAGACACTTACGCTGAACAGTATAAATACGCACATATGCAGTACAAGATTAATTCGTCTACTGTCACCAGAATGCAAAACTTACAACATGAGAGTTGTGTGGAATGGTGAGGTGAAGCTACTCGTCGAAGGAAATTTCAAACGGTCGACCATGTGCGACAAATTTGACGAAATTCGTCTAAAAAATTTGCAAGCATGAACACAAAATTAGACACTAACGGTTAACAAAAATTTGAACTGATTGCCAGAATGGAACCATATCACTAATACGCATATTTTTCATGTAAAGCTTGTCTTAATTCGAGCTAATGTTGCATTGATTAAGAGAGATATAAGGAGAGTGAGGGGAAGCAAAAGTCAGCTACACGGTTGCATCCACTCAGCTCGGCTTGCCCTATGCTCAGCAAGTGCCGATTCGGCCGTTCCTCCACGGCCTGGCCTAAGGTGCTTTAACCATCGTGTCTGACCAAGATTTCTCTTACATGCAACCAAAGGCACGGCCCGACTCTACAGTTGACGGGCCTGGTTGGAGGACATGCAGCCCACCAAGCGCGCCCTTTATCAATCGGACCTCATGGGCTACAAAGGTACATCATATTTAGAGCAAGTACTCCTTTAACTGTCACAAACATGGATAAAAGTTGATATATTTAAAACTAAATCATGTTAGATACGTCTACTTTTATCTAACTTATCTAACTTTGTGACAATTAATTTGAGACAGAGGGAGTACAGGAACTGCTAGTCAGTTTGTCATGTCGCCAAATCCAATGTGAAAGAGAGAAAACAGATGAGAGGGAGGCGATGACTATCCCAGCTATTTCCGATTGACAACTTTGATGCATACGCAGCTAGTTCTAGTGGCAACGCTAGCTGTGGGAACGAAATAAGAGCTCAACTTTTGCTTTCAATAATAATGCTTATTCGTGATTTCGCATTCATGAAGAAACTTTTCTATCGCCTGAAGGCCGGAAGCATAATGTTTGGACATTGCATTTAGTTCCATTTTGTTACCTTTTTCTCACAAAAAAAGAACAAAGATTGATATCCTGTCTTTTGAGATGTCTAATGCAGACTCTTTATGCGCATGAATATAGAGTTCCGTTAAGTAATTATCGTCCTATGCGCATTCTAGGCGTACGCTCATGAAGCGCACAACACTGCAGACGTCAACTTTGATAATAAGTGATTATAAATATAGAGATTATACAGAATAAAGAACAGGCATGCTCCTCCCACCAAACACACTTCATACTGTATCTTACAGCACATAAGTATAACCGTTTTCTTCAGCCAGGATATCAAGGTTGCTCCAAAGATTGCAAGAGGAAATGACAGAAAGCAAACTCAGGGTCTTGAAAATTGTAATGCAAACTTACTGAGATGACGAGACAAGTTGCTTAATTGCAATTTAATTCATTTATGGTTTCACATTTTTAGACAACTATGCTGAAAAAAGTGGTGCTAAGTTATGAAGCCAATTACCATATGAACCTAACAAACTCTACCGCATGATATTAATTTAGCATGATGGATGCAGTAAATAACATCTCATAACAGTAGACGTTGCTTGATATTTTCTGTAAGAACTTATTACTCTGGACATTGCTGACCAACAAGCTAAACCAAAGTCGAATTTCAGAATCACCAAATATATACTCTTAAGAGTACATTGCACAAAATAGGGTAGTCAACCTGTAATGCATGCGCTACTTTGGAGAGGGCAAAAGGTGCTAGAGTTAAATACACAGAATCCTCGTTACTCCAAACTAAATACTATTACAACTAGAATAATGGTAGATATCCATTTCACAAGTGCCAGAAAACGTCATCAATAAGCCTTCTCGCCAGTTTGGCGCTGATGATTTGCTTACTCCAGACGTACAATGGGATATAAAATGATACCTCAAAACAAAAGTTCCTAGAGAAAGGAATATCTGGAACCCGGGAGTGAGAACAATGGTGTCCATCAAAAGCGTAAAAGATTGAACATACCGGGATCTAAAACTAGAATGGCCAATATACTGCATCTCTCGAATGCTCGTTTACCAACACTTCTGTGCCTCCAGTGCACTTCAAGAACTATTGAAATAAATGAAACCAGTATATATATTAGAATTTAATAAACACGACTTTCCGCAATAAAGTTAACCATAAACAACAAATCCTGGTTCTATTTGAAATAACATTTCATTAATGACTAATCAACAGGAGGTATAACATACAAACTAAAATATAAATGAAGGGTAGATCAGATGACGGCTGACTACTGATGCCAGTTAAGAGACTGCTGTTTGAAATAACCATTCACTCATCAATCAGGGTTCTGTTTGAAATAATGAATGAAGTTCACAACTGTGACAAATTAGTATATCAGGTAATAGGGAAATTTGTGACTAATGCACAACAATTTACAAAGATGTTTAGGTAATATTTTGGCTTCATTTATGCATGGCTAAACTTATCGAAGTGGAAGAGCAGCAAAGCATACCTGTCTAAAGAAACAGGAAAACACCCTCGTTGTCATAACAAATTCAGGGCTTATCACCATTCTTCAATATCAGGTGTCCTTCATCATTTGTGATGCATATCTCAGTCACAGCCTACAGGTAACAAGACGGTGTAAACAAAGGTCCATAACAACCTTTACAAATCCGACAATCTGGACATTCCAAGAAATCCCAGCCAGGATGAAACTGGACCGATGGTGTTTGGCCCAGCAGCCAACTACCTGTGTTGAACTCTAACTCCACTGAGCGCTTTGACAGGGGGTAGCACGCAAGGCTTTAATTCACGTTGACAAGAAATAAATTGTTTCTCTAGAAAACCTATTTTATTTATGTTGGGGGTTTTCAACATATTGAAATCTAAAGTTCATCCGGTTTATTTGCAGTTTGCTTGCGATGAGCATTGGAACCGGTACTAGGCAAGAATATGCCATCCAAACAGGATTTGGAATGTTGATGAAGGACAGTAATGCCCATTAGTTTGGGAAAATTACACCTAATCGCATGTTGCGGAAAACATAGGCAGGTAAAGTTTTGAAATAAAAAGGAAATCAACTAGGTAGTGTTGCAATCAGGATTACTACTGGGCCAAATGGCCAGAATTATAAATGTAAGATGTGAACCAGTATTCCAAGAAAATCTTACATGATAGGTAAGCTACACAGCTACAGCGTACAAGTAGAACGCCTATAGGTGCGAGTGTTCTTATGCAAAAATGGGATGAGAGCTCCGGGAGGGACTAGAATCATTTGGTATGAGGGCTCTGGCTCGCAGTTTTGCTTTACAAGCATATAAACAAGACCTAGCAGTATCACAAATTGTGTTTTCTGAAACCAATTGGTTTGCTTTCTGTAGTTAAGTTTAACTTTTTGGGTAAAAAAAGGTTCTATGATACCTTCAACAGTAAATGGTAAACCTTCATTCACACCTCATTCAGTTCTAAAACCCTACAAGACCTACCAACTATTAATAGGAACTGTCACAATTGGATATCTCCTAGAGAACTACATAACCTGTATAATGCTAATGCTAATGTATTAGTTACTGCCAACGCACCTTATCTAACATGACATCACCAACAGAGGGCACTACCCTATCATTAACCTTGCACCAGTGAACCAACTGCTCACAAGCAATGGCCAACTATGAACTAGAACCCCTCACCTATCTCTAACCACATCAGTGCAGGTTGCCAAATGACTCTTTAGAGTAACATTTGTGATATTGGTACTTTTACGAGCACATTATAGATTTAATTTAGTTTTTCTTGCCTCCAGTATAAAAGGTGTGCGGGATATTTGGGACTTATTAGTAATGGTGCTTATATAGAAATAAGTATTCAGAAGTAGTAAAAAAAGCTTTCTGAAGGTTAGGTATTTATTGCAATTTCTTGCTTACCCCAGTAACTAAACCGTGCTAATACCTAATAGCAATGCACTGAACTGGTCGTACGGAGCTGTACAGAGAAGAATTATGCAGCAGTAGTGCAAATTTAGCAATAGTTAATTTAAGGCCACACCTGATGGTACTCTTTGTCACCAATTTTTCTCTTAAACCTCGCCTCAGCATAGTCAATAATTTCCTGCTTCTTTACCGTGGCATTGGGTTCTCTATCAAGGAAGTGCCTAATGAGCACATTTCTGCAGGTAGAAAGTAAATTAATAAGTACGGAGTTCTGCATTGTCAACATGGTACTCAGTACTGTTTTCAAATTTGCAGTACCGGATAGTATTCTTCTGCTCTGTCTTTTGAACATATACATCATGGACAGGAACAGCGAGAGCCTTTATTGAAGCATCAAGCTCTTTACGAGGAAGTGAAACACAAGTTTTTGCAGCATTTGACAGAGCTTGGAACCTTGCTCCATCCTTTCTGTCAGAGGCATACTTTACTGCCAAGTGCCTCAAGTCTCTAACTACTGCCTGAAAGCTACAGTAGACACATCCAACATTATTGCAATTGAAGAGTTCAATCATGAATTGCGGAAAAACGCATGCATTGAAGGCTAATGAAACAAGATATCCAGCATAGATGCAGAAAATTAGCGCTGAAAACACACTTTGTCAGTATCATCTTATCTATTCCACAGATTGGAAACATATATACTTTAACATGTACATGAGGTATTAAGGCTAGCAATAAACAGCCAACAGATATAACAGCACATATACAAGACACCATTGACTAGTGGTCTAGTACAGTGGTAAGGATGGACATAGTTAATTTAACAGCTCTAATGCTGGTTTGCTATCTGGCAACAAGTTAACTTCACATGTTCAGGCTAGAATATCTTCATGCAACTGCAGGTTCTCGCTTTTAGCAATCATCATTTGTATACAAAAACATGTATTTCTATTTTCTGCAAAGTCTACTAAGGCAAAGGGCTTGGTATTTTGATATAGTCCTACACCCTGAGTATCACCTGCCATGCTAGCCATTAATTGTCCGATTCGACGGCATTCTCCCCTGCCTAAAATAGGACAACTCAATGCAAACTGATATGCATGAGCAATGACCTCAACACTCAGAGTGCTCAGCGTAAACCATTAGCAACTTACAAGAATAGACAATGCTTGCATTTTCTTGACGGTATCGAACACCTAGATACTTGCTGATATGACATTAATTTAAATAATCTCGAGTGCGACAATCAATAGTACAATTCAACTAGAGATGTGTTATTTCCTTCAATTGTCATACCAATACGAAAGAACTTTAGAGGGTACATACATACTGGAAAATATTGATTTTAAAAGTGAATCATACAGGACAAACAATTAGATAGCGAGAAAAATTCTTAACAATTACCTGCGAACTTTATTGGCGGTGAAGACACTATCCAAGACAGAGCGCACATGGTTTTCACTTCCTTGAATAAGGCCATCCCTGGTCTTACCCATAACTGGATCAGGCCCTTTCACAGGAACGATAGACCTGGCAGAATTATTGGTTTTCCTTTGTTCAGTAGTGCGACATGTCTCTAGGTGTTCAGATATAGTTGCCTCACGAACTGACCAGACATTTTCTTGCTCCTTGACTACGTGGGAATAACGTCTTATGAAGGATGAATCTGCTGCTACTATAAATTTATAGTCTTGAAGCTTCTCCCTTCTTTTACCCAATGGATTCAATATCCTGTTCCTTGTTCGCTCATCACTGAATAGTTTGTCTACGTATTTAATAGGTATAGATTCTTTTTTTGTAAATTCGAGTATAATTCTATCCCTTTTGGAAGCATGTCCATCATCATCATACAATAAAGAACTTTTGCAGACCCATAAACCACGCACCAAATCCGAGTAGGCTGGAAGAATTTTCAAAAAGTCTTCCTCTGAATAGGTTGGAGCAAGATGCATTAGAGTATCAAATCGATTCACTTGTGACACCTGATTCAATTAAGTGAATGAGAAAAACAAAAGTAAGAAAGAAATTACAGCTTTTTGTCGTTTTGCTCTCCTATCTCAACTCGGAATTGGAAACATCCATTAAAAAGGGAGCATCTCAGTGAATCTAACCTCAGTAAACCATTTCTTCACGCGCTCCTCCAGTGGCAGTAAAAGCATCTCCCTGTTATGCAATGCAGGTTAAAAATAACTTGTGAGTTGAGATGAACAGTAGATCTCAGTTCAAGTTAAACAATATGGGGAAGAAACGGAATGTTATAGAGCGGTACAGTATACACATTTCAAAGGGGAAGACTATCTACACGCAAGGAAATGATTCCCCATGCCCATCAAGTTAGGAGTTCAAGGTAAATAAAGCCATCAGTGAGACAATTAGTTCAGGTGGGAAAAGATAAATTGGCTTGGACAGACTATATCCAATTGTGACAAATCTTTAGTTGTCATCGCTTTATGAATTATGACTATGTAAGGTCATCAAATTTATCGAAAAAGAGTACGGAATAATCACGACATAACTCGACTTTCTCCCTTCCTCTCTCGCTGGATCTAGGGCTTAACTATTTTTTATGTCAACACAAAAGAAATCCTCATACGACTTTGAATAATTCCATATAAAATAGCTCTGAATAATTAATACGGCACACTCGGGTGCTACTTAGTATCAGAGAAAAGAAGAATCATTTCATTGGCACAATAGTCACTTCATGAAGAAATGTCCAAACATTGAATTAAGTCAACAATGGACCAACAAAAAAAGTATAGCAAAATATATATTCACGGGAATTGCCTCCAAAAGATACATGTCTTGCTTCAATTGCGTAAAAAACACAAAACAGCTTATTGAACGTTTAACTTGAAGAAAAACAACCTGGCTGGAAAAGTGAAATGAAAAGGCTTCCACAAAATGGAGTATGCATACTTATTTCTTTTTAGTCTTAGCCAGCTTATATATTTTTTTTTTGTGCACATGCATGCATGCTGTAATACACTCTGTGGCATACCAGTGGCACTCTCCTACTAAATACTAATGAATTATTATGCCTTCTCACCAATTATAAGGAATAGAGATAAGTCTGTGGGATATTGACTCATAGAATACTCGCAAATAGTTGGTCAAGGTTTCCAGTTTGAAGCAAAGTACCGACTCACAACAAGTTTCACGATAAGTGGACTGCCTCTTAATCAGAGTTCCCAGTCATCTCTGCAAAACTCTAGCTATTGTGGCAAATCCATTTGTTCATCCTTGACTGTGCAACTACTCGGGACATAATCTAGAAAGTCATTTAAACAAAAAGAAACATACATGGAAAATATTTATATTCCATATGCACCAAAAAGGAACACTTCATAAGAGGAAATTTTCCATGAATATATTAGTGAAGAAGGTTGCTCCACTACATAAACCGATAACTCACAAGAACTTAAAAACAACCAAACAGAAGTATACAAACAAATGGCAAGGTCAGTTGAACTTGTAGAGGAAAAATTATTTGTTCTGCACCTTAGCGCATGGCATCTGTTGATGTTCTTGCTGCCTGTTGGCCCTCCAGGACACAATGACATTGCATAATCGGATCTGAGGATAAATTTGAAAGTTATAAAAGAAAAGGTGTCAGCTTCGCTCAAATTGTTAAAGAAAAGGTTAGCTAGTGTATATCTGACAAACATATGTACGATCTTAGTAATTCTCAATGCTGAACCAACACATAACAGCATGCACACTGACAACAATAATAACACATAGAAATGGATAATCAACATAAATTTGGCTCCAGGACGCTTTATTTTGTGCCAATTGCTCAGACACACTGTAAAACATGGCATCGACTCAATAACATTACAAAAGATCATGCACATTTGGCAGAACACACATTAAGATATTGTTTCTGTAATTTTAACGTGTGTGGATATTGCAGGAAATGTCAGCTTTGCCACAATCCTCTTCCATTGTTCTTCCTTTCCCTCTTTCTGGTAATACCCTCCTTGTCCAGAGAATGGGCTTGGGAAGCCTGGGATGAACACTTTGCTTCGCTATGAATGAGCACCAGCACCATCGTAGGAAAGATGCTCATGGCTGGCAGAAAAGAGATGCATGAGCTCCTGCCAGCCGGCGGGGGACGCACCGCATGGTGCCAGTGGAGAACTCAATCTTCCAACCATCCTGCCTAGGATATGTCCTAGCGCCACTATCCCAGTGTTGGGTTTGTTACGGCACCTGCGGGCACAAACGCATAAGTCGGGAGCCGCGTAAACGACCTAGGCGGTCAGAATTGTGAGGCAACTCCTTGGATCTGATGGACCTGATCCTATCACTTTGTCTGACCTCGTTCAAAGAGGAAAGAAAGGGAAGATAAAGAGAAAGGACAAAGCTCACATTAAGCTAGGTTTCCGATTGATATCAGATTTTACTTGTGAATCAAATAAATTCTGATCTATGAATTCGATTTGAGAATTTGTCGTGCTCAGATCTTATAAGGGAGAGGCGATGAAAACAAGCCCTGTTGTTTGGGTTGCACACAGCAGTGGGACAGAGGAGAGTTCACATGTATGTTTCCTATACAGTCATAATATTTAAAGCAAAGGTGTGTTCTCGTAAATGGATTTTCTAGTCAACTTTATGTTTTGAAATGTCTCGACACAAAATAACTGTCCTAGAGCCAACTTTGCAAAAAGGAAAAACAGAAAGAAAAAAAATCAGTGCAAATGATGTGGCTAGCATTGCAAGTTTCATCTATGCTGAGACGTTTTCCTAGTTACTCTCAGTTGCAGCCTCAACTCAATTACTCAAAACAAATATTTGAGTTATTGACCAGATTTTGCCAGCAATGCTTCAAAACGATAACTGCCAGCCCTATAGGATCTCTTTTGAACAACCTGTCAAAATCGGGCAACCCATGTTTGTCAAACTACTAAACAGCTGAAATTCAACAGCCAGTGGGAAAATCAAGCTCAAACCAAACATGCGGAACAGTCTGTTGTATATAATATTGTCGGTGCCTCGGGTTACATGGCCATGTAACATATTTGCTACAAAAGCAAATATGTTCTGGCACTCTTCTGCCACATGCCAAGGCCAAGTTATATGCTAACACAATGTTACACACAAAAAACAAAACAATACCATGAACAGCTAACACAACACTTACGTGCTCATTGTGAAATCTATAGGCCTGCCGTCATTTGTTATCATCTCATTATAGTACTTTGTTGCAACATCACTCCCAGCTGGTTCGTAAGTGAGAGAAATCCATGGCTGAAATGAAGAACGAAAAAAGCATATTAATTATTTCTAAAGTTTAAACAAGAAAATGGTGTATGGCAAGAACAAAGAAGACACTGAACTTCCCCCTTGTTATGATGCACTAATTAAGTGTGTTATGTACTATCTCTGTTCCAAAATATAAGGTGTGATTTGACTGTCCAAATCCATGCTTTCAACCAACAATTAGTCCAATAATATGTAGCTTATGTTACAGAAAATAGACAGCCATTAGATTCGTATTCTAAAGCATTTTTTTATTATTGTGATTTTATAACCATTGACTAAATATTGTATGAGTAATTTGCGGTCAAAGCATGGATTTAGTCGGTCAAAATATGCCTTATATTTAGTTTGCCTCGTGTATTGTTATGATGTGTGTTTTCCAAATGTATACATTGCGCATGGATATTCCGTCCAACCAACCAAGGTAGAGGTAGACACAACCCAACTCCAGACATAGTCTAGTACTGGCTGCATAACCAGAATCTGTGCACCTAATAGGGGTGTTCAAGTACAGTTCCACCTCAACACGTTAAGCCCAGGCAGACAATGATGCATTAGCTTAACATTGTATTTTGCGGTACTGATCATGCAAATATTTCTGCTAAACATGCAGCTAGCTAAACATTTGAACATTCTTTTTGCATGCCCTGCCCCACAGTTGCTGAGAACTTCAGAACCAACCTGAGGAAAAGAAGCAAACAATCGAATGTCACATCAATCATGTTAATGGAACCCATGTACTGAACATACATGTTCACACCATAATGTGCTATATATAGGATCTGATAAACGGGCCCAGGCGAGCTAGAGCTCTACCTTTGAACTTCCTATTTAATAGGGGCATACACTTAGAAACATCATTGACATCAAAGTGCGAGTAAGCTCACTTTTGTTCGGCCAGCACATCACTCCAGTTAGGCTTGCAATCGGTAATATTAATACCCCCATTGATTTCTGGCATCCTGCCACCACTAGGTGCAACTACTGGAATACTGTATGGCTGGTCACTCACCATGTAGGACCATAGGAGGCAAGATCAGCAATATATCAGTTACCCAGTGAATGGTCAAGATCACAGCCTAAACCTAGAACCAAGAGTTGGCATTGACACCGCCAATAATGTTGCAAACCCACCTACAAGATATGTTTAGGGCCAGTTTTGTGCTGCACTATGACATTTCGTATTTGTTTATAGCTGTTTTGGAATACATGGTATCTTCTTTGGCGAATTCGATTAGAAGTTAATTACCTCTCCCAAAAGCATTGGACGCTGTTGCAAAATTAAAAAAAATTGCGCTTTCTTATGGCTGTTGTGAAAATTTAGTGCCATGTTTTGCAAATTCGATTACAAGTTAACTGCCCTCCTAAAAGCATTGGATGCTGCCGCAAAATTTACTGCGGTGCTCTTATTTCTAATTATGTATCTAATAGTAACACTTGTTAAAAACCCTGTTTGTACAAATCGTAACAACAGCAGGCAGCCAAATGTTGATGTATGTCAAAGTGATTCCACTCAACAGTATTACCGTATTCCACCTCAAATGCCAAACAAAGCTGAAGTCATTCTAGTCGACTTTTGAGTACCTAGGGCCACACACTGTTTGCACCCAGAAAAAGGTTCAGCCTTGTAAACTAGGAAGCCTGAATAGGTTCAAAAATGAACTAGCAAATGTAGAAACAAAACAATGAGGCAAGCGAACTCAGTAAAGGCTTACTTTGGAAAGAACCAAGACTACAAGACCCGAGTTACAGTAGAAGAAATAATAAAAAAATAACTGGACCAAAAAGAAAGCCTAGACTGCGAAACGAATATCCTTATTACAAACCTCAGTTTCTTCAGCACAGTCCTTGGAACCATCTGTCCGCCCCTTTCCCTGGGAGCACAGAAAAGCGATCAGATGTTCAGAGCTAGCAGCAAAGAAGGCAACAGTCTTTAACATTACTGCAGTCCTTTTCGGAGTACATAAGTAAGCAGGCAAATCAAAAAAATATGACGCTCAAACATATCAGTCAGGAAAAACATTATACACACCAATAGGAAAAGGGGCACATCTGTTCTGGCCAGTAATCGGCTGCCGCGTGGCCGATTACCTTGCAATAGGTTGGGCTGTGGCCGACAGCCTCCAGTCGGGTGGGCCATACCCGATTGGGTATTATTTTTGAATTTTTTTAGATCTGCGTATTATTTTCCGAAATACATATTAAAAACGTATCATTTTAAAAAAAATGCTGAGAACAGAGCATCTTTTCTCGTACTTGCAGGAAAGTACGCGCTTCAGATTCTGTACATGCTTAACTAAGGACCAGAGAGCGAAGACCATACATGCAACTTTTCTTGCAAAATTAGTTAATGCTGAAAGGGCTAACTCCAATGAAAAATAATAATTAAAAAACATACAGAAATCATCTGACTTGGATACTGAATAACGAGCCGAGGATATAGCCTACGGGTTACAACTGACTTGGAGGAAAAGAAGAACTCCTAGCCGCTGGATTGTTTCCCCGACATAAAAAAACAAGGAACAAAATAGTAGCAGTGCGGACGTAGAATTAGTGATGCACCTTAACTGATGGAACTGTTGGACCGCCAGTACCAACATTTGTTTGTACTTGTTGTAGAGGCTGCCTAGTAAGTGATCCACCAGAATTTAGATGTGACGTTGACGGTCGCAGTTGCCTCACTGCATCAATATGATTTAAATGAACCTGTGAAAGAAAGCAAGGGATTAATGTTGTTCATTTATATCATATGACTAAAAACCCGCGTTAATCAGTTGCCTAGCATCTCAAAGTTCTTTCAAGGGTTACAAGTTCTCTTGAAATAGATCGGCTATGAAGTACTCCTTCCGTTCCTAAATATAAGCCTTATTAGCTTTTTCCTGATTGGTATCTAAATTTATTTTAGTGGGTAGTTCGCTTATTTTGCTCCGTATTTGGTCTGTATTGGAATGTCTAAAACATACTCCTCTGATCCGGAAAAACTGGCGCAAAAAATGAACGTACCAAGCACAATTCCATAATTGTATTCCCGACACATATTTCGGACCGGAGGGAGTATTATATTATGGAACAGAGTATGAACTAACAAGTTAACAAACACAGTACCACCAATTCGGGTGCAATCGTTTCAATGTCTCCAGTGTGGGAAACAGTACTAGCCTTATCTGATCACATGTACATCAAGTTCCAACAGGACGATTCAAATATATAGAGTACCAAATCAATCTGTTCATAATTCAGGAGCTTGCTCATGAATACTTCATTTTCTCTTGGACAAGGAGATCAAATGATTAACCTCTCAATCTAATACACCACTAGATCCATAAAGAACAATCCGCTAGTATTCACGTCATTGCAGGTTGAGGATTTAGTCAATGTTCATGGCACAGTTTGGCAAAGCAAAGTGAGGCACACCACGACTCGTTTAGTTCAATGTACATGGCATATATGGCCTAAGCCAAGTGAGGCAGACCACAGTTTCATATGCAACTTCTGTGGCTAATTGGCTATAAAACAAACACGCATAACATGTGTCCTGGTACTTACCAGGTTGCCTTGAAGAACCCCAATTGCATAATCAGTCACATCAGCTGGTTTTGATGATGATAATGTCTGCCACAACATAGACCCAGCGATATCAATGCAATTATTTTGAACATTCCAAAACTCGGGAAGAAAATAATTGTTTACATCAAAACTAAACTACTGCCCAACGAAGAACAAGCATAAGAGCTAGAAATGAAACATATACAGATATGCTAGCTTCAGCGCTATATTGCATTATGCTAGAATTCAAAATATAGGGCGGTTGGATGCCAAAATTTGGCTTGCCAATGTTTTGGCGAGGCCGAGGCCAACAGAATTGGTTATCAATTGGTTGGTTACCAAAACTGCAATGCCTATCTCTAGAAGAGACAATGTTGCCAATATTTGGCGAATTTGGCCGTTGCCAAATATTGGCTTGTCAATACATTGGCTAGCCAATTTTTTATTGGCTTGTCAATACATTGGCTAGCCAATTTTTTGATGCACAAACCAAGAATGTTCGAAGCGTAGAAGAATCCAAGATGGGACGCGACAGCGACAGGATATGAGTATTTTTCATACTCCGCTACTAGCTGAAGTTACTCTGTACTATAAATGTTAGCCTTCTTGTACCAATGTATACATCAAAATATCAGCAGTGCAGCAATCTCCAGAATCATTTGGTCAAGCTATCTCACAGAATGTTATCTACATTCTGAAAGAACTTACAAATTATCATTTAAATGTAACAAGTAATATACAACCTTTGTTGCCATAATAGAAATAGTTTACTAGAAACTGTACTACCGCAGCATCCCCTTCCCCACCCCAAATACAGAACTAGATTCTGCAGCACAATACAGGGATGAGAAATGTTAAAAGGATCAAACAGGAAAGTATCCGCCAAAAATTAAGCAATGTGACGCTATGTGGCTGGCAGTACTTCATGTGTTATACAAGCCAAGCTCTAGACATGAGCACAGCGTAAAAAGAGTGCAGAATCTGAAGAAACCCATTCAAGCATAATGAATTTAACATCTTTACAAAAGAGAAGAAAACTAATGTGACAATGGCACTCCATCCGTTCACCATAACCCTTGATTAAAGCCAAATGAACCTGAGTCAGGGGACACAGCACTGATCTGACATCGGTATTATTGTGGTCCATAGGTTGCCTTTAGCACAACTTAATAGAACCACATTACTCCAATACTCCTCTCCTCCCCTCCTCCCGCTTTCATTTTCCGCTAACGCCTCCTGCCCAGTCAACCAGTATTCTTTTTGCCCTATTCCCCATGGGTTTACTCTACTCTACTCTTTTATATGCAGATAAGATCATCTTGCGTCTAGTTGGCTAAAAGCGAGCATGCATCTTGAGACTTAGGATGACTCCAGTGGATTATTGCTTTGATTTTACCATATCAAGGTTCCGATTCTCTCAAAAAGTTTATGTCCCCTATATTAATAGTATTCACAAGAATTTGACAGGGGCCTAGACTAGAAACTCGTGCAGCTTGACAAAGCGCTTGGGGCAGCTTGCAGGGCTTTTGACTAGCAGAACCTCGCCCATAAGCCTAGCCACACCCTTTGCACTTTTATTAGCACAAATAGATAAGGCTATGGAATAGCCATAAGGCCAGCTTTGCACGTTACTTTGAATAACAATCAACAGAAATTTATAATAAATACTTGAATAAGAAGAAAACACACAGACAAAGTATCCAGTGAGATAATTTATGATAACGACATAACATCAAGGAGAAACCTATGGTGCACTAAAAACAGCGATCGTCAAGTAAGAATCCTTAAATTAAGCTTACAAATATAATAATAGCTGCATGGATAGTGTAAGCTTCAACAAAAAACTCACATAAAATTACTGAGCTCTACCAAGGAATCGTAGACAGTTAAATATCTTTGAGAAGCTTGATGAATACTTCAAAAGCTTAATTCTGTAATAAATTATGTGACAGTAAGACCCACCTGCTTTGTTAGTCTCGAAGATGAAGAAACCTCTGGGTCGTAATTATCACTTTGTGTATTAATATCCAAATCTACTTCAACTTCTGAGCTCCGCGGCTTCACGCGAACCTGTTTTGATCATAATCCTTTTCATGAAGTAAAACGAACTAATATGCTGTCAACTAAAAGACATTAACCTGAAAAGGGAGATACAGTTAACAGGGTTTGTACCTCCTTACATATTTCATTGAGCTCATATGGACGCCAGCATGGCCTCAGCGGATATTGCATGATATAAAGCTGCGAAGTTCCCATATAAGTCATTAATTTCAGAAGCAGATAACACAAAGAAGAGCAGTCTACAGCTAAGTTGATATCCACTGGAAGGACCACAAAGGTCCGGCATAGTTTGGTTCAACCAAAAGAACAAACAACTTCAAGAATGGATTGAAATAGCCCTTTCATAGTCAAGCTAACGCTGTTTGTCTTAAACTGATTAACCAGATTCAACTAGCTAACTTGATATGTACGTACATAAAATAAGTTCAGCAAATATACAGTCCTTTATTGTCACTGGGAGAGAGAATCAGAATCACTAAAAAAAATTAACCCTAAGGCACAAGGAACAAGAATGGAGTCAGCGAGCGTGGAATACTTACCATGGTATCCGCGTCGAAGGGCTTGGGCGTGAAATAGACATCGATCTCCCGCACCACGAAGTCCTCGTCCTCATGATCCATCTCATCCGCGCCCGCGCTGGCGCCCACCCCGTCCGTCTCCATCGCGTCCACGCTATCCTCCGGCAGTGCGGTCACCGCCGCGTGGGGTTCATCCTCCTGATTTGGCTTGGGCTCCAACACCAGTTTTGGTTTCGGCTTAGGAGCCGGTTTTGGCTTCGGCTTGCCCTTGACCTTGGGGCGGAAGCGGGCGGAGGGGGCGGCGGTGGCGGCGGAAGAGGTGGGGGCGTCGAGAGAGGCAAGGTCGGCCATGTCGATGTCGGCATCGGTCCCCATGGCCGCCGGGGCGTAGTCCTAGGGCTTCTTCCGAGGGGAGTTTAGGAGAATAATTTGGAGGCGGGGGGCACGGCCGAGACGGCCAACGGCGTAGGCGCGTCTGAACTGGCGCCTCCGGCTCCGGCGAGAGCTGGGTGGAGGCTGCGTGGCGGCTTTGGGGTAGGGTATCGGGTAGTAGTTTTTTTTTTAGGGGAAGGTCACGAGTAGTCGGTGCAGTATCCCTGTGCGTCTTCTAATTGGGCCGGGCATCTTTCTTGTGTGGCCTGTGGAGAGTACGTGAAGGCTTTCTCATAATTTCGCTTAATTTCGCTTTTCACGGTGCGCCTGCATCGCACGGTTTTTTCATTGTTTATTTTGTTATCTAGTACGTGTTCGGCAACCCGCTGGCTTCCAGATTCTCGCCGGAGCAGCTCGGAGCGGTGCCGAACATGTCCGCTTCGCGAAGCCAGATCCTGGAAGCTGGGCTGAAACGCAGTGTAATTTTCGGAGCACCTATTTCGTAGATCCGTGGATCAGCATACGAGCGGAGCAGCAGATAATTACCGGTGAATGCCACCGCCAAGTGAAAACTGTTCGATTCGCTTTTCTCTTTCCTCTCCCGAGCGAGGCCATCCTCTCCAAAGAAAAAAATAAAACATGTGAGCCATCCTCTCCCCAATGCATGTGACCTAGCAGCCGCCAGACCCGCCGCCGCCGCCTGGACCCGCCACCGCCGGAGACCCGCCGGCCGCTGGATCTCGAGCTCCTCCGCAGGAACATCCTCTCCCCCGCCGCAGGAGCTTCAGCCGCTGCACTGCTCGACCCGCCTCGGGTCCACTCCACCACCATCCCCAAGCTCCGGCCGGCTTCAGGTGAGCAAGCCCGTCCTCCTTGATGTGTTCTTCCCAGCCAACGATCATCCCACGTACCAGGAAGACCCAACGATCCCTTCCCAGCCAAACGCTTTTCATGGGCTGAGGTCATTCTTCCATGGGTTGAAACGGACACAACTATTTCGGCCCTACTAAGCAGGATTGGAGCTGGAGTTGTGCCGAACAAACATTGCTCCGGCCAGGAAGCTGAATTAGCATACACGGAGCCGGATCCACAGATTTCAGGAAGCTAGGACGTTGCCGAACACGCCCTATAATATAAACTCTAGCTTTCAAAAAGAAAATCTATAATACTCCCTCCGTCTCAAAGTTTGATAAAGATGGATGTATACTCACCACGTCTCGGAATAAGGTTCTAGCTCAACAATCTAATAAGCAAGTGATACCTTCCTCTAATAGCATTGTTATCATGCCTACCTCTTGTACTACTACTAACATTGTAGGAAGAGAGAAAATTCTCAATGATACCATAAGCTCCCAAGGAGCTATACATCCAGTTTTGTCAAACTTTGAGACAATTAATTTGAGACGGAGGGGATACTTTCTCCGTCCATTTTATAACAGACACTACATATCATTTAAATTTTAACCACATATACGGTACTCTCTCCGTTCTAAAATATAAGTCTTTTTAGTAAACTAGGTTAGTTTGCTAAAAATGCTTACATTTTTGGAACGGAGTTACTTTTTAACGATTACATATGTTGCACGCAATGACATTCAATCTAGTTTGCTTTCTATACATAAAAAATGTCAGCAAAAATCATTAGTTCCTAATCATTAAAACGTTTTATATAAACAATATTTATTTCGGTCGAAACAACACTACACTGAAAGCTTTTCTAATTTAAGACATCAGAACAATGTAGTTTAAAAATATCATTTGGTGCTTAACTGCCTTAACAAATAAGGAAACAAAACTGTGATGATGGAAGTAAATATTTTGCACAATTGTCTCATATCTCAATCTAACCTTGCTAAAACAAATTTCACTAACAGTATAATATGGACGAATTATCAAGATATCAACCTAGCACTTGGTTGGTCCGAGCCATGGCAACCCCTCCAATAGTTTGTCATGTTAGATAATAAAAGATGGCTTCTCCAAAACCAGGGCAGCTTCATTCACACACCTTCATGCTGAGATAGGTGCCCACATCGTTGCACTGCAAGCCAAACATTATGGACATGGAAAAAATACAAACAGTTTGTAGGAAAGACAACTTTTCAGTTGAATGGAATTGTCGGTCCTAACTATCCTTGTTTTTCAGCCATCTAAATATCTAAGCCTAAAAATAAAGTGCCACCTCCACACAAAATAAAACGATGTAGTAAATTGGACCCATGAGGGCAGAAAGAAGTCCATATAACCCCCCTCCCCCCCCCCCCACACACACACACACAACTTTTGGATTTTGGACGCAACACCCCCACACTTAATGCCCCAATCTTTTTAAAATCACGCAAATGACTGATACGTCATAAATGTATTATTAATTTCTGATGTTCCATGTTGTTTTCATGTTATTTCCCACATGTTTGCTATACATTTTATGTCATTTTTATCGATTTTCGGGACTAACCTATTAACAAGATGCCACGGAGCCAGTTCATGTTTTCAGTTGTTTTTAGTTTCAGAAAAGTTGTTCTAGAAATATTATTGGAATTGCAAAATTCCAAGCCCGGAAG
The DNA here is from genome assembly GCA_028641055.1 of Alopecurus myosuroides. NCBI lineage: Eukaryota > Viridiplantae > Streptophyta > Magnoliopsida > Poales > Poaceae > Alopecurus > Alopecurus myosuroides. The sequence continues at coordinate 162,903,739 of CM054061.1, read as the reverse complement.
TCTTAAAATTCCCAAAGGTTACAGGAGTCCCGAAGAGACCCGGAGATGGGCCACAGGGGGGGCCACACCATAGGGCGGATCGCCCCCTGGTCGCGCCTGGGGGTGGTCTGGGCCCCCCAGGTGCCCTCTGCCATCGCTCTTTCGCCTATATAATCCTCCCGACATATCAACCCTAGAAATATACCGCTTTTCCCGATAAACACCCGAGACCGCCGTCATCGTCATCCAGAGATCGGAAGGGTTCTGGAGCTCTCCCCGGCACCCTGCCGGGAGGGAAATTCATCACCGGATGGGTCTACACCACCATGCCCTCCTCCGAAGTGATGCGTGAGTAGTTCATCCATGGACTACGGGTCCATAGCAGTAGCTAGATGGTTGTCTCCTCCACTTTATGCCTCATGTTTAGATCTCGTGAGCTACCTCACATGATCGAGATCATCTTTATGTAATGCTACATGTTGTGTTTGCTGGGATCCGATGAATGTTGAATGCTATGTCTTTTGATTATCAATCTATCATGTTATATTCATGTATATGTTATTTATGATCCTGTAAGCTCTCCGTTATTAGTAGATGATATGACCAATTAGATGCTAGTAACTCCAATAGGGAGTATTTATGCTCAATAGTGGGTTCATGCCTCCTTTGCATCTGTGCTCGAGTTACAAAAACGTGACGGATGGAGGATGTGTTGTTGAAATTAGGGAGAAAACAACAATGCTTTGTCTAAGGATGATGTGATTGTTTACATTACACACTTTGCTTCGTGCAATTATTTGTTGCTTGCTTGCAACTTAATACCCAACATTTGTTCGAATGATATTTAGAGGGTGGATTATTAGTCATAGATGCAGTTGGATGAAGGTCTATGTATCTTGTTGTAATGCCCGCATGAATCACGTAGTAATCTTTATGTCTTGCATATGCACTACGGTGCACCTTCATTTATGTCAATTGACCAGCTGTATTTGTTCACCACACATGTTATTTATCTTTCACGGAGAGACACCACTGGTGAATTGTGGACCCCGATCCATTTTCTCATACTAATGATACACACACTGCCTCCACTGTTTTCACACTTATGCTACTGTTTTCATACTGTTCTCATACTGTTTTCCACACCATATGTTTAACCTCTTTGTTTTCAGCAAAAACGGTGAGATTAACAACCTCACTGCTTCGTTGGGGCAAAGTGATTTGACTGTGTTGTGTAGTTTCCACGTTGCTGCTGAACTGGTAGTGCGCCCTGCCATCTCAGTTGCATCAACCTTCTGAAGTTACTTCTTCCTCCTACTGGTCGATTCAACCTTGGTTTCTTTTCTGAGGGAAAACTTGCCACTTCACTCTTCACAACCTTTCTCTTGGGGTTTACCAACGTCAGCCATGAACAAGTTTTCTGGCGCCGTTGCCGAGGAGGAAGAGAATTTCTGCGAGCGGGGTCTCTCACTTTCAATCTTTTTTACTTTGCTTTAATTTTGCTTATTTTATTTTATTTTATCTTGTTTGCTTCTCTTTATAAAAAACACAAAAAAATAGTTCTTATTCTAGTTGTAGTTTTTATCATGTTTTTAATCTTGCTAAAATGACTAGTCCTGAGAACACTAAGTTGTGTGACTTTACTAGCACAGACAACAATGATTTCATTAGCACACCTATTGCTCCACCTGCTCCTACTGCTGATTTTAATGAGATTTAGCCTGCGCTATTAAATCTTGTTATGGGAGAGCAATTTTATGGTATTAGTACTGATGATGTTGCTGCCCATCTTAATAATTTTGTTGAACTATGTGAGATGCAAAAATATAAAAATGTAGATGGATATATTATTAAACTAAAATTGTTTCCTTTCTCTTTGAGAGGAAGAGCTAAAGAATGGTTGTTATCTTTGCCTATAAATAGTATTGATTCTTAGACTAAGTGTAAAGATGCTTTCATTGGAAAATATTATCCTCCTGCTAAGATTATATCTTTAAGAAGTAGTATTATGAATTTTAAGCAAATTGATAATGAGCATGTTGCTAAATCTTGGTAAAGACTGGAATCTTTAGTAAAGAATTGTCTCACTCATGGACTGACTACTTGGATGATCATCCAAACCTTTTATGTAGGGCTGAATTTTTCTTCAAGAAACCTTCTGGATTCAGCTGTTGGAGGAACCTTTATGTTCATGACCTTGAGGGCAGCAACAAAGCTGCTTGATAATATGATGGTAAATTATTCTGAATGGCATACCGAGAGAGCTACAACTGGTAAGAAGGTAAGTTATGTTTAAGAAACCTCCTCTTTGAGTGATAGACTTGATGCTATTATGTCTATGCTTGTTAATTGATATGCTCCTATTGATCCAAACAAGGTTCCTTTAGCCTCTTTGGTTTCTCAAGAAGAGCATGTTGATGTGAACTTCATTAAAAATAATAATTTCAACAATAATGCTTATAGGAATAATTTTGGTAGCAATAATTATAGGTCATATCCTCCTAATAATAATAATGCTTGTGGTAATTCTTATAACAGCAACAAAAGTGTACCCTTTGATCTTGAGAACATGCTTGTGGTAATTAGTGCACAAACTGCTTTCAGTAAATCTGTTGAGGAAATTTTTGGCAAAATTGATGTTCTTGCTTCTAAAGTTGATAGCCTTGCTCTTGATGTTGATTTTATTAAACTAAAAGTTATGCCTCATGATGTTAAAGAAAGAAAAACCTTGAATGCTATCCAAATTAGAATTAATGATAATGTTAGGATGCTGGCTGAATTGCGTGCTAGATGGGAAAAAGAAGATGAAATAGCTAGAAAGAATAATATAGCTAATGTTTGCACCATTACCACCACTAGTAAAACTGAAGCCTCTCATGATAGTAAACCTTCTACTATCAATGGTAAAGTAACTGGTGTTTGCAATATTCCCACTGCTGCTATTAAATGCAAAATTGCCTGAAACTGCTAAAACTGCTCCTTATAATAGTGCTGAATTTTTTAGAAACATGGGAGACGATGGTCCCATTACCTTTGATAAAAATGAAATTAATTTTGATGATTGCAACATAGCTGAAGTGATTAAGTTCTTACAAAAGCTTGCTAGTTGTCCTAACGCTAGTGCTATGAATATGGCTTTCACAAAACATATTACAAATGCTCTCATGCAAATAAGAGAGGATGAATTAAGATGTGAAGCCTCTATCCCTAGGAAGTCAGATGATGGGTTAGAACCTATTATTAAAATTAAAGTGAATGATTTTAATTGCAATTATCTATGTGATCTTGGTGCAAGTATCTTTGTTATGCCTAAAAGACTTTATATTCTTGATTTGCCACCTTTGGAACCCTGTTATTTGGATGTTCGTCTTATTGATAATGTTAGAAAGAAACCTTTGGGGAGAGTGATGACCCACGAGTACAGGGCATCGCAACAGTCTTCGAGGGAAGTAAAACCCAAATTTATTGATTCGACACAAGGGGAGCCAAAGAATATTTGTGAGCCTTAACAAGTGAGTTGTCAATTCACCTTCATCTGAAAGTGGACTTGTTCGCAGTGGTTTATCAGTAGTAACAGTTTTACAGTGGCAACAATAGGAAATAATAGCAACAGTAGTATGAAAACAACAGCAGTGGTGATTGGAGTAAACAGCGGGATTATATACTGTAGGCATGGGCATAGATGAACGGACATTGCATGGATAAGATAGTTCATATAATAATTAAGACATGGGCATTGTAGATAAATAAGAATAAATCATCCAAGCACTAAGTAACCATAGGCATGTGTTCCGTAAATCGTCGTACGTGCACGCAATGAGAACTTGCAGAACATCTATTGTCCTACGAGCCCGTTTTCAGCGGGGCCTCAAGGGAACTACTGGTATTTAAGGTGTTACTTTTAATAGAACACCGGATCAAAGCATTAACACTCCATGAACACATGTGATCCTCACATCACAACCATCCCCTCCGGTTTTCCCAATTTCTGTCACTTCGGGGCCTTGGGTTCCGGACAATGATATGTGTATACAACTTGCAGGTATGATCAAGAAAAAATAATTATCACCGTGATTCAATAATGCGTTCATATCAGAGATCATGTCACTCAGGCCCAAAGTGGCAAGCATTAAGCATAACAAGTTGCAACAATGTCAATAGCACTAATAGAAGATACTAGACACTATGCCCTAACAATCACGACATTATTACATGAACGAACTCATCCAATCCCTACCATCCTCTTCAGCCTACAGCGGGGGAATTACTCACACATCGATGGGGAAACATGGATGGTCGATGGAGAGGCGTTGGTGATGACGGTGGCCATGATCTCCTCCAATTCCCCGTCCCGGCAGGGTGCCAGAACAAAGTTTCTAAACCCCGAAAAAGGATTCATGACACCCCTGGTCGTCGTTCGGGTTGCCGCGGGGCTATTTCCAGGCCCGAGAAGCCGCCGGCACGCCTAGTCGTCGAGTACCGACATAGCGGACCAGCCGATGGGTAGGAGAAGCCATCCAGGTGAGGAGGTGAGTCGTAGAAGCAGGGACACTTCGGCGACGGACGTGAAGGCTGAGCAAGGCCCAGCGGACGTCGCGGCTGACTGCCATGAGAGCTCTGGCCCGGGGAGTTGACCGCAGGGGGCTGCCTACCACGGGAACTCTGGCCCAGGGAGTTGACCAAAGGTGGAGCTCTACTTCTTGGACACCCCAAGAAGATACAACCTAGTCACAGGAGGTTTCCGGCGACGGCTCGTGCCGGAAGGGCCGGGAAGGAAGAGAGTCGGCGGCGGCGACCGAGAGGAAGAGGGCAGATTGAGAAAGGAGAGGAGAGAGGTGGGGACCTGGCCGTCGGTTCCCCTCCGTTTTTTCGTTTTACATGTTCCCAGAGCATGGATCTCTCGATTGTTCGAGGATAGGGACTCGTGGTCGAAGGAAGCACGAACGACCAGTCGAGGTGGCCCACCACGACCAAAAACATGAGACAACCAGCTGGCCCACCACGATGGCAAAGGCAGTGCAAAACGGATCACCAACGAAAGAGCACGTACACATGTCGCCATCTAAAATCATGTCGTGACCACCAAATTTCTGAGAGAATTAGGAACACACGTGGTTTTGGATAGTAGTAATTTTGTTGAAAAAAACGTTAGTCCGTGTTAGTTGCATTCAAAACACACAAGTTTACAGGAAAACAATAGGAAAAGTGTTCGGTAAAGGAGATACGTTTTTGACGTATCAACTCCCCCCAAGCTTAGCTTATTGCTTATCCTCAAGCAATTCAGTGACAACTCGGTGCAATAAAATACTTTTACAAACACCTTGTTTCATATAATGTAAATATACTCACTATATGATCAGATACTTAGTTATGCTCATGATAAGATATATGCAAGATATTGTCACTTAATACATATGCAAACCATGAAGAGATAACAACATATTAATAATAAACAACATGAAGCATAACTATTTGCAAGACTGAAGTATTCATAATAGGATCTGATAAAGTGGTATCTCGCTTGCCCTTATGTGTGGGAAAAAACACAAATGCCAGGGCACCTCTGAAGTTCAAGGGAAGACTAGAAGTAAAGATATCAAAGATGCAAGTATCAAGATTATACCACAATCAACCGTGATTTGGGACAAACACATCACATTAAGAATGATAATTATGCTCTCAAGAAAGTGCTCAAAGAATATGGCGGAGACTCAACATAAAAGTAAAAGAAAGTCCCTTCGCGGAGGGAAGCAGAGATTCCTCATGTGCTAGAGCTTTTTATTTGATTAAACAGAGATATTAAAAACATTTTTAAGAGAGGTGTATACTTATGTCAACGAATGGTAAACAGACAATACAGTAGTCACAAGCCAACTGGATTCACAAGAGCGGCTCCCATTGTGAAGGACGCAACTGGTGTAGAAGGTCATCCATATTTCTCTTTTGTTTACACAATTATGCTTTGACTGATAAATCAGGGACAAAAATAGCGAAGAGAATTTGTGTGTATTAATTTGGGGCTGGTCACCCCGCTGCCAGCTCTTCTATCATTTGGATAAGCGGATGAAGCCACTATTCCAGGATGAGAAATCCAATCAACAAGTGAGATAAAGATTCTCTATTTACGTCCTCATGAGCTAATACAGGGGCACAAAACAGGAATAATTTTTAGAAGGTTTTAAAGGTAGCACATGAGCAATTTACTTGGAGTGGCAGTTAAATACCACATGTAGGTAGGTATGGTGTACACAATGGGAAACTTTGGTTTTTTGGAGTTGGATGCACGAGTATAATTCCATATTCAGTACAGGTGAAGGTTAGCAATAGACAGGGAGCGGCAATCAAGAGAGCAACAACTATCATAATCATGTTTGCGACAAAGTAAAATTAACTGAGGCATAAAATTGATACTAGAACTCTGAGGCAAAATAAATCATCGAGGCTTATTGACTTTTTGTTTTCAGTCTTAGCATGCGTGAGCATGTGACAAGTCGATTCAAATGAAACAGTCAGAGGAGGCTACCGCAATGTCATACCCTTCTATGAACAGAACAATGCAAACAAATATTTATATGACAGGTCATTTACCATGAATACAAAACATGAGAAAGCATGAACTATTAAGCAGCCATTAAGTCACATATATCTTATACGAACAAACTAAGCATGCTCACATATATGGATATATGTACAAAAATGAAAGCAAGTAGAATTCATACCGGCCTCTCACCACACTTGAATTGTCGTAGATCGTCATTCTTGCTCTTCACTTGTGGCTTGAATAAAATATATAATGAAAACCAAGCTCCAATGGAATCACAGACGACTGTTGAACTATGCACCAAACTTTACAAAACAAGAGAAGAAGAACAAATATTTTTGGGAATTTTCAATTAAAGCACGAGCAAAAGAGAATAAGCAAACAAACAAAACAAAATGTTTTTGGATTTTTCGAATATTAAAATGCAACTAAAAGATAAAGCAAACCAACTAAAGAAACAAATAGAGAGAAATAACATAAATATTTTTGGTCTTTTGTGTTTTGGAAAGCGAAAATAAAACAATAAAAACAAAAGAGATGAAAGAAACGAAAACAAGCGAAAGAAACGAAAACAAGCGAAAGAAACAAAAGAATGGATATACAAAGAACCGACAGAACATGATATATAAATGAGTGCGATGTAGGTATACCTCCCCCCAAGCTTAGGCTTTTGGCCTAATTGGAGATCAATCACCAAGGGGGGCATGAGGTGCCGCCCCCGTAGTATGTTGAGGAGGAAGCCTCCCCCTGATATGTGCTCGAGGATGCGCCGGTGTACTGCGTGTTGCGGTCCTCAAGAGGCGCGTATCGCCTCTCCTACTGCCTGTAAAAATCTTTGGTGCTCAGATGCTCGTCTACCTTCTCCTTGGAGAGCGACCACGGTGCACTGTCAATCTTGAACAAAACAGGTTGCGGCAAAGTAACTTTCCACTCCTCTCCATCCATATATAAAAATCTATATACTAAATGATCAGCAGTAGAGTTAGAAGTGACAAACTGATGGGATTTCATGGCAGCAAGGTTAAGCATATGTGGATCAATTATTTCATCATTAGGGTCAATGGAAACATGTAAAGCAGCTGCTACATGTGTAGCAATAATGCCACCAAAAATAGACCCAGAAGCAGCAAGGCGGCGTGCAACAAGTGCACCAAGGTTATACTTCATGCTACGGTTCATCGCAGCATCAACGAAAGCAAGGTGGTAACTAGAAACGTTTCTAGTGTTCTCCCTACCAAGGATAGTAGTACCAATATAGTAAGTAAAGTATCTAAGAGTGGGAAGTTGAATGTTCCTTATCTTCCCACGCTGGGATGAGCGGCCGTCAACGTTGGTGACTCCTCGGTAAATCCCCTGGAGGTCTGCGGGTTTATCTTGAATCCTGCTCACTGTCCCAGTGGCGTTGATACCTATAATAGCACAAAATTCTTCCAAGGACAAAGAAAAAGGACTACCATATAACTTGAAGGCAACAGATGGACCATAATGTGTGTTCTGAAATTTAAAGCTCTTAGCAAAAAAATTTGTAAGTGCGGCATACTGAGTGTTTTCATCTTCCATAAAGTTGGTTAGACCAACTCTTTCGATAAGCATAAGAAAGTCAGCTAAAAGACCTACACTTCTTAATAATGTACGACAAGGAAAACTAGATGGGTGAACGATACCATCATCCTCCGCATCGTCAATAGTTGACGCCATAACATCCTCATTGTATGATGGCCTCGCTGAAGTGGATGAGCGTGAGGGCCTTGTCCTTCTAGGAGCATCACTCCTAAATATTTCTCCACAATTATAACTATCCATCTCTGAAATTTTTCAACAATCATCGCAGAAATTAATTTCAAGCAACTATAAGGTGGAGACTACCATAGGGACTTATATGAGAGCTAAAGATACATCAAAAATAAATTATTTATACTAAAATCATGCATGCAAACTCACATAAGCTGTCACCTACAGTACCAAAATACTCAAGAAATACTTCACTAAACAAAATTCTACTTGGATCATCGGAGGAGTCACATACCGGAGATCAAACACACCAAATATCAGCACAAATGATGGGCTGAAGAAGGAGATAAAAAATCCAGAGGAAGAACAACAAGAACACGGGTTCTAGGAAATGTTTTCAGTTTGTGAGGGGAGAGAGAAGACTTTGGCAGGGGAGAGAGTTAGTGGGGGCCCCACACCATGTGCTGGCGCCACCAGGGGCTGACCGCGCCACCCTATGGTGTGCCTGACTGGTGGGTCCCCCAGGGGCCTCCCAGGTGGCTTTCTGCCTCATTTTTAACGTAAAAATTTATTATAATTTTTTTGGAATTTTTCGAGAAACTTTATTTTTCGGACTTTTTCAGAATTTTAATAAATAATAATATTTCTGGAAAAACAAAAGTGAAAAGGTGGAAAACAAAACCAAAAACAACACTACAGAGGTTATATGACACTCTAATGGAAGAATATCCAAAGAAAACAAGAGTGGTAGTGGTGAAAACAAAAGTATGGATGGCGAAAACATGCATATCCGCAGAAATCATAATCAAAATATCAGCAAAACATGCATAAGGATGGTGAAAAACATGATTGTACTCAAGTATCAATGTTATAACAGAAGTAAACATGGTCAAAACATAATGGGGAAGGTGAAAACATAGTGAAAACATTGTCCGATTCATTCAAAATCATTTTGTTAACAAGGGTGATCAAGTCTTGTTACGAGAACAATTTTCATATGAAGAAAAACTTTGCTAATCACTAAATAATTATGTTACCTCAACCTTGATAGGCATAGTCCCAATCATAATAATTTCATATTATTTTGGTGGTACTGGAATGGGACAGTAAAATTCTCCAATCTTGATGGTCTCAGTATTTTCAATTGAATTTGGACCATATTTCTTATCAATCTTCTTGGGAAAATAAACAGCATGCTCTTTATCATTAACATTAAAAGTAACTTTTCCTTGATTGAAATCAATAACAACCCCTACAGTATTAAGAAAAGGTCTTCCAAGAATAATAGACATATTATCATCTTCAGGCATTTCCAACACAACAAAGTCACTTAATATCACACAATTATTAACAACTTGAACAGGAACATCCTCACATATACCCACAAGAATAGCAGTAGATTTATCAGCCATTTTCAAAGATATATAAGTTGGTATCAATTTTTCTAGGAGGAGCCTTTTATATATAGTAAAAGGCATGACACTAACTCCAGCTCCCAGATCACACAAAGCAGTTCTAACATAATTATTTTTAATAGAACATGGAATAGTTGGTATACCAGGATCTCCAAGTTTCTTAGTAACCTTGCCATTAAAAGAATAATTAGCGAGCATAGTGGAAGTTTCCTCATTAGGAATATTCCTATTGTTAGAAACAATATCTTTCATATATTTTGCATAAGGAGGCAATTTAATAGCATCAGTTAAAGGAATTTGCAAGAACAAAGGTTTCATCCATTCACAAAACTTGTTATAGTGTTCTTCTTCTTTTGATCTGTGTTTCTTATTAGGATAAGGCATTGGTTTTTGTACCCAAGGTTCTCTATCATTACCATGTTTATTAGCAATAAAATCTTCCTTAGTGTACTTTGTATTTTTAGTTTGCCTTTCAGGTTCCTTTTCAGTTTCTTCTTTATCAGAAGCATCATTCTTTTCATTACCACTTTCAGTTTTAGCATCAGAGATAGATATACTATTGGGATCTTTAGCAAGTTCAGAGGATTCTACAACACTTTTATGTTTCTTCTTCTTTCTCTTCTTAGTATGGATAACATCATTATTATTTTGCTGAGAATCTTGTTCAATTCTTTTAGGATGTCCCTTAGGGTATAAAGGATCTTGTGTAGCAATACCACTTCTAGTTCTTATTTCATAAGCATGTATTTCTTTAGAAGCATTAACTAACAAATCTTTTTGCACTTTAGCAAGTTGATCAATTTGAGTTTGAACCATTTGAAAGTGTTTAACAAGAATTTTAACATCATTAGAGGTTCTTTCTATAATACCATGCAAATCATCAATAGCTCTAGAGTTTTCCATTAGGTGTCATATTAAAATTATCTTGCTTAATAACATAATTATCAAATTCATCTAAGAATTGATCAGATGGTTTACTATAAGGAATATCTCTAATATCAAAGTATTGGAGAGAGGGTACCTCAATGGGTGATGAGTGAGGGATTGGCTTACATAATTCTTCTATAGGTGGAAGATTCTTCACATCTTCAGATTTAATACCCCTCTCTCTGAGAGATTTCTTGGCTTATTTCATCCCTTCATCATTTAACTCAATCATTCCCCTCTTCTTGGGTGTTGGTGTTGGTGTTGATACTGGAGTAGGGGTCGGCTGAGGTTCAACCATAGTACAATCATCAAGATTTTGGATTATTTTAGCCATTAATTCCTCATCTTCTTCTGGAGTTCTTTGCCTGAAAACACAACCAGCACAACTATCCAGGTATGTCCTAGATTCAACAGTTAGTCCATTATAGAATATATCAAGAAGTTTATTATCTTATAGCTTATTCCCAGGTGTAGCCCTAACTAAAGAACAGAACCTTGCCCAAGATACACACATTTTCTCTTCTTCTAATTGCTTGGAATTAAATATATTTTGTAAAGCATCATGTTGAGCACTAACAGGAAAATATTTCTGAAAGAAAGCATTAACCAAACCAATAGGACTATCAATAGATCCAGGAGACAAATTATTAAACCAAGTTTAGCTTCATCTTTTAATGAGAAAGGAAATATTTAAGTAACAAAGTAGCTACGTTCCTTAAGATCATCGGAGAATAAACTACTCAAAGAGGAGAGTTCATTCATATGTTTCATAGCACTTTCATTTTCAGTACCACAAAAATATTCTTTCTCAACAATAGATATATAAGATAAATCAAGAGAGAATTCATAATCCTTATCCCTAATATTAATAGGAGAAGTGGCAAACTTAGCATCAGGAGATAATTTATATTTAACTGCAGGACTTTCAATAAGACGTATAACAACATCTTTATCCTTCATAGCTTGTATTTCATCAATAAGATCATCACTAAGTTCAATATAGGAATCATCAAAATCATCACTAGGATTCTCTCTAAACTTAGGTGAAAAAGCAGGAGTAACATGATTTTTATCAGGAGTTTCAGTGTTTGCAATATTTTTATCTTTAGCAATAGTAGCATCTAAGAAAGGACCGAGAGAACCACTCTCATAAAGCACAATAGAAGCATCATCAAAAGTATCAGAAGTATTTTTAGATTCAGCATAAGTAGCATGTATAGCATGTGTATGTGGTGGTGTAAGCAGCTTACTCATAACAGACGGTGAATCAAGAGCAACAGAGGTGTTCAAAGTTGTACCTCCTGTTGTAGTGAATGGTAACATAGGAACTCTTCCATCACGAGTCTTACCCAGGATGAATGATTTGCAATAGATAATTGTCGGGGGGTTACCCCCGAGTAGGGTAAAGGCAAGTGGTAAAGGCCGCTGTCAGAAGAGAAGTTTGGTCGAGTAGCCGCCTACCCGGTACTCGCTACCCGGTCGACTGCTACTCGGTCTCACTTCAAGATGACCAGAAGGAGATATCAATCAAGTTCTGTCCATTCGAGTAGAAGAGTTGGCCCGAGTAAAATTGGCGGGAACCTACTCGGTCCAGAAGTCAAAGGTGCCGTTCTGACACAGGATCCCGCGTATCCCGGGTCCGTACTTGGCACTATTCGAACTACTGTTCATCTGGGGCCGGCCTGCCTGACAGTGACAGCATGGAAGCAGGCGGTCGCAGGATAAGGGGGCCCTACTCTGTGTTTGGCACAGTGATACCAGTCTGTCCCCTTGGTTTTGCCCAACGACTTTCCGGATGCAGCCAAGATTAGGAACCAAAGCTGTCAGCGGGAACTCGGAAGAAGGACGATGTGCACACTATGTCGACACTTGTCCATGTTTGGACGTATCCGGCTGGGCACCAAGTATATAAGGTGCCCCGCCGCCTCCTGCGTGAGGATCGAACACATCGTGACCTAATTCTTGACCTAGTTCATCACGTAGAGAGAAGAGTGGCTACTCGGTAGCAAGAACATTGTACTGTGGCTACTCGGTGTGACACCAGAATACATAGAGAAAGGCAGGAGTAGGGGTTTTACCTCCTCACGAGGGCCCTGAACCTGGGTAGATCGTGTTGTTTGCAGTGTTTACTTCTTACCTCACGCGGCTACTCGTCGCGTGATCCCTCCCCGAGCACCTCCAGCGTCCTTCGTCCCCACATCTTTAGCCATCCTATGGCATCTGCCGTGACACCACCACGACAGTTGGCGCCCACCGTGGGGCAACCAGCGGCGCTGGCTGGAGTTTCTGTTCGGATGGGATCTTCTTCAGCGGAGCGCGTGGTCTGTGGCCTTGTCCACAGATTCGGCTCTTTCGACTTCGTCACCGACAACGCCGGCGATTTCGACGGCAGGGCCATGCCGGAGGGCGGCTCGGTGATCTCCTTCGGCTCTCACCCCGTCTACATCGCCACCATCGCCAACCGCGCGTAACCCGAGCTGGTGCATGACGCGGAGGATCCTCCCGCGGTGATCGCTGCTCGCGGAAGGCCCGCGTCCCGTTCTGTGAACTGTGCTGAGGTGATGGTAACTGGCTTGGCGGCAAACGCTGGCGCAGCCGCTACTGGCGCTGCGGCCGTCGTCGAGGATCTTGCTGCACCGAGTGCTGGTGGCAGGACTCACCGGCCCTACGAGAAGGAGTGCAACTTGCTGCCTTCCACTACTCCGACTATTCCCGCGTCGGCTGGGCGACTTGGCATGCCGACTCCCACCGACATCGAGCTTCTAGCCATGAAGGAGCAGCTCGAGCGGCAACGCCTGGAGCTGCTTGCCGAGCAGGCGGAGTTGGATAAGGTGAGGTTGGAGTTGAGTCTAGATCAGCTCGAGTACAACAAGGCTCACGGCTTCACGCCAGTCACTAGGAGGGCTAGCAGAGTAGGCGCCACGCGGCGCAATCTTGGTGCCGAGATGGCGACAGTTGTAGAGGTTCCTGCTCAGTCCGCCACCGAAAACACCTCCACCAGGCCCAGATATAGCACACCCGCAAAGACACTTAGAGTTGCAGAGGCTGTAGCTGCCGAGTTGCCTCGTCTAGACGGCGACGCGCGCGTTAGGCAGCAGGAAAGGCTCAACGAGTTGGTGTTGGAGGCTGCTAGGCAGAATGAGGAGTTCCGGAAGGCCAACCCGGGTGCTGGAGCTTCGCAGGTGGTGCACTCGCACGCGGCTAGATCTAATGATCAGGCCTCGTCTCCGCATCCCAGCCGCGAGAAGAGCCGCAGCGGACGTTCGGCCAGAGATAGGCAAATGCAGGTGTACGACCCGGCTGCTGCCGCGAGACAGCTTGCTGTGCCGCAGCAGCCCGGGCAGGAACACAACGCTGCAAGAGCAGGCTCTCAAGCCCATCAAGCTCAAAGCCAGGCCCGAGATGGAGCGCGCCCAGGTCCTTCTCAGCGTCCCGCTGCTCCGCCTACTCGGCAGAGGCAGCAGCCGCGCGCAGTGGCGCCAGTTGCCAACCCGGTGGAGCAGCCTGCAGCTGTGCAGGTGGACAGATATGATGACGGCTACTCGGCCATGGAGATGGCTGGCTATGATGTCCATGATCGTGTTGGCGAGCGCATGCTGGCGCCTGGAGATGCGAGGCATCAGCTGGACCGGATCAGCTTGTCAGCGCGACTGGAGAACACGGGTCCTCCTGGCCCCGAGTGCTTTGGCCCGCGTATCATGAACGAGCCGTCCGTGAAGAACTTCCAGCTCGCAAGGGGCACCAAGAGCTACAATGGCAGCACCAAGCCGGAAGACTGGCTTAATGATTATGTCACCACGGTTCATATCGCAAACGGCAACCGGAGATGGGCGGTGCGCTATGTCCCGCAGATGCTAGAGGGTCCAGCTCGCACTTGGCTCAACAACTTGCCCAAGAACAACATCAATTGCTGGCTGGATTTCTCGGATGCCTTCATCAGCAACTTCACGAGCACATACAAGAGGCCGAATAGGCCACAGCAGCTATCCGCTTGCAGGCAGCGAGAAGACGAGACAGACCGCGAGTACCTTACTCGGTGGAGCACATTGAGGAACACCTGTGAAGGTGTGAATGAAGCACAGGCCATTACTTGGTTTGCGCAGGGATGCAGGCATGGCAGCATGTTGTGGCAGAGATTGCAGAGGGAGATGCCGAACACTCTGGCGGAGACCATCAAGATTGCAGATCAGTACGCACTCGGTGATCCTACCCAGCCCCTGATGGACTCCTCTGAGCCGAGAAGAAACTTCAGCAACAGCAAGCGCAACGAGTTCCGCAACAAGCGCCGAATAGATACTCGGTATGATCCTGAAGAGGTGAATGCAGTGACTGTTGGAGCGGGTGGTAGCCAAAGGCAGAAACCTGCTGGAGCCTACGGGCAGAACCAGAACCAGGGCCAGGGCAACAAGAAACCGTTTCGCACCTCTCAGTCGGGTAGCGGAAACTCCGAGCAGCCGAAGAAGTTTGTCTTTGATGACATGAAGGATGGCCCATGCAGTTTTCACACTCACCACCCCTCGAGGCCTGCTAACCACACTACTCGGCAGTGCGAGTGGTGGGATGTGATCAAGAATGACGGCCTGCCTCCTCCTCCTCCTCTGCCAGCAGCCAATGCCAATGTGCAGCCTACTCGCGCACCCGCAGCTCGGCCGCCAGTGTATCCGAGAAGAGAAAATGTGAACCAAGTGGCTTTAGGAGCCAACCGTCACTTCAACAATGAGGGCTATCGCAACAACAACAACAACTACAACCGCAACAACAACAACAGAGGCAACAACAACTACCAGGGCAACAACAACAACGGCAACAATGGGGGCGGAGGCTCCAACCAATACCAAGAGCACCACGAGAGCTACATGATCTTCACTTCTGAGCCAGTTGACAAGCAATCACAGCACAGGCGTGCCATGGAGGTCAATGCAGTGATTCCTGCTGTCCCTCACTACATGTATTGGTGTGACCAGGAGATCAGGTGGTCCCGAGTAGATCATCCCAAGGTGATCCCCAATCCGGGTAGCTATGCTTTGGTGCTGGATCCTACCTTCCTGGGTCCTGAGAAGAATGTGAGGTTCAGCAAGGTGCTAATCGACAACGGCAGCAGCATCAACATCGTATACAAGGACACACTCGAGAAGCTTGGCCTGGCCGAGAACATGATGCTACCCAGCAAGACCACTTTCCATGGCATTGTGCCCGGGATCTCGTGCAACCCGATTGGCCGAGTGTGGATAGATGTGCTATTCGGCACCAAGGAGAACTGCCGCACAGAGCGCCTGCAGTTCGAAGTGGTTGATCATCAGAGTGCTTACCATGCTCTACTCGGCAGACCTACTCTGAGCAAGTTCATGGCCTCTACTCGTGTTGCATATTTGAAGATGAAGATCCCTGGTCCCAATGGCATAATTACTATCTCTGGTGATTACAAGAAGTCCATAGAGTGTGCCTCTGCTGGTTCCCAGTTGGCGGAGTCGATGGTGATTGCTGCCGAGAAGAAGAAGATGTATGAGGTGGTGGCTATGGCGCAATCCGCGCAAGCTGGAGCGCAAGGCGTGCCGAGTACCCAACACGGGACCGCGTTCCAGGCATCTCAGGAGACCAAGAAGGTCCAGGTCGACCCCGAGTTCCCCGACCGCGTAGCCATCATTGGCTCCGGGTTGGCGGAGAAATAGGAAAGCGAGCTCATCCACTTCCTCCGTGAGAATCGGGATGTATTCGCCTGGTCCAATGAAGATCTACCAGGAGTCCCGAGGGAGTTGGTTGAGCACTCATTACATGTGCGTCCTGACGCCAAGCCAGTGAAGCAGGCTATGCGCCGCTTCGGAGATGAGAGAAGGAAGGCCATTGGTGACCATATCACCAAGCTGCTGATAAGCAATTTCATCATGGAGGTGCTGCATCCGGATTGGCTAGCCAACCCGGTCATGGTCGAGAAGAAGAAGGAGGATCCCAAGGCTGCCACTGCATGGCGCATGTGTGTCGACTACACCGACTTGAACAAGGCATGCCCCAAGGATCCCTTCCCGCTACCTCGCATCGATCAGGTGATCGATTCCACTGCTGGTTGTGAACTGTTGTCTTTCATAGATGCCTACTCTGGTTTCCACCAGATTGCACTCAACCCTGCTGATCAAATAAAGACTGCTTTCATTACCCCGTACGGGGCTTATTGCTATCGTGTCATGTGTTTTGGCTTGAGGAATGCGGGTGCAACCTATCAGAGATGCATGCAGAAATGCTTGCACGACCAGCTCGGCAAGAATGTGCAGGTGTACGTAGATGACATTGTCATCAAAACGAATAAAACACATACTCTGCTTGCCGACCTGGAGGAAACCTTTGCTAACCTACGCAAGTACAAAATGAACCTGAATCCGAGTAAATGCACCTTTGGTGTCCCGGCTGGTAAGCTACTCGGCTTCCTGGTGTCGAGTCGGGGCATTGAAGCTAATCCTTCAAAGATAAAAGCTATTGAGAGCATGTCTTTGCCGAGATCACTGAAGGATGTACAGAAGTTCACTGGTTGCTTAGCATCTCTGAGCCGTTTTCTGGGCCGAATGGGCGAGAAGGCACTGCCTCTGTACCAATTGATGAAGAAAAGTGACAAGTTTGTCTGGACTCCGCAAGCGGATGTGGCATTTTATGAGCTGAAAGCAATGCTGGCTAGCGCTCCCATCTTGGCTAGTCCGTTACCCAAGGAGCCAATGCTGTTGTACATTGCTGCGACTAACCGATTAGTCAGTGTGGTGATTGTGGTGGAACGAGAAGAAGAAGGCAAGAGTGTGCAGCGCCCAGTGTACTATCTTAGTGAAGTGCTGTCCAGTTCCAAGCAAAACTACCCGCACTATCAGAAGATGACTTACGGTGTGTACCTAGGCGCCAAGAAGTTGAAGCACTATTTCCAGGAGCATCCTATCACGGTTGTGAGCTCTGCTCCCATCTCGGATATCATGGGTAATAAGGAGGCGAGTGGCAGAGTAGCCAAGTGGGCAATCGAGCTGGCCGCGTACGCACCCGCGTACGCGAGAAGAGAAGCCATCAAGTCTCAGATTCTGGCGAAATTCCTGGTGGATTGGGCCGAGGTGCAGTATGAACCCCCTGCTCCAGTTTCCAATTACTGGAAAATGCACTTTGATGGCTCGAAGGTGAAGGAAGGTCTTGGTGTTGGCGTAGTGCTTACGTCACCCAAGCGAGATCAACTCAAGTATGTGCTGCAGATTCATTTCAAGGCGTCCAACAATTTTGCAGAGTATGAGGCAGTGGTGCATGGCTTGCGAGTAGCCAAGGAAGTTGGAGTGCAGCGCATCATATGCTATGGTGATTCCGATCTGGTGGTGCAGCAAGTCTCTGACACTTGGGATGCTCTGGATGCCAACATGGCGTCGTATCGCTTCCTGGTGCAGTCTATGACTGGGTTCTTCGAAGGGTGTGAGTTCCAGCACATTCACCGAGCAGAGAACGAAGCAGCAGATGAGTTATCCAAGTTGGGATCTTCTCGGCAATCCATCCCGGCGGGAGTCGCCTTGGAGCACTTGAGGAAGCCGTCCATCAAGCCTTCTCCCAACTCGGAGTCCATATTCGTTCCTTCTCTGCCAAGTGAGGAATCTGATCCTATGGAGATTGACTGGGAGAATGCTACAGGAAACCCGGGGACTGCCGTCCTCTACTCGGGGACTGCCACTCCATACTCGGGGACTGCCACTCCTTACCCGGGGACTGCCACTCCCTACTCGGGGACTGCTGTCCTTAACCCGGGGACTGTCGCATTCATTGAGGAAGTCCTTGCTAATCGGTCTGGGCTTCAGAGAAGTGCTCCCATCCCTAAAGAGCAACCAGAGGTACCCGTCCCAATGGAAGTGGACGAACCAGTGTTTCCCACACGGGAGACACCGAGTTGGGCTATGCCCATATTATCCTTTCTAAGGGACGGTACTCTACCAGAAGATGAGGTGGCTGCAAGACAGATTCAGAGAAGATCCAAGGGCTACACTATAGTTCGAGATGTGCTGCACAAGAGAAGTGCCACTCGCGTGCTGCAACATTGTGTGGACCCAGCAGAAGGAGAAGAAATTCTGGTAGAGATACACCAAGGAGAATGCGGGCACCATGCCTCTTCTCGGGCATTGGTTAAGAAAGCTTTTCGGCATGGCTTTTACTGGCTCACGGCACTGCAGCAAGCTGAAGATATTGTGAGGAAGTGCAATGGCTGCCAGATGTTCGCAAGTAAGATTCACATGCCTGCTTCCGAGCTGAAAACAATTCCTATCACTTGGCCATTCGCTGTTTGGTGTTTGGACATGGTCGGGCCCTTCCAGCCGGCTAGAGGCAATATGACTCACATCTTGGTCATGGTGGATAAGTTCACCAAGTGGATCGAGGTGAAGCCTATTCGGAGGTGCGATGGGGCCACGGCTGTGAAATTCGTGAAGGATGTGATCCTGAGATATGGCTACCCGCACAGCATCATCACCGACAACGGCACAAATTTTGCTGAGGGAGCAATGGTGCGGTTCTGCAGAGATAAGCATATCCGACTAGACGTTGCGTCAGTCGCGCATCCCGCTTCCAATGGACAAGTTGAAAGAGCAAACGGCATGGTACTAGCAGGCATAAAGCCAAGGCTGATGGAGCCACTGCTGAAAACACCTGGGTGTTGGTTAGACGAGTTGCCAGCGGTGTTGTGGAGTCTAAGGACTACCCCTAACCGGTCAACCGGCTACACGCCATTCTTCTTGGTATACGGGGCTGAGGCCGTGTTGCCAATAGACCTAGAGCATGACTCCCCCCGAGTAACCCTCTACACTGAGGTGGAGGCGAGAGAAGCTCGAGAAGACGACGTTGACCTGCTTGAAGAAGCAAGAGAGCTGACTCTGTCACGTTCGGCTATTTACCAGCAAAACCTGCGGCGTTATCATAGCCGAAAGGTGAACCCAAGGGTTTTCCGAGAAGGAGACATGGTCCTTAGGCTTGTGCAGCGCACAGCCGGGATGCACAAGTTGTCTCCTCCATGGGAAGGGCCCTTCATTGTGAGCAAAGCGCTGCACAACGATGCTTACTATCTTATAGATGCGCGCCCACCACAGGCTAACAGGGCAGATAAAGCTGGAGAGGAAACCAAGCGCCCTTGGAATGTAGCTCTACTCCGTCGTTTTCATTCGTGAGCAAAGATGTGTATGTACCCTCTTATCCGAGTTGAAATTCTACTCTGCAATCTGAAATTGAACTCGGGGACTGCCCTCGTCCAAACTTGCTCTAAGTGTTTTTACTCGGCTTTACCTTTTTCCTATTCGGTTGCTCTACTTCAAAATTCAAAGGTACATTGAGTACTGTGTTTAAACCTACATGCCAACTCTTCGACTTTGCTGCTGTCCGAAACCCGGCTTCATGGCAAGCAAGAGAACAAGCAAAAGGTCCATGAGCACAAGAAAAATTACTAAGGAAAGGAAGAGTGCAGGAACCGAGTAGGGTGCTTTTATTACTGTTCTGTGTCTTTTCTTTTCGGCTAAGTGGTGGGCTGCGTTACTATGATTGTTTCTAAGCGGCTAAGTATTTGCAGCTCTACTCTTTAACTCTTGTGACTCGAATACCAAAAAAGCAACAAGTTGCGGGTAGAGCTGAGACAAAAAGAGAGAGTGAATAAGAAGTGCAACTCGGGGACTCGCATGATAACGCAACTCGGCATCCAGCCCAGGTTGAACAAATTGATTAAGTTGATAATAACAAGTGGGAATAAAAATGAGTAGCAACGGAATAAAATAGTCTGATACATCTGCACCCGGCATCCCGGGGATCTGATAAGTGTTTAAGCGATAAGTTTGCAGGAGGAAATCAAATTCAGGTCGACGAGGTGTTCTCGGTGCTCGCCTTGGTTGCTTCGTCTTCCTCAGTGGCCTTGGTGGCGTCCGCCTCTGTGCTGGCATCAACAGTCCTCGCTTGCTCGGCGTCAGGCTCGGTGGTGAGCTGCTCAGAAGTTGCAGTGGCCACCGAGATGGGCGTTGTCGCGGAGGCGGAGCCGGTCTCGGGGGCGCGGAGGTTGACGGTGTCGTCAAGGGCGGCCCCTGACGAGGTGCCGAACTCGAGCGCGGCGGTGTCGATTGACATCTCCTCGTTCTCGCCCTCCTCATCGCTACCCGCGACGACCACGGCCTTCCCCTTCCCGTCCTTGCCAGCAGGGGACTCGAAGCCACTGAAGTCCAGCTCTTCGGTGTCAGTTTCTTCATCTTGATCCTCCTCCTCGCCCTCGTCCACCTCGGTGTCGGGCTCGGTGAGGCCGTCGATGAAGGTCGCAGTATCAGCATACTGAGCGACCTCGTGAGCGACTATCTGGCGAATAGCCACGCAGTCGGGGTTCTTCTGCCACTTGGAATCTCGGCGCATCTCGCGGATAATCTGCATGTTGAGATTTTCATACCAGGAGGTGACGAAGAGCAGCATCATGTCAGCACCTGCACGAGCTCCCGAGGCGCGCCATTTCTTCAGTTCAGCTTTCACGCGCTGCAGCTTCAAGGCAAGCCCGGAGATCGTTGTTGGCGCGGAGTCCTCAGGCCAGAAGACTCCGTGGATCTGGAAGGCGACGCGCACCAACTCGGTGCCCACGCCCGCTAGCCGGGGACACTGTTCCTGCATGATCAGGATGCTCTCCTCGATCTCTGCTCGGGTGTCCATAGGCTCGCCCTTCGCAGCACGAGCTGCTCGGGCCTTTTCCAGGGCAGGCACGCTGGAAGATTCAAGGTTGGGAAAGATTCCTGCAAGAGCTATCAAGAAGATCAGAAACAGTAACAGAGTGGAAGCGTGAAACGAGAAGCAGAGTACACGCAGAGAAGCAGAGAAAAGTGAGTACTTACTGTTCAGATCATGGCGCAGCCCCAACAGCTGGGTCTTCCAGGCTTCCTCGTTGGATATGTGCTTCTCTTGAATCAAGCGGAGCTCCTCGAGCTGAGTAAAGAGCCCAGCATTGGCCTTCTTCATTATCTCGCACTCCTGCTCAAGGGCCTTCACCTTGGCCTTGGCTGCTGTCTCAACCTTTGCCTTCTCGGCGATGACTCTGTCCCTCTCGTCACCAAGCTTGATAGCATCCTGGAGCGCAGTCTGCAGCTGGACTTGAAGCTGCTCCATCTCGGTAGTATGCCCTTTCAGCAACTCGACAGCCTGGCTGGACAGCTGCTGCTGCACCTCAGCAGGTTTGAGGCAGTCTTGATGCTCCTCAGCAAATTTCTTATGGTCTTCTGAAAAGAGCAAAGCACGGTTAGCAGAGAAGCGAAAAGAAAGAAACCCAGGAGAAGCCGAATAGACGGTGGTTTACCTTCAAGTCTCTTGATGGTGGCCTAGCCATTTTCCACGAAGGCACGGCAGTTCTCGTGCTCGTCAACCAGGGCTTTCAACTTCCCTGCAGAGTCAAATCAGTTAGCGCAGAAAGCAGAAGCGGGCGTAAACAATTAACGCAAGAACCGCGCAGCTAGAAGCGTACCTTCCACCTCAGACAGCTTCATGGTACTGTTCATCACTTCCTTGTCGGCTTCCTCGGCGCTCACTTTCTCTTTCTCCAAGGCAGCAATGCGTCTCTTGGTGACGGCATGGTTCCAGAGTAGCTGACGATGCAAGTTGGTCCGCTTCAGTACGCTATTCTGAGAAGAGAAAAAAGAAGATGAATCAGACAAAGAAGTAAAGATTCAACCCGAGAAGGCGGCTACTCGAGAGAGCATCCTCCTACTCGGCCAGAATCTCGGGGACTGGGTGACGGTTAAGGAAAAAGGGAGGCGAGTAGAAAAGGAGAAAAAATGCAACTCGGAGAGGATAAGTTGAGACTCACCGCGTAAGATTGCTCGAGATCTTCTGCGTTCTTGCGGTGGACGAACATCTTGGCAGCGAGTGTAGCGGAGGTGGTCGAGACGGTCATGGGTTTATAACCCAAGTACACCTTGTTCCAATCAACGCGCATGTGGTCGATGTCGCCCAGATCGGTGCCATTCCAGTTGGCATTGCCGAGGACTTTGCTGTCCCACTTGGCGTCGATGAAGCCGATCAGGTCGATTACTTGCTCGAGGCTCTGGGACGTGATCGCTTGGTCTTGAGCTCCACGAGAAGCAATGGAGACGGACCTGTCTTGGTTTGGGGCCGGGGGCCTGGCGTTCACTGCCATGGCTTTTCTCCCTTTCTGAAGAGCGAGACTCCTATCCTGGGGGGAAAGGCCGATCTGGTGCTGCTGGCTAACCTTCACCATGTAATCCGGGTAGCAGGGTTGGTCAGCTGCAGCGGCGGCAGCTGCAGCGGCGGCGGCTGCAACCGCGCCGGAATCGCGAATAACCAGCTGACCGGGCTGGCCAGCTGATGTCGGCGGCGGCTTGTCGGCAGCTCTCTTCTTTGCTTTCTCTTTCTGAGCAGTTGGCTTCTCGGAGATTGGCTTCTCGGCTTTCTTCTTCTCGGTCTCCTTCTTCTCAGCCTTCTCCCTCTCAGCTCTCTCCTTCTCGGCTGCCTCCTTCTCGGAAGCATCTTGGGCGCTCTTCCTAGTAACCGGCTTGGCTGAAGGGCCGGTTGCAGCTTTGGGTTGCGGCACCAGGGAGGAGTCTGGCTGAGCGCCACCTTGGTCAGTTGGTGGCGCCAGGGGCGCGCTGTCAGATGCGCCATCTGGCTGGGCGCTACCCTGCGCGGCGTCTGGTTGCACGTCGCTCAGAGGGTAGTGCCCAGTCGCGTCCTCTACCCGCTGTTCAGCAGCAGGATCTGGCTGGGAGATATCCATTGCTTCCACCCGCGCCTGGGACGCAGGATCTTCTTGCTCAGCACCCCCTGTGGCTGGCTGCTCCTGTTCTGCTCCTGGCCGCTCGAGGGCGGCGTCATCGTGCATCTCTTGATCTTGGTTCTCCTCGGCGGTGTTGGCCGGGGGAGACGCTGGCTTCTCTTGATGAGCAGTGTCATGCGCCTCCTGCTCGGCGCGGGATTGTTGCTCTGGGTCGGTGCCTTGGGCATCAGTGCCCTGTGGTTGTGCGTTGGCGGTGGTATTCTCATCATCGTCGAGGTCGATTAAGTTGTCGACGTCGACGGCGGTCTTCTTCTGGGTCTCAGTGGACGCGAGAGCGGCGTCCGCGTTCAAGGGGGCTCTGAAGGGGAAATTGCGTTCAGAAATAAGAAGAGGACAAAGGAAATTAAGAAGAAACAGTAAAGCAAAGAAGATTGGGAATTAACCGAGAAGAAACTTACCCCTGGCGGGAAGGAATCGTTGGTTTCTTTCTCTTCACGACCTTCTTCATCTTCTTCTCGGTCGGCTTCTTCTTCTTGGCGGGGGGCTCTAAGGCGCCACTGCCTGTCCGGTTGCGGGTAACAGGAGCGGCGACGGATAGAGGATTGGCCTCAAGGGCTCTCTCGTCCTCATCCTCGTCATCATCCTCAGCATCTGCAGCATCTGTGAAATAGAGAGGAAGAAAAACACTTCAGAAACAGCAAGCAAAGGGCTAGTGTTTTTCGCAGACAAAAAGCATGAATTCAGTTACCCTCTAGCTCGTCATCGGACCAATCGCGTAGAGACGTTTCGGCATGCTGCTTCTCTGTCGAATGGGAATGAGGAAGATTGATCTGATCCGCGGTCTCGAGGGAGGCCTGGTCATCTTCTTCTCGGTCATCTGACCAATTGCCCTCGAAGCGTTCGCAGCTTTCAGCTTTCTGGCGGTCAAGAACCTGAAGAACAGGGAAGTGTCGTGAGTTAACCGAGTAGCACGAAGGCACTATACCCGAATAGGCGTGCAAACACAAAGCATACTAAGCCTAGGGAAATTTGCTGCATATCCTACTCGGAAAGGCGTGCAAGGATCAAGCATATTAAGCCTAAGAATTTCTTCTAAGTATACTACCCGACAAGGCGTGCAAACATCAAGCATACTAAGCCTAAACAGTTCTGATAAGTGCTCTACTCTGTGCGGAATGCAATTGCTAATCGCAGTAGGAAGAGGAGAATATCTACTCGGATTGCATAAACTGGAAGCAGAGAAAGGGGAACATACCCGTGGAATCGGCTTCGTGCGGCTGAAGGGGGTAAACCCATACTCCCAATCGTCGCGGAGGCCCGTGGTCAGGATGGACCTCGCGTGCTCGGCGACGTCCGCGTTGCTGAGCTCGAACGTGGTCGTTCGAGTGCAATCGCGGGGGCCTCCCAGGTAGCACATTGGATGGGAGCGCTGCTGCAGAGGCAGCACTCGGTTCTTGATCCAGCAGGCGACGGGGTCATCGCTCTTGAGGCCCTCTCCGATTAGCGCAGCAAGCCGCTCCTCCATCTGCACGGCGTTGCGGTCGTTGGAGGGCTTCGTCTTCCAGTTCTGCCCAGACGGAGCTCGGTTGCTCCAGGCGGGCAGGTTGATGCGGTCCGTCACCGGTCCCCCCCTTCGTGGCGGGGATGTTCTTCACGTAAAGGAAAGATTTCTGCCACATACGGACGGAATCCAAGCCCTTGATGCGAGGGTGGTTGGTTCCCGTCCGCTGCAGCATCATGGCGCTGCCGGTGTCGGTTACCCGACTGCCAGTGGCCGCGCCATCCTTCTTCCCCTTGCTCTGCTGACGGAGATGGAAGTACTTCAGCCATGTCTGTACCGTGGGGCGGACGCCGAGAAAGGCCTCGCACACCACGGTATGATAGGCGAGGAAGACGACCGCATTCGGAGGAAGGTGATGCATATGAACACCGAAGTGATCCAGGAAGGAGCGGAGAAAATCAGAAGCTGGCAGGCCAAATCCTCGCGCAAAATGCGCGAGGAAGACGACATGCTCGCCCTCCCGCGGGGCCGGAACGATTTCGCCGTCGGACGGCCGGCACTGAACACCAGGAGGAACCCTCCGGGTGTTCACGAGCCAGGAGCAGTCATCGACGGTGACATCAGAACCAGCCCAGCCGGCGCGAGCAGCCATGGCAGCGAGCGAGAAGGTGGTGGAAGATTGGGAAGGATCTGGTGGAGAAAACGAGTCCGCGGCGGCGCAGAGAGTTGCGCGGCGGCGCAGAGCTCAGCGGCGGAGAAGAAACGGGGAGGCGAAAGAGGAAAGTACGGAGGTAGGAGAAGAGGAAGTTACCGATGGGGGTATTTATACCCTCTCCTCAGATTACCGTTACCATCGGGGGAGTGGGATCGATCGTGGCCATAACACTCGTGTGGTGGGGCCTGTGGCCGGATAGAAACGCACGCAAGCGCGGTACGCGCGCGTAACTGCCACAGTTGATCCCACGACCAGATCGTGGCCTATTACTGCGCTTGATGGGACATGACGAGACGGTGGGCCCGCTCCGTGAAAACTGGGCGCGTGGCACGTCGTGTCCTGGGCAACGAGACGTCAGGGTCGCGGATGCTTGACACGTGTCCAGTTGCGGCACGAAAGGCTGGATTGTGCTCTGCGCTGCAGAGACTCTGCTTAAGAATTTCTCTAAGTCCTTTTACTCGGACACAGAGAAGGAAACTAGACCTATTCGGAAAAGAGGAGACCCAAGGTACTTTCCAGAGTGCTACTCAGAGGTTTTACTCGGCATCTTGAAGTTCAAAGGTGTTGTTACGAAGATTGGTTTTAAGCTGGCAGAGCCTAGTGAACGAGTTCGCAAGACTCTACCAGCTTCGGGGACTGCTGTCGGGGGGTTACCCCCGAGTAGGGTAAAGGCAAGTGGTAAAGGCCGCTGTCAGAAGAGAAGTTTGGTCGAGTAGCCGCCTACCCGGTACTCGCTACCCGGTCGACTGCTACTCGGTCTCACTTCAAGATGACCAGAAGGAGATATCAATCAAGTTCTGTCCATTCGAGTAGAAGAGTTGGCCCGAGTAAAATTGGCGGGAACCTACTCGGGCTAGAAGTCAAAGGTGCCGTTCTGACACAGGATCCCGCGTATCCCGGGTCCGTACTTGGCACTATTCAAACTACTGTTCATCTGGGGCCGGCCTGCCTGACAGTGACAGCATGGAAGCAGGCGGTCGAAGGATAAGGGGGCCCTACTCTGTGTTTGGCACAGTGATACCAGTCTGTCCCCTTGGTTTTGCCCAACGACTTTCCGGATGCAGCCAAGATTAGGAACCAAAGCTGTCAGCGGGAACTCGGAAGAAGGACGATGTGCACACTATGTCGACACTTGTCCATGTTTGGACGTATTCGGCTGGGCACCAAGTATATAAGGTGCCCCGCCGCCTCCTGCGTGAGGATCGAACACATCGTGACCTAATTCTTGACCTAGTTCATCACGTAGAGAGAAGAGTGGCTACTCGGTAGCAAGAACATTGTACTGTGGCTACTCGGTGTGACACCAGAATACATAGAGAAAGGCAGGAGTAGGGGTTTTACCTCCTCACGAGGGCCCTGAACCTGGGTAGATCGTGTTGTTTGCAGTGTTTACTTCTTACCTCACGCGGCTACTCGTCGCGTGATCCCTCCCCGAGCACCTCCAGCGTCCTTCATCCCCACATCTTTAGCCATCCTATGGTATCTGCCGTGACACCACCACGACAATAATAGTACTCTCCGAGGAGCTCGCAAATAAAGCTATGCTCCCAGGCAACGGCGCCAGAAAATAGTCTTGATGACCCACAAGTATAGGGGATCGCAACAGTCTTCGAGTGAAGTAAAACCCAAATGTATTGATTTGACACAAGGGGAGCCAAAGAATATTTGTGAGCCTTAACAAGTGAGTTGTCAATTCACCTGCACCTGAAAGTGGACTTGTTCGCAGTGGTTTATCTGTAGTAACAGTTTTATAGTAGCAGCAGTAGTGAAATAATAGCAGCAGTAGTATGAAAACAACAGGAGTGGTGATTGGAGTAAACAGTTGGATTAAATACTGTAGGCATGGGGATAGATGAACGGGCGTTGCATGGATAATATAGTTCATATAATAATTAAGACATGGGCATTGCAGATAAATAAGAATAAAGTATCCAAGCACTAAGTAACCATAGGCATGTGATCCGTAAATAGTCGTACGTGCTCGCAGTGAGAACTTGCACAACATCTATTGTCCTACCAGCCCGTTTTCAGCGGAGCCTCAAGGGAACTACTGGTAATTAAGGTGTTCCTTTTAATAGAACACCAGAGCAAAGCATTAACACTCCATGAACACATGTGATCCTCACATCACAGCCATCCCCTCCGGTTGTCCCAATTTCTGTCACTTCGGGGCCTTGGGTTCGAGACAACGATATGTGTAAACAACTTGAAGGTGTGATCAAGAAACAATAATTACCATCATGATTAAATAATGTGTTCAAATCTGATATCATGTCACTCGGGCCCAAAGTGGCAAGCATAAGCATAACAAGTTGCAACAATGTCAATAGCACTAATAGAAGATACTAGGCACTATGCCCTAACAATCACGGCATTATTACATGAACGAACTCATCCAATCCCTACCATCCCCTTCGTCCTACAACGGGGTAATTACTAACACATGGATGGGGGAAACATGGATGGTCTATGGAGAGGCGTTGGTGATGACGATGGCGATGATCTCCTCCAATTCCCTCTCCCGGCAGGGTGCCAGAACGGAGTTTCTGAACCCCGAAAAAGGATTCGCGATGGCGGCGGAGCTACAGACTTCTTTCTGGAAAACTATCGAACACCCTCGTGTTTTAGGGTTGAAGGCTATTTGTAGTCGAAAGGGGAGACCGATGGGGCTCTGGGTGGCCCACACCCTATGCTGGCGCGGCCTAGGGGGCGCACCAGGGGGTGGTGTGGCCCCCTATGGCTCTTCTCCTTGCCTCCTTATGGCTCCCGGGGTCTTCTGGTCTTTTAGGAGCAATGGGGTCTTTTTTGGGAAATTTACCGAAAGTTGATTTTTTGGCACAAAAACGAGACACCAAGGTAATTCTGCTAAAAACACCGTCAGTCTGTGTTAGTTACATTCAAAACACACAAGTTTAGAGGAAAACAATAGGAAAAGTGTTCGGAAAAGGAGATACGTTTTCGACGTATCAGAGAGTTGATGATGTTCTTATCATGGTTAATAATAATATTGTCCCCGTTTATTTTCTTGTCTTGAATATTGAATGCAATGCTTCTTGTCGAATTGTTTTGGAAGACCTTTTCTTAGAAATTTTGGTGTTGTTATTGATATGAAAGAGGGGAATATTAAATTTCAATTCCCACTCAAGAAAGGTATGGAACACTTTACTAGAAAGAGAATGAAGTTTTCTTTTTATTCTGTTATTCGAACTCATTACAATTTAAATGCCTCTTCACTTGAAAATACTTGAATTCACTTTTCTAGGCCTAGCTAAAAGGCGTTAAAGAAAAGCACTTCTTGGGACATAACTCATGGTTTTATCTTTGCTTTGTTTTTCTATGTTTTCTTTGAGTCAAGGGGATGTATACTTATGTAGAAACTCCTTTGTATCTTTATTTTCATGTATTGGTTGTGCCAAGTAAAGTTTATGATGAAAGTTGGAGTTGGTTTTGCATTTCTACGCAAGAAACAGATTTCTGCTGTACACCGTAAAAAATTGTATAATTCACAAAAAAAATAGAAATTACCTGAAACTCTTTGTGCTTATTCCTTAGCTAATTCTGCAACTTTTTTTGTTCTTTAAGTTTTTTGATTTGAGCAGTGTAAGTGCCCCGAAAAAATTCGTCTTTACAGACTGTTTTAGTTTTGTCAGATTCTGCCATTTTTCTTACATTTGCTCTTTTACGATGTCTAGTGGATTTGTTTGCTTCACGAAACATCAGTGGCTGTAGCTAATGTTTAAAATTATTAATAGCACTTGTTCCCATACAGAACCCATGGATTTTTTTATTGTTGCACTAACCCTCTAATGCGAATCACTCTTTGAGTGTGGTGTGAAGGAAGTATACAAGGGTCAAGAGAAGAGGTGATATATGTGATCAAAAAGAGTGCAAGATCAAAGCTTGGGGATGACCCCGTGGTTCATCCCAGCAAATTTTAAGAAGACTCAAGCATCTAAGCTTGGGTATGCCCAAGGCATCCCCTTCTTCATCAACCATTTAGCAGGTCGCTTCTAGTAAAACTATATTTTTATTCGGTCACATCATATGAAATTTACTTGGAGCGTCTGTTATTTTTCGTTTTCTTTTTGTTTTCCTTGCTGCAATAATATCATTGGAACCTAGCGTCCTTGTTTGGTAGAGAGACACGCTCCGTCTTTTCGTTTGAATACTCGTTATACTCGTATTCTTAATTTTTCTTCTAGCTGCTGCGAAAATTCTTGTTTAGCTCTTGTTTTCATTGCATCTCTTATTCAGAGTTGTTAGTTTTAGTAGTGTTATGTGAGTACTCTCATGTTTTCTTGCCGTATCATTTATAGAGTTCATGTTAAAACATATTTTTTATGGTGCTTGTTGGGAAAAGAAACTGCCACATTTGGTAAAAAAAATTATAAACGATGCAAATAGAAGCTTGTATGGACTGTGGATAGACTTTTTCATATAATGCTAGATGTTATTTTAATTATAAATCCTAGTGGTTATTGAGTAGCATGATTTTTCTCAAATAGTTGAGAGTGTTTAATGTGATATTGAAAGAATCATGAGTTGTTCTTGTCATATTGGAGCATAAATTTGTGGTATTCTCCTTTGAATGTTTTATTTGGTTGACTTGGCGTATGCTCACACCAAGTTTATGACTATGAACCAGTCACTAATAGCCTCCATGATCATTTAGTTTTTGAACTTGTGGTACCACTTATTCTTTGATTAATGATGTTTATGTCTCTATGCATGATTATGGCCATTATTGCTCTCTTGATTTGTCGCTCCAAGTCTTTTGCTAGCCTCTAGATGTACTGAGTATGAGCTCTACTCGTGCAATCCAACTCCAAAAAACCAAAGTATGCCCAATGTGTCCACCATACCTACCTACATGTGGTATTTAACTGCCACTCCAAAGTAAATTTCTCGTGTGTTACCTTTAAAGCTTTCAAAATTACTCCTGTTTTAGCTCATGAGGACGCAAATAGATAATCTTTATCTCACTTGTTGATTGGATTTCACAACCTGGACTAGTGACTTCATCCGCTTATCCAATTGATAGAAGAGCTGACAGCGGGGTGCCCAGCCCCAAACTAATACAAAAAATTCTCTTCACTAATTTTGCCCCTAATTTATCGGTCAACGCATAATTGTGTAAACAAAAGAGAAATAGGGATGACCTTCTACACCAGTTGTGTCCTTCATATGGGAGCCACTTTAGTGAAGTCTAGTTGGCTTGTGACGTACTGTATTTTCTGTTTACCATTCGTTGACATAAGCATACACCTCCCTAAAAATAGACACTCCTCCACGGTATGTGATTGTTGGCAGGCACCCGAGGATTCGGTTAGCCATGGTTTGTGTAAGATGGATGGGAGGAGTGCCAAACATTTTATACCTATGTTTAATAAAATAAAAGCTCTAGCACATGAGTACATAATCATGCAACTGATTACATGTTATAAAACCAACAAGGCATAATAGACATACTTGAAACCTTTGTGGAAAACAAACCAACAAGATTCCAAAGCCACACATGTTTCCATTTAATCAAGTACTCAAAACAGCAACCATGGCTTACACACACTTAATTAAAATGTCAACCAAACTTGCTAAGAGTTTCATAGGAAAATAACAAAGCCACAGAAAAGAATACAAGTCCATTCACTAATCAAAATCATCTGGCGTGATTTTGAATAATAATCAATAGTTGGTGATTTTTCTATAATATATTAAACACTTCTAAGTAGTTTACAAAATGAATTCCTCAAAGATTTTTATCTAATACTATCTAATGAAAAACACACCCTTATTGCTATAACATGATTGTTGTGTTATATTCATGTTAATCATGTATGAAAGAAATTTAAAATCCATTTGAAGTTCAAAAGGAGACAAAATAATAAAATCACTTAAATTTGAATGCCCTAAGAGAAAATACAAATATTCTTCAAATTTACCAAATCAAAATGTGGCGAGGTTGCATATTTTATTAGGATTTAAAAATTGATTTTTAATCATTTTTAGGATTACAAATAATCTCTGGAAACAAAGATTTCTTCTCGGTTTTTAAGACAGAAGGACCAAGTTGTAAATAGCAGAAACTTCAGGAGGGTATCAAAAATTGACATTTCTTTTCCTTCCTTCTTCTTCCTCTGCCAGAAGGCACAGGAGATCACCGTCGTCGGCGTTGCCACTGCCACGGCCTACTTGCCTTCATTCCGCGCGGATAAGAACTTGGGTACACGTCTCCATCGCGCTCTCTACTCTCTCCTCGCTCACTTTCTTCTCTCTCTCTATGAGAACAACCACCGGAACCCGAAATCTTAGTATCTCCACGATCCGCCGCCGTCGTCGACTCCGGTCGCGCAGGGATGAATGGATCCCACCACGAGCTGCGCATGGACCTCCTCGAGCACACGCATGGGCGGAGATGCCCCATGTATCGGGAATTTGGTTGTCATCTCTGAGTCTCGCCGCCTTCAATTTCTCCTCCTCGCCGGCGATTCCGTCAGCGCGTCTCCTCTCCGTCCCCCCCCATCGCACTCAGGGTGAGCTGAGGATTATCCCGGTGCCTTAAATTTGAACTTTCGTTTCCGAATTCGTCGTCATCGTCTCTCGTGAGTACCGGCACCGTTACTGCATGTCGGTGCATCTCCGGTGACCTCTTGGGGGCGGCGCCGCCACTGTATGGTCGCCCGAAGGTGCTTGTTCTAGTGATCTTGGTATCGCAGGCTGGCTCGCCGGAAATCGTCGGCATCGACCGAGCCTGAGAAGCTCCGGCTAACGTCAGTGTGGACCTATCTGTCTATTTAATTTGATTAAAACTAAAAAGAAAAAAAAGAAAAATGCTGACAAGGCTGGCCCACCTTTCAATTTAAAATAGGCAAAAAATGATTAAACTTAATCATTCGATAACTTACTTATCAGAAAAATGTAAATAAAATAAATACATGTTCAGAGAAATAAAATCTATCTATTTATCAACTTTTCAAAAAAAAATGATAAAGTTTAAAATAGATTTTTTGAATTAAATTAAATCATTTAAAAATTAGGAAAAATAATAAACAATTTAAAAATTCAAAAAAAAATACAAGTTATATACCAAAATGCTTAAAATAAAAAATGCAACTCATCTATGATAATTTCAAAGTCATTTGAACAAGTTTCATGTGTGCAATATTTTGCTTAGTCATTTAATTTATTTAAAATTAATAAATTAATAACATTTTCAAATCTTTTGAGAAAACTTCAAATGATATACCAAATTAAAGTGAACAATATTTCCAACTCGAATATGCCAAAGAAAAAACATTTTGTTTAATTTATAAACTTGTTTTTAAAGGTATAATGGAATCCTATAATATTCCATTATAACCAGAAATAACTACCACCACATTATTTTTCTTACTAATAATCCCTAAATGTTTTCACTCATACTGAACCTATCATCAGTAGTCATTAGAAAGCCATGTGATGAACTGATGATAGAGTTAGTTGTATTAGTTCATCATTTTCAATTAAACTCTTTGTCATTAGCTCTAGATGTTTAAACGTAAAATGGAATGTGTTTGTTATCTTTTCAATAACTGTTTTCCATCTGTTATTGTCTTATTATCTAACCAAGTAATAAACACTTCTACCTAAACATGATAAAAATTGTGTGTTAAGTAAAAGTGAAACACATGTAAGTCTAAAAGAAGTAATAATCACAT
This sequence comes from Alopecurus myosuroides, assembly GCA_028641055.1. Classification (NCBI taxonomy): domain Eukaryota; kingdom Viridiplantae; phylum Streptophyta; class Magnoliopsida; order Poales; family Poaceae; genus Alopecurus; species Alopecurus myosuroides. The sequence goes on along the minus strand of CM054061.1, from coordinate 162,870,503 downwards.
CACCACAAGTAATGAAACAATTCACCTGAAACCGGTGTGCTTAAGTTACCGTATCAAACGTAGCTTACACTTGTAAGGTGGGGTATTTTCTAGGGTATTTTGTGATGCATTTCATTACTATGCATGTATCATGTTGCCAGTGTTTTCAATAGACCTTACCGGTACTACTTTGCTATCTTTGAGATTTCGGGATTTCCACGCAACCCTCGAACCCCGAAGACATGGATTATTATTGTAAGTATTTCTATATGAGGCAAGTTCATCACTTGCTCATTGATACATATCCAACGTATCTATAATTTCCGATGTTCCATGTTGATATTACGCCAATTGCTACATGTTTTCTCCCTTCTTTATATCATTTTTACACGTTTTCTGGGACTAACTATTAACAAGATGCCAAGTGTGAGTTCCCTGTTTTCTGTTGTTTTTTATTTAAGAAAAGTTGTTCTGGAAATATTCTCGGAATTGGACCCCACGAATCCCGAAGTTCCTATTTTCCCCGGAAGCATCCAGAAGTCTAAAGAGGAGTTGAAGACGGGCACCAGGGGGCCCTCACCATAGCCAGGCGCGGCCCCCTTGGCCGCGCGTGGGGGTGGTGAGGCCACCCTGGTGGCCCACCGACGTCGCCCTTTTGCCTATTTAAGGCCTTTCTCCAGAAAACCCTAACTGAATCGGCGAAATTCCATGAAACCTTCTGCAGCCGCCGACATCGTCAACCCAAGTTTCGGGGGGCAAATCTCTGTTCTGGCACCCTGCCGGGATGGGGAAGTGCCCCCGGAAGCCATCTCCATCGACTCCACCGCCATCTCCATCGCTGTTGCTGTCTCCTATGATGAGGAGGGAGTAGTTCTCCCCCGAGGCTGGGGGCTCTACCAGTAGCTATCTGGTTCATCTCTCTCTCCCATGGTGTGATCTATATGTGATCATGAGCTTTGTAATCTAGTTGAATAAGTAGATGTTACTCTTCATCTATTGTGCTACTCAAGTGTTTTATTAATATGAACTTTGGAGTCACCTTGTCCCGCGGTGTGAAGGTGACAGTGTGCACATCGTGTGTGTCTCCTCTATGAATTGTGGTGTTTGTCTAGTACCTTCTAGGGCGCTCAAGTTGACAGTGTGGGGCTAACTAGACACGGGAATGCTTACTTTAAGGAATGCTTTTTGCAACCCTACTCAATGATTAGTGTTCGTTATCCAACCAGAGAGGGTTAAGAGTAGCATAGTGAAGAGAAGATATTTAGTTATTCAATTATGTGATCATTGTTGAGAGTGTCCACTAGTGAAAGTAGGATCCCTAGGCCTTGCTTCCAAGCATTGAAACACCATTTCCTCCTGTTCTGCTACATGTTTGCTTGCTTCCATATTTATTTCGGATTGCTATTATTACTTATAACCATCCATATTACTCGCATTTCACTATCTCTTCGCCGAACTAGTGCACCTATATACCTGACAAGTATATTGGGTGTGTTGGGGACACAAGAGACTTCTTGTATCTTAATTGCAGGGTTGCTTGAGAGGGATATCTTTGACCTCTACCCGGCCAGAGTCCCAATCAAGAACCTGCACCTTGCACTCCAGTGCAACATAACGGATCAGTCGAGATCGATGTGAAGCTATGCTAGTCACTTTGTTCTTTGTTGACTTGTTTTTCTACAAGATTCTTTTTATTAGGAAGTGGGTTAGACTTAAATGTGTTCTATATTTTATTCTTGATGCTCTCTTATTGCGCATCAACTCTTATTATTATGTGAGCATCTTTTAAAAATCATTGTGCCTAGCTGAAAGGCATTAAAATAAAAGCGCTCCCGGAAGACAACCCGTTTTATTTCTCCGTTTTCAACCCGTTTTCCGTCGTTTATTTTTGTTTTCTTTGCACCTGGGTGTTGTCTATTTCCTTAGAAACCCCGTTGTATCTTTTCTTTTTTGTCTTTGTTGAGCCAAGTAAAGCCTCTAGTGGAAAGTTGAGACTATATTTCGGATTTCCGCGCAGGAAACAGATTTCTGTTGTCCATTGTTAAAATCGTATAGAATCACAAAAAATTCAAAATGACCTGAGTTTTTTTGTGCGTCATCCTGGGATATATACGCAACTTTTCTTAGTTGACTATATTTTTATTTGAGCAACATAGGATTTTCGAAAAAATCATCTTTACCTGTTGTTCTGTTTTGACAGATTTCTGCTAATAATTGCATTTGCCTCTTAATCTCTTTCTTTTGGTGTTTTTTTTTGAGAAAAAGAGTTTTAAAAGAAGTTGTGACAGTAGATAATGTGTTTACGAGTGTTAGTATTGTGTTGAAACTTAACCATGTGAATTTATTATTTCGATTTGCACTAACGTTGCTAATGAAGATTGTGAGAAGTTTGGTGTGAAGGAAGTTCTCGAGGGTCAAGAGAAGAGGATGATATGATGTGATCAAGAAGAGTGAAAAGCCTAAGATTAGGGATACGCTGGTGGTACATCCCAGCAAATTCCAATAAGACTCAAGCATCTAAGGTTGGGGATGCCCAAGGCATCCCTTTCTTCATCAACAATTTATCAGGTCACTTCTAGTGAAACTATATTTTTATTCAGTCACATCTTTTGTGCTTTACTTGGAGCGTCTTTTATTTTTGTTTTAAGTTTGTTTGGTTTTCTTTGCTATAATAAATAGTTGGATCCTAGCATATTTTTTTGGGCGAGAGACACGCTCTGATTTTCCGTTAGAATACTCTTGTGCTTCACTTATATTTGTGAGTATTCATGCTTAGATATTTTAGTGCTTCCAGCTCTTGTTTTGCATGCATCCTTTGTTCAGAGTTGTTAGCTTTGTATTTAGGTGGTTCTCATATGCGTGTTAGCTTGGAAATAGGAATGCTATTGTGATAGTTGGTATAGTGGAAAAGATTGCATGGTCTTGTATATCACTAAACTGCTTCACTTGAATCATTGTTGTTGTTCTGAGATATTAATTTGCTTAATGGATAAACGGGAAGGAATAGTAAGTAGAAACTTTTAATGGTTAGTCTAAGAAACTTGAAGCTGTGACACACTTAAATTACCAGCTGATAGAAACAATGGTATATGATTGCTACGAGTGATACGTTTCCGATCGGCCTTTTGTTACGCGCTACGGTCGGGGTAGCTAACAGTGACTTATCGCTGCCACGGACCCTCTTGGAGTGGTTTGCATTGCGCCTTGTAAGATGGTTTGCTTGCTGTTATCTTTTAACTCGTGAGTCTATGTTGAGGGTCCTCGCACTTCCACCATCCATATTTGCTAGCCTCTTCGGTACTGTGCATTGCCCTTTCTCACATTGAGAGTTGGTGCAAACTTCGCCAGTGCATCCAAATCTCGTGGGAGGATTTTGGTCTCCTACACATAAGCCCATATATTCTTCCTCAAAACAGCCACCATACCTACCTATCATAGCATTTCCATAGCCATTCTGAGATATATTGCTGCACAACATCCAGCTCCATTATGTTACTTGATGATGAGCTTCATGGTTATTTATGCATACTGCTACACTGGCAGGAGCATGCAGTTGGATACATCAGAGATATTCCATTATGAGTTATGAGTACTAAAAGTTTGACGATTCATTGTAATATAGGATGTTGCCCCTACCGGTGAGGATATATAAACAAATGAAAAAGCCCAAAAAGAAAAAAAAAAGGCCAGAGAGAGAATAAAGAGAGAGGGGGGCATCACTATCCTTTATATACCACACTTGTGCTTCATGTTTAGCACCAATACTTCAGTTTGGAAAAAGTTTTCATATTATCATTCATTCATAACTATGTGGGGAACTTTACATTATAGAACTTGGCTTGTATATTCCAATGATGAGCCTTGATACGTCTCCAACGTATCTATAATTTCTGATGCTCCATGATGATATTATGCCAATTGCTACATGTTTTCTCCCTTCTTTATATCATTTTACACGTTTTCCGGGACTAACCTATTAACAAGATGCCAAGAGCCAGTTCCCTGTTTTCTGCTGTTTTTAGTTTCAGAAAAGTTGTTCTGGAAATATTCTCGGAATTGGAAAATTCGAAAGCCAGAAGTCTTAGAAGTCCCGAAGAGCCCCGGAGGGGGCCACAGGGTGGCCACACCATGGGGTGGCGCGGGTCCCCCTGGCTACGCCACCTGGTGGTGTGGGGCCCCCAGGGCTCCACCGCCTTTGCCCTTTTGCCTATTTATACCCCCCCGAGGGAAAACCCTAAAAACATCGGACTTTTCCACAAAATACATTTGTAGCTCCGCCGCTGCCACCGACAAGTTTTGGGGGACATATCTCTGTTCTGGCACCCTGCCGGGACGGGGAAATGCCCCCGGAAGCCATCTCCATTGATGTTGATGTCTCCTATTATGAGGAGGGAGTAGTTCTCCCCCGAGGCTGAGGGCTCTACCGGTACTCCGGTAGCTATGTGGTTCATCTCTCTCTCCCATGGTGTGATCTATATGTGATCGTAAGCTTTGTAATCTAGTTGAATTCGTAGATGTTACTCTTCATCTTTTGCTACTCAAGTGCTTTATTAATATGAACTTTGGAGTCACCTTGTCCCGCGGTGTGAAGGTGACAGTGTGCACATTGTGTGTGTATCCTCTATGAATTGTGGTGTTTGTCTAGTACCATTTAGGGCGCTCATAGTGACAGCGTGGGGTTAACTAGACTTGGGAATGCTTACTTTAAGGAATGCTTTTTGCAGCCCTATGCAATGATTAGTGTTCGTTATTTGTTATGAGATGTTCGTAAACGCTTTGATCACGGTGTAAAGGTGACAGTGTGTGCACCGTGTGGTTTAGCATTATATTTATATTTTGTGTTGGATAACCCTATGAAATTGTGGTGTTTGCGTGGAACCATCTGGGTCCCATGGTGATAGCATGGAGGTTACTTGGTTGGAAAAGTGCTTACTCTGAGGAGTGCTGTTAAAGCCCTACGCAAGGATTGGTGTTGTTATTCGACCGGAGAGTGGTTAAGAGTAGTATAGTGAAGAGAAGATATTTAGTTATTCAATTATGTGATCATTGTTGAGAGTGTTCACTGGTGAAAGTAGGATCCCTAGGACTTATTTCCAAGCATTGAAGCACCGTTTTGCGCATGTTCTGCTACATGTTTGCTTGCTGCCATTTTTATTTCAGATTGCTATTATCATCCATATTACTTGCATTTTACTCTCTCTTCTCCGAACTAGTGCACCTATATACCTGACAAGTATATTGGGTGTGTTGGGGACACAAGAGACTTCTTGTATCTTAATTGCAGGGTTGCTTGAGAGGGATATCTTTGACCTCTACCTCCCTGAGTTCGATCAATCTTGGGTGATCCACTTAAGGGAAACTTGCTGCTGTTCTACAAACCTCTCACTTGGAGGCCTAACACTGTCTACAAGAATAGAAGCGTGCGTAGACATCAAGCTCTTTTCTGGCGCCGTTGCCGGGGAGGTAAGGTAAAAGGTACTCACATCCTCAGGTGTGAGTGCTCGAAGTTATTTCCTTTAGATTATGCAATTATATCTCTTTGTTTCTTGTTTTCACTAGTTAGGCTTATTTTTACTTGTTGCTTGTTTTTATTTTTACTAGTTAGTCTTAATGGAAAACAACAAAAATATGAGAGAGCTTTATAATATTTATCTTGAGTTAGGACATGTAGTGTTTGAAGAGAAAATTAAAAAACCCATGGAACTTTATTTACATGCTAATAGCAATGTTATTAGTATGAATGCTTTGAACACTATTATTTCTAATGCTATGGAAAAGTCTAATATTGGGGAAGCTAGTTTTGATGAATATGATATTTTTAGTCCCCCAAGTTTTGAGGAGGAAATTTCCTTTGATGATACTTTGCCTCTAATATATGATGATTATAATGATTGTGGTATTCTAGTTCCACCTGTTTAGAATGATGAATATGATATTTTCAGTCCACCTACAATAGAGGAAAATATTAATTATGATTACAATATGCCTCCTATATTTAATGATTATGGTGATGAGAGTAATAATGATAGCTATTTTGTTGAATTTTCTCCCACTACTATTAATAAGAATGACTATGCTTATGTGGAGGGGATTTTTATCGAATTGCCCACAACGGTCCACTACTACTCAGTTTTACCCCTAGCGCCGAATGGTGCTCAGTTTTGCCCCTAGTCCGTGCGCAACTACTATGGAGAGGCCGGAACGGTAAGTTTGGAGTCGAATCCGTTCCGCGAAGTGGGTCCGAGGAGTCAGACTCCGTTTCGCGAAGTGGGTCCGGGTGGGACTGCCAAGTTCGTTGAAACCGTCCGGAGCTTACAGGTGGGACCGCGCAGTTTGAATAGTCCACACCCAAGCTTCCCGCTGGGTTCAGCGACGCGTGGGAAAACTGCGGGCCCCCGCGACGGTCAAAGGCTGCCGGAGTAACGTCACGTGCGGCAGAGCAAATGCCCCGCCAGGGCTACAAAAGGCCCCTCGCCACTCGCCGCTCTCCCCCATTCTAGCCGTTCATCTCGCCCTCACCGCACTCACTCTCATCGCCGCATTTCACCTAGACACCCCGAGACGATGCCTCGCCGGCTCCGTGCAAACCGCAACTCGCCGTTGTACTGCCGCCCCGCGGCCGCGATGCCGGGGCCATAGTGACGGCGATAGCGACAACGAGTTCTACTACGAGGAGAACGAGCAACCGGCGCAGGAGGATGCGGCGCCCGAGCAGCAGCCGGCGCAGGAGGCGCATCGCTGGAGGAGGCACTGGAGGAGGCAGCCAATCTGGCCCGAGGAGCACGCGACGTTCTACTCGTTCCAAACATGGCGGAACGAGGAGGCGTTCCACCAGGTGCGCGCTTGTCTCGAGGAGGCGGTGGCAGCGGCCGAGGCTACCGCTGTTCGTGCATCCCTGGAGACCCACTAGAGGGAGGAGGCGGAGCGCCAGGTCTACCGGCAGCTCACCGCAACCGCGGCGTCGGATGAGCAGCAGGAGATCGTCGCGCTATACGAGAGCGATCGACGCAAGGTTGCCCTGCAGAGCGAGAGGCGAAACCGCCGCCATCCCTCCAAGCAGAGCGCAGCAGCGCTGGCTCGCTACGGTGGCGAACCCATCGCCCTTCGCCAAGAACGACCACGAGGCGCGGCCCTCCAACATGCTGGCCTACGGCGACTGCGAGGAGGACGACGAGGAAGAGGACTACGTCTAAGAGGAGGGCGACGACTAGGACGGGTGATCGCGGCGTGCCTCAGCATGCCGTAGTTTTTTTTTAAGTTTTTTCTATGTTTTTAGTTAAATTATGCCATCTATCTGTAAAAATATCGTCGAATCTATGAATTTGCGCCTATTTCAACGAGTTCGCCGTTTTTTAATTAATTTTGAGTATTTCTGAACAAAATCACGAGCCAGAACTAGATTAAAAGCGAAAAGAGGGAGTAGTTTGGATGATGTTTGAATAATGTTGTATGATGTTGAACCAAGTCATTCCAAAATTTTAGGCAAATGTGCTTCAAATGAGGTCTGAAGCTATTATCAAAATCATCATGAAAAATTCGAACTTGTCAAAATTATCCGATCCAAATAAATTTGAGGAGCAACTATATCACATATAACAACATTGTTCGTTGGATTCATGTCATTTTAAATTATTTTGAATCATTTATGCTCATTTGAAACCACCGCTCTATTCTCATGAGAAATGTGTTTCAAATGAGGTCTGAAGTTAGGGTAGACACCCCCGTTTGAAATTTCATGAAAAAATCGAACTTGTCAAAATTATCCGATCCAAATAACTTTGAGGAGCAACTATATCACATATAACAACATTGTGCATTGGATTCATGTCATTTTGTTTTTTTTGAATTCATTTGAAACCATCGCTCTATTCTCATGAGAAATGTGCTTCAAATGAGGTCTGAAGCTAGGGTAGACACCCCCGTTTGAAATTTTCATGAAAATTTTGACCTTGTCAAAATTATCCAAATAAATTTGGTGAGCAACTATATCACATATAACAACATTGTGCGTTGGATTCATGTCATTTTGGTTTTTTGGAATTATTTATGCTCATTTGAAACCATCGCTCTATTCTCATGAGAAATGTGCTTCAAATGAGGTCTGAAGCTAGGGTAGACACCCCCGTTTGAAATTTTCATGAAAATTTTGACCTTGTCAAAACTATCCAAATAAATTTGAGGAGCAACTATATCACATATAACAACATTGTGCGTTAGATTCATGTCATTTTGTTTTTTTTGAATTATTTATGCTCATTTCAAACCATCGCTCTATTCTGCCCCATGAGAAATGTGCTTCAAATGAGGTCTGAAGCTAGGGTAGACACCCCCGTTTGAAATTTCATGAAAAATTCGACCTTCTCAAAATTATCCAAATAAATTTGAGGAGCAACTATATCACATATAACAACATTGTGCGTTGGATTCATGTCATTTTGATTTTTTTTTGAATTATTTATACTCATTTGAAACCATCTCTCTATTCTCATGAGAAATGTGCTTCAAATGAGGTGTGAAGCTAGGGTAGACACCCCCGTTTGAAATCTCATGAAAATTTCGAAGTTGTCAAAATTATCCAAACAAATTTGAGAAGCAACTATATCACATATAACAACATTGTGCGTTGGATTCATGTCATTTTGATTTTTTTTGAATTATTTATGCTCATTTGAAACCATCGCTCTATTCTCATGAGAAATGTGTTTCAAATGAGGTCCGAAGCTAGGGTAAATACCCCCATTTGTGCTTCAACTTTTTTTGGCATCTTGTTTACATCAGCCAAATTAATTTCCTAGACATCTATTCTACATATATAGTGTAAATCTGAAGTTTCATTATGTTTTGAATAATTCTTCTTTTTTTTTGCATTTTTTAATTTAAATAACATGGTTTAATAGAAAAATCATATGTAAACAGATAAAAATCATCGCTGTAGTAAATCTGAAGTTTCATTGTGTTTTGTATCATTCTTCTATTTTTTATATTTTTTATTTAAATAACATGGTTTAATACTTAATACTCCCTCCGTATCGAAAAGAAATCATATGTAGAACAGATAGAAACCATCGATCCATGTAGCCAACTGACCAACCAATCCTAGCACAGAACGAGCGTCTCGCGGATCGCTGTGGCTGCGAGCGCATCCGTCCGATGCAAGATTCCTTCTAGAAGGCGTCGATCCAACAGCCCAGGTCGAATCTCTGGGTGTCCTTCTAGAAGCTTTTCGGTTGGGTCAAACAGAGGGTTGACCAAGCTTGAAATGAGCATAAATAATTAAAAAAAAATCGAAAAAATTTAAAGCCGACGCACATAGTAGTGTTATGTCATATAGTAACGATAAAAAAAAATATAAATCTGTCTTATAAAGAATGGAACGAAAAAGCCTTGTCTAATATGTGATATCTTGAACAGACTAGTAGAGAGTTCAAGAAAATGAGATGAGTTTCAAACCTTTGGAGATGAAATAAGGTCAAAATCTCACCAAAACTTCATTTTGGTGTGACTAAGAAAGATCCAAAGTTCTTTTTTCATTTTGATGTTTTAAACTTGTTTTATTTACAATTTTCGATTAAAACCATTATTATTCAAAAGAAAATAAATAATACGAATATTCATCCAATAAATTTTCAGGCTTCGGAATTACATTATATAGGTCGAATACAAGTCTAGGAAAAATATAAATAGGATTTATAAACATTAGAACGAAAGTCTTCACTAAAATGTGATTCCTCGAATACAGTAGTAGAGATTTCAAATAATATGAGGTGGAAACATTGTGAATCTTCCGAAGAGGTGGGTTCTACCTTTTTGTTGTGTGTTCCTATGGGCTATCCTAACACAACCAAGCAAATAGTTCCACATTGCTACCCCTTTCGACGCCGTTACCACGTGTTTCCTTATAAGTCCGGTATTTCTCTAGCGGGTAGGGTTTCACCGGGAGGGGGGCTACGGAGCGTCTGGATCCCAACACAAGCTAGGGGGTGCCATACCATGTTAGTATAGGTGTGTTGTGTGCTTTGGATGTCAAAGATTGCTCTCCGGGGTGTGACTCGCTTCACCGGCATCAACTTCTCTCTCGTGAGCGCTTATAGGGTGAAACTCCTGTATCGGACCAAACATCGTGAATCTTCTGAAGAGGTGGGTTCTACCTTTTTGTTTTGTGTTCCTATGGGCTATCCTAGCACAAACAAGCAAATAGTTCCACATTGCTACCCTCTTTCGACGCCGTTACCGCGTGTTTCCATATAAGTCCGGAATTTTCCAGCGGGTCTAGTGTTTCACCGGGAGGGGGGCCAGAGCGTCTGGATCCCAACACAAGCTAGGGGTGCCATGCCATGTTAGTATAGGTGTGTTGTGTGCTTTGGATTTCAAAGATTGCTCTCCGGGGTGTGACTCGCTTCACCGACATCCACTTCTCTCTCGTGAGTTTACATGCGCTTATAGGGTGAAACTCCAGTATCGGACCAAACATCGTGAATCTTCCGAAGAGGTGGGTTCTACCTTTTTGTTTTATGTTCCTATGGGCTATCCTAGCACAACCAAGCAGATAGTTCCACATTGCTACCCCCTTTCGACGCAGTTACCGCGTGTTTCCGTTAAAGTCAGGTATTTCTCCAGCGGGGCTAGGGTTTCACCGGGTGGGGGGCTACGGAGCGTCTGGATCCCAACACAAGATAGGGGGTGCCATAACATGTTAGTATAGGTGTGTTGTGTGCTTTGGATGTCAAAGATTTCTCTCCGGGGTGTGACCCGCTTCACCGACATCCACTTCTCTCTCGTGAGCGCTTATAGGGTGAAACTCCTGTATCGGACCAAACATCGTGAATCTTCAGAAGAGGTGGGTTATAACTTTTTGTTTTGTGTTACTATAGGCTATCCTAGCACAACCAAGCAAATAGTTCCACATTGCTACCCCCTTTCGACGCAGTTACCGCGTGTTTCCGTATAAGTCAGGTATTTCTCCAGCGGGGCTAGGGTTTCACCGTGAGGGGGGCTACGGAGCGTCTGTATCCCAACACAAGCTAGGGGGTCACCACACTGTACCAACTATCTCTAAAAATGTCTAGAAATGACATGGCCAAGTAGTGCAGACAGCACCCGTCTACACTATTGTACATGCCCTAAAAACAGAGGGAACCTGATCCTCTTACTTTGCCCACCTTATGTTCTCTGACTTTCTACCATGACACGTGGGTCCGGTGTGTGATGGGATCCATTTGTCAGTGACCTAAAGTCAGAGGATCGCGTTCCCGCACAGAGAAGCGCTCGTCTCTGCGTCTGTAGGCCGTTGCCGCCGTAGTTTGCATGCATGGACTCGATCTGCACCTTTCCTGACGATCAAACGATTGAAAATGAGCGGTGGATGGACCGGGTGTTTTGTCTCAATGTAACTGCATGCAACAACGAACACTGTCTAGTGGGGCCCCGTTCACCAGCCCGGTGCATGCACGCCTCATTTTTTCAGAGTAAACAACGTGGCAGAAGAAGAAAAGAGTAAACGTCGCGTCGCACTTGCAGCAGCCATGCACGCCTCGTTTCAGAAACACGAGTCGCGTCGCATTTGCAGCAGCCCTGCACGCCTCGTTTCAGAAACACGAGTCGCGTCGCATTTGCAGCGACGCAGCCCTCCACGCCTCGTTTTCAGAAGATACACATCAATGCATATGTAGCGAGGCAGGATTTGGCGTGAGACTTTGGACTTTCTTCTCTTCACCTCTTTAATACACGCATACAACGTCGAATCACTTGACTGCCTAATGCACACGCGCTCGTACTCCGTATCACTAGCTGTCCTACGCCTACGCCTACGCCTGTTCTACACCGCTTTGACCATGCATCGACTCTTCTACACTGCATCCAACGGTTTCACACTGTTTGCTTTATCTACCCCAATTAATTCACGTCTAATCGTGTCTTTAAATAGACCGTTTCGCTCGTCCTCCATCTTCTCATCCCTCTCCAGCCCTTTGTCCTTCTCTCCCTAGCTTCAAGCCCGAACAATGTCTTCCTACTCTCTACCATCTAGCCCCGAGTCGGTCTCCGACGAGGACAACCGCCCCAAAGATCGGCCTTGGTACGAGGCCGATTATACGTCGGAGGACGTCGAATCTCCCAAACGGGAGAGATCGCCGTCGCCGCCCTTCGTCCACAATCCCGAGCCCGCCCCCACCGCCCCCAAGGACCTCTCCCCCAAGACGATCCGCCGCCTCAAGGAACTGGAGCGGCTGGAGAAGAAGGAGTTGAAGGCCGAGGAGAAGAAGCAGGCGAAGGAGGACGCGAAGGCAATCTGTGCCAGCATCAAGCGGGTCCGTGAGAGAGAGGAGGAGAGGATGCGGGCGGAGAACCGCTGCGCCCGCGTCAACAAGGAGATGGAGGACATGGCGGCGGAGTGGAGGAACTAGGGCGCCGGAGGGCGGCAAGGGCTCCCGCATGCAGAGCGGGAGCAGTTCGGTTTTTTTAAAATTAGATGTAATGTCCCTCGGGCCCCACTGATTATATGTAAAGTGGGGCCAGTTATCCTTTCTAAGTATGTTTAATTATATATAAAGTTATGATCTTATATTTGTCCAAATATGTACCCACTGTTTAGAACTTTTATCCTTTCTAATTATCGCTTTTTTAAAAATATTTCTAATTATCGCTTTAAAATATGCACATTGTTAACAAATTTTTTATATAAGAGATGTGATGCATTATGTTTTCTAAGATAATATACAAATTTGACTTGATCACAGTATATATTTTATATTATTAATACGAGTAATTTGATGGTTTAATAAATGGATAATGTGTAGTCTGCATGTAGTGTTTAATAAATATAAATGGATAATGTGTAGTGTGCATGTTGACATTGTGCCTCATTTGACATTGGGCGGCAAGCAACGGTCAACAGCTGGGGCCCACATGCAGCGCCAGCCGTCAACAGTTGGGGCACACAAGCCGCGCCAACGCTCAACAGCTGGGGCCCACATGCCGCGCCAACGGTTTTATGATGGGTCCCACAGGTCAGCATCCTAACGGGGGCAGAAAGTTACAGTGGGAGCAGCGAAACGAGTCCTTGTGGACATACTAGGGGCAAAACTGAGATCGATTCGGCGCTAGGGGTAAAACTGAGGTCGTGGTGCCAACTGAGGGCACCCTGTTAAATAACCCTATGTGGAGAGTATTAATTCTTTTGTGGATGTGGCTCATGATAAGAATTTTCTTGTGATAGTTATATTGTTAATTTCATGCATGATGCTACTTAAAGTTATTACGAGAGAGGGAAACATAGTCCTATGCATCTAAACAATATCAAGTTTTCCCTCTTTATGTTGAAATTTCCACAGCGCCGGACATCCGATGGCGGCGGAGGAGCAAGGGTTACAGACTTACGGTGGAGTGTCGTAGAATGGGGATCGGTAGTTGTTTTCTTAGAGAGAAGGGGATAGGTAGTTTTCTTTTAGAGAGAGAAGGGGATCGGTTGGATGTGCTCGAGGGGTCGTGGACTGGTTATACACCACGGGGATTTAAATGAAAAAGTCGTGGCGTATGAGATCCGGAGATAGACCGTAGATACACATATTAACACCGTAGCAAGCTATGTGTAGATGTAGGGCTATTCGTGTTGTAGTGTGCGGAGAAGCATGGTTTGGCTTGGATCAACAACCGGGCCCCACACCTAAGTGGGTGTGGACATGATCTCGAGTCTGGTTGTGCAACATGGTCTTGATCGCTCATGGGTAAAGTAACACACCTCTGCAAAGTGTAAAAGAATGTGGCATGTTACCCCCTGTTCCGGGAAGAAACTGCGAACGCTACAGGAAAGACAACTCCATGAATTTCTAGTCTTGTGATGGTCTGGCGGGCATAGTTTTCAGTATTAAAAGCAACCTCTTGAAGAAAGATTTTCAAAAATCTTGCATTAGCTTATGACTCTTTCGATTATAAAGTTGTAGTTAGTGCATCAAACTACCCACTATATATTATGAACTTGTTGAGTAACGCTCGTTACTCATTCGTTCCCGTTTGACCCCCTGCTTGGAGTTGAAGCTTTATGAAAGTCGTCATCGTGAAGCCATCCCTGTCTAAGGAAACTAGGTGGAGTCAACTATTACTTAGCCAGAGAAACATCGCCATCAACAATGCCGGTGGAGGAGAAGCTACCAAGGTGTAGGTGGAGTACATTCCTGGACTTAGAATTTCTCAAGCCATAGATTAGGCCTGACATCAGCCGTAGTGGATTATGTTCTGAGCTAGAGTTATTCTCCAGTTTGGAACTTCGAATTGCTTCTTCTGATGTTTCATTTGCATGAGATCTTCTTTGATTCATCATAAGGAGACTCTGAAGATTTTGTAATGAAAGTTTGTATCCTATAGTTTTGCTTGGACCTGCTATGTTTCTGTTGTACCACTCCGAGGGATGTAATATTCACGGATAAGTCCTTATGTGAGTATTATGTCAACGACTTGCGCACTACACATGCGGTGGTGTGCTGGGTCACCGCAGCGATCTTCGTCGGTCCTCCGATAAAGGAAAAGGTGAAGACCCGCTTGGCGAAGAAGAAGGAGGAGCAGGTGAACGTATTTCACACCGACAAGGAGGCAATGGCGAGGTTTGAACTGGAGCATCCCGAATACGTGCGGTACGCGCCGGAATTCTTCTCAAAGCGCGAGATAGAGAAGAAGTTCGATGACGCTGGACCATCCACGACGAGGGCGAAGACGAAGGACGAGGCTGTACCATCCACGACGGCGATGATCGTCCTGGACTCCAGTTCCTCCTCCTTCGAGTGGCCCATCGGAGGATGATTGGGATTGGGTCGATTAGGATTAGCATCAGACCTAGTTGCTATGTTTAGTTTATGAAATCAGTAGTTTAGTTTATGAAATCGAGTTGGAATTGTAGTTCGAATCTTTTGAAAAATGATGTTCGAATATATGCAAATGTGTCCTAAAATAGGGCACCTGTTGGAGTAACGGTTCTCTATTATAGGGCATCTGGTAAAGTAAAAACAAATTTGGCGCGCTAAAACACTAAAACAGGTGCTCTATAAAAAAGAAAATGGATATAGGATAGGGCATCTGGTATGGATGCTATGACCCAGCGGAGGTTCTTCTTCTACCTCTCCCCCCTGCAGCATTCATGGCTGGGTATGATGATGATAAGATTCAGCTGAGCAGCTCGGCCTTCTTGACCTTGGAGATGCTCTCCAGGACGCCAGCCGGGGACACGTGACCCATCACCGTCAACATTTTGCTCTCCAGATCGATGCTGAACGATGTCACCCCTGCAGCACATGCACTGTCAGTGAACGATCCATGAACAAACAAAGAAAGAACAGAAATTACTCGCGGCACTTATTGTAGATGCATGCATCCATACGACAGTGACCGCTGACCATTGTTTTACTCTTGACAGTCATCGACTACGTACTGCCTAGTTACCTCACCGCAGAGGAACAAGAAATTTTTGTAACGTAGCGATCCAATTGCTAATCTCTATTCTATACGTATATTGAGGTGCGTACGCATCGACGTCACCATATTCATGCCACGGGCGATAATATTTCAGGGGCTGGAATCCAAAGATGCACCATGTGAATGTGGGAGTACTGTAGTTCTCTGAAACTTACGAATTTTCAAAGGCTGCTCGACTGGAGCGTGGATATAGTGAACATGGGGCCATATGTTCCCGCATTTTTTTTGAAATATGCGCAAGTTTTACAGATCATGTAAAAAAAATATGAAACCAAATTCCATGCATAGGTATCACAAAACATGAGTTTCACGACGAAATTACTACTCACTCTGTTCCTAAATATAAGATGTTGTGTCTATTGCTCATATTGTCTAGACACATGCTAATACGAGTAAACATTGCACTGAAAATTGTCTAGATAAATGCAGACATGTGTGTATATAAAAAAGGGGGGCGAAATGCTATTTTTCTTCTCAGTTCAGCCCTCCATTTTTTTTCTTAAGCATTTGGTCCAAACCGGGGGGGGGGGGGGGGGGGGGGGTGCCCCCCCCCCCCCCCCCCGGACTACACTAAGCTTCGCCACTGCATTTAGGAACGGAGGGAGTACTATTTATTTTGCCTCCGCAAAAAGGAAAAACATTTGGTGCTATATAGTAGAAATCCTGTGACACATTTTGTCTTTTATACACATACCACACATAAAACCTTCATATGTACGGGCGCAACTTTTCTTTAGATCTTTTTACCATTTAGAAAGTGTTTTGACCAGGAGCATATGCATCCAGGTTCAACCGAGTTTTTTCCTCCTCGACTGGCTAGTCCAATAGGTTTTTCACTTTTCCGGAATCTCAGTAGTAAGCAGGGTAGTAGATAGGCAAATGCTACGTGCACTTCTCTACATTGTAGTTTATGATCTCATCGAACATAATTAGTTCTGCTGTCACATGGATATGTTGGTACTTTAGGTTAATTTCTTTATCAAGAATTATATATAGACATGTAATTGCGTGCATCATTTTCATGCAACTGCTAGGGTACAACCTCCATCTTGAAAGAAAATTACATGTAACTGCTGCAGACCACATGCTAGAAAGAAAACGCGCACAGACAAGTAGCATTCTGGATGCCAAATCGACCTAAGTAACCTCTTGTAATTTTGGTATAAAAATAACTGGTCCTGGCATGAGAAAGAAATACCTTCCATTTTAGAAATGTGCTTCCTAACTTTCCCTGCACACCCCTGGCAGTGTATAGCCACCTTCATCACCACCACCTGTGTATGGACCATCGAGAATCAAATCCCCAACACGTTAGTAGTTAAGCAGAAACTCCATCTCAAGCTAACTATCGCTTTGATCAAACATAAATTTTTATTAGGAAAATCGCAAAAGCAACAACAGATCGATTTACTCTCTCCGTTCAGAAATAGACGACTATGACATGACTACACGAGTGTATCTATACAACAAAAGTGTCCATATACACTTACTTTAGAGTCATGTATTTACGAAAGGAGGGAGTACCACCTAGGGTCCACATGCTAGTTACTTAATTCTTAGGAGTAATCTCATTAGAAAAAATCTTTGTCTAAAACATATAATCTCTCACTGCTCTCCATCCGTAAAAGGACATCTCTACTGTGCTGCGATGTGGACCGATCGTAACCTCCCACTGTTCTCCCGGCATAGTCCTTCTTTTCTTTGTATCTTTATTGGGCGTAAATGCTGTTACTGTATCACACACACATTTTCAGTTTTGACTCCGCCGTAAACAGGGGCAGAAGTTACTAGTACTACCACTATTACCGAGTAAATGAACCCCTGTCCCCTGGGCCCAGCGCATTACCGTTGTTGAATAGTCAGCATTCTTAAAAAATGCAATACGCTCGTACGTACGTTTCCAATGGAGAATTAGGGCTGAATTAAATCGAAATGCGTATGCTGCTGAAAGTGATAGTGATAGTAATAGCAGAAGAAAAAGATTATTTTTGAGGTGCGTTTCCTTGTGCAGTCGGTAGCAAAAAAAAAAAAAAAAAAAAAAAAATCGTATGCTACCAGGAGAGCTAAGCTAGTACTACAGTACAAATTTGTATACGGCAGTTAAATCTGAACGGCAGTAGGTATCTTCTCGCCGCGACCAAATCTTTGTAAAGAAATGTGCAGACGAGGTACAAGTTGAGCAGAATATGCGTTGGTCGGAGCTACGTACCTGGTGGACTTGGTCTCCGGGTGCCACTGTCGCGGTCAGCGGGGCGGCCGCCGTGTCCCTTGCCGGCGTCTCCTTGGGGCTCTTGGTCACCATGGGTAGCGTCACGGCCATGGGCGCCCCGCGCCGCCTCGGCATGGGCGGCGGCCTGGGTTCCGCGGCACGCCTGGACGAGACGCCGGCTCCGTCGCACCCGCCGCCGGCACCAATGCGCACGTACCTGACGTCGTGCACGAGACGCGCGTCTTCGGCGATGGTCCGGTCGGCGCGGCGTCGGACGACCATGGACCGTGCGTCGCCCGGCACGCACACCGCCGTCGCCGCCTGGGACCGGCACAGCATGCCCCGACTCCTCATGCCACCCACCACACTCGACGAGCAGTGCTACTACACCAAGTTCAAGAACAAGCGGCGATACACAGGTCTGGATGGTGGAGTGGGAAGACGAGAGGGTCGCGCTCGGAGATTTAAAGCGGAACGAAGCGGTGGCAGGAGGCAGGAGGAGCAGAACAAAGCAGATGGAAGGAATCGCGGAGGAATTTAATGGAGGTTTTGCTATTCGCTTCCTGTTTGGCTCTTGTGTGATGCAGGCGAGACAAGATCGGAATTATTGCTCGATCGGGGCTGGCCATATGGATGCCATGCCTGCGTGATGCACTGTTGAGCTCGGCTCTTTGTCTGGCGCGCGCTGCGGCGGGCAACAGCGACAAGATGCGGTGCGGGGTCTCTGGCCGGGCACGTCTCTGACGTCACACCTTTGTTTCCTTCCTGAACGGATCTATATCTACTAGTAGAAGGAAAACGGTGTGCTGCCCCCGTCCGAACAAATCTAGTTTTTATTTCCCATTCTTTTCTGGCAGGACAGAATTGTTAGACAAATCATCTAAGCTAGATCTAATCGGTAAGAGCAGCCACAATGTGGATAGTTCCAAATTGTACATAAAATGTTTTACCGTTTACTAGACAACACGTATCTAGACATGTCTTAGTGCAAGATACACATGAATCTATACGGTAAAACATGTTTAGATACGTTTTGTCTAGAAAACGCTAAAACATCTTATATTTTGATACAGAGGGAGTATTTGGCAAGAGAACCAAATATAGCCATGACTCCACACAATATAGGTGGTTCCAAATTTCTGTGTCATTGGTCCCCTTGCCAAATAAAATGACATAGAAAATTAACCTTCTCTCTCTTTTTTCACGTAAAAAAATCTCATGTTGTTAGTACCTACAAAAGATATATTATTTTATTGTTGGGCAAAGATTTGACATCGGAGCATGTTCTTGCTCCGTTTCCCACATTTTTAAATTGTGGAACTACCCTCATAATGTGTGAAACTAGTTCTAAAAGCCAAAACGCCAAAATAGAGCTACTTTTGGCTACACATTGTGGGTGCCATAACACCACCTATCTAAGAATCTGTCTTGCCATCTGAGAGAGACATTTGAGAGAGAACGGAGAGATGGGAGGGGAAAAGTGTACCTTCACCTTGGATCGATGAGCCTGTCGAGTTGTCCATGGTGGAGAGCGGCGGTGACGGCAGGGTGTGGACGAGGCAGTGGCGGCGGAGGTTTTCGTCACTACTGCGCCGACCTAGATCGTTAGATGTGTCGGTGGGGTGTACGGCTCACGACGAACCTCGTGTTGCGTGCCGCCAGCCCCCACCTCTTTATATAGCGCAGGGGATAGTGTTCCGTCAACTGTAGTGGGTTGAGCGCCCCCGATCAGGATGCAGATCACAGGGTCCGGTGGGCCTTTGGGCCCACAAGGGAGAAGATCAACCTAACATTCGTCCCTTGATCTCAGCTATTACTTTTAACCATATACTTTTTTTTACTTTCCTCGTTTCACAACAGATCAGTATGTAAAGCATGTTTTATCGTCACAACTCAATTTCCGATAGAACCAGACAGTTACAACATACCTCTATGTTTTGAAACAAATTATGTTCCTTTTTGGGCCTCTCATGATTCAGAAATCATAGGCTTTCCCTTAAACCCATGCCGGCTAAATGTTCCTTCAACATATTGTGTGGTCACCCTTTCGTAAGCGGATCAGCAAGCATATCCTTTGTCCTTATATGCTCATAGTGTGATCCTGGATTTTATCTTTCACAACATAATAGTTTATCTCTATTGGCTTGGTAGCATTACTCGACTTGTTGCCGTGAGCATAGAATACTGTGGGCTGGTGTCACAATACATCTTTAGTGGTTTGTCAATGCAATCTACCACTTTCAAGTCGGGTATAGTTTTTTTAACCATATCGCCTGCCCGTGGCCTCATAACATCTATAAATACCGCATACATCGTGGACGATGCAACTATTGACTATTTGGAACTTCTCCACTAAATAGCCCTTCCAACAAGAGTGAACACGTATCCTGACGTGGATTTTCTGTCATCTTTGCCTCCCGTAAAATCTGCGTCTGAATACTCTCTTATCTCTAGAGAGTCAGATCTTATGTATGTTAGCATGAGGTCCTTTCTGCCTTGCGCATAACGCAATGCTTTGTAAACTATCTTCCAGTGTTCTTTGTCTGGATTCTCTTGATATCTACCGAGTATATCGGTGATAGAAGCTAAGTCAGAACGAGTGCACACGTATGCATACTGTAAACTTCCAATAGCTAAAGAATATGGTACTGCTTTCATTTGATTGACCTCGTACTAGTTCTTGGAACATTGGAATTTCCAAAAACTGTCGCACTTGACTATATGAGCGGATGTGGCATTACTCGCTTGCATATTATACTTTTTAAGAACCTTTTCTAAATATGCATTCCGCGATAGTCCTAAAACTCCCCTTTTCCTATCTTGGTGAATTTCTATGCCCAGAACATATGATGCTCCACCAAGATCTTTCATATCAAAGTTTAAGGAAAAGAACTTCTTTATTTCTTGTAGCAGACTAACATCACTGCTAGCAACCAAGATATCATCCACATACAAGATTAGGAAAATATATTTCCCATTTTTTTAAGTTTGCATAAACGCAGTTATCCTCGACATTCTTTTTAAATCCAAATATTTTAATTGTCTCATTAAACTTTAGACACCACTGTCTAGAGGATTGCTTTAATTCATAAATGGATTTCTTCACGTGGCTTCCCATATCTTTCTTGCCTTTCATGATAAAACCCTTGGGTTGTTTCATGTAAATATTTTCTTTTAAATCCTCGTTTAGAAATGTCGTCTTTACATCCATTTGCTGTAGCTCTAAATTAAAGTATGCAAATAATGCCATTATGATTCTGAAGGAATCCTTACATGAGACTGGGGTAAATGTTTCATTGTAATCTTACCCTTATCTTTGTGTAAATCCTTTTGACACAAGTCGTGCTTTATAATTTTCTGCATTCCTATTAGAGTCATACTTAGTTTTGTAGACCCATTTATAGCCTACTGTTTTGGCTCATTTAGGAATATTTTCTAAGTCCCAGACATCCTTGGAACTCATCGATTTGATCTTGTCTTCCATTGCCTCTGTCCACTTCGATGAGTGAGGGATTCTTATGGCTTCTTCATATAAAGTGGGATCACCTTCCATATGAGCTATATCTGTGTTATAAACTTTATAATCAGTAGAAATAGCTGATCTTTTAGCTCTTTTAGATCTTCTAAGGGTCTCATTCTCTGGTACATTCTGTGCCTCAACTTCCGGCACATCTTCTAAAAGTACCTGCTGCACCCCCCCTCATGCTCAACAACGGGTGGAGTGACAACATGTACTTGCATCCCAACCTTAGGGATTGTCGGCGCAGTTACAACAGGTAGTGAGAAACATGGCTCCTGAATCATCGGATTATGTGCATGCACTCTCTTCTCCTCAAGATAAATTTTCCGAGCTAACATGCCCCCTCTCATCATTTCGTCCTCTAAGAAGACTGCATGTCTTGTTTCTACAAACTTTGTGTATCCGTTTGGACAGTAGAAACGAAAACCTTTTGCTCTATAAGGATAGCCAATGAAGTGGCAACTGGCTATTTTGGGATCTAACTTTGCAATATTTGGATTAAACACTTCGGCCTCAGCTGGGCCCCCCAACACCCTGAAGTGTTGTAGAGAGGGTACTCTTCATGTCCACAACTCGTACGGTGTTTTGGGTACTGACTTGCTTGATACTCTATTGAGAATATGAATGGTGATTTTAAGCGCCTCTATATATAATCCCAATGGCAAGGTGGAGTAACTCATCGTGTTGCGCACCATATCCATAAGTGTATGGTTACGCCTTTCACCTACTCCATTTTACTCAGACTCGCCCGACATTGAATATTGGGCCACTATGTCAGTCTCCTGTAAGAACCTTGCAAATTGTCTAGGGACGTGGCCATATGGAGTGTGCCGACCATAGTACTCCCCCCCACGGCCAGATCGCACTATCTTTATTCTATGCTGATTTTCTGCTCCGGCTTTAAATATCTTAAATTTATCAATGCTTCAGTTCTTTCTTTGATTGGATAGATATAACCATACCGGAAGTAATCATCTGTGAATGTTATGAACGAGTCATACCCATACACACTTTTCACAGGAAATGGTCCACAAATGTTAGTGTGAACGATTTCTAGTGTTCATATACTCCACTCTGAACCAATTTTTTATTTGTTTTACATACTTTCCTTTAATGCAATCTATGCATTGTTTTAAATCTGAGAACTCTAATGGAGAAAGAATTTTGTTTTTAACTAGTATTTTTTATTCCCCCCCTCAAAATATGGCCCAAGCGACAATGTCATAATTTCGATGAGTCATGATTTCTCTTTTTCTCTGTTCTTTTTCCGGCGCGGAAACATGCTCATTCACATTACACGCATAATACACCTTTTCATGTAGGGATAACAAATAAAGCTCATTGTGAAGGAAAGAAAAACCCACATGAGCATTATTAAACCATATGGCACACTTGCCAAGTCCAAAATAACATTCATATTTATCTTTGTCCAAACGTGAAACACTAATCAAGTTTCTGTGTAATGAAGGAACATATAAAACATCTCTAAGAAGAATCGAGAATCCATCAGCTAACTCCAGGGAGATGTCGCCGGCAGCTTCAACGTCCGCTTGCATTTGCAACTTCAATGCATCTTTTGCTTCTTTGCGTAGTCCGCGTCGAATGGAATCCCTTCAATGAATGTGCCACATGAACAACTGCACCGGTGTCAATCCACCAAGTATATTTCGAAAACCGTGTATACAAGGATTCATTTACAAAGGAAACAATGTTGTTACCTCCGTTTGCCATTATTGACTTTAGCCACATAGGGCAATCTTTTTTGTAATGCTCATTCTTCTTACAGAGGAGACATGTATCTTTGTCCAGTGGAAGAGACTCCTGCTGGTGCTGATATTACGTGGCTGATTTTCCATGTGACTTTGCAGGGGAACCATTGCTACTTTGATTATAGTTCCTTTTCTTACTATCCTTCACATAGTTCAGTGAACCACCATGTGATACTTTAAGTCTTTCCTCTTCTTGCACACTCATGGATATTGTATTTTCTATGTCTCATTTTTCAGGCGACATGTTGTAGTTGACAACTAAAGTGTCAAACTCTTTTGGTAGTGAAGCCATAACCATGTGAACTAGGAAGGCAGGCTTGAGCTCTAATGAGGACGTGATAACACGCTCGTTAGGAGACCCCAAGCGGAAGCTATGATGCAGTCTAGAGTAAGTTTTCCCCTAGTAAAGAAACAGAGTTATTGAACCAGTAGGACTTCATAGTCTTGAAGAAGGTTGCTTTATCAACGGCGCCAGAAAAGTACTGCTGACGAGGCGTGGAACCTGCACACAAGCACAAACTCTCTCTTGCCTCAACTTTCCGGAAGGTTGTCAATCTTCCGGTCTTGACGAAAACAAGAGAATTAAATGTATAGAGTCTTGGAAAATAATAAAAGTAAAAACGGGACGACAAGGAAATAATTATGAAAGTGCTTAAAAGAAAAGGTTTGCAATATGAGAAAAATATGACCAGGGGGAATAGGATCACTAGTGTTGTCTCTCCAATGAATACAAACATGCTGGGTGAACAAATTACAACTAGGCAATTGAAAAATTATGAACGCATAACAATACTATTATGACGAGATAAAGTTCATGGGTTCTAACATTGTAGGCATTACGTCAAGCCATATGGATCGCTATCCAGCATGCATGCGTATCTAAATATCCACCTTTAGAGAGCTATCCAGCAAATCCCTTGGTATCAAGTTGCATCAACAAAGTGATTGCAATGTGTGCAACAGACAGATGCATTAAGATCAATATGTAATGTCTGAAGTGGTTCCCATCCATAGACAAGAGCATCGCTGTTTTCTCCCTAGTGGCAACATCACATCCTCCCCCCGCACACTTCTGTCACTCGAGCGTAGGCAACAAGGAGGCATGAACCACTATCTAGCATATAAACCCTCTATTGGAGGTGAAAATAACTATGTGGCCAAGGTAATCATAAACATCAGAGAGCATTGCCAGACAAGATTAAAACTCTCTACAAATATAAGTGAAGCATCTCAGATTTACATGAAAAAATAATCATAATCTCAGTTCATCGGATCCCAGCACACACAACATGTACAATTACATAATGGTCGTCTCGGTCATGTGAGGCAGTTCAGGATACTCTAAACATGGAGGCATAGGGGAGAGAACAACCATCTATCTACTGCTATGGACTCGTAGTCCCACGATGAACTAGTCACGCATCTATACGGAGACGATCATGGCGATTAGAGGCCTCCGATGACGACCCCCCTCTCTGTCAAGGTGCCGGAGCAGGGTTCCAAAAGCCTTAGATTGGACTTTCAAGGTGACGGTGCCTGTTTGTATGTTTTGTGGAAACTAACTCTGACCCCGTGATTTTTAGGATTAGGGGCAATTTATAAGCGAAGGGGGGACGTGAGGCGGTGGGAAGGGTCCTGAGGGTCCCACAAGGCGCGACCCTAGGTCGCGCCTGGCAGGAGCCTGGTGGCCCCCTTGCCCCCCCTCAGGCTCCCTGATATATCTCCAACGTATCTATAATTTCTGATGTTCCATGTTGATATTATGCCAATTGCTACATGTTTTCTCCTTTCTTTACGTCATTTTATCGATTTTTGGGGACTAACCTATTAACAAGATGCCAAGTGCCAGTTCCCTGTTTTTAGTTTCAGAAAAGTTGTTCTGGAAATATTCTCGGAATTGGACGATTCAAAAACCAAAAGTCTTAAAAGTCCCGAAGAGCCCCGGAGGGGGGCCACAGGGTGGCCACACCATGGGGTGGCGCGGGTCCCCCTGGCCGCGCCACCTAGGGGTGTGGGCTCCCTGGCCACCTCTCGGCATCGCCCTTTCGCCCATATATACTCCCCGAGGCATAAACCCTTCATCTTTTGCTGAGGGCTCTACCAGTAGCTATGTGGTTCGTCTCTCTCTCCCATGGTGTGATCTATATGTGATCATGAGCTTTGTAATCTATTTGAATTCGTAGATGTTACTCTTCATCTTTTGCTACTCACGTGCTTTATTAATATGAACTTTGGAGTCACTTTGATCATGGTGTGAAGGTGACAGTGTGCACATCGGGTGTGTCTCCTCTATGAATTGTGGAGTTTACTTAGTACCTTCTAGGGCGCTCATAGTGACAACATGGGGTTAACTAGACATGGGAATACAAACTTGAGGAGTGCTGTTACATCCCTACGCAATGATTAGTGTTCGTTATCCAACCGGAGAGTGTTAAGAGTAGCATAGTGAAGAGAAGATATCTAGTTATTCAATTATGTGATCATTGTTGAGAGTGTCCTCTAGTGAAAGTAGGATCCCTAGGCCTTATTTCCAAGCATTGAAACACCGTTTTCCACCTGTTCAGCTACATGTTTGCTTGCTTCCATTTTTATTTCAGATTTCTATCATCACTTATTATCATCCATATTACTTTCATTTTACTCTCTCTTCGCCAAACTGGTGCACCTATATACATGAAAAGTATATTGGGTGTGTTGGGGACACAAGAGACTTCTTGTATCTTGATTGCATGGTTGCTTGAGAGTGATATCTTTGACATCTACCTCCCTGAGTTCGATAAACCTTGGGTAATCCACTTAATGGAAACTTGCTGATGTTCTACAAACCTTTGCACTTGGAGGCCCAACATTGTCTACAAGAATAGAAGCGTGCATAGACATAAAGCTCTTTTCTGGCGCCGTTGCCGTAGGTAAGGTAAAAGGTACTCACATCCTCGGGTGTGAGTGCTCGAAGTTATTTCCTTTAGATTCCGCAATTATATCTTTTTGTTTCTTGTTTTCACTAGTTAGGCTTATTTTTACTTATTCCTTGTTTTTATATTTACTAGTTAGGCTTAATGGAAAACAACAAAAATATGAGAGAGCTTTATAGTATTTATCTTGAGTTAGGACATGAAGTGTTTGAAGAGGAAATCAAAAAACCTATGGAACTTTATTTGCATGCTAGTGGCAATGTTATTAGTATGAATTCTTTAAACATCATTATTGCTAATGCTATGGAAAAGTCTAAGCTTGGGGATTGCTACGAGTGATACATTTCTGATCGGCCTTTTGTTATGCGCTACGGTCGGGGTAGCTGACAATGACTTGTCACTGCCACAGACCCTCTTGGAGTGATTTGCATTGTGCCTTGTAAGATAATTTTCTTTATGTAATATTTTATTCGTGAGTCTATGTTGCGGTTCCTGGCACTTCCGCCATCCATATTTGCTAGCCTCTTCGGTACTGTGCATTGCCCTTTCTCACATTGAGAGTTGGTGCAAACTTCGCCAGTGCATCCAAATACCGTGGGGGGGGGGGGACTTTGTTCTCCTACACATAAGCCCATATATTCTTCCTCAAAACATCCACCATACCTACCTATCATGGCATTTCCGTAGCCATTCCGAGATATATTGATGCACAACATCCACCTCCATTATGTTACTTGATGATGAGCTTCATGGTTATTTATGCATACTGCTACACTGGCAGGAGCATACAGTTAGAGACATCACAGATATTTCATTATGAGTTATGAGTACTAAAAGTGTGATGATTCATTGTAATATAGGATGTTGCCCCTACCGGTGAGGATTTATAAAAAAAAATAAAAAATGAAAAAGCCCAAAAAGAAAAGAAAAAAAAGGGGCCAAAGAGAGAATAAAGAGAGAGGGGGCGCATCACTATCCTTTATACCACACTTGTGCTTCATGTTTAGCACCAATACTTTAGTTTGGAGAGAGTTTTCATATTATCATTCATTCATAACTATGTGGGGAACTTTACATTATATAACTTGGCTTGTATATTCCAATGATGAGCCTCCTGAAATGAGCTCTAGGTCTTCGTGAGCAAGCAAGTTGGATGCACCCCCACTAGTTCCATTGGAGAGCTTTCATACACTTATAGCTCTATGTGCATCCGTTGTGTGGCAATCCCTACTCCTTGCATAGCTTCGGTTGTAAGACTTTCTCTCGTCTAATGACCACTTTCAGCTTTGTGAGACTTTCTTCCATTGACCTTCCAACCCTCCCATAATGTTCTCTTTTCCATAACATCCCGGTGCCAGGGACCAACGCAGAACACTTGCTTGTTTTTAGTGCGCAAATAGTTTAAGATTCAAGCACTGCATCGTGTGGAAAGCTTGACTTGATCCTAACAGGGGTTGTGAAGATCGTTTGACGTGCATGATATTGTTGTTCTTGAAAGCTTAAATCATCTCTAATAAACTTTACACGGTTGATAGTATTTTAGTATTGATTCATTAAAAGTTTTGCTTCTTTCTTCTTATTTGTTTATGCATTACTTGTTGATATCAAATATATATCACAACTTTAGTTCATTTGATCCTAGTTTACATGCTCTACTTTACATATTATGATCAAGATTGTGTGGTAGCATGTCACCTCAGAAATTATTTTGTTTTATCATTTACCTACTCGAGGACGGGTAGGAACAAAGCTTGGGATGCTTGATACGTCTCCAATGTATCTATAATTTCTGATGTTCCATGTTTATATTATGCCAATTGCTACATGTTTTCTCCCTTCTTTATGTCATTTTTATCGATTTTACGGGACTAACCTATTAACAAGATGCCAAGTGCCAGTTCCCTGTTTTCTGCTATTTTTAGTTTCAGAAAAGTTGTTCTGGAAATATTCTCGGAATTAGACGATTCGAAAACCAGAAGTCTTAGAAGTCCCGGAAGCATCCAGAAGTCCTGAAGAGCCCTCGAGGGGGGCCACAGGGTGGCCACACCATGGGGTGGAAGGGTCCCCCTGGCCGCGCCACTTAGGGGTGTGGGCCCCCTGGCCACCTCCCGGCTTCGCCCTTTCGCCCATATATACTCCCCGAGGCATAAACCCTAGAAGGATCGACCTTTTCCACAAAATACATTTGTAGCTCCGCCGCCGCCGTCGACAAGTTTTGGGGGACAGATCTCTGTTCTGGCACCCTGCCGGGATGAGGAAGTGCCCCCGGAACCATCTCCATCGACTCCACCACCATCTCCATCGCCGTTGCTGTCTCCTATGATGAGGAGGGAGTAGTTCTCCCCCGGGTCTGAGGGCTCTACCGGTAGCTATGTGGTCCATACTCTCTCTCCCATGGTGTGATCTATATGTGATCATGATCTTTGTAATCTATTTGAATTCGTAGATGCTACTCTTCATCTTTTGCTACTCACGTGTTTTATTAATATGAACTTTGGAGTCACTTTGATCACGGTGTGAAGGTGACAGTGTGCACGTCGTGTGTGTCTCCTCTATGAATTGTGGAGTTTGCTTAGTACCTTCTAGGGCGCTCATAGTGACAGCATGGGGTTAACTAGACATGGGAATATAAACTTGAGGAGTGTTGTTACAGCCCTACGCAATGATTAGTGTTCGTTATCCAACCGGAGAGGGTTAAGAGTAGCATAGTGAAGAGAAGATATCTAGTTATTAAATTATGTGATCATTGTTGAGAGTGTCCTCTAGTGAAAGTAGGATCCCTAGGCCTTATTTCCAAGCATTAATACACCGTTTTCCGCCTGTTCTGCTACATGTTTGCTTGCTGCCATTTTTATTTCAGATTTCTATTATCACTTATTATCATCCATATTACTTGCATTTTACTCTCTCTTCGCTGAACTGGTGCACCTATATACCTGACAAGTATATTGGGTGTGTTGGGGACAAAAGAGACTTCTTGTATCTTGATTGCAGGGTTGCTTGGGAGGGATATATTTGACCTCTACCTCCCCGAGTTTGATAAACCTTGGGTAATCCACTTAAGGGAAACTTGCTGCTGTTCTACAAACCTCTGCACTTGGAGGCCCAACACTGTCTACAAGAATAGAAGCGTGCGCAGACATCACTCCCCTTTGGACTCTGTCTTTGTTCCGGGTAAAAATTGATCTCCGTGGATTTTGATACCAAGGTCTCCCAGAACCACTGTTCAAGGACACCTCTGATATGCATACATTCACGATCCCAGATCATACCAGTCGTGAACAACATATCAAGTTGGTACACAGATACATTATCCATTACACGGTTACACAAACACTTACAAAAGAGACATGGTCACATAACCAAGTCTAACACAAATGCCACGCAGGGCAAGCACACAGCACACACAACAGAAGACAAAACACAACCAACGTAGTGGAACCCAAGTCACGCCTCAACCTACAGGCTGCTGACTGGGAGACAATCCTAGCTCGCAAGTCCATCAGCGCGGTACTCCTCCTCGTTGATCTCCTCCTGAGATTCCTTCTCTATGTCTGGCAAGTAAATACCAGGGACGAAACAAATATGAGTACATTTGAATTTACTCAGCAAGACATCCATCATGTAGCTTACCAAGATGCAAGTATGCTTATATAGTGGAATAGGTAGGCTATACATAGGGTTCACTACCCATGATATATGAAAGATATATCATAGTTGATTTTGAAAAAATCTGTATCTTCGTTGAAGAAGATACTTCAAAAGAAAATAATATAGTTTTGTTTCAAAAGAGAACTTCTTGGAATCAACTTCCAGTTTTTGTTTAGAAAATAAAGATTTTCTTTGCAAAACTTTTTGTAAAACAACTTCTGCCTTTTCATCAACAGTACCTCCACGGTACAAGATTTCCTCCTTTCAGTACTTCATGAATCCAACTTCTTTTTGAAAACTCCTTTTTGAAAATTCCTTTTTGAAAACATTGACACAATGCTAGCTACATGGCCATTCAACTGTCCATATCCGAGGACGCGGCTATTCCGAAATAGTTGTACTCTGCAGAGGTGTACACAATCCACCAGATCCAGTACATCCGCCGTGAACAACCAAGGACTGTAACGATAGTATTCAAACATCAGATAACTGATCCTAACCATCCACTATGTTCAAGCTAGAATATCTCTATCTCTTCATTTGAGTGAAATATCTTCGACACCAGGTCCCACCCCGCCACGGCAGGAGACTCAACTGTTGCGACCGGAGGAGAAATTAATCCCACACTTTTTATGTACCATATATACCACCTAGCGACATTCGAGGGCTCGACGACCCTTATAGCAAATTGAGATAGAACACACACTAACAAGAACAAACTTCAAGTTAAGCCCCGTGCCCATGTTGGGCTAAAGTGGCAGTACGGTAAAGGTTGTTCGGCGAAGACTAGGTTATGTGTCATTTTTGAAAACATGTTTTTCCCAAAAATGACCACTTCCACAATCCTCCGATGAATAAGGCGTCGCCTTTCCATCGGGTTTTCCATAAAACATTTGTTTTGCAAAAACATATTTTTAGGGTGTCCACTTAGGGTCTTATACTTTGGTGGTAATAAATACCATATGGTGGCTATGGGCTTGGTAACACCAAGTATCAACTACTGGCATAGTAATAATACATATAATATTAATAGTAGTAATAGTAACTAAAAAAATAGTTTTTTTTGGTAATCAAAGTTTTTGTAAAACTTTTCAGAAGTAAAACATGCATGATAGATAGTGATAGGTGTAATAACAGCAAGCATCGGGATGGCTTGCCTTAAATCTCTTTGTGTCCCTGGCCTTGAAGTAGCTTGATCTTGACACATAGCTCTACAACTCCTTCTTCTTCTTAGTTTTTCTAACGCCGTAAAATAATAAACGACACACACTCAGAACCAGAAGGACACTCAAGTGATCAAAACCACACATACAACAAGCCAACTTATACTAATGCAGTCACTCAAAAAAGTTATCGAGCGAACTATCTCATAAACTCTCAGGGTACAAAACTATCGTCAGTAAAACATATGGTTGAAAAAACATATTCCACATCCCAATATAATAGGTTGAGTGGGTGTACCACTATGATACCAAGATATTCAAGAAGCTAAAAGTATAGCTTGTGGTCACAAGGGTGAGGCTACTAAAGTGCTCATAAACAATCAATGTAATACCAATCATCAAAGCAACACCCATGGCAGTGGGTATTAACAACAACACAAGCAATCAATCCAAACAAGTTTACCACTAATATTAAGAATAGATAACAAGGTACTACTAAACACAATAATAACAGTAGTACCCAACTTATGCTAAGGTAAACACTCAGACAATTTCCAAACAGCAAAGCAAACAAAACACAGATGAATCAGCTAGTTATTGATTAAGCTTAAGTCTACACCAAAGCTAAGGAATCACTCAATAATGAAAGTAACCAAACAAATCAGTGGATCAATAAATTGTAACAAGTCAATCAAACACACTCTGAAACATAATAACAACAAGAGACATTACCCCTAGCAAAATAACAGAGTCAACTATAAGCATACTAGTATGGAAATTCTACAAAAGCATGCCCTAAGAAATAATTGCATTCTAAAATCCATCAACACACAACAACTACAATATATATGCCATAATAACAGAAGTTAAAACATCCTAAACATGCTAGGACAATCATACACTCCTAAAAATAAAAGGACAATAATAATGGAGCAAACTCAAAATCTAGTGGGACACTAATGCAACACTAGAGGAGCAATCAAAACTGTAAGGATGCATTTTTCCTAAACCATAAATACATGAATAAAAACAAATACTAACAGCACATAAAACTTACACATGCTAGTAAGACAATATATTAAAACAATTCTAGGAAAACAACTACTCATACTAGTGAAAACAATATAGTTAAATAAAACAATCAATGTTACCCATGCTCTCTTATAAACTAATGTGCAAGCTAACAGAGGTGATACCATCACCACATAAGTACCAAAATGGTACTGGACTCAACATAACCACAACAAAAACCTAGGTACTAAACATAACAAGATTAATTCACAAAATCTATTCCACAAAAATACTAGAAAACAATAAGAGACTATTCCTATTTCTATTTGTTTTACAATAAAGCACACACTTCCTAACATACTAGTAATGAAAGAAAACAACTTAATAACATGGTTAAACATACCTACTCATGCTTGGAAACAAGTTTTCTAACAAACAATCATTTATTTACAAACAAACATACAAGATTTTAAATAAACAGAAAAGGTATTGTTTCTAGAAATGCACACCAAAAATAATATAGAGCTCTAAAAATTATGCCAAGCTAGTATTACATAGATCTAATCACACACAATCTCATCCAATTGGATCCACATCAAAAATCGTTTTTAAACTCCCTCTAAATTTTTTAGAAATGTCTACTGGTCTTTTACCCAAATGGATGGCATTTCCAAATGGTAGTTCCCCTTGATGCAAGGTCAAGTCTCACTGATATATCTATCCAAGGGCTACTAAAAACAATTTGGTTTGCAAGATTTGGCCACTTAAAACACAAGTTATGATCAAAATGGTAAAACAGAGTGCTTCTGCCATTTTTATTAGTTTTCCTAAAATATAGCACAAAACACATTTCTTCAAGTTGGAGGTGGTTAAGAAATAGTAGATCCATCTCTGTGATTTTTGGTTTGGCAAATTTTACTTGTTTACATTTTTATTTCGAGTTAAAGTAAGTAGCCAAAAACAGATCTGTTGAGAGAAAAAAATCAACCTGCACAGGGGTCAACGGGCTCGATCTGGAAGGAGATGGGCCGCGCGGGGCGAGGCCGGCCCGCTGGGCGAGCGCGCGCGCCGAACAGGTACGCCGCCGTCTGATTCGCGATCTACAGCAGAGATTAGAAGGGCTCGGGGTTCAAAGGGGGCCACTTGATGCGGATCCGAGGGCCAAGGGGTGTCCACGTCGACGCGCGCCGGCGGCGACGCGAAAACGCGA
The DNA here is from genome assembly GCA_028641055.1 of Alopecurus myosuroides. Classification (NCBI taxonomy): domain Eukaryota; kingdom Viridiplantae; phylum Streptophyta; class Magnoliopsida; order Poales; family Poaceae; genus Alopecurus; species Alopecurus myosuroides. The sequence continues at coordinate 162,837,620 of CM054061.1, read as the reverse complement.
CGGAGTCCGCTCCTGCCGTCGCAGGAGGTGCGTGGGCTCGCTGCCGTGGAAGCGCGTGGTCCCCCGGATGCTTGGACACCATGGAAAGGCTCCAGCGAACGCCGCCCATCCACTGCGCACCATCACGCAAGGCGGGAGGGACAGGGGCGTGCCCCGCCATGGAAGCCGCGGGAGAAGCTCGAGGTCGACGTTGGCGGGGGGCCGACAAGTGACCAAGGACCAAAATGATAGGGGCACGAGTCTCCAGGGAACTCGAGGAAGGTAGGGTAAGAAACGAGGGAGGCGGGGAAACCATCAATCGACGGCGTGACAGGGAGCATACCCGCGGCGGCCCGTGGACGATTCCGGTGAACCAACGAGCTAGGGAGAGGGATTTTTGTGTATGCGTGCAATTAGGGAGGAGAGGGGCTAGAGAGACAAGCTCTCGAGCAGAAGGGCGTCCAGGAGGGCCCTGGCGGCATTGCACGGCGCTGCGGCCATGGGCGGCCATGGCGAGCAGGCTCGGGGAAACGAGGACCGAGGGGGCTTCGTCAGGGAGGTTTGCGGTGGTGAGGAGATGAGAATGCCAGAAGGGATGGGGTAGAGGAGGTCTAGGGAGGTGAGGGTGTGGGAGCTCTCCCTCAGCCCCCGCAAGTGTTTGATAAGAAAAGAGGGGGAATGATAGGGTCTAGGGAGGTGGGGGATGGCTCTTCGAGCTCGTGAGGAGCCAATGGTTCTAGAAGGTGAGTACTGGGGGCAACAAGGTATGGGGGAGGGGGTGTGGCATGTCAGCCCATGCCATGCTTGGTGTCCAAGCCATGTGGGTGAGGTGGAAACGTATGGGCAGTGCAAACTCGTCCCAAGAAGTCAAGGTGGTGGGGGCCAGGTGACCAGGCAGCCAAGGAATCCAAGATGGGTGAAAAGGAGGGAAAACATCAACCTAATGACCTCTTTAAAATAAGAGCAGAAGGTGTTTGTGGTTTTTTTCTACAAAATCTTGAACACAACACTTGCAAGAAAATATGTCTAGGAGGTAGGGAATGAAAATTGGAGTAAGGTAGTGGTGGTCTCCCACTTTTCTTAAATTGTTTCCTTTGAAAACTTTCAATTTTCCAAAAACTGTTGTTTCTGTTTTTGAATGTTTTGTCCAAAATTTTGAAAATTACAAGCAAATGTTTTTGGATAACTAGGTCACATATGGCCCTAGGAATGTTGGGGAGCTTCCCCAATTTTTTTAGAAATAATTCTATTAACAAAAACATTAAAAGTCCATTTCTGGCCTTTTGGAAAATATCATTTGATAAATAGGAAAAAGTTTATAAATCAAGTATTTTTAAGTTGGGGTGGGAGGGTATATAATATAGGTCACAAAGGTGATTTTTAATAAGCAACTCCTTTGGAAAATATTGGAGATGCCAAGTGTGAAAGGAGGATAACAGGAGTTTATTTAATAGGCCAAAACCCTGAGAGAAGAATAATCACATGGTCATGGGAAGATAAATGGTCCACATGGATATGATGTATAAGTCATGAAGATGACAAGGGAAGGTCGATTTAGCTAAAAAAGGATAGGAGTGATTTTTAGGAAGACTTAACAAAAAGCATCATGATAACAAGGACATGATCCTATTTGTTGGGAAGACCTCAAGAGGGCTTTGGAAGAAAAAGTGAATGTGTTTAATATTCAATCCAAACATTAGGATAGGGCTCATAGATAGGTACCATTATATCCATGATGGTACATTGGTCAAATATCAAGATTTCTCCTTATGGCAGGAGGCCAAACTAGAGAAGTTAAAGAGAACATAAGATGAGATAGAAATAGGGTATAACATGCTACTGATGTATGGGTTTTGTTATTTGTAGATCTCAAACCATTTAAACAACTCACAACCATCCACAACAGTTATAAACACTTTGAGGCAAAGAAAAGATAAGGTCACCTCATAAGCAGAAAATAACAAGACTTAACAAGTTCACTCAAGCAAGAGAGTTCTGCAATCTAAATTCATGGGGGTTTTCCTCAAGTGTTAAGAAAGTTAGCGATCAATCCAAACCATTTAAGGAGGATTTTATAAAAGAGGTTCAGCTCAATTCTTGTTATTTATGTAAACATTTTGTTTTGGTTTTGTTCCAACACAAACACTCAAGGTCAAACAAGGCAAAGAGAGGTGAAACAAGATTAATAGTTAAGAATTTCAAAAAGTTTTTGTTGGCCCTAATTTTTTACTCTCCAACAACTGCATTTTGTTGGTTTTCAAAAAGTGGGGTGTGACAGATCTCCCCCCCTTAAAATGAATCTCGTCCCCGAGATTCGTAAGGGAAGCAAGGGAGTGGGTTTTCTCAACACACAGCAACACAAAAGACTCAGGAGCTAAAATTTTCTTTACCCAAGAAAAACAAAACAATTTTTCATACAAAGGGTCAGTAGGCCAACTTGATCCAGAAAAGTTTTTCTCTGGTACTGTAAAATAAAATTCCACTCTAATTTTTATAGAAAAATTCTGGGCACCCATAAGTGGTCACAGAAACCTAGTTTTGCAGAGGTAGAGGCTTTAAACATCTAGTGATATTTCCATGATTTGAAAGAAAGCCCAGGAGCTAGGTGCACCCAGAGTTTTCTTGAGTGTTCAGATGACGGGTGGGACCGGGCCCACTTGGCAGTCAATGTCCTCCTCTCTCCTTCTTCTCCTTCTTGCCTTTCCTTATCACCTGGTGCGCACACCCTCGGCATCAGGGTGTCCCGCCCATTGTGAGTCCATGGTGGGCTGACACCTTGCTCTGGGACAGCTGCGAGTGCGACATGTTGATTCTTTGGCCAACTGGGGAGAGATGCGTTGGTGGTTTCACGCCATTTGCAAGCACTGTAGCTGGATTTTTCGGCTTTTCCCACGTAGTGCTCGATGAAGGAGAGGGCTCTGCTTTCGCTGCTATAAGAAGGGTCGCCGAGGTTCCCTAAATCGCACCACACGATGAGCTTCATTTCCCAGTTAATCGATGACTTCTTCAAGGAGTACGTCACCCTGCTGGAGCGAGCAAATCCCTTGGAGCACTTCTTCATCGTGTTGTTCTTCAGTTGTGGCCTGGTGGGATGGGTCACCGTGATCCTGGTAGCTGTGGTCTGCGCTTTCTGGTGCATCCATGACTGGTGGTATGGTGCCAGGAACAAGACCGTGGTGGAAGAAGGACGAGCGGTGGCGCCGGTGGCTGCGCCGGTGGAGACTCACGCCGGTGGCACTAGGCCTGGAGGACTGGAGGGGCTTCGTCGTCGACCGACTCGGGGTTCTTTATCAGGTGAGGCTGGCTCACCTTCAGACTAGGATCCCACCAGTGAGAGCTAGGCAATGTTAGGGTCTACACCAGAGTAGGTGTAGTGGTCTGTATTGGAAAACAGACTTGTATCTTATTTTTCTGAAGCTTTCATCTGTTAGGTGTAATGTTATTTTCTGAATAATGTATCCCTTTGAAGTTCCTTCGAGATTTGTAGTTCTTCCTGATCCCTCTTCTGCTTGTGGGGTTTTGTGGCAAAGCAAAGTGCAGAGTGTAGTCACACCAGGGCAGGCATGGAAGGGTTTTTACTTCCAATAGTATTTCAAAGGATTTTTCTAAGGGAAGGTTAGTCAGAGATAGCTCAAAGCCTCCTAGGTTGCTTTGGGCAACAGAGTGAGGTGGTTGTACTGCTTTTGTTAAGGTGATGAAACAGTGGTGCAAAAAGTTTTAAAAAAGGAAAGGTTTTCACACTGATAAGCGGAGAAGGGAAACTACTCCACCAAAACAGAGCAAGGAAAATCATCACACACAATTCCTAACAATCAACACTCAAAAACAAGCAAAACTGGTACTTTAAAATACCAACAGACGTCTAAACAAAAACGCGGAGGAAAAAGGGTAGCTCAGGTGAAACAACTGAGCAAAACCTATGCATCCTATGGGTCTGAGTCAACCAGGGTTGTTTGAAAATTTCTTGCCACTTCTTCTAATCTCGAGGATTTTCTTCACCTTGTTCAGGTTGGAGAGAGACTTGATTGGTAAGATCACTTCAATGTAAGAGGTTGTGGCAGATCTTCATCCCTTGCATCAAAATCACCTTAATGATGAGGTTTTCTAGAAGGAAAAACTTTGGCTTCTTCAGGTTGCTAACTACTAAGGTCTTCTTGGGAATCGTCAAGTAGGTAATTTTGAAAGTTGACAGAAGAAAAACCTTTTGGAAAACCTTTACATAAAAACCAAAGTTTTATTCAACTCATGGTTATAAATTTTGTTTTCAAAATGTTTTGAGCCATGAAAACAAAGGAGAAAAAGGACATGTGTACTATTTTCTCTGGTTCCCAACTCTCGGTGTTGTAAACTAGGCAAAAAATTTGGGAGTAAGGAGTAGAAGCTATGCTTAGGGTTTCTTTGGATAAAACAATTTTCGTAGTAATGTAGTTTTTACCAAAAAAAAGTTTTATTCCCTATCTGACGTCCATGCTAACTAAGGTCTCCTAAAGTCAGGATAGCTCTGATACCAACTCTGTAAGGTCCCCCAGAACCAATGTTCAAGGACACCTCCGATATGCATACATTCACGATCCCAGTTCACACCAGTCGTGAACAACATATCAAGTTGGTACACAGATACATTATCCATTACACGGTTACACAAACACTTACAAAAGAGACATGGTCACATAACCAAGTCGACAAAAATTTCCACGCAGGGCAAGCACACAACACACACAACGGAAGACAAAACACAACCAACGTAGTGGAACCCAAGTCACGCCTCAACCTACAGGCTGCTGACTGGGAGACGATCCTAGTTCGCAAGTCCATCAGCGCAGTACTCCTCCTTGTTGATCTCCTCCCGAGATTCCTTCTCGATGTCTGGCAAGTAAATACCAGGGACGAAACCAATATGAGTACATTTGAATGTACTCAGCAAGACATCCATCATGTAGCTTACCAAGATGCAAGTATTCTTATATAGTGGAATAGGTAGGCTATACATAGGGTTCACTACCCATGATATATGAAAGATATATCATAGTTGATTTTGAAAAACTATGTATCTTCGTTGAAGAAGATACTTCAAAAGAAAATAATATAGTTTTCTTTCTTTTGTAGATATCACATGTACAAGAGGTTTTGTAAAACTTTGTTAAAAGAAAGTTTTCTCTTTGCAAAACTTCTTGGAATCTACTTCAAGTTTTTGTTTAGAAAAGAAAGATTTTCTTTGCAAAACTTTTTGTAAAACAACTTCTGGCTTTTCATCAACGATACCTCCACGGTACAGGATTTCCTCCTTTAAGTACTTCATGAATCCAAGTCCTTTTTGAAAACTCCTTTTTGAAAACATTGACACAATGCTAGCTACATGGCCATTCAACTGTCCATATCCGAGGACGCGGCTATTCCGAAATAGTTGTACTCTGCAGAGGTGTACACAATCCACCAGATCCAGTACATCCGCCGTGAACAACCATAGACTGTAACAACAGTATGTAAACATCAGATAACTGATCCTAACCATCCACTATGTTCAAGCTAGAATATGTCTATCTCTTCAGTTGAGTGAAATATCCCCGGCACCAGGTCCCACCCCACCACGGCAGGAGACTCAACTGCCTTGACCGGAGGAGAAATTAATCCCACACTTTTTATGTCCCGTATATACCACCTAGCGACATTCGGTTCGAGGGCTCGACGACCCTTATAGCAAATTAAGATAGAATACACACTAACAAGAACAAACTTCAAGTTAAGCCCCGTGCCCATGTTGGGGTAAAGTGGCAGTACGGTAAAGGTTGTCGCATCTGATGGTTGGAACATCCTTGATGTAGATCATGAAGTAGTACCCCCTGAAAACCACAATGAAGTGAGATCATAGCAACAATTGCATGCAATAATCCAACGTTGGTCAAAATTAAAACATACAACTGTTTGTGCAATTAAAACTATATCACAGTTGGACAGAAAATAGAAATAGATGCACATATAACAACAATAAATCATGATTGTGTTGTTAACAATGTTGGTCATAAAATAACAGAATCATAATTATTTCATTAATCACTTTAACATGTTCTTAAAATATTTTTTCTTTAGTTCTATTTACCTTTTAAGGGTAGTTTTATTTATTTGAAACGGAAAAAATGAATAAAAAATTCATAAACTTTATACTTTTCCGAAGCATTTCTTCTACTTTTCTATTTTTCTAAACAAACTTTTCGTTGGATCAGTTTGAACGGAAAAAATCTGAACAAAATTCTCTAAAATAAGTGCATAATTCAATTAAGAAAACATGCATATGTGGACCTTTTCTTGCACGGCCCGTCCCACAGCCTGCCACCCTCGTGGCCCACGACATGTTGGGCAAGGGCTCGCTTGCTCGTGGTCGTCCGATGGCATCCGACGGCCATCTGCGCGATTCATCTCAACAAAACCAACGCACCGGCAGCCGCTCTCCAACCCTAACCTCATTTCTCGCTTCTCTCGGCCCCTCTTAGCTCTATTAGGGTTAGGGTTTTGCTGGACGCCTGCTAGCCGGCGACGGTGAAGCATGCCCGCATGACAAGTGATACGTCCAAAACGTATCTACTTTGTCGAACAATTTTTTGCTGTTTTTTCCTCTAAACTTGTGAGTTTTGAATAACTAACACGGAGTAACGCTGTTTTGAGAAGAATTGCCCTGGTGTCTCGTTTTTGTGTAGAAATTCAACTTTCAGGAAAATGCCCGAAAAAGATTGCAAAGTCCCTATTTTACCCGAAGACTCCCGGAGCCAGAAGACGAGACAGAGAGGGGCCACGAGGGGCCCACACCACCTGTCGGTGCCCCCTTGGTCGCGCGGTGGTGTGGTGTGACCGCCCCGGCCACCCCCTCGAGACCCCCTTTCGACTAATTAAGCCCTCTAATCTAAAAACATCAGGGGTCGTCATATTCAAGATAAACACACTAGAGCGCCGCCGCCGCCTGAAACTCAATTCGGGGATCAGAAGTTTCTGTTCTGGCACCCTGCCGGGATAGGGATTTGGAGGAGATCATCGCCATCGTTATCGCCACCACCTCGCCATCAACCATCCATGATTCCCTCATCCATGTGTGAGTAATCACTGGTGTAGGCTGAGAGGGATGGTAGGGATTGGATGAGATTGTTCATGTAATAATTGCCAGATTGTTAGGGCATGGTGCCTAGTATCCGTTGTTAGTGTTATCTACCGTTGTTGCAACTTGTTATGCTTAATGCTTGTCACTTGGGCCCGAGTGCCATGATTTCATATCTGAACATGTTATTGATTCATGAGGATAATTATTGTTTTCAATCTTACCTGCAAGTTGTATACACATATCGTTGTCCGTAACCCGAGGCCCCAAAGTGTTAGAAATTGGGATAACCGGAGGGGGTGGCTGTGATGTGAGGATCACGTGTGTTCATGGAGTGTTAATGCTTTGCTCCGATGCTCTATTAAAAGGAGAACCTTAATTACCAGTAGTTTCCCTTAAGGCCCAGCTGCAAACGGGCTGGTAGGACAGAAGATGTTGTGCAAGTTTCTCATTGGGAGCACGTACGACTAAATATGGAACACATGCCTATGGTTTACTTAGTACTTGGATGCTTTATCATTATTTATCTGCAATTGCCCATGTTTTGATTATTATATGAACTATCTTATCCATGCAACACTCGTTCATCCATCCCTATGCATACAATATTTTAATCCTTCTGTTTACTACAATTACCGTTGCTGTCTTTATTTCATTCCTGCTATTATTTTTCTACTTCTACTTCTATAAAACTGTTGCTACTGATAAACTGTTGCGAGCAAGTCTATTTCCACGTGCATTTGAACTGACAATTCATCTGTTAAGGCTTATAAATATTGTTTGGATCCCCTTGTGTCGAATCAATAAATTTGGGTTTTACTTCCCTCGAAGACTGTTGCGATCCCCTATACTTGTGGGTCATCAAGACTATTTTCTGGCGCTGTTGCCGGAGAGCATAGCTTTATTTGTAAGCTCACTTGAATGTGATATTGTTCGGGCAAGTTAATCATCATGGGTAAAACTCGTGATGGGAAAGTTACTGTATTGCCATCCACTACAAGGAGAGGTACAACTCTGAACACCTCTGTTGCTCTTGATTCACCATCTGCAATGAGTAAACTTCTTACGCCACCACATACACATGCTACAAATACTTCTACTTCTGCTAGATCTGAAAATATTTCTGATAATATTGATGATGCTTCTACTGTGCTTCATGAGACTGGTTCATTAGATCCTTTTCTAGATACTACAATTGCTAGAGCTAAACAAATTGAAAACACTGAAATTCCAGATGAAAATACTGATAAACATATTAGTTCACCTGAGTCTAGAGATAGTCCTAGTGATGATCTTGAGGAAACTTACATTGAACTTGATGATGATTTTATTGAAGAATGTCATGCTACTAGTAGTTCAAGTGTTATTAAAAGTATTCTTGCAAGACGTGTTCTTAGATATAAACTGTCTCCTCATGCTAAGATTGCTACATCCTCCATAGACATTAAAGATAAGGATTATGATTTCTCTCTAGATTTATCTTACATATCTATTGTTGAGGAAGAACCTTTTTGTGGTACTGGAAATGGAAGTGTTATAGGACATATGAATGAGCTCTCATCTTTGAGTAGCTTATTTTCTGACGATATTAAGAAACGTAGTTACTTTGTCGCTAATATTTTTCCTTTCTCACTGAAAGATGAAGCTAAAACTTGGTTTAAATTTTTTTCACCTGGATCTATTAATAGTCCTATTTGTTTGGTTAATTTTTTCTTTCAGAAATATTTTCCTGCTAGTGCTCAACATCCTGCGTTGCAGAGAATCGTTAACTTTAAGCAAATTGAAGGAGAGAAAATGCCTGAATATTGGGCAAGATTTTGTTCTTTACTTATAGCTTGACCTGGACATCAATTAGCTAAAAATAAAATCCTTGATATATTTGTGTTGGTTGTGTTTTCAAGAAAAGAACTCCTGAAGAAGCTAAGGAATTATTGGCTAAAATAAGAAAAAAATCATGATGATTGGACTATACCTGAACCAACCCCAACACCAACACCAAAGAAGAGGGGAATGATTGAATTAAATGATGAGGGAAGCCAAGAAATCTCTTAAAGAGAAAGGTATTAAATCTGAAGATGTGAAGAATCTACCACCTACAGAATAATTATGTAAGCCAATTCCTCACTCTTACACAATTAAGGTACACTCTCTCCAAAGTTTTTATAATAGAGATATTCCCTATTCTAAACCTCCTGATCAATGACTTGATAAATTTGATAATTATATTATTAAGCAAGATAACTTTAATATGAGAGTGCAGGATCATATAATGGAAAATTCTAGATCTATTAATAATTTGCATGGTATTTTGGAGAGAACCTCCAATGATGTAAAACATTTCCATATGGTTCAAACTCAAATTGATCAACTCACTAAGGTGCGAAAATATTTGCTAGTTAATGCTTCTAAAGAAAAACATGTTTCTGAAATGAGCACTAGAAGTGATGTTTCTACTCAGGATCCTTTAAATCCCGAGGGACATCCTAAAAGAACTGAACAAGATTCTCAACAAGCTAAAAAGAATAGTACTCCTTCTAAGAAAAAGAAGAAGAAATATAAAACTGTTGTAGAATCTCCTGAAACTGCTAAAAATCCTAATAGTATATCTATCTCTGATGCTAAAACTGAAAGTGGTAATGATAAGAATGATGCTTCTGATAAAGAAGAAATTGAAGAGGAAACCGAAAAGAAAATCAAAATGCAAAGTACAATAAGGAGGATTTCATTGCTACTAAACATGATAATGAGAGAGAACCATGGGTACAAAAATCAATGTCTTTTCCTAATAAGTAACACAAGTCAAAGGAAGAAGAACATTATAACAAGTTCTGTGATTGGATGAAACCTTTGTTCTTTCAAATTCCTTTAACTTCTTATTTGAAATATATGAAAGATGGTGTCTCTAACAAAAGGAAGATTCCTAATGAGGAAATCTCCACTATGCTTGCTAATTACTCTTGCAATGGCAAGGTTCCAAAGAAGATTGGAGATCTAGGTATACCGACTATTCCATGCTCTATTAAAAATAATTATGTTAGAAGTGCGTTATGTGATTTGGGATCAGGAGTTAGTGTTATGCCTTTCTCTCTCTACAAGGGACTTTTTCTGGAAAAATTGATACCAAATGATACATCTTTGCAAATGGCTGACAAATCTACTGCTATTCATGTTGGTATATGTGAGAATGTTCCTGTTCAAGTGGCTACTAACTATTTGATATTAACTGACTTTGTTGTGTTGGAAATGCCTGAAGATGATAATATGTCTATTATTCTTGGGAGACCTTTTCTTAACATTGTAGGGGCTGTCATTGATTGCAACCAAGGAAAAGTAACTTTTAATGTTAATGACAAAGAGCACAGAGTTTATTTTCCCAAGAAGTTTGATAAGAAATATGGTCTAAATTCAATTGAAAACATTGAGACCATCAAGATTGGATAATAATATTGTCCTATCCCAATGCCACAGAAATAATATGAAATTGTCATGATTGGGACTATGTCTATCAAATTTGAGGTAACATAATCATTTAGTGAAATGCAATGTTTTGCTTCATGTAAAATTGTTTTGGTAACACGAGTTGATCAACCTTGTTAACAAAGTGATTTTGAATGAATAAAACAATGTTTTCACCATGTTTACTTTTGTTTACTCACGTTTTCACATCCCAAATTATGTTTTCACTATTTTTCCTATGTTTCCTCTGGTTATTTGCATATTAGAGTGTCTTAGAACTTCTGTAGCTTTTGTTTTGAACTTGTTTTCCATCGTTCCATAATCGTATTCCCGGATTATAATCATTTATCAAATTCTGGAAATCACCCAAAAAATAAAGTTTCTCGAAAAATTCCATAAAATTTATGTTAAATTTTTATGCTAAAAATGGGGCAGAGAGGCACCTCGGGCAACCCAGGGGGACCCACCGTGCCACCACACCACTTGGTGGCGCGGGTGATGCGCGTATATGTACGCTCGTTGGTAGAACCCAAGAGGAAGGTATGAAGAGCATAGCAGCAAGTTTTCCGTCAGAAAGAAACGAAGGTTTAGTCGACCAGTAGGAGAAAGAAATCACTTCTGAAGGTTGATGACAACTTAAGTTGGCAAGGCACACTACCAGGCTCAGTAGTAACGTGGAATCTGCACAACACAATCAAGATACTTTGCCCCAATGAAACAATGAAGTTGTCAATCTCACCGGTTTTGCTAACACAAAGGATTAGATGTATCGTGTGGAAAATAATACTTGTTTGCAGTAAATGAAAAGAGAACAGTGATGGCAGTAAATGAGAACAATGATTGCAATAAAGAAAACAATGTTTGTAGTGGTTGTATTATCAGTGTAAAAGAATGGACCGAGGTCCATAGTTCACTAGTAGTGTCTCTCCATAAAAGATAGATAACATGCTGGGTAAACAAATTACAGCTGGGCAATTGACAGATATAAAGGCTGCACCGTAGTGCATATGCATGACATGATGATTACTATGTGATTCATGCGGGCATTACAACATAATTCATAGACCATTATCCAACTGCATCTATGACTAATAATCCACCCTCGGAGCGTCATCCAATCAAACCTCGGGGTATTAAGTTGCAAGCAACATATTATTGCCGTATGTAAAGTGTGTAATGTAAACAATGAAAACATTGTTGTTTTCTCCCTAATGGCAACAACACATCCCCCACCCATTATGTTTATGTCACTCGAGCGTGAATGAAAGGGAGGCATGAACCCACTATCGAGCATAAATACTCCCTCTTGGAGTTAAAAGTATCAACTTGGCCAAAGCATCTACTAGTAACGGAGAGCATGCGAGATCATAAATAACATAAACATGATAGATTGATAATCACTTGACATAGCATTCAATATTCATTGGATCCTAGCAAACAATACATGTAGCATTACAAACAGATGATCTTGATCATGTTAGGCAGCTCACAAGATCTAAACATGAGGCTTAAAGAGGAGAAGACAACCATCTAGCTACTGCTATGGACCCGTAGTCCAAGGATGAACTACTCACACATCACTCCGGAGGAAGGCATGGTGATGAATAGCCCTCTGGTGATGATTCCCCCTCCCGGCAGGGTGCCGAGGAGAGTTTCAGAACCCTCCCGAACTAGGGTTGACGATGACGGAGGCTACGAAACTTTTCTTGGATGGAGGCTCGGGTATTTAGGGTTAACCCAAGGAGGAGATTAAATAGGCGAAAGGGCAATGTCGGTGGGCAGCCAGGGGGCACACCACCTAGTGGCGCGACCAGGGGGCGCCACCCTATGGTGTGGTGGCTCCAGGGCTCCCCTCCGGGTCCCCTTCAGACTCCGTGTACGTGACAGATTTCTAAGAACCTGGGATTTTGTTTCGTCCAATTCCGAGAATATTTCCAGAACAACTTTTCTGAAACCAAAAACAACAGAAAACAAGAACTGGCTCGGTGCCATATTGTCAATAGGTTAGGCCCAGGAAATCTATAAAAATGACATAAAGTGTATAGAAAACATGTAACATATGGCATGAAAACAACATGGAACATTATAAATTATATATACGTTTGAGACGTATCAGCGGGTACCCCCTGGGCGCGCCATGACATGGGTGTGGGCCCCTGGCCATCCACTTGCTCCCTCACCTTCCAACTCACTCTCTCCCCCGACGAAACACCACACCATTGCTCAAACCCATGTTCTTGATGTTCTTACTCACAATTTTCGATCTCCTTGCTCCTCCCATCTTTGCTGCTGAGATTTGGAGCATTTGTTCTCCGGTATGTGACTCCTCCGATTATCCAAGTAGAATTTTGCTTAGTGGAGTATATCTTGAGTATTTTGGTACGGTAGGTGACAGGTTATGTGATCTTGCATGCTTGTTCTATGTGTAGATAAATTAGTTTTGATGCATGCTTAGTCCTCTTACAAGTCTCTATATCAGTTTCATTCATATAGTTACTTCAAAATCAATTTTTATGATGCTTGTTAAAATTTCAGAAATGGAGGGGAATGTATACAAACTTGACCAGCATGAATTGGAGGTACATTAAGTCATGAGAGTCCACCGAGAAGAGGGTGTATTCCCATCCCTCTATCCATGTTATGAATTCATGAATGCTATAGGGATTCTACAGGATTTCCAAACTCTAGTCTCTAATGCAGGGTTGGAACATTTTGTTGATGGTGAACCTAGCCAATACACGAAACTAACTATGTATGTGGTGCAGGATTTTAGTTTCATTTGGTCCTCGCCTAACCCCATGGTTCACTACAAAATTTATAATAAAACTGTCAACTTGCCCTTTGATGATTTTTGTGCAGCTATTAAGGTGCCACAGTGTAGATCGCGTGAGAAGATAAGAGGGCAGCCCAAGTCACTGATGGATCTATATAAAGAAATATGCCAAGGGAGAAGCTTCTCACATGAGAGTGGTAAAATTTGAAATATTCAACTCTCATCTATTCGATATTTTGCCTATTTCATTGCCAAGTGTGTTCTTGTTAGAAAGACCGCAAATAAATTATCTGCTTATGATCTAGCTTTTATCTCAGCTGCCTTGAGGCGAGATAGGTCTTATAATTTTGGTGCTTTAATAGCTTTCCGTCTTGCTGCTAACCGTGAGAAGGGGGAATTTGTGGAGGTCTCATTGCCTCTTGTTTATTAGCTTTGCATGGTGTGCTACCGCACCGTTTAGAAATTAACTTTCCCACAAAGAGGCTTGATCTTAATTCCAGGATTAAACATATTTTTTTTCTACTTGGGCTAATTTGAATAACTTATCCTATGAAATAACCTTTTTCAAGAAAACAGGATGGAGAGTAGCTAAGTTTAGTCAATTTTCCCACGCCTCGTTTGTTTAACCTTGATGTCAGGGAAGGATGGTCATTCCTAGAGAACGAATTTGATACAAACATGGAGGAGCACTTCCGGCATGTAGAGGACGCTAGATAGGGGGCCGAAAATGATTTTGTCCAGCCCTCTGACACTGCAGAGTTTCCGTACCAGCACCCTGGTTATGATTATGGGCCTTTTGCTTCTTCTTCTTCTTCTTCTTCTTCTTCTTGGGAGCCTGGTTATGATCATGCTAGGGACGACCCACCAGCTTGGGGCTTCTACCCGCGCCGAGACCGATCTCCACTTAGGCCAAAAGCCTAAGCTTGGGGGGAGGTGTACCGACATCACACTCATTTTCATATCATATTTCTCTTGGTTCTTTGTATATCCATATTTCTGTTTCTTTTGCTTCCATTGTTTTTCTTGTTTAGTTTCTGCTTTACAGAATGCAAAAATACCAAAAATGTTTCTCTTTATTTGTTTCTTTAGTTTCTATTATTAGTTTGTTTTACTTTCTAGTTTCAGTTTGTTACTCAAAAATCCAAAAAGATTTTGCTTTGTTTGCTTGTTTCCTTATGTTCCTGTTTTAAATTCGAAAACCCAAAAATATTTGTTGTCCTTCTTCGGGTTTGTAAAGTTTGCTATAGAGTTCAATAACCTTTTTTGACTCCATTGGAGCTTGGTTATCATTTCACATCATTCAAGCCACACAAGTGAAAAGTAATAATGATGATTTATGACAATTCAAGTTATGGTGAGAGGCTGGTATGAATTCTATTTGATTTCATTTTTGTACATATACTCATCCATGTGAACATCTAAGTTTATTCATGTAAGGTGTATGTTATTTAATGGATGCTTAGTAGTTCGTGCTCTCTTATGATCGGTTCCAATTTACTATTAGTGGATAGCATGTCGTCTAAATGTTTGCTTGCCATTATGGTATCCTCCTCTGAATGTTTCATTTGAATTGACTTGGCATATGCTCGTGCATGCATAAGACTGAAAACAAAAAGTCAATTAAGCCTCGATGATTTATTTTTCCTTACAGTTCTTGCATCACTTTTATGCCCCCGTTAATTTTGTTCAGTTGCAACCATGATTATGACAGGTTATTGCTCTCTTGATTGTTGCTTCCCAGTCTATTGCTAGCTTTCACTTGTACTGAGTATGAGCTCTGCTCGTGCATCCGAATTCCTGAAAACCAAGTCATTCCAAATAGTCCATCATACCTACCTATATGTGGTATTTCACCGCCGCGTAAAGTAAATTTTCATGTGCTACCTTTTAAAAACCTTCAAAATACTTCTCATTTAGTGAGACTGTTTTAGCTCATGAGAAGGTAGTAGTTGGGTTTGTTATCTTCCATACTAATTAAGTACCCCGACTTGCATGCTTCATCTGCTCGTCACTAATGTTGCAAAGAGCTGGTTAGACCATTATAAGATCAAAAGGCTAAACAAATAAATAGGCACTCCTCCATGGTATGTGTTTGTTGGAAGGCACCTGAGGATTCAGTTAGCCATGGTTTGTGAAAGCAAAGGTTGAGAGGAGTGTCATACTATATAAAAGTGCATTCTATAAATGCCTAATATCAATAACTCAGAACCACTCTCAACTTGTGTAGTATGGAAGATAACAAGAACTCTATTACCGTTCATTGACACGAACAATCACCTCCCAAAACCATTTTACTTCTGTTTTTAATAAAATAAAAAGCTCTAGCACATGTTAATACCCACTTCCCTCTACGAAGGGCCAATCTTTTACTTTATTGTTGATTCACCATCTCTTCTTTGAGCACCTTCTCGAGAGCATAACTGTCATTCTTAGTGTATTGTGCTTGTCCCAGAACACGGTTTATTGGGGTATAACTTTGATGCTTTTATCTTTGATACATCTACTTCTAGTCTTCATTTGAACTTCAGAGGTGCCCTGGCATTTACGGTTTGCTCCACAATTAAGGGAAAGCGAGATACCACTTTGTCATATTTTATTATGAATATTGCAATCTTTCAAATTGATATACTTCATGTTGCTTATAATTAGTGTGTTGGTATCTCTTCATGGTTTGCATAACTATTAGGTGGATTTATTTGCATACTTCTTATTATGAATTTCCTAAGTACTTGATCATATAGTGAGAATATTTACATCATATGAAGCTAATGTGTTCGTATAAGTTCTTTTATCACACTCAGTTGTTAACTGAATTGCTTGAGGACAAGCAATAAGCTAAGCTTGGGAGGAGTTGATATGTCCAAAACGTATCTACTTTCCCGAACACTTTTGCTGTTCTTTTCCTCTAAACTTGTGAGTTTTGATTACAACTAACACAGACTAATGCTGTTTTCAGCAGAATTGCCCTGGTGTCTCGTTTTTGTGTAGAAATTCAATTTTCAGAAAAATGCCCGAAAAAGATTGCAAAGACCCTATTTTACCCGAAGACTCCGGGGTTTAGAAGACGAGACGGAGAGGGGCCACGAGGGGCCCACACCACCTAGCGGCGCCCCAACCTAGGCCGCGCCGTGGTGTGGTGTCGCCGCCTCGGCCACCCCCTCGAGCCCCCCTTTCGACTACTTAGGCCCTCTAACCTAAAAATATCAGGGGTTCGTCATATTCAAGAGAAACACACCAGAGTGTCGTCGCCGCCTCGAAACTCAATTTGGGGTTCAGAAGTTCCTGTTCCGGCACCCTGCCGGGACGTTGATTCGGAGGAGATCATCACCATCTTCATCGTCACCACCTCTCCATCAACCATCCATGATTCCCTCATCCATGTGTGAGTAATCCCCGTTGTAGGCTGAGAGGGATTGTAGGGATTGCATGAGAGTGTTCATGTAGTAATTGCTAGATTGTTAGGGCATGGTGCCTAGTACCCGTTGTTAGTGCTATCTATCGTTGTTGCAACTTGTTATGCTTAATGCTTGTCACTAGGGCCCAAGTGCCATGATTTTAGATCTGAAAATTTTATTTATTCATGAGGATAATTATTATTTTCGATCTTACCTGCAAGTTGTATACACATATCGTTGTCCGGAACCCGAGGCCCCAAAGTAACAGAAATTGGGATAACCGGAGGGGATGACTGTGATGTGAGGATCACATGTGTTCACGGAGTGTTAATGCTTTGCCCTGGTGCTTTATTAAAAGGAGCAACTTAATTACCAGTAGTTTCCCTTGAGGCCCTGGTGCAAACGGGCCGGTAGGACAGAAGATGTTGTGCAAATTTCTCATTGCGAGCACGTACGACTAAATATGGAACACATGCCTATGGTTTACTTAGTATTTGGATGCTTTATCATTATTTATCTGCAATTGCCAATGTTTTGATTATTATATGAACTATCTTATCCATGCAACGCCCGTTCATCCATCCCTATGCCTATAGTATTTTAATCCTGCTGTTTACTACAATTACCGATGTTGTCTTTATTTCATTCCTGCTATTATTGCACTACTCCTACTGCTATAAAACTGTTGCTACTGATAAACTGTTGCAAGCAAGTCTATTTCCAGGTGCAGCTGAACTGACAATTCATCTGTTAAGGCTTATAAATATTCTTTGGCTCCCCTTGTGTCGAATCAATAAATTTGGGGTTTACTTTCCTCGAAGACTGTTGCGATCCCCTATACTTGTGGGTCATCAGCGAGCTCTTCGCCTTTCTATCTTTCTTCATCCACCGCTGCCTACCTACTAGAGAGAGAGAGGAGAGAAGACGCAGCTATGGCTCCCGTTGACCCCTTGCCGGCGTGCACGAGCACCCGCCGGTGAGTGCGTCGTTGTTAAGCGGCTCAGTGGCGGTGACCTTTCCCCAGCTGGGGTCTTTCCTGCCGGCATCAAAAAAATTGCCAGTGGTGATAGGTTAGGGTTTGTTTTCTTTTCTATTTCTTTTGATCCCAGATCTTCTTTTTTGTCTACCCGACAAATATCTACAACCTAGTGAAGCTCTGATACCATTGTTAGACCTGTAGGATCATATAGGCTAGTTCTAATAGGTAACACCATCTATCTATGAATCCGGCTTGGCATTTGAGAGAGAGAGAACAAAGAGATGGTAGGGGAAAAGTGTACCTTCACCTTGGTGCGATGATCCGATCGAGTTGTCCATGGTGGAGGATGGTGGTGATGGCAGGGTGTGGGCGAGGCAGTGGAGGCGAAGCTTCCCGTCACTACTGCGTTGACCTAGATCGGTAGGTGTGTCGGTGGGGTGTACGACTCACGATGAATCTCGTGTTGCGTGTCGCCGGCCCCACTTCTTTATATAGCACAGGTGACAGGGGCCCGTCAACATAGTCGGTTGAGCGCCCCCGATCAGGGCGCAGATCACAGGGTCCGGTGGACCGTTGGGCCCACACGGGAGGAGATCAACCTAACAAGAATATGCTATTTGCCTCAGCTGGTTCATCCTATTATACATAGTATGACATGGTAAACTTAAACACGATGTGCAAGTCTCATTTACATAGATAATAATGTGCAGTCCCTAAGTACGCAAGGAAATCATTCCTAATATCCAACCAAGAAATCCATTAAACATGTACACAAAAGGGGGAAGGGAGGAAACATACAAACAAAGAAAATGCTTCAAAGCATATTAAAAGGTAACTCCTGGATTTCCTCTATTATAATGTCAAATCAAATCCAAAATATAATTATTCCAGTTTTAATTCAAAAATTTAGGAATTTCGCGAATAGGAAACAGTACGTAAATTTTATTAAAAATACGAAATGTGAAGTGCACACTAAGTACCAAAAAAACATCATGTTTGACATACATCAAAACGTGTATACAACAACCAGTCTTACGCAAAGTTAAAAACTAGCTTCAAAAGGCGGTTGGATGCATGATGAACCGCCGGAGCTAACTTGCATAATAAGGTTCTTGTTCAATTTCATTGACTTGATGTAAAGAACCTACAGAGCAAAACATATTAAATTTCAAAAAATAAATCATTGTCCTCTATGGAAGCTAGATCTGGAGATAAATAAGACTGGGACTACCGGTAAGCTGGGGATGATCTGGTAGATGTAATATGATAAAAATCTCATAACTAATTCACAAGTTTCTCCGTACTTTAATTATCTCGAAATAGGCTTTTTCCCCTCTTTATAAATAAAACAACCGTCCACAAGAGTCAGACAAAGTCGTCGAAACAACGCACACACAATGTTGGGGCCACAGCACAATAAAGCCCAAAGAAAAATAACACACACACACACACACTAGAAGAAAGGGGCGAAGGGGGGGTGGTGTGGGTAGAAACGGGCGGGCGCCAAGACCCAGCGCCGAGCCTCAATGTGGAGCCGAGGTGGAGATGCAACGCGCGACTACTAGAAATCTGTCGATGGAGTCGTCTAGCCGTGCCATGTCCTGCTGTCTACACAACGGGTGCCACTGCTGCAAGAAGGCTAAGAATTTGAAAATAGAGTCGCAGCCCGCCTCAAGAAAATCTTCTCAATCACCATTTTATTGCGGATTGTCCACAAAGACCAGGCCATTGCCGCAAACACCAGCCAGAAGAGACGTCTGCCTCCCCCTGCATGGTGCGCCGGGTTTCTAGGAACTCGCCAAGATCCGAGGCCTGCCACGCAGGACCTAAGGCCTCCTGTACGAAATTCCACAAAAACCGGGCAGCGGGACACACAAAGAATATGTGCGTACTCGATTCTAGGGCCCTACAGACAGGACACAAGCCATCCCCGGGACCTCGGCGTTTGGCCACCTCGATCCCCGAAGGTAGCCTATCACGCAGTAACTACCACACGGAGATCTTAATCTTCAAGCGAATCGGGGCCTTCCATAGGGGAGAGGCCCATGGTCTCCTTGGCCCAGCTAACCGGGACCGGTACCCCGACTTGACCGTGCAGGACCCCGACGGGGCCAAAGACCAAGACACCTGATTAGGGCCCCCTGGCACCGCGTCAGGAAGCGCCTCCAGCAACTCTGCCCATGCCTCTACCTCCACTGGACCAAAGGCGCGCCGTAACGCAATATCCCAGGACCCATGATGAAATGCCATTGATACCACTAGGGATGGGTCCGCACAGATCGCAAAGAGTCTCGGAAACTCGAGTCGAAGCGGTCTCTTACGGAGCCACGGGTCTAGCCAGAACATAATTCCCCGACCATCCCCAAGGGAGAACCGTGCTCCCTTCCTTATGTCCTGCTTAAGAGCCTGGATAGACCTCCAGAATAGATATCCTTCTTGTCTCTCACAGGCAAGGAGTGGACACCCCTGGAGGTATTTAGCTTTGATGAGTTGAAGCCAAAGGCTCCCCTCTTCCCTCAGAATGCGCCAAACCCGTCGAAGCATGAGGGCAACATTCATTTTGCGAGACGCCACAATACCTATGCCCCCCAAGTCCTTGGGGTAATTTGTGATGTTCCATGTTGATATTATGCCAATTGCTACATGTTTTCTCCCTTCTTTATAGCATTTTTACACGTTTTCTGGGACTAACCTATTAACAAGATGCCAAGTGCCAGTTCCCTGTTTTCTGCTGTTTTTGATTTCAGAAAAGTTGTTCTGGAAATATTCTCGGAATTGGACCCCACGAATCCCGAAGTTCCTATTTCCCCGGAAGCATCCAGAAGTTCGAAGAGGAGTCGAAAACGGGCACCAGGGTGGGATCACCATAGCCAGGAGCGCCCCCCCTTGGCTGCGCCTGGGGGTGGTGAGGCCACCCTGGTGGCCCACCGACGTCGCCCTTTCGCCTATTTATTCCCCTCCGAAGGAAAACCATACGGACCTGATAAAAAATCCCCGAAAAGTTCCGCAGCCGCCGTCGTCGTCAACCCTAAATCGGGGGGTTCTGAAGCTGTCTCCCAGCACCCTGACGGAGAGGAGATCATCACCGGAGGTCTCTTCATCACCATGCCCGCCTCCGGAGTGATGCGTGAGTAGTTCATCCTTGGACTACGGGTCCATAGCAGTAGCTAGACGGTTGTCTTTTCCTCCTATGCCTCAATGTTTAGATCTCGTGAGCTGCTTATCATGATCGAGATTGTTCTTATATAATTCTATGTGTTGTGTTTGCTAGGATCCGATGAATATTGAACTTAAGCCAAGTTGATTATAGTCTTTATTGCATATGTTATTTGTGATCTCGCATGCTTTCCGTTGCTAGTGGTTGCTCTGGCCAAGTAGTTGCTAGTGACTCCAAGAGGGAGTATTTATGCTCGATAGTTGGGTTCATGCCTCTTTTTCGCACGTGCTCGAGTGACATAAAAATGACGGGGGAGGATGTGTTGTTGCCACTAGGGAGAAAACAACGGTGTGAGTGCCCGCGTGCACAATCATTGCTTACATTACACACATTGCTTAATGCGATTATTTGTTGCTTGCAACTTAATACCTAAGGGGGTACGGATGATAACCTGAAGGTCGATTATTAGTCATAGATGCAGTTGGATTACAGTGTATGTATATTGTTGTAATGCCCGCTCTAAATATCATAATAGTCATCATGTCATGAATGTGCACTATGGTGCAACCTCTATTTGTCAATTGTCCAGCTGTAATTTGTTCACCCAGCACGCTATCTTTTATGGAGAGACACCACTAGTGAACCTATGAACCCCGGTCCATTTTCCTACACTGTTAAACAAACCACCACAATTTCCTGCTTTCTTTACTTACTGCAAGCATCCACTATTTTCCACATTATACGTCTAGTCTTTGTTTTCAGCAAGACCAGTGAGATTGACAACCTCACTGTACTGTTGGGACAAAGTATTTTGATTGTGTTGTGTGCAGGTTCCGCGTTGTTGGTGACACCGGTGAACCATCACCATCGTCAGTGGCATCAATCTTCCGAAGATCCTCTTTCTCCTACTGGATTGATAACCTTGGTTCTTAACTGAGGGAAGTTCTTACCGCTACACTCATCACTGTGAGTACAGCGGTGAGGGAACCCCAAGAGTAGTGTGTGATGAGTACATCGGTAAGAATTTCCCTCAGTTAAGAACCAAGGTTATCAATCCAGTAGGAGAAAGAGGATCTTTGGAAGGTTGATGCCACTGACGGTGGTGATGGCGCCTCACCGGTGTCAGCAACAACACGGAACCTGCACACAACACAACCAAAATACTTTGTCCCAACGGTACAGTGAGGTTGTCAATCTCACCGGTCTTGCTGAAAACAAAGATTAGACATATAGTGTGGAAAATGGTGTATGCTTGCAGTAAGTAAAGAAAGTAGGAAAT
This sequence comes from Alopecurus myosuroides, assembly GCA_028641055.1. NCBI lineage: Eukaryota > Viridiplantae > Streptophyta > Magnoliopsida > Poales > Poaceae > Alopecurus > Alopecurus myosuroides. Next base: position 162,815,518 of record CM054061.1, on the reverse strand, counting down.
TGTAGTGGTTTGTTTAACAGTGTAGGAAAATGGACCGGGGTTCATAGGTTCACTAGTGGTGTCTCTCCATAAAAGATAGCATGCTGGGTGAACAAATTAAAGTTGGGCAATTGACAAATAGAGGTTGCACCATAGTGCACATTCATGACATGATGACTACTATGATATTTAGTGCGGGCATTACAACAATATTCATAGATCGTAACTATGACTAATAATCGACCCTCAAGTTATCATCCGTACCCCCTTAGGTATTAAGTTGCAAGCAACAAATAATCGCATTAAGCAATGTGCGTAATGTAAGCAATGATTGTGCACGCGGGCACTCACACCGTTGTTTTCTCCCTAGTGACAACAACACATCCTCCTCCGTCACGTTTCTGTCACTCGAGCACGTGCGAAAAGGAGGCATGAACCCACTATCGAGCATAAATGCTCCCTCTTGGAGTCACTAGCAACTACTTGGCCAGATCAACCACTAGAAATGGAAAGCATGCAAGATCACAAATATCATATGCAATAAAGACTATAATCTACTTGGCATAAGTTCAATATTCATCGGATCCCAGCAAACACAACACATAGAATTACATAAGAACAATCTCGATCATGTTAGGTGGCTCACGAGATCTAAACATGGATGCATATGAGGAGGAGACAACCATCTAGCTACTGCTATGGACCCGTAGGTAGGCATGGTGATGAAGAGGCCTCAGGTGATGATCTCCTCTCCGGCAGGGTGCCAGAGACACCTGCAGAACCCACTGATCTAGGGTTGACAATGACGGTGGCTGCGGAACTTTTCGGAGATTTTTGATCAGGTGCCTAGGGTTTTCCATCCGGGGGGAATAAATAGGTGAAACGGCAGAGGTGGTGGAGCCCTGGGGCCCCCACACCACCATATGGCGCGGCCAAGGGGGGGGCACCCCATGGTGTGGCCCCCTGGTGCTCGTCTTCGACTCCTCTTCGGTCTTCTGGATGCTTCCGGGGTAAATAGGCACTTCGGGCTTTGTGGGGGTCCAATTCCAAAAATATTTCCAGAACAACTTTTCTAAAATAAAAAACAGCAGGAAACATGGAACTGACACTTGGCATCTTGTTAATAGGTTAGTCCTGGAAAACGTGTAAGAATGCTATAAAGAAGGGAGAAAACATGTAGGAATTGGCATAATATTATCATGGAGCATCAGAAATTATAGATACGTTGGAGACGTATCAAGCATCCCCAAGCTTAGTTCCTACTCGTCCTCAAGTAGGTAAACGATAAAACAATAATTTTTGAGGTGAAATGCTACTAACATAATCTTGATCATTATAATGTAAAAGCATATGTAAGCTGAGATCATAGAACTTCAAACACAAACATGATAAATAGAACTTTAATAATAAAGCATAGCAATCACTTTTCATCATGAAGAGTATCTCAAATAAAGGATCATGAATAATAATGCAAAGAAAGATAAACGTTTGTTTCCAGTATAAAGAAATCATGTCAAAGTGGTATTTCGCTAATCCTTAAGAGTGTGACAAAACATAAATTCCAGGACACCTTCAAAGTTCGTGAGGAAGACTACAACAAATAATGTAAGAACACACAATATCACATCATGAATCAATTATTGATGTTTATGGGACAAATGCACATATAACTCAGAATGGCAAAAATGCTCTCTCAAGAGTGCATAAAGTTAGAAGATGGAGACTCAACATAAAAGTAAAAGAAAGGCCCTTCGTGGAGGGAAGCAGGGATCACTCATGTGCTAGAGATTTTTATTTTATTAAACAAAGGTATTAAAAGTTTGACACTCCTCCCATCCATCTTTTACAAACCCTGGCTAACCGAATCCTCGGGTGCCTGCCAACAATCACATACCGTGGAAGAGTGTCTATATTTTGGGAGATGTATGCTAATGTCAACGAATGGTAAACAGAAAATACAATACGTCACAAGACAACTGGATTCACAAGAGTGTCTCCCATGTGAAGGACGCATCTGGGTAGAAGGTCATCCCTCTTTCTCTTTTGTTTACACAATTATGCTTTGACTGATAAATCAGGGGCAAAAATAGTGAAGAGAATTTGTTTGCATTAATTTGGAGCTGGGCACCCCGCTGCCAGCTCTTCTATCATTTGGATAAGCGGATGAAGCCACTAGTCCAGGGTGTAAAATCCAATCAACAAGTGAGATAAAGATTCTGTTGGGAATATGCCCTAGAGGCAATCATGTATGATGTAATTCCTACTGTATTCATAAAGTTATTAAGTTGTCCTTGTTTTGAACATTTGATATATGTCATTGAATATGTGATTCGATTGTGGAAGTATATATTCATGTTGTTCATACTAGATTGTCCTTGGTCATTTAGGTTGTGCTGGACACACACCCTAGACTAATGTGAGTGTTGGCTGATGACACGGTTCCACTTGTCATGGGCATGGTGATGCCATTCCAACGTTCACGGACTTGGCTAAAGAGTTTAGCAAGTCGGACTGACCCACATTGAGATGCAACGATCAAGTCGTCATTTGCATGTCTCAATCAATGTAATCCTTAGACCTGAGGTTGTCGCACAATCCGAGTTGTGGATCACCGACTTAGGTTCTGTCAAACGTTGTTCTGTGACAAGGCAACTATAAAGGCAGAGTTCGGGTCGAATGAGAAGCAAGCTGCGTGATGTGGATAATCAAGATGGGATTTTGCCCCTCCGAATGGAGAGATATTCTCTGGGCCCTCTCGAGTGATATGATTCAGGAAGCATGGCCATGCGCGACTCAGTTAAGTGTTAACTGTGTCGGTTGACTAAGAGTTAGTCAGATGAATCACATGTCACAGATCGAGAAGAGAGTTGAGCTATTTAAGGGATGACGATAAATCGCCTATAGCTCGACAAGGTATATCGTGAGGCAAAAGGGACTAAGATGAATATCACATTGAAAGGTATGTCGTCATGACTCAATGGTACTTGGGAGTCGGCACGTTCTGCTAGGAGCCGCTACCGATTGATCGATTGGGAGTTGGACTCCAATCGTGTCCAAGTCGCCATGAGCCTGCAGGGTCGCACACTTAAGAGCGGGAGCAAGTATTGGTCGGGTTGGACCCAAACCAGAAATGGACTGGCTTTGTGAGTCGGACTCAAAGAGGGAATGGGCCACAAGTGTTGTGAAGCACATTACCATACGCTATATAAAGAGGGGCGCAGGTTGCCCAGCGGGCACGTTAGTCCACTCTCCCATGCGTTGGGAACCCTAGCCCACTCAGTCCAGCCGTCGCATCGGACCTAGCAGTCCGCCGTTGGAGCTCCTCCTCTTACGTGTGGATACCGGCAGAGGTGCTGCACGTTCAGCACTTCGACGTTCGAGGGATTGCATCGGCCGGACCGGATCGTGGGACTGCACTGCCCCGACGCGCTTCATCGATAATCCGCAACCGCGCGTCTAGTGGTAATCATCGTGGCCTTCTACCTCGGCTAGATCTTGGAAGCATCGCGTAGGAAAAGTTTATGTTTATCTCTACGCGTCCCAACAGTGGTATCAGAGCGGTATCTTCTGGTATTAGGCCCGAGATACGTACATATGTGATATGTAGTTAGCGTTAGATGTGATCTAATTGCTGTTTTGGTGGTCGGTCTATGAGATAGATCGGTTTTGTACAAGGTTGATTGGATCAATCGTACTCGGGGTTAATGGATGATCTGGTTTCCGTGATCATACTGCTAAGGTCGTGAAACAACTTACCCCTACCGGTCGGTTTCCGCCATCGGGGTATACCGTGACACATAAATCCTGTTGCGGTGATCGAAGATCAAAGAGTTTGGTCGAATCGAAATACGGATTAGATTCGGGTAAAAACGTTTTATCCGATGAAGAAATCCATGATCGGAATGCAGATGAGATCTGCGTTTTCCGAAATCGTCGGGCGCTTCCCGCACCCGCGAGGGGCGCTGCCCCTTCGATCCTCGCCCGCTATCCGGCTAGCGGGACCGTCGGCTTCGCCCTGTCGTAGCGCCTTAGATGTCTTTACGAGTTTCACAACGCCGGTAGATATCGTGTCTATGCATAACTTGTTTTTGCAGGAAGTTGTGAATGGTATGGCTTATGTGCATGTGATGTGTGTAATCCATACATGATCTGCGTATCATGTTCTTGTCAGCCGGCTGGAGCCTAGGTGCTGTCATTTTATTGTATAACGACCTGCGTGTCAGATTCTCTATGTAAATTTTCATTTACTAGCTAGTGTAGCTTCTTGGAGAACCCGGATGACATGCAAGTCGATGTACAAGTCGGCTACATGGAGTAAGATGGCACGTGACAAGAGTTGGCACGAGTCGACTTACAAGCTTTGTGGAGATGGAGATCACCATGAAGAGAGCCATACCATTTCACATTATAATTGCTTTATTTGTGTTATTGTTATGTCTCTATTTACCTCTATTTAGATAGTTGGTAGATTCTTTAATCCCTCAAAGAAGGTCTAGTCGGTCACCCCGCCAGTGCTGCACCATCACAAGTCGGACATTCTTGGTAGTGGGCTCATAAAATTGAGGCGCTGCCAATTCTTTCTGGTTAGGTGGGTTTGAGTCGGACTCTTACAAGCAGAAGCACTTGGTAATCTAGACGAGTCTATCACAACGGTTGTGGGGCTCGGGGCGAGGTAGGTTGGGAGCCGGGGCATGTGATGTCACCCAACCAACAGGAGTCGTATAGAGATACGATTGGCAAGGTGTTGCCTACCTAGATCACTTGACGGCTAGCGGTGATGCTAAAGCTCACTAGCCGACTTGCTTATTTAGGATCTTGAATCACTTAGCAACCATCGGAGGGGTGTTGGTTCTAGTGGGAGCATAAGTATTAAAGTGTTTAATATGCTTGCTCTTTTATGAATACATGTCTTAATTGTTTTTGCGTATTTTCTGTTGTAGATCAATGGCACCTAGCAACCTTCCTCAGTTGTCCGCGTTTGCGTTGAGGTCAATCCTAGAGAAAGATAAGCTTAATGGAACTAATTTCACCAAATGGTATCGTAATCCGAGGATAGTCCTCAAGCATGACAAGAAAGAACATGTTCTAGAAACCTCACTTCCAGAAGAGCCAGATGACGATGCGACTGTCGCTGTCATGAATGCCTACCGTAAGACTAGAGATGAGTCTACGGAAATTAGCTGTCTTATGCTTGCACACATGGAACCGGACTTGCAGCAGCAGTTCGAGAATGTTGAGGCCTACGATATGATCGAAAGGCTCAAAAGTATGTTCCAGGCTCAGGCAAAGACCGAGAGGTATCAAGTCTCTCAAGTTTTGCTGGGCTGTAAGCTGAAAGATGGCGATCCACTGAGTCCGCATGTAATCAAGATGATTGGTTACATTCAGTCTCTGGATCGGATGGGCGTCCCAATTAACGAAGAGTTCACTACTGATATAATTCTGAACTCTCTTCCTAGTGCGTATGGTTCGTTCATCTCAAACTACCATATGCATGGTATGGATAAGAGTACCACTGAATTACATGGGATGCTCAAAACGGCAAAGGCTGATATAAAGAAAGGCGCCAGTCAAGTGTTGATGGTGCAGAATAAGGCTAAGTTCAAGAAGAGTTCTTGGACCAAGAAGAAGAAGGACAAGTTAGGAGGCAACGCCCATGGCCCTGTCCAGAGCGCTTCCTCAAAGACTAAGCCTTCTCCTACAGCCGGAGCCAATTGCTTCTATTGCAAGAAGGATGGCTACTGGAAGAGGAACTGCACCATGTATTTGGATGACAAAGCCAAGAGTGGAGGTGTGACTTCCAACTCAGGTACGCTTGTGTGCAATGTTATAGACTTTATCTTGCTGATGCGCCTAATAGTTCTTGGGTATATGATACCGGATCAGTTATTCACATATGCAACTCGTTGCAGGGACTGGTAAGAACTAGGAGCGTGGCAAGAGGAGAGGTTGATATTCGGGTCGGCAACAAGGCGAGAGTCGCTGCGTTGGAAGTCGGCACGATGCAACTTCATTTACCTTCAGGATTTATTTTGGAACTAAATAATTGTTATTATGTTCCAGCGCTTAGTCGAAACATTATTTCCGCCTCATGTTTGATGAGACAAGGTTATGAGTCGAATATTAAGAATAATGGTTGTTCTTTATATTTGAAAGATATATTTCATGGCTTTGCACCCGTTCAGAACGGGTTATTTATTTTAAATCTTGATAGTGAATCGGTCTATAACATAAATGTTAAAAGGTTGAAACCAAATGATCTGAATATGACTTACTTTTGGCACTGTCGGCTTGGTCATATAAGTTGGAAACGCATGAAGAAGCTCCATGATGATGGACTTCTAACTTCGTTCGACTTAGAGCCGTTCGAGACATGTGAATCATGCCTACTAGGCAAAATGACCAAGACACCTTTTGCAAGGAGTTGTGAAAGGGCGTCTGACTTGTTAGAACTAATACATAGTGATGTATGTGGTCCAATGAGCATGACAGCCAGAGGTGGTTATGAGTACTTCATTACCTTCATTGATGATTTGAGTAGGTATGGATATATCTATTTAATGAAACACAAGTCGGAAGCCTTTGAAAAGTTCAAGGAATTCCAGGGTGAGGTACAAAATCAACTCGGCAAGAAAATAAAGTTTCTACGGTCGGACCGTGGAGGCGATTACATGAGCCATGAGTTTGATGACCATCTAAAGAGTTGTGGAATAGTTCCTCAACTCACTCCGCCGGGTACACCACAGAGAAACGGTGTATCGGAACGGAGAAATCGGACCTTGTTGGACATGGTACGATCAATGATGAGTCGGACAGATCTACCTTTATCATTTTGGGGTTATTATCTAGAAACTGCAGCTTTCACACTAAACAGAGTACCATCAAAGTCAGTAGAGAAGACACCACATGAGATGTGGACTGGTAAAAAGCCAAGTTTGTCTTTTCTTAAGATTTGGGGTTGTGAAGCATTTGTCAAGCGACTTCAGTCGGACAAGCTCACGCCCAAGTCGGATAAGTGTATTTTCGTGGGGTAACCAAGGGAAACCTTGGGGTACTACTTCTACAACCGGGAAGAGGGCAAAGTGTTTGTCGCTCGGAATGGTGTCTTCCTTGAGAAAGAGTTTCTCAGTCGGGAAGTCAGTGGGAGCACGGTGCAACTGGAAGAAATTCGAGAAGAACCAGCTAGGGGCGAGTCGGCAATGGCCTTGGAGGCTGAGCCGGTCGTGGTACCTACACCGGTTACAGCACCTGAACCTCGGAGATCTGCCAGATTACAGAGTGCTCGAGATGTTTTACTGCTAGACAGTAATGAGCCGGCAACTTATTCGGAAGCGATGGTGGGATCTGATTCCGAGTCATGGCTTGGAGCCATGAGATCCGAGTTAAAGTCCATGGATGAAAACCAAGTTTGGAATTTGGTTGTTCTGCCTGACGGTGCAAGACCCGTCGACTGCAAATGGGTCTTTAAGAAGAAAATTGATATGGATGGAAATATTTCCGTCTATAAAGCACGACTTGTCGCGAAGGGGTTCCGACAAGTTCAAGGAGTTGACTACAACGAGACCTTCTCGCCCGTAGCGATGCTTAAATCAAATCGGATCATGTTAGGCATAGCAGCCTATTTCGACTATGAGATATGGCAGATGGATGTCAAGACAGCTTTCCTTAATGGAAATTTAACTGAGGACGTGTATATGATACAACCCGAAGGTTTTGTCGATCCAGCTAATACTGACAAGGTATGCAAACTTCAGAAATCCATTTATGGGTTGAAGCAAGCATCTCGGAGTTGGAACATTCGCTTTGATGAGGTAGTCAAATCGTTTGGCTTCATCAAGAGTGATCATGATTCTTGTTTATACAAGAAGTTTAGTGGGAGCAAAGTAAATTTTCTAATCTTATATGTGGATGACATATTACTGATTGGAAATGATGTCATGATGTTGCAAGAAACCAAAGAGTCATTGGAAAGGAGTTTCTCAATGAAGGATTTGGGTGAGGCGACTTACATATTAGGAATCAGGATCTATAGAGATAGATCCAGGCAGCTCATTGGATTGAGTCAGAGTACATATCTGGACAAGGTTTTGAAGAAATTCAAAATGGAAGAGTCCAAGAAGGGATTCTTACCAATGTCCCATGGCATAAAACTTAGCAAGACTCAGTGTCCTTTGACGACTGATGAGCGAAGTCGGATGAGTGTGATCCCGTATGCTTCGACAATCGAATCCATCATGTATGCCATGATTTGTACTAGGACAGATGTTTCCTATGCTCTAAGTGTTACGAGCAGATACCAGGCTGACCCTGGCAAAGCCCACTGGGCAGCGGTTAAAAACATTCTTAAGTATTTGAGAAATACTAAGTAAATGTTCCTAGTTTATGGATGTGATGAGGAATTCAGTGTAAAGGGTTACACGGATGCGAGTTATCTCACCGACTCAGATGATTCTCGTTCGCAATCTAGATACGTGTTCGTGATGAACGGAGGGACTGTGAGCTGGAAGAGTTCCAAGCAAGATACGGTGTCTGCATCTACAACAGAGGCTGAGTATATTGCTGCTTCAGAGGCGGCAAAGGAAGCTGTTTGGATCAGGAACCTCCTGATTGATCTTGGTGTGGTTCAGGGCGCGTCCAATCCTTTGGACGTATATTGTGACAACAATGGTGCTATCGCACAGGCCAAGGAACCTAGACAACACCAGAAGAACAAACATACACTCATGCGGTACCACCTCATTCGCCAGTTTGTCGAACAATGTGATATCAAGTTATGCAAAGTACACACGGATGCAAACATTGCAGATCCTTTGACAAAGGCGCTACCACAGCCTAAGCATGAGGCGCACACGAGAGGCATGGGCATTCGATGCCTAGGCATATGATGCCAGGATGATTGACTCTAGTGCAAGTGGGAGACTGTTGGGAATATGCCCTAGAGGCAATCATGTATGATGTAATTCCCACTGTATTCATAAAGTTATTAAGTTGTCCTTGTTTTGAACATCTGATATATGCCATTGAATATGTGATTCGATTGTGGAGCTATATATTCATGTTGTTCATACTAGATTGTCCTTGGTCATTTAGGTTGTGCTGGACACACACCCTAGACTAATGTGAGTGTTGGCTGATGACACGGTTCCACTTGTCATGGGCATGGTGATGCCATTCCAACGTTCACGGACTTGGCTAAAGAGTTTAGCAAGTCGGACTGACCCACATTTAGATGCAACGATCAAGTCGTCATTTGCATGTCTCAATCAATGCAATCCTTAGACCTGAGGTTGCCACACAATCCGAGTTGTGGATCACCGACTTAGGTTCTGTCAAACGTTGTTCTGTGACAAGGCAACTATAAAGGCAGAGTTCGGGTCGAATGAGAAGCAAGCTGCGTGATGTGAATAATCAAGATGGGATTTTGCCCCTCCGAATGGAGAGATATTCTCTGGGACCTCTCGAGTGATATGATTCAGGAAGCATGGCCATGCGCGACTCAGTTAAGTGTTAACTGTGTCGGTTGACTAAGAGTTAGTCAGATGAATCACATGTCACAGATCGAAAAGAGAGTTGAGCTATTTAAGGGATGACGATAAATCTCCTATAGCTCGACAAGGTATATCGTGAGGCAAAAGGGACTAAGATGAATATCACATTGAAAGGTATGTCGTCATGACTCAATGGTACTTGGGAGTCGGCACGTTCTGCTAGGAGCCGCTACCGATTGATCGATTGGGAGTTGGACTCCAATCGTGTCCAAGTCGCCATGAGCCTGCAGGGTCGCACACTTAAGAGCGGGAGCAATTATTGGTCGGGCTGGACCCGAACCGGAAATGGACAGGCTTTGTGAGTCGGACTCACAGAGGGAATGGGCCACAAGTGTTGTGAAGCCCATTACCATACGCTATATAAAGAGGGGCGCAGGTTGCCCAGCGGGCACGTTAGTCCACTCTCCCATGCGTTGGGAACCCTAGCCCACTCAGTCCAGCCGTCGCACCGGACCTAGCAGTCCGCCGTCGGAGCTCCTCCTCGTACGTGTGGATACCGGCAGAGGTGCTGCACGTTCAGCACTTCGACGTTCGAGGGATTGGATCGGCCGGACCGGATCGTGGGACTGCACTGCCCCGACGCGCTTCATCGATAATCCGCAACCGCGGGTCTAGTGGTAATCATCGTGGCCTTCTACCTCGGCTAGATCTTGGAAGCATCGCGTAGAAAAAGTTTCTGGTTATCTCTACGCGTCCCAACAGATTCTCCATTGACGTCCTCATGAGCAAAAACAGGAACATAAAGCAGGAGTAGTTTTGAAAGTTTTAAAGGTAACACATGAGCAATTTACTTTGGAGTGGCAGTTAAATACCACATGTAGGTAGGTATGGTGGACACAATGGGAAAAACTTTGGTTTAAGGGAGTTGGATGCATGAGTAGAGATCATACTCAGTACAGGTGGAGGCTAGCAAAAGACTGGGAGCGACAAATCAAGAGAGCATAAGAGCCATAATCATGCATAGCGACATAAACATCATTAATTAAATCATAAGCGGTATCATAGTTCAAAAACTAAGTGGTCATGGAGGCTATTCATGACTGGTTCATAGTCATAATTATGGTGTGAGCATGCACCAAGTCAACCAAATAAAACATTCCAAGGAGAATACCATAAATTTATGCTTCCTTATGACAAGAACAACTCATGAATATTTCAATAACATATTAAACACTCTCAACTATTTGAGGATATTCATGCTACTCAATATCCACAAGGATTTAAAACTAAAATAACATTTAGCATGGCATGAAAAAGTTCTAGCCACAGTCTATACAAGCTTCTACTTGCACTGTTATAAATTCTACTTCAAGCAGCAGTTTCTTTTCCCACACAAGCACCATACAAGATATGTTTAAAAAAATCTCTTTATGATACAGCAAGAAAACATTAGAGTACTCACATAACACTACTAAAAATAATAGCTCTGATAAGAGATGCATGCAAAACAGGAGCTAAATAAATGCAGCAGCCAGACAAACATTAAGAATAAAAAGTATCCCCATGAAAAAGCGGAGCGTGTCACTCTCCAATAAAAGAATGCTGGGGTCCAACCAAGATTATTGCAAAAATAAAAACAAACTGAAAGCAAAAATAAAAGACGCTCCAAGTAAAGCACATAATATGTGACCGAATAAAAATATAGTTTCACTAGAAGTGACCTGATAGTTTGTCGATGAAGAAGGGGATGCCTTGGGCATCCCCAAGCTTAGACGCTTGAGTACTCTTGGAATTTTCTGGGATGTACCACCGGGGAATCCCCAATCTTAGACTTTTCACTCTTCTTGATCACGTCATATCATCCTCTTCTCTTGACCCTTGAAAACTTCCTTAACACCAAACTTCTCACAATCTTCATTAGCAACGTTAGTGCAATTGAAATAATAAATTCACATGGTTCAGTTTTAACACATTCCTAACACTCAAAAACACATTAGATACTGTCACAACTTCTTTTAAAACTCTTTTTCTCAAAAGAACACCAAAAGAAGGATATTAAGATACAAATGCAATTATTGGCAGAAATCTCTCAAAACAGGACAGCAGGTAAATATGATTTTTTTCGAAAATCTTCTGTTGCTCAAATAAAAAAGTGCTCAACTAAAAAAAGTTGCATATACAGCCCAGGATTGCTCACAAAAAAACTCAGGTTATTTTGAATTTTCTGTGATTTTATATGGAATAAACAGTGGACAACAGAAATATGTTTTCTGCGTAGAAACCCGAAATATAGCCTCAACTTTCCACTAGAGTCTTTACTTGGATCAACAAAAACACAAAAGAAAAAATACTGCGGGGTTGCTAAGGAAATATAAAACACCCAGGTGCAAAGCACACAAAAGAAAACAAAGGAAAACGGGTTGAAAACAGAGAAATAAAATGGGTTGTCTCCCGGTAGCGCTTTTCTCTAACGCCTTTCAGCTAGGCATAGAAAGCAACTCAAGTATTTTCAAGTGAAGAAGCATAAATATCATAACTTGCTCTAATAATAGAGTCAAAAGGTAGCTTAATCCTCTTTCTAGGAAAGTGTTCCATACCTTTCTTGAGGGGGAATTGATATTTAATACTCCCCTCTTTCATATCAATAACAACACCAATAGTTCTAAGAAAAGGTCTTCCCAAAACAATAGGACAAGAAGCATTGCATTCAATGTTCATAACAACAAAATCAACAGGGAAAAGGTTATTGTTAACCATAATAAGAACATCATCAATTCTGCCAAGAGGTTTCTTCTTAGCATTGTCAGAAAGATGAACATCCAAATAACAGTGTTCCAACGGTGGTAGATCAAGCATATCATAAAGATTTTGAGGCATAACAGAGATACTAGCACCAAGATCACACAAAGCATTGCAATCAAAATCATTTACTTTTATCTTAATGATAGGCTCCCAACCATCATCTAATTTCCTAAGGATAGATATTTCAAGTTTTAGCTTTTCTTCCCTAACTTTCATGAGAGCATTGGTAATATGTTTAGTAAAGACCATATCCATAGCACTAGCATTGGGACTTCTAGCAAGATTTTGTAGGAACATAATAACTTCAGAGATATTGCAATCATCAAAATCAATGTTATTATCATCAAAAGTAATGAGACCATTACCCCCTACATCTCAAAAAAATTCACCACTTTTATTAGAAGCAGTTTCAGCAATTTGAGGCAATTTAGCACGTTTCACCGAAGGGGTGGAGTATTTGTTAACACCAACAACTTTACCATTGATAGTAGGTGGTTTAGTATCACTTGGAGATTCAGTTTTACTAGTGGTTGTAATAGTGCAAACTCTAGCAATATTATTCTTTCTAGCCAATTCATCTTCTCTTTCCCACCTAGCACGTAATTCTGCCATCAACCTAACATTATTATCAAGTCGAACTTGGTTGGCATTCAAAGTTATACTTTCTTTAACATCATGTGGCAAAACCTTCAGTTTTAAAAATTAACATCAATAGCTAGGTTGTCCACTTTAGAGGCAAGAACATCTATTTTACCAAGCTTTTCCTCAACAGATTTATTAAAAGTTGTTTGTGTGCTAATAAATTCTCCAAGCATGTTTTGAAGATCAGAGGTAGAGCTTTTATTGTTATTGTAGGAATTTCCATAAGAATTAACATAACCATTATTAGGAGGATAGGGCTTATAATTGTTTCCACCAAAATTATTTCTATAAGCATTGTTGTTAAAATTGTTATTTCTAATAAAGTTCACATCAACATGCTCTTCTTGAGCAACCAAAGAGGCTAAAGGAACATTATTTGGATCAACTTGAGCTTTACCATTAACAAGCATAGACATAATAGCATCAAGCCTTTCACTCAAAGAGGAGGTTTCCTTAACAGAATTTATCTTCTTACCTTGTGGAGCTCTCTTAGTGTGCCACTCTGAATATTTTACCATCATATCATAAAGAAGATTTGTTGCATTGCCCAAAGTGATGGACATAAAGGTACCTCCAGCAGCTGAATCCAATAGGTTCCTTGAGGAGAAATTCGGTCCTGCATATAAAGTTTGTATAATCATCCAAGTAGCCAGTCCATGAGTGGGACAATTCTTCACCATAGTTTTCATTCTTTCCCAAGATTTAGCAACATGTTCATTATGAAATTGTTTAAAATTCATTATGTCACTTCTCAGGGATATAATCTTAGCAGGAGGATAATATTTTCCAATGAAAGCATCTTTACACTTAATCCATGAATCAATACTATTTCTAGGCAAAGATAGCAACCATTCTTTAGCTCTTCCTCTCAAACAGAAAGGGAATAATTTCAGTTTAATAATATCTCCATCCACATTGTCGTGGTGGTATCACGGCAGATGCCATGGGATGGCTAAAGTGTTGGGGCCGATGGACGCGGGAGGTGATCGGGGAGGGATCACACGGCGAGTAGCCGCATGTAGGATGTCTCAAACACTGCAAACAATCAGATCTTACCCAGGTTCAGGGCCCTCGTGTGGAGGTAACACCCCTACTCCGACCTTTTCTCTTTATATGTGTGTAACCGAGTAGCCATAGTACAAATCAGGCCTTCAGCCGAGTAGCCACTCTACTGCTCTCTCTTGCTCTAGTGTTGCCTCTAGTAAAGATGTGAAGCAAAGCAATGTCTAGCACGTCGACCCTCGCGCAGGAGGAGGCATGGCACCTTATATACTGGTGCCCAGCCGAATAGAAAAAGACTATAAGGTACGACTGATGGGACAGCACACTGCAGAACAGAGCACGCCTCCGGCTTCTCGCTGACGCGGGTGCGGGAAGTCGTCACGCCGTTCGGAGATGGGACCTGTCCACCTTGTCAGTGAGATAGGGTAGGACCCTAGCCCTGTCCTGTCCCCTCTGTCAGTGACAGGACTTGACAGGCGCCTACCGCACTGTAGCCACGCCGTAGCGCGGATAATCACGCGCTCCGTAAGTTGAACCGCACGCCGGTACGGACGCAGGTTACGCGGGATCCCTTGTCAGAACGGCTCCATTGACTTCTGGCCCGAGTAGGAAAGCACTCCCTCTACTCGGACCAACTTCTCTACCCGGACGAACATAACTTGCTTGATTTCTCCTCTTGGCCATTGGTGGGTACGGCCGGATAGAAACTTACCGGGTAGCAGGTACCGGGTAGTCATCTACCCGGTCAAACAACACATTTGACCTTGCCTTTAGCACTTGCCTTACCCCTACTCAGGGGTAACCCCCCGATATTAGTCCCCGAAGCTGGTAGAGTCCTGCGAACTTGTTCATTGGGCCCTGCCAGCTTAAAACAAAAACTGTCTCCATGAACGAGCAACGCCGAGTTGCACTCCAACTCGAACCAGTAACTCCTTCTCGAATCTCTTCAACTGTGCTCACGAGACCACCTTCCTGGTAGCTGAGTAGAGCCATTTCTCTCATGAGCTGCCGAATAGAATGACTTTAGCGAAATTTCGAACTCGCTCCGCTGAATCAGAGCGAATCCACCTCTCCGTGTCGCTACATGGCACGTGTCACACCCCTGTGCCCCCGACGCCTCGGTGCCTGGGATACAGCAGGCCACGCGCCAATAACTGCAACCCTTGCCCACTAGCCTGTTAAGTCACCTCAACCGTACTCGAGTGCCCACGATCTCGACGTGGGATTAACTGCGCCCGTTACGCGCGCGATATGCGCTGTGTGCGTTTCTAACGGTTGCGCAACCCACGCTGCACGATCTCCGCGCACGATCAATCCACGATTAATCAATCAGTAACGGCAACTCGCGGGGGCGAGATAAATACCCCCGCGACGCTCCCTTCCCTTCTTTCCAGTTCCTCCCAATCTTGCGCCCCCTCGTCTCTCCGCCGCCGTCGAGCACACCGCCACCGCAAATACTTGCTGCGCCGCTGCTCCACGCACCGCGAGAGAGACAGAGAGAAACTCCTTCGCTCACCTCTGCCTCCAATCTCCCCTGAGTGCTTCCGCCTCCATGGCTTCTCACGGAGACGATGATGCCGCCGCCCGCGCCGGCTAGGAAGGATCAGAAGTCAGGGCAGAAGACTGCCAGTGGCTCGTCAACACGCGCCGCGTTCCTCCCGGCGTCGTGTGCAGGCCCCCAGGTACCAAAATCATTCCCAAGCCTGAGAAGGACGAATACGTTGTCTTTCTCGCCCACTTCAAAAGGGGATTCGGCCTTCCTGTTTCCGAATTCTTTGCCAAGTTCCTCAATCATTTTGGCCTCTAGCCACACCATCTTCCACCCAACGCCCTGGTCATGCTTTCTATCCACGCCGTAGTGTGCGAAGCCTTCTTAGGCGTCTACCCAACCATCCACACTTGGGCTAGGTACTTTTTCTTCCGAAAGCAGAGTGTTCCCAATCCTGGGCACACCGAGAGCGCTCGCACGATGACCCAGACCGGATGCGCCATGATGATACAACACAATACCGGGCATCACCCGCGGGTTAAGGGATTGGAGACTGTGCGCAAGTGGCAACGCAGTTTCTTGTATGTGAAGAATGTTGCTCCCGAGAAGGGGAAGCCTATCGAGGACCGAATCAGGCTTCCAAAGTTCAAGAATGCGCGGCCCACCCAGCAGAACTGGGGCTACGACCCCAAGAAGACCATCGAGGATGTCCTTCAGGTTGAGCGACGCCTGACCGAGTTGGTCTCGGAAGGGCTCCGTCCGGATGATCCCATCGCGTGCTGGATATCACGCCGTGTGCTCCCACTCTAGCGTTGATCGCACAAGATGTGCCACATGGGAGGACCCCGAGATTGCACAAGGACGACGAAGTTCGAGCTCAGCACAGCCGAGGTGGCCATCTGGGCTAGATCCATCATGAAGACAACGCTCTCCGACACCTGGATGTATGGCTTTGTGCCGTATAGCCGCCTCAAGCCCATTGGAAAGGTTAGCCTTCGGTGCTTTGCTTTTGTACATTGATACCGAGTAGATGGATTCTCAGCTTTGTATTCTTAGTCTTTCCATGCTGCACCGAGTAGAATATCACAAATATCCTGTTGGCTTTATATGCTTTGTGTTTGCACGCCATGTTGAATAGAAATCCTTAGCTGAATATGCTTTGTGTTTGCATGCTGCACCGAGTAGAATATCACAAATATCCTATTGGCTTTATATGCTTTGTGTTTGCACGCCATGTTGAATAGAAATCCTTAGCTGAATATGCTTTGTGTTTGAAGGCTATTCCGAGTAGAACCCCTTAGCTTTGTATGATTTATGTTTGCATGCTATTCCGAGTAGGATATCACCAATATCTTTTTGGCTTTATATGCTTTGTGTTTGCACGCCATGTCGAGTAGAAAACCTTAGCTGAGAATTCAACTCACTTGTGCTATCTGTTTGCCTCTACAACACATCGATCGCCAGGGAGAAGAAGGCACTGAAGTCTTCGAGGGCAATTGGTCTGATGACCGAGAAGAGGACGATGAGACCGCCTACGACACCCAAGACACCCTCTGCATCCCGAATGGCTAGGTTGAGACTCCAAGTGCAGAGTGTGTAGCTAGTGGCAAGCCTTCTTCCCCACGAGGGTGACTCGAGGGTTTATATCGAACTCTTGGCGAGCCAGTATTTCAGCAGTTGTCTTCCAAGCTTCCTCCAGGATCCTGCAAACAAGTAGAGAATTTTGTGCCCTCAACCTCACCAAGTGGTTGTCAAGCACAAGGTGTGAGACTTCTAAATTGCAATGCAAAACTGAAAGTAAATGTGCAATAATTAAATCTACTACTAAATGCAAATGAGAAAATAAATATGCAATGGATTGTTTTTGTATTTTTGTGATGCAAGTGGTGATGGAGATAATGTAAATTCGAATTGGAGATGCAAGTAAAGTAAAGTGCAAGTAAAGTAAATTGCAGCAAAGTAACTAGAGTGTTTTCTTATATTTAAAATAGGACCGGGGTTCATGGTTTCACACTTGCATTCTCTCAAATAAAGTGGTAGACGGTGGACATAAAGAATTACATGTGAGATTACAATAACATGTTTAACATTGAGTACTTTCATATGGGCATCACGTCCTAGCATAGAGATCTCTACGGTCATATTGATCCCTCTTATACTCCACCAAGATGCGAAATAAATTATAACACCTCGATAATTAAGGAAAAACCAGAGTATAGCTTTAAGCAATGTGACATGAAGTTTAAGTAAGAACTTGCTAGATCTAGTCATGGAGATTGATTAGTGTCACTTCAAATCCCCGGTAACAAGGTACTCCTTTTTATCCCTAGTGAGGTAACTAAGAAAGGTTTAACAAAACCTAAGTGGATCGCTGAACTTCTGTCACTTTCACAGCACTAGCCACCCCCCGTTACTCCAACTAATGCACCCATCACCCCACACACGCTCTCAAGAACTAGATTGATCAAAGCTAGCAAATAAGAACGAGGTACATAAGATACATCTACTCAAATAACTCAAGAGAAATAATTGCAATCTCAGATTCAATAACTCATAGAAAAGATCCACCACATAGGAATTACAACGGTGCCCGTAATCATGTGAGGCAGCTCATACAGATCTAATTGGTGAAGCACATAGAGAGAGAGAGAGAGAGAGAGAGAGAGAGAGAGAGAGATACAAGTGCTACTTCCACAAACCCATAGCCCTGGGGTGGACTACTCCCTCTTCATGGAGATGTCGATGGAGATGACGTTGGAGGGGTAGGAGATCACACCGGCGGCGCCCCGCCGGAGTTTTCCCCCTCCAATCTGGAACTTCTGGTCTCTGTTTTGGTGTTTCGGCGGCGCTCTCCTCCGTAAGGGTACGGGGGACCCTTTTTATAGTCGGTTTTAGGTCAAGACAGAGTCGGTAAGTCGAAGATGGAAGGAATTGGGGCCACATGGGCCAAAAGGGGGCCTCTCACGCAGCCAAGGAATCTGGCCGCGTGGAGGGTCCTCTTTTGGGCCTCTTTGCCCAATTCTCGTGGATCCTTCGCCCGCAAGTCTTCTCCTTCCAAAAAAATGACCCCCGCAGATTTTCAGGTGATTTCGCGGAAGTTTGCCCCCTGAAACGTCAAAAATATAGAAAACGGGGTTTCTGACAGGCAGGGTTAATCCCATAAAAGTTGGGAGACTTGTAATTTAACCCCAAAATACTATAAAACATTGAATTATACCCTTATATGATGCAATATGTAATAGAAAACCATGTGAAAATATGCAAAATTCATCAATGCATTTTACATGCATCAACATCCCCAAGCTTAACCCATGCTCGTCCTTGAGTATGAAGGTGATAAAACTAAGATAGGTTTTGCATATTGAAACAATCATGGGATATCAAGGAGGATTATTCATGCTACATATAATCAAATGATTAATACTAGAAATGAGTAGCAATATACAATTCATGTTGTAAGAAATATCAAATATGCAAGCAAAGATGCTTCATGAAAGTTCACAAAGTGTATAATGAAATAAAAGCACTATGGACCAAATGCATACACAAAATGAAAAATAAAATCCTATATTGGTCAAAGAATAGCATAATGGAGAATAGAAAATATGGTGGACACTTTGGAGAAAATTGAGTAGAGGTAAAACATGATCAAGTCTTATTTAGCCTCTAAATTATTCAACTAAAATTACTAATTGAAATGTGTTATCCATTGATCTAGGACTCTCATTTCCCCTTTATCACTAGCATCTTAAAATTGTGAGTATTGAAGTAATGAGAATGACAAGGTGGTTGAAATCCTCATGCCCCGTGAGTGTGAAAACCTACGCCATGATTACTCAACTTAAGATTCCTAATAAGCTTTGTACAATCATAATAAGTATTAATGACATCATAGAGAACCGCAAAGAGGTACCTCTTGCCCCATGACATGGAAACAAGCCCATGTTACAATGACAAGATGAACAAACGGAGTAGACTCATCATCCTTTTTATTTTCATTCACTATTATGCATAGCTTCTTATTTTATTATAGGATGTGTTGTAGAGTCACTCAAGCTGTAAGTAAATTTCCACCATGATAAAGCATGGTTGGGTTAGCGGCCCAATGCGTTTCTCTAGTCATATAGATACTTACTCATCAAAACTTACTATTCCTCTATTTCATTTCGGCATGGCAGGAGTCCAAAAACAAAAGTACATGATATCAACCAAATGTAATTTTTTTTGTGCAATGTTGAAAGCTTTCCGGTGATACACGTTTATAGCTAGCTCCCAACCACACACTTGTCAAACGCAAAACTTGTGGCTCCCATTATTGGGTCATGTTTATTAGATGCATAAAAAGTAAAGTGTGCCTTCAAAAGTTCGTGAGAGTCCTATCCCAAGTTCAACCCATGACAATTAATAAAGTGAATATCTTAATTTAGAACATAAATAACACAATAACATGGTGAACATACTCGGAATATCAATGAAGCTAATGGGAAGATATGGTGGACTCACTGGAAATACTTGGCTAAGGAGTGTTGGAAACAAGTTTTTACTTGTTGGAATTTTTAAATTTTTGGCTAGCAAGAGGGAGATAGTTGACCAGATACTATGCATGCATATGTCCATAGATCTACTCATTTCATGACAAACTAAGTAAACCAGCAATTAACATCAAGGACATGAATAAGAGATAGCTCAAGACAACATTATTGCAAATTTCTACACATAAAAAGCCTATAAATCATGCAAACATATGTAGCTCTTCAAATCAACCATGGCATCCCTATTCCAAGTCATAATACTAGCATCCAATACATTCCAACCCCAAACTCCAGTAGCTCAATCTCATATAAAATGATGGGTGTGGCCTTATCAAAACAAAAATAAAAACAAAAACTAGACGCTTCAAGTCTCTACGATAAATGCTTTGCTTAGAAAAACAGAAAGTAGACGTGTGCTAACCAAAACAGTGTAGCTCCAGTGGGGTGTTCATCACATCCCCAAGCTTATGGATTTCACCATTCTTGGATGTCTTGAGGCGCAGCTCCTCTATTCCCTGTGAAAAAAACTTCACAAAACATGTTTCTCCCATTCTTTTTCTGTGGGGTGAGATTAGCAAGGACAAACAAATCACATGCTTGCTGTGAAAAATTCCAAATCAAATACTCCAGTAGATATACAATAAGGTTCATTATGTTGTATGTTCACTCTCTTGCTTGAAAGAATCATGGAAATTCGATTCCCAAGCCCAAAGAGTGCATAAAACAAAAGAATGCAGAATCTGTCCAGAAAAGCAACAGCAGCAAAACGAACTTTTTTCCCTAAGCTAGACTCGTCAAAAAATTAAGCCAATTTTTGTGCTTACAGAGGACAAAAAGTTGCAGAACATACTAAAATATTAGCTCAATCTACATACCAATAAAAAACGTAAAATCATACGGTGAGCAGACTCGTGCTGAAACAGAAATTTCATGCACTAGGATAGCAACTTATAAGTCCAAATGGGTTTGACTTGACTCTTTATTGAAAACTCCAGAATTAAAACAAAAAAAATAATCTCTTGAGACAGAAAGAGGACACTAGGAAAATCCAAACAAAAACAACCGGGTTGCCTCCCGTAAAGCGCTTTCGTTATAGCCATATAGCTAGGCTTTACTTACTCGATAATCAAGAGGGATAAAGCTCACGAGGGAGCTCGTTCTTCAGCGTGCCCCTCTTCCTTGGGAAGTGATCCATGCTTTTATTGTGAGGGAACTGAAACTTGACATTCCCTTCCTTGGAGTCTATGATTGCACCTGTAGTACGAAGAAAAGGTCTACCCAAAATAATAGGACTAGGGGATTTATCCCCCATATCCATAATAATGAAATCAACGGGTACGAAAGTCATGTGCAATTCAATCATAACATATTTTACTTGTCCTATAGCATGTTTAGTAGAGTTATAAGCAAGGACAAATTCACTTGAGCACTTTTCTAAATTTTCTAGTTCTAGCAATTCATATAATTCTTTAGAGAGTACCGATACACTAGAACCTAGATCTAACATAGCATGGTGAATTTCTTTTCCAATTGAAACTAGCATATTGGGGATCCATGCATCCCCAAGCTTAGGAGGTATCATGGCCTCATTCTTGTACCTAGAAATTTTTTCTTGCAAGACATGATTAGCAATATAAGATCCAAAGCCAGTTTGATTAACATTTATAGTGGGATCACTAGCAAATTTTTGTAGAGTAGCAATAAGTTCTTGCAAGCTACTTTTTTCTAAATCAAGCAATGGATCCTTAATTTCAGTAAGCATCATAATTTCCTCTACTTTTCCTTCTAATTTAGCTAGCATGCTTGATTCATGAGGACTAATTTCATCTTTGCTAGCAAGATAAGACATATATGGAAGTAAATATTCAGGGTACTTCACTATTTCATTCAAAGTTTCTTCTAAGCTAGTAGGGACATGCTCACTTGTATTCTCAGCAATATAATCAATATTTTCAATAATAGGAGCAGCAATAGTAATAGAATTCATTCCTACACTAGGTTGTGCTTGTGGCTTTCCTGCTGACATGCTTAATAGAGTTGCTTGATTATCAGCTAATTTTGACAATGCTTTATCTAAATTCGAAGATTGAAGTTGCAATCCTTTAATATCACTACTAATGGATGCAATAGACTTATTTAACTCATGTATCATAGCATTGTGACTAGCAACTTGTTCCATAAGCAATTTATTAAATTCAGAAATTTCACTAGAAGGCTTCCACTTATTTTCATTAGCATTAGGATATGGAACAAAAGGTTTATTTGGCACATAAGGAGGTTTACTATATGAATTGTAAGCATTGCCAAAACCATTGCTACCATAATTCCTAACAAAATTAACATCCACACTTTCAGAATTACTACCAACTAGCTCCTGCAAAGGCACATTCTCCATATTTTGTTTATTAATAAAGGCAAGAATAGTGCCCATTTTAGAAGACAAATCATTGGTTTCTTCAATTGAGTTTATTTTCTTAGTGGGATTGGGTGCTCTTTCAGTATTCCATTGACTATAATTTTGCAATAAGCTTTCTAATATGCTCTTAGCCTCACCTACAGTTTTACTCATAAAGGCACCTCCAGCAGCAGAATCAAGTATATTTCTAGACATGTAGTTTAGACCATTATAAAAAGAGTGTAGTATGGTCCATTCATTTACTCCATGTGATGGGCATGTTCTAATCATTAATTTAATTCTATCCCATGCCATGGCTACATGTTCATTATCATTTTGCCTAAATGAGAGGATATTATTCCTATTTTGCAAAATTTTAACGGGAGGATAATATTTCTTAACGAAAGCTTCTTTTAAATCATCCCAAGACTTTATAATAGCTGTAGGTAGTGAAAGTAACCATTCTTTAGCCTTTCCTCTAAGTGAAAAAGGAAATACTTTCAGTTTTAAAACACTACTTTCCATATTTTTAAATTTTTCCATATCACATATTTCCATGAAATCATGAAGATGCATAGAGGCACCCTCCATAGCACTACCACCAAATTGCTCTCTAGTAATTAAATTAAATAAACTAGGACTTACTTCATAGCTTTCAGCTTGTATTTCAGGTGTAGTAATTGTCCTAGCAATGAATTGGTCATTGGGTGTATTTGTGTAGTCACTTAATTTAGTTCTATCACCCATTTTAACAGTTTTTATGTAGTTTTTAATTTTTTATGCAAAACAAAAGTAAAGTAACTAGGAAAATTCGAAATACTAAAATAAACTAGATAACTAAATGCAAAACTAAAATGCAAACTAAAATAAAATATGCAAGACAAAACAAAAACAAGAACAAAAACAAAACAAAAACAAAAACAAGACAAGAAACAAAACAATCTACTTGAAAGAAGGTGGAGATAGAAAGGACGGTACTCACGTAGGTGCAACCTCCCCAAGCTTAGGTGTTTGCACACCTTGTTGGTGATGAAGACTTCTTGTGAGCTCCCTTGGACAACTCCTTCACCTATGGCTCCCCGGCAACGGCGCCAGAAAAACGCTTGATGGCTAGGTTGAGACTCCAAGTGCAGAGTGTGTAGCTAGTGGCAAGCCTTCTTCCCCACGAGGGTGACTCGAGGGTTTATATCGAACTCTTGGGGAGCCAGTATTTCAGCAGTTGTCTTCCAAGCTTCCTCCAGGATCCTGCAAACAAGTAGAGAATTTTGTGCCGTCAACCTCACCAAGTGGTTGTCAAGCACAAGGTGTGAGACTTCTAAATTGCAATGCAAAACTGAAAGTAAATGTGCAATAATTAAATCTACTACTAAATGCAAATGAGAAAATAAATATGCAATGGATTGTTTTTGTATTTTTGTGATGCAAGTGGTGATGGAGACAATGTAAATTCGAATTGGAGATGCAAGTAAAGTAAAGTGCAAGTAAAGTAAATTGCAGCAAAGTAACTAGAGTGTTTTCTTATATTTAAAATAGGACCGGGGTTCATGGTTTCACACTTGCATTCTCTCAAATAAAGTGGTAGACGGTGGACATAAAGAATTACATGTGAGATTACAATAACATGTTTAACATTGAGTACTTTCATATGGGCATCACGTCCTAGCATAGAGATCTCTATGGTCATATTGATCCCTCTTATACTACACCAAGATGCAAAATAAATCATAACACCTCGATAATTAAGGAAAAACCAGAGTATAGCTTTAAGCAATGTGACATGAAGTTGAAGTAAGAACTTGCTAGATCTAGTCATGGAGATTGATTAGTGTCACTTCAAATCCCCGGTAACAAGGTACTCCTTTTTATCCCTAGTGAGGTAACTAAGAAAGGTTTAACAAAACCTAAGTGGATCGCTGAACTTCTGTCACTTTCACAGCACTAGCCACCCCCCGTTACTCCAACTAATGCACCCATCACCCCACACACGCTCTCAAGAACTAGATTGATCAAAGCTAGCGAATAAGAACAGGGTACATAAGATACATCTACTCAAATAACTCAAGAGAAACAATTGCAATCTCAGATTCAATAACTCATAGAAAAGATCCACCACATAGGAATTACAACGGTGCCCGTAATCATGTGAGGCAGCTCATACGGATCTAATTAGTGAAGCACATAGAGAGAGAGAGATACAAGTGCTACTTCCACAAATCCATAGCCCTGGGGTGGACTACTCCCTCTTCATGGAGATGTCGATGGAGATGACGTTGGAGGGGTAGGAGATCACACCGACGGTTCCCCGCCGGAGTTTTCCCCCTCCAATCTGGAACTTCTGGTCTCTGTTTTGGTGTTTCGGCGGCGCTCTCCTCCGTAAGGGTACGGGGGCCCTTTTTATAGTCGGTTTTAGGTCAAGACAGAGTCGATAAGTCGAAGATGGAAGGAATTGGGGCCACATGGGCCAAAAGGGGGCCTCTCACGCGGCCAAGGAATCTGGCCGCGTGGAGGGTCCTCTTTTGGGCCTCCTTGCCCAATTCCCGTGGATCCTTCGCCCGCAAGTCTTCTCCTTCCAAAAAAATGACCCCCGCAGATTTTCAGGTGATTTCGCGAAAGTTTGCCCCCTGAAACGTCATAAATATAGAAACGGGGTTTCTGACAGGCAGGGTTAATTCTATAAAAGTTGGGAGACTTTGTAATTTAACCCCAAAATACTATAAAACATTGAATTATACCCTTATATGATGCAATATGTAATAGAAAACCATGTGAAAATATGCAAAATTCATCTATGCATTTTACATGCATCAATCCCTCACGCTAATCAGCCTGGTAAGCACCGAGTTGACGCGTCTATCCGGGACTGGTCCGAGGATGACGAAAGTGACCAAGTTCACCTTTCTGCTTGGAGTAGTGCACTCTGATTTCCTTTTCTGTTTTTCTGAATCTGTCACTTCTTCTACTCCGCAGAGGATCCTGAGCTGGATGAAGACGAGGAGCCCCTGGAGGTTAATCCTCTATCTATGGCTACTCCCACAACTCGGAAGAGGGTGGGCAGTGGCGACCAGGAGCCTCCTCCGAAGAAAGCCAAGAAGACAGACAAAAAGAAAACCACCGCCAGAAGACAACCCCCCACCAGCAAAGGGTAAGTTACTCCATCCGAATACCAACTCGTCACTTCTTCTTGCTATGCTCTTCTACTTCTCCCTTTCTGAACTATTTCCTTCTTCCAGCGCCCCTCTGGACGCTGATGCCGCTGCAGCCCCCACTCGGTCCAAGAGGAAAGCCGTCGCGGACCTCGAGAAACTCGTCGATCTCTCCGACGAGGAGGAAGAGCAAGACCAGCAGGACAGGACGCGTGCGTCCTCTCCTATCAAAGTGGAAGAAAATACCGGCGCCGAAAACACTGGCGCTGGTGATGATGTTGATGATGAGAACCTGGTGCAGCAGACTGACGCGCACCAGACTGCGCAGGATGCTGCTCACACCGAGATGCCTCCCTCTCCCCCAGCTGCATCAGTTGACGAGAATGCTGAAGAAGACGCCGAGAATCAAGACCGTGCCGCCCTGGAGCGGCAAGATGACAACACCGAGCAGCAGGACACTCAAGCTGCAGCTCAAGACGATCCCGCGGCCAAGCCGCGGGTAGAAGAAGTTACGGACATGAGACCTGATCCCGCTGCCGAGAAGCGGGTAGAAGAAACGGTGGTGGAGCCCGCCGGCCAGAGCAAAGCGCAGCCAGACGCTGCGCCGGGTAGCCGGCCCCCTATGCCACCTACCCAGCAGGCGAATCCACCGAAAGCACCGGTTCCTCCACCAAAGAAGACTGCATCAAAGACCACTTCTCAACAAGTGCCTCCGTCTGCTCCGCGCCAAGCGACTCCCTCCGCTTCTCGGGCGGACACCGCTCCTAGCCCCAAGAAGGCTACCAAGCTTGAAGCTGCGCCTACACGGAAGAATCTACCGCGCAAAGTTGCACATGCTGGAGACCAGATGCCACCACTCAAGCCACCGATTGCGCCAGCCGGGAAGCCGGTAACAAAGAGCACACAACTCACCATCAGCGGGCCCACCTCTAGCAGCAAATCGGTTGCTGCTGGATCTGCTGGCCCTGGCGAAGGGCCGAGTGCCGGAGGTGCTGTCTGCGCACAAGCCAGCTGGCCGCAATACCTGCTGGAGGTGTCCAAGCAACACGATATCTCACTGGCCAAAGGCGAGAAGCGGCTTTCTGCCTTGAAGGGAGGTCAGGCCAAGGCTGTCGACGTCAAGTCCAAAGGCAAGGGACCATCACCAGTTCCTTCGCTCATATCGCGCGAAGCCGAAGAGGATGAGATTGAATCGGAGGGCCTGACCGCGGTCCTGGACCGGGTAGCATTTGTGGACAAAGTTTGGGAAAGCGATGCTCATGGCGTCCCAAAGTGGAATGGCCTTACGCTGGGTCCAGTTGATCACTACCGCGTCGAGTGGAACAAGGCCGATATTGGCTCTGTTCCAATGACCATCGCCTCCCCCACCTGCACTCTGGCCGGGAAACTGTTCTGCCTCCGCAAAGCCGCCGAGGACGTCGAGCAATCATATGCTGTAAGTGTTTTTTTTTCCTTTCTTGCTTTTTCCGAGTTGCAGTTTCTCTGTTCCTCTTCTCTTCTCTCCTGTTCTTCTTTACCTCTTAGCCACTCCCCAGTCCCCGAGATTCGGGCCGAGTAGACGGACACTCAACCGAGTTGCCGTCTTCTCGAGCCAAATCTTCCAAAATTCTCAAACTCTCTCTCTTCTCTTCTAAAGAATAGCCTCCTCAAGAGGACAAAACTGTTCCGCCGGCTGCTCTGGAACCATCGCATTGCCAAGGACCGCCTCGAGGCTCTTGAAGCCGAGAAGAAGGATAGTGCAGCGATGGAGCAGGTGGCATTGGACAAAACTCTCCAGATTTCTAAAGTGGAAGGTAAGCTCTTAGCAATTCGGTTTGTGTGTTTTGTGTTTACGCCCGTTTGTTTGCTTTTTGCTTTAACTTGGTTACTCTGCAGGCAAGCTCAACGAACTGATGGAGAAGCATCGCGACTGCGAAGTTTTCGCTGCCTCAGCCCAGAGCAAGATTGCTACTTTGGAGGGTGAGTCCTTTTCCCTCTTCTCTGCAATTGTGCCTCCTTTTACTCTCTTACTCTGCTGACGCTGTTGTTCTTCTCGCAGAAGAATACAAGAACTTCCGGGAGCAGCACCTGAATTGCCTCATGCCTGCCGAGGTGAGGCAACAACTGGAAACCCGCGAAGCTGAGCTCAAGAAAGAGCGCCTCGCCGAGATGGCGGAGTTTGAAGAAATGCAGGTTAAGCTAAAATCTGCTCTCCAGGATGCCCTCGACCAGGTTGCCGAGAAGGAGGAGGTCAAGAAGACAGCCGCGGCCAGAGAGAAGACGCTTGAGATGGAGATCTCGATGCTGAAGCAGCACAATGAGCAACTCATCCTCCAGATCTCCAACGCACGCAGCATTGTAGACAGGCACATTGCTGACGAGGAGGACTGGAAGATCAAACTGGAAGCGCTCCTGGTGGATCTCGAACGTAAGTTTCCTCTTCTCTGCACCTGGCTGCTTTTCTCTTCTCATCCTTCTCCCTGGTTTCATCTCTTCTCTGCCTCCATTTCTAACTCTTATTGGTTTCTTTTTTAGATATCTTCCCTGATCTCCGTGCTGCTAGCACACCCGCTCTGGCGAAGGCAAGGCAACTCCGAGCTGAATCCGGAATTCCCATCGACACCAAGTATACTATCAATGATAATCTTCTAAGCATCAAATCTCAACTCCGCCAACTCAAGGGCTTGGGCACTTCCATGGTGTCCACCGCATACAAGCTGCACGATTTGTTCTGGCCGGACCAAGCTGCGCCAGACAGCTTCCGCGAGATCGCCGAGAAGCTGAATGGCGTGAAGGCCGAGTTGAAGAAATGGCGCGCCTCTGCAGCTAGGGCAGGTACTGATGAGCTACTCCACTTCATCACCAGCTGGTACGAGAATCTCAATCTCGACAGGATCCTTGTTATGCACGAAGACTCCAAGTGGACCAAGAATCCCGACTGCGTTACTCGCCGGAAAGCAGTGGCCTACGAGATTGCCTCTTATGCTGACACCGCCACCTACATCGACGGCCTCTCCGAGCCAGACACTGAGCCCGAAGACGAGGACAAGGACGATGAAGATGACACCGAGTCGGAGGGCTTGAGCGTGTTTGAGGAGGACGCAACCAAGGGAGCATCCAAGAAGGGGAAGGCAAAGGTTGACACAAAAGCCGAGCAGCCGCAACCCAGCGCCCAGGAAGCCACCATCACCACCGAGATGGTGATTCAGCAAGCGGCTCCCGAGATGGGCGCGACTAGCGCCTTCCCGATGCCCAGCTTTCAGTCTGCTGCATCTACCTCTGCCACGGATCCCATCTCGGTTGCCACTGCAACCTCAGAACCAGCTGCCAACGCCAACTCTGAAGCTGATGCTGATAGCGCCAAGGCGGACAACACCGCCGCTACCAATGAGTAATGCCTGAAAAACTTTTACCTTGAACTTTGATTAGATCCCCGGGATGCCGGGTGCAAATGTATCCATACTATTAAGTCTTTGTTGCTACTCAGTTTTAATTTAGTTGAAGTTCTTAGCAACTCTGGCTCAATGCCGGGTTGCATTAATATGCAAGTCCCCGAGTTGCATTTTTTATCCACTCTTCCTTTTTATCTCAGCTCTTGCCTGCAACTTGTTGCTTTTTTGGTAGTAGAGTCACAAGAGTTCAAAGTTGGAGTTTCAAATACTTAGCCACTTAGAAAAATCATAATAACGCTGCCCACCACTTAGCCGAAAAGAAGGAAAGTAGTCAAGAACACTCTATTCGGTTGCCACACGTTTCTTTTCCTTAGCAGCCTTTTCGTGTGTTCATTGACCTTTGGCTTGTTCTCTGGCTTGCCATGAAGCCGGGTTGCGGACAGCAGCAGAGTCGCAGAGTTGGCCCGTGGGTTTAAACACACTACTTTATGTGCTTTTGAAATTCTAAGTGGTTCAACCGAATAGACAAAGTGAGAACAAGATAGACACAAGGAGCAATTTGGACGAGGGCAGTCCCCGAGTTCAATTTCAGATTTCCGAATAGAAGTTTAACTCAGATAAGAAAGTACATACACAGTTTGCTCATGAGTGAAAACGTCGGAGTAGAGCTACATTCCAAGGGCGCTTAGATTCCTCTCCAGCTCTATCCGGCCTGTTCTTCTGGGGTGCCTGTGCGTCAACTAGATAGTAGGCATCATTGTGCAAAGCCTTGCTCACAATGAAAGGCCCTTCCCACGAAGGGGAAAGCTTGTGCATCCCGGCCGTGCGCTGCACGAGCCTAAGGACCATGTCTCCTTCTCGGAAAACCCTTGGGTTCACTTTCCGGCTATGATAACGCCTCAAGTTTTGCTGGTAAACAGCTGAACATGACAGAGTTAGCTCTCTTGCTTCTTCTAGCAGGTCAACGTCATTTTCTCGAGCTTCTCTAGCCTCTGCCTCAGTGTAGAGGGTTACTCGGGCGAGTCATGCTCTAGGTCAGTGGGCAACACGGCCTCAGCTCCATATACCAGGAAGAATGGTGTGTAGCCGGTTGACCGGTTAGGGGTAGTCCTTAGACTCCACAACACCGCTGGCAACTCGTCTAGCCAACACCCAGGTGTTTTCAGCAGTGGCTCAATCAGCCTTGGCTTTATGCCGGATAGCACCATGCCATTTGCTCTTTCAACTTGCCCATTGGAGGCAAGATGCGCAACAGATGCAACATCTAGCCGAATGCGCTTCTCTCTGCAGAACCTCGCAAAAGCACCCTCAGCAAAGTTTGTGCCATTGTCCGTGATAATGCTATGCGGGTAGCCATATCTCAGAATCACATCCTTCAGAAAACTCACAGCAGTGGCTCCATCGCACTTCCGAATAGGCTTCACCTCAATCCACTTGGTGAACTTGTCAACCATGACCAGGATGTGAGTCATGTTGCCTCTAGCTGGCTTGAAAGGACCCACCATATCCAAACACCAAACTGCAAATGGCCAAGTAATGGGAATGGTCTTCAATTCGGAAGCTGGCATGTGAATCTTACTTGCAAATCTTTGGCAGTCGTTGCACTTTCTCACTATATCTTCAGCTTGCTTCAAGGCAGTGAGCCAAATAAAACCATGCCGAAAAGCCTTGTTGACCAGAGCCCGAGAAGAGGCGTGATGCTCGCATTCTCCTTGATGTATCTCCGCCAGAATTTCTTCTCCTTCCTCTAGCTCTACACAGCGCTGCAGCACACCAGTAGGACTTCTTCTATGCAGCACATCTCTGAAGATAGTATAGCCTTTGGATCTTCTCTGGATTTGCCTCGTGGTAACCTCATCACTCGGCAAGGTGCTGTCCTTTAGAAAGGATAATATGGGCAGAGCCCAACTCGGTGTCTCCCGGATGGGAAACACTGGTTCGTCCAGTTCCATTGGATCAGTCACCACTACCTCTTCTGAGTTGGGGATGAGGTCACGAGTCCCCGAGCAATCGGCAAGGACCCCTTCGATGAATGCGACAGTCCCCGAGTTAGGAGGGGCAGTCCCCGAGTAAGAAGGGACAGTCCCCGGGTTGCAGGTGCCAGTCCCCGGGTTCTCTTTTGCAGCCTCCCAGTCAATCTCCATGGGAACAGCTTCCTCGCCTGGCAGAGAAGGAACGAATATAGACTCCGAGTTGGGGGATGGCTTGATAGATGGCTTTCTCAAATGCTCCAAGGCAATCCCAGCCGGGATGTATTGCTGAGAAGACCCCAACTTGGACAACTCATCAGCTGCGTCATTCTCTGCTCTGTGTATGTGTTGGAACTCATATCCTTCAAAGAAACCGGTCATGGTCTGCACCAGAAACCGATATGATGCCATGTTGGCATCTAGAGCATCCCAGGTGCCTGATACTTGTTGCACCACCAGATCCGAGTCTCCATAACAGATGATGCGCTGCACGCCAACCTCCTTGGCTACCTTCAAGCCGTGTACCACGGCCTCGTACTCTGCTACATTGTTGGATGCCTTGAAATGGATTTGCAGCACATACTTGAGATGATCCCGCTTGGGTGACGTGAGCATCACGCCAGCACCAAGGCCTTCCTTCACTTTGGAGCCATCAAAATGCATTTTCCAGTAGTTGGCTACTAGCGAAGGAGGCTCATACTGCACCTCAGCCCAATCCACCAGAAAATCTGCTAAGATCTGTGACTTGATGGCTTCTCGTCTTGCGTACGAAGGAGCGTACGCGGCTAGCTCAATCGCCCACTTGGCTACTCTGCCACTTGCTTCCTTGTTTCCCATGATGTCCGAGATGGGAGCAGAACTCACCACTGTGATGGGATGCTCTTGGAAATAGTGCTTCAGCTTCTTGGCGCCCAGGTACACGCTGTAAGTCATCTTCTGGTAATGCGGGTAGTTCTGCTTGGATCTGGATAGCACCTCACTGAGATAGTATACTGGCCGCTGCACAGTCTTGCCTTCCTCTTCTCTCTCCACCACAATCATAACACTGACCACTCGGGTAGTTGCAGCAATGTACAGCAGCATTGGCTCTTTGGGTAGCGGACTAGCCAAGATGGGAGCGCTACCCAGCATGGCTTTCAACTCCATGAATGCTACATCAGCTTGCGGTGTCCAGACAAACTTGTAACTCTTCTTCATCAATTGATACAGAGGCAAGGCTTTCTCGCCCATTCTGCCCAGGAAGCGGCTCAGAGAAGCCAAGCTACCAGTGAATTTCTGCACATCCTTCAGTGATCTCGGCAAAGACATGCTCTCTATAGCTTTTATATTTGAAGGATTGGCCTCAATGCCCCGACTGGATACCAAGAAGCCGAGTAGCTTGCCAGCCGGGACGCCAAAGGTGCATTTAGTCGAATTCAGCTTCATTTTGTACTTGCGCAAGTTGGCAAAGGTTTCCTCAATGTCACTAAGCAGAGTATGTGTTTTATTCGTTTTGATGACAATGTCATCTACGTACACCTGCACATTTTTGCCAATTTGATCATGCAAGCATTTCTGCATGCATCTCTGATAGGTAGCCCCAGCATTTCGCAACCCAAAGCACATGACACGATAACAATAAGCCCCGTACGGGGTAATAAAGGCAGTCTTTATTTGATCAGCAGGGTTGAGAGCTATCTAATGAAAACCAAAGTAGGCATCTATGAAAGACAAAAGCTCACAACCAGCAGTGGAATCGATCACCTGATCTATGCGGGGTAGCGGAAAGGGATCCTTGGGGCAGGCCTTGTTCAGGTCGGTGTAGTCCATGCACATACGCCATGCGGTATCGGCCTTGGGGTCCTCCTTCTTCTTCTCAACCATAACCGGGTTGGCTAGCCAGTCCGGATGCAACACCTCCATGATAAAGTTGCTTATCAGCAACTTGGTGATCTGATCACCGATAGCTTTCCTCCTCTCATCACCAAAGCGGCGCATAGCCTGCTTAACCGGCTTGGCATCATGCCGCACATGTAGCGAGTGCTCAATCAAGTCCCTCGGGACACCCGGCAAATCCTAATTGGACCAGGCAAAGACGTCCCGATTCTCACGGAGGAAGTGGATGAGCTCGCTTTCCTATTTCTCTCCCAACCCGGCGCCAATGATGGCAACACGGTCTGGGAACTCAGGATCAACCTGGACCTTCTTTGTCTCTTGGGACGCCTGGAACGCAGTCCCGTACTGGGAACTCGGCATGCCAGGCGCACCACCTTGCCCTGCTTGCGCCATAGCCACCACCTCATGTATCTTATTCTTCTCGGCAACAATGACCATGGATTCCGCCAGCTGAGAACCAGCACAGGCACACTCCAAAGACCTCTTGTAATCACCCGAGATGGTGATGACTCCATTGGGACCAGGGATCTTCATCTTCAGGTATGCAGCATGGGTAGAAGCCATGAACTTGCTGAGAGCAGGCCTACCGAGTAGAGCATGGTAGGGGCTCTGATGATCAACTACCTCAAACTGCAGGCTCTCAGTGCGGCAGTTCTCCCTGGTACCGAATAGAACGTCTATCCAGACGCGGCCGATTGGAGAGCAAGATACTCCCGGCACAATGCCATGGAACGTGGTCCTGCTGGGTAGCAACATGTTCTCGGCCATTCCGAGCTTCTCTAGTGTGTCTCGGTACACAATGTTGATGTTGTTGCCGTTGTCTATCAGGACCTTGCTGAACCTGACATTCTTATGAGTACCCAAGAAGGTGGGATCCACCACCAGAGCATAGCTGCCCGGGTTGGGCATCACCCTAGGATGATCAGCTCTGGACCACGTGATCTCTTGGTTGCACCAGTGCAGGTAATGAGGCACAGCAGGGATCACAGCATTGACCTCCATCGCACGCCTGTGCAGCGACTGCTTGTCGGCGGGCTCGGAGGTGAATATCATGTAGCTCTCATGGTGTTCCTGGTACTGGTTGCGGTCTCCATCACCATTGTTGCCGTTGTTGTTGTTGCCTTGGTTGTTGTTGTTGTTGTTCCTGTTGTTGCGGGTGTAGAAGTTGCGGTTGCGGTTGTTCTTGTTGTAGTTGTAGTTGCGGTTGGCTCCTAAAGCCACCTGGTTCACATTCTCTCTTCTCGGGAACACTGCAGGCCTGGGAGCAGCTGCCCGAATAGGCTGCACATTGCCATTCGCAGCTGGCAGAGGAGGAGGAGGAGGCAGGTCCTCGTTCTTGATACGGTCCCACCAGCTGCACTGCCGGGTAGTGTGGTTGGCTGGCCTACTCGGATGCCGAGTATGGAAGCTTCATGGCCCATCCTTCATGTTCCCAAAGACAAAGCTCGGAGCAGGATCCGGGTTGCCGCTACCCTGCTGGGGAGCATTGTACGGCTTCTTGATGCCTTGGCCCTGATTCTGGTTTTTCCCATACTGGGCTCCAGCAGTTTTTTGCCTTTGGCTACTTCCAGCAGCCGTGGTCATAGCATTCACCTCCTCTGGATCATACCGAGTATCAATCCGGTCACCTCTGCGCTTGTTGCGGAAATCATTGCGCTTGTTGTTGTTCTAGTTCCTTATCGGCTCAGGAGAGTCCATCAGAGGCTGAGTAGGATCACCTAATGCATACATATCTGCAATCTTGATTGTCTCAGCAAGAGTACTCGGCATCTCTCGCTGCAGCTTCTGCCACAACATGCTGCCATGCCTACAGCCCTGAGCAAACCAAGTAATGGCCTGGGCCTCATTCACACCTTCACAGGTGTTCCTCAAAGTGCTCCACCGAGTAAGATACTCGCGGTCAGTCTCCTCTTCCCGCTGCTTGCAAGTGGACAACTGCTGCAGCCTATTCGGCCTCTTGTAGGTGCTGGTGAAGTTGCTGATGAAGGCTTCCGAAAAGTCTAACCAGCAGTTGATACTATCCTTGGGCAGGTTGTTGAGCCAAGTCCGAGCTGGACCCTCTAGCATTTGCGGAACATACCGCACAACCCATCTCCGGTTGCCGCCTGCGATGTGCACGGCTGTGACATAGTCACTCAACCAATCTTCTGGCTTGGTGCTGCCATTGTAGCACTTGGTCCCCCTAGCCAACTGAAAATGGTTCACGGAGGGCTCCTCCATGATGCGGGACCAAAGCAATCTGGGCCAGGCGGCCCCCTGCTCTCGAGTTGCGCAGACCGATTGATTCGGTCCATCTTGTACCTTGCATCACTGGGCTCCAACATGCGGTCACCCAGACGGTCAGTGACATCTCTTGGATCAGCATAGCCGGCTAGCCCCATCGCCGAGTAGCCATCATCATATCTGTTCTCCTGCACAACAGCGGGCTGCACCACCGGGTTGGCTGCTGGCGCTGCCGCACGCGGCTGTGCTGCAGCTGGCTGCTGCGTCCTCTGCCGAGTAGGCTGAGCGGCAGGACGCCGAGAAGGTCCCTCGTTGCCTCCATCTTGCCTCTTGCTATGAGCTTTATGGGCTTGATAGCCCGCTCCTGCAGAGTTGTGTTTCTGACCGGGCTGCCGTGGCACAACGTGCTGTTTCGCGGCGACAGCAGGGTCGTACACCTGCATCTGTTTATTTTTACCAGAGTTCACACTCTGGTCTCTGTCCCCATCGGGAAGCGGTGATGACGCCTGGTCATGAGATCTCACCGCACGCGAGTGCACAATCTGAGAAGCACCAGCACCCCGATTGGCTTTCCGGAACTCCTCATTCTGCCTAGCAGCTTCTAGCACTAGCTCATTGAGCCTATCCTGCTGCCTAGCGCGCGCGTCGCCGGCGAGATTCGGCAACTCAGCAGCCACAGCCTCTGCAGCCCTAAGAGTTTTGGCGGGGGTACTATACTTGGGCCTTGTAGCAGTGTTTAAACTGGCAGACTGGCTAGGAGCCTCACCAACTACTGCCATGTCAGCGCCTAAGTTGCAACGAGTAGCGCTTTCCTAACAACAGGAGTAAAGCCGTGGGCCATGTTGTACTCATTTTGGTCTAGGTTAATCTCAAGCCTAACCCTCTCCAGCTCCAGGTGCTCAGCGAGTAGCGCTTGACGCTGCTGATCGAGTTGCGCCATCATGGTCATGAGCTCAAGCTCGGTGGGAGGCGGCATGCCCATCCGCAGGGCGAATGCCGGTATCGTCGTTGTCGTGGAAGGAGGTATGTAACCCGGAATGTTGTGGGGCGCCTCGTAGGGCTTGTGAACCTTCTGAGCAGCACTTGGGCCAGCAGGCTCCTCGGTGACTCCCGCGGTAGCGACCGCGCCCTTCCCGGCATCGATAGTCGGGCCTGTCATCATCACCTCCACGCTGTCCGCAGAGCAGCCAGTTGGCTTTCCGCGGGCAGCGAGCACAGCAGGAGGATCTTCCGCGACGAGCACCTCCTCCGGGAAATCGCGGATGACGGTGGTGGCGACGTAGACCATATGCGAGCCGAAGGAGAGAACCGAGCCGCCTGCCGGCATGGGTCTACCGCCGAAATCTCCGGCGTTGTCGGTGACGAAGTCGAAGGAGCCGAATCTGTGGACAAGGCCACAGACCACGCGCTCCCCAGTAGCAGAAATGAGTCCCGTCCGAACATGGACTCCAGCCAGCGCCGTTGGTAGCCCCACGGTGGGCGCCAACTGTCGTGGTGGTATCACGGCAGATGCCATGAGATGGCTAAAGTGTTGGGGCCGATGGACGCTGGAGGTGATCGCGGAGGTATCACACGGCGAGTAGCCGCGTGTAGGATGTCTCAAACACTGCAAACAACCAGATCTTACCCAGGTTCAGGGCCCTCGTGTGGAGGTAACACCCCTACTCCTGCCTTTTCTCTCTATATGTGTGTAACCGAGTAGCCACAGTACAAATCAGGCCTTCAGCCGAGTAGCCACTCTACTCCTCTCTCTTGCTCTAGTGTTGCCTCTAGTAAAGATGTGAAGCAAAGCAATGTCTAGCACGTCGACCCTCGCGCAGGAGGAGGCAGGGCACCTTATATACTGGTGCCCAGCCGAATAGAAAAAGACTATAAGGTACGACTGATGGGACAGGCACACTGCAGAACAGAGCACGCCTCCGGCTTCTCGCTGACGCGGGTGCGGGAAGTCGTCGCGCCGTTCGGAGATGGGACCTATCCACCTTGTCAGTGAGATAGGGTAGGCCCCTAGCCCTGTCCTGTCCCCTCTGTCAGTGACAGGACTTGACAGGCGCCTACCGCACTGTAGCCACGCCGTAGCGCGGATAATCACGCGCTCCGTAAGTTGAACCGCACGCCGGTACGGACGCAGGATACGCGGGATCCCTTGTCAGAACGGCTCCATTGACTTCTGGCCCGAGTAGGAAAGCACTCTCTCTACTCGGACCAACTTCTCTACCTGGACGAACATAACTTGCTTGATTTCTCCTCTTGGCCATTGGTGGGTACGGCCGGATAGAAACTTACCGGGTAGCAGGTACCGGGTAGCCATCTACCCGGTCAAACAACACATTTGACCTTGCCTTTAGCACTTGCCTTACCCCTACTCGGGGGTAACCCCCCGACACACATCTTTATATTTTTGCATGTTACATAGTTCAACAAAATTATTAAGGTGAGCAGTAGCATCATCAGTACTAATACCAGAAAATTACTCTTTCATAACAAGATTTAATAAAACAGATTTAATTTCATAGAAAGCAGTAGTAGGAGCAGGTGGAGCAATAGGTGTGCAAATAAAATCATTGTTGTTTGTGCTAGTGAAGTCACACAAGTTAGTATTCTCAGAGGAACTTATTTTAGCAGAATAAAAGCAAGCAAATAAATAACAACTATAAAGTAAACTATTTTTTTGTGTGTGTTTTTTATATAAAGTAGCAAAACAAGACAAAAATAAAAACAAGACAATAAACAAAACAAAGAGGTTGACAGTCAGAGACTCCCCTTGCCAGAAGACTTCTTCCTCCCGGCAACGGTGCCAGAAACTCTTTTGCTACACCTCGATGGTGCTAGGAATTCTAGCTGCTTGTGATGGCGTGTTGGGAACCCAAAGTGGAGGGTGTGATGAGTGTAGCG
Organism: Alopecurus myosuroides; assembly: GCA_028641055.1. NCBI lineage: Eukaryota > Viridiplantae > Streptophyta > Magnoliopsida > Poales > Poaceae > Alopecurus > Alopecurus myosuroides. Next base: position 162,777,712 of record CM054061.1, on the reverse strand, counting down.
GTAAGAACTTCCCTCGGTTAAGAACCAAGGTTATCAATCTAGTAGGAGAAAGAGGATCTTCAGAAGGTTGATGCCACTGACGGTGGTGATGGCTCACCGGTGTCAGCAACAACGTGGAACCTGCACACAACACAACCAAAATACTTTGTCCCAACGGTATAGTGAGGTTGTCAATCTCACCGGTCTTGCTGAAAACAAAGATTAGACGTATAGTGTGAAAAATAGTGGATGCTTGCAGTAAGTAAGGAAAGCAGTAAATTGTAGTGATTTGTTTAACAGTGTAGGAAAATGGGCCGGGGTTCATAGGTTCACTAGTGGTGTCTCTCCATAAAATATAGCATGATGGGTGAACAAATTACAGCTGGGCAATTTACAAATAAAGGTTGCACCATAGTGCACATTCATGATATGATGACTACTATGATATTTAGTGCGGGAATTACAACAATATACATAGACTATAATCCAACTGCATCTATGACTAATAATCCACCCTCAGGTTATCATCCGAACCCCCTTAGGTATTAAGTTGCAAGCAACAGATAATTGCACTAAACAAAGTGTGTAATGTAAGCAATGATTGTACACGCGTGCACTCACACCGCTATTTTCTCCCTAGTGGCAACAGCACATCCTCCCCGTCACATTTATGTCACTCGAGCACAGGCGAAAAGGAGGCATGAACCCACTATCGATCATAAATACTCCCTCTTGGAGTCACTAGCAACTACTTGGCCAGAGCAACCACTAGCAACGGAAAGCATGCAAGATCACAAAAAGCATATGCAATAAAGACTATAATCAACTTGGCATAAGTTCAATATTCATCGAATCCCAACAAACACAGCACATAGAATTACATAAGAACAATCTCGATCGTGTTAGGCAGCTCACGAGATCTAAACATGGAGGTATATAAGGAGGAGACAACCATCTAGCTACTGCTATGGACCTGTAGTTCAAGGATGAACTACTCACGCATCACTCCGGAGGCAGGCATGGTCATGAAGAGGCCTCCGATGATGATCTCCTCTCCGGCCGGGTGCCGGAGACAGCTTCAGAACCCCCCTGATCTAGGGATGACGATGACGGCGGCTGCGGAACTTTTCGGGGAATTTTGATCAGGTGCCTAGGGTTTTCCATCCGCGGAAATAAATAGGCGAAAGGGCAGAGGCGGTGGAGCTCTGGGGGCCCCACACCACCAGCTGGCGCGGCCAAGGGGGGCGCCACCCCATGGTGTGCCTCCCTGTTCTCGTCTTCGACTCCTCTTCGGTCTTCTGGATGCTTCCGGGAAAAATAGGCACTTCGAGCTTTATGGGGTCCAGTTCCGAGAATATTTCCAGAACAACTTCTCAAATAAAAAACAGCAAAAAAACAGGGAACTGGCACTTGGCATCTTGTTAATAGGTTAGTCCCAGAAAACGTGTAAAAATGCTATAAAGAAGGGAGAAAACATGTAGCAATTGGCATAATATTATCATGGAGCATCAGAAATTATAGATAGGTTGAAGACGTATCAAGGATCCAGTTCTGACGGTTGCGCTGGCGCCAGAACACCTCCTCCCCTTTGTAGACCTCCATAAGGGAGATCTCAAGGGTATACCACTGACCCCACTCTTCCGCACTCAGCCCCCTTCATCCGCCACCAAGTCAAGGGATTGAATATGACCCAGCAAGGAGGCTTTATGCCTTCGTATCTCAGCACCCCGGTTAGCCCCCCACCCACACATGAACTGGCGAGAGCTCTTAGCACAAAAGTGCCAGACATCCACCGCGTTATACATACGCGGGGGAGAAGCTGTCGCAGCGGGCCACTTAAGCCGAACCGTCTCCACAAAAACCGGTTAGTCCAACCAAAAGTCCTCAAAATGGAACCGGTTCGGCCTTGGAGGAACCGCCCCTCCCAACGAGAGGATCAGGGGGCAGTGGTTCGAACCAACCCGAGTGACGGCCCGCAGGGAGCACAACACGAACGCAGCTTCCTAGTCCGCTGAGACCAACACTCGGTCAAGGACCGAGCGAATCGGGTCCGCTTGGTTATTAGTCCACGTGTACCTAGCACGAACTCGCTCAATATCGATGAACTCCATGTCAACTATGAAATCATTGAACAGGCGCATCCTCGGGAGGTTAACATTGTCCGAACTCTTGTCGTGAAGCGAGCGGATCAAGTTAAAGTCCCCCGCCACAACGACTGGGGTGGGGGCAACGCTCCACCTTAGCCCTGAGTTCATCTAAGAATTCGGAAGATCTCCTAGACAATAACAAACTCCCACCGGAGGTTAGTCCGTCTATGGGTGAGGGACATGCTCAAAAAGAACTCCCCGCGGTCCATATCCTCGACCTCAAAAGTGTCCTCCTTAGCACCAAGAAGGATCTCGCCTGACCGTCCCGTCTCCGGAAGCCATTGCCATGCAAATTTATGACGGCTCAGACTCTCGAGTTCCGGGATCGAGAAGTCCTGGCGAATCATCTCCTGGATGCCAACTATATCTGGGTCCTCATCTCTAATGTGCTCCACCAGCTAACGGCGCCGACCGTCCTGCCCGAACCCCCGCATATTCCAGTCCAGGAGGATGACACTCATTGGGAACTAGCGGGGGTGTCCCCTTACGGGGGACCTGTCGGTCCCTACCAGAGTTCGAGGGTCGGGACACGTACTTAGGAGGCCTCCCGCGCTTCCTCCCCGACTGGGAGGCTGCCATGGGCTCTACCACGCTAGGCTGGAAGGGAGAGGCTCCACTATCGGACACATGTGCCTCCTTCACAGGTCTAGCGGGAGCATGGGGCCCTGGCTGCTCCCGCTCGGAGTAACCGGGGACCACACTCCCCCAGAAAACCACACCAAAATCAAGTGCCACCTGATCCAAGTGCTCAAGAGAGACCGAATCGAGAACCAAAAACCTCGATCCATAAGGAGGGGAGAAAGAACTAAGGATGGAAGACGCGGGACGAGATGTACCAGGCTCAAGACAGCGAGCCGCCTGGTGGGGGGAAGCCAACTTGACCATCATCGGCTCGACGACCTCCGTCCCTGTCCTAGCCCCCGCAAGGCGCGCACTACGGTGTGACGTGACCCCAGGCACGGGAGTGGTGGTAACGACCACGCCCATGGCACGAGCGTCTGGGGCAGGAGTAGCTGGCAGCCGAGCCGGGGACCCCTGAGGTGGAGTAGGAGGGGTCCCTGGCGAATGGGTGTAGCAGAACGCCCCCGGGGACCGCGGCGAGTCCGGGACAGCAACCTCCATGCTCGCACCACCAGAGTCAGCCACCTCCGAGCCTGACTGAGGTGAGGAGGCTCCATGAAGGGCGTCAGCCACAAGACCCGCCAGGTCTAGGGAGCCCGGGCCCTCACAGAGGTTGGACCCCTACTGTGAGATCGAGGTCCCCATAGAGAGCTCCGAGACCTGACGAGAAACATCCACCATGGCTAGCCTAGCCGGCACACTCATGGGAGGAGCGACCGGGGCTGACAGAGACGGCAGAGGCGAAGATGCCTGAGCCACATCAGCTACCTGGGCCATCGCCCCAGTAGGCGGGGCGATCCCCGACGCATGAGCCGAAACAACTGGAGTTGGGGCCACGTCCCTAGGTCTCGAGTCGAAGTCGTCCCCCGATGAATCCTCGTCATCCTCAGAGGGGCTGTCGTGGCGAGGAGATGGAGAACGACGGGGAGGGGGAGAGAAGTCCTGAGCAGGTCGTCCGCCTGCTCCACCTCCACAGATACAGGCTTGTCCACCCCGTCGAAGTAGAACAAGGTAGAGCGCCCGCTAGCTTGGAGATGTCCGGGACCATCGTGCGCAGGCAGACAGGGCCATGACCCGAAAGTGAGGCCTCGTCCACCTCCACAATGTGACCCATAGCCTGCGTGATCTGGTCGATGATGTGGATGGTCTTCGCCTCCATGGGGATCCCATGGATCCGAATCCAGACAGGGACAAGGGCAGAAAGCTCGGTGGGGTCGATGGATGACTGCTCGATGGAGACCTTGAGGTTGCACCCGGACAGCGTGATCGAATCGCCCCAAGACAAGGCCTTGAGCATACCCAGGGAGGGGAACTCGACTGTAAACTCAGAGGGCGCAAGCTCGGTCACAACCAACGTGGCCTCAGGCTCAAGCAAGAGGAACGCATCGCGAATCGACTCGACAAAGATCACCACCGACTGGGACCTCTCCGGTTCCGGGAGAACCGTCACCATGGCCAAGAACTCGGGGGCAGAGATCTTGATGCCCCCATGTCGATGTAGTAGAAGCCAGTGTCGATGCTGTGTCCAAGAAGCGTGAGAGGCACCCTTGGAAGAGGATGGGGCGTCGCCCTAGGAACATCGGCATGGGAGAGACCACTAGGTATCCCAACTGCCAACGCATCCCTAGGCAGCACCACATCACCCTCTCCCGACGCGGCCAGAGTCAACTTCTTCTTGGACTTCTTCTTCTTCTTCTTCTTCTTCTTCTTCTTGTGCGGTGCCGACGGACCCTCCAAAGTCGAACCGCGGGGGACACGGTGGGGAGAGCGACCATGACCATCACCACGGCCGTCCCGCGCCAGCCCAACCGCAACCCTAACCCGCGAACCATCTCTCCACTGTCCCTGTATCGGGGCCCGAACACCCTCCTGAGTCCCACCTTGGCACTGGAGGAGCTACTCCCTTAGCACTGGCTCACGAGTGCGTCCCCCGGGGATCCTGGTCGAGACGGAGAGGGGCGGCGCGGGTTGTGAACTCCTGCCCGCCCACTCCTCTGAGGGGAACCTCCCCGCTGGTTAGGAGAACCCGATCGGCGCCGGCCATTGCCCCGATACGGAGATGGAGGATGGGTCGTCTGCCGATGGGCCACCGGAGAGCGGCGACGGGAAGGGGAGTAGTGGCCCGGGGTTGGGGAGCGCCTCGGAGGTGGGCGGTAGAGGCCCGAGGTGGAACAACGCGCGCGGGTGGGGGGGAGGAGGCTCGCGGAGGTGGGGAGTGGCCACCCCGGCGCGGGGACGGCTGCGCTTCATCGGCTCCCGGACCACATGCTCGTAGGAGCGACTCAACGGTGGTGGCGGCGGCGTTCGCTTGACCCTGCGAGCGTGGAAACCGTGTTTCGCAATCTGCTGATCCGAAGCTGGTAACCCTAGGCCGAGGTCAAGGCAGCCACGTCAAGATGGGCCGGCTAGCTGGGCCAGCGGCCGCGCGGTGCACACCTGAATGCAGCGGTCCAGCAACAGCCCGCAGGTCCTGGCTCCTCCATGCCAGCATGGGTCGCGGGAGCAAGCCATCACGAGTAAGCCCCGGATGCGGCGGCCCAACCAGCCCACGGCCCACAGCCGGGTCAGCGAAGGCAGATCCAGATCTCTCTGTCTCTGCCCCGATCGGGCATGGAGACTCCTGGCCGGCCGCCGGTGCCGGGGATAGCGCCGCCGCGGAGCGTGGCTCCACTGCAGCCTCCATCCCCAGGCCAGCAGATGCTGGTCCACGTCGGGACCCGCCAGTAGCCGCCGGAAATCGTATCCGTCCCCTTGCCGTCGCCGCCGCACCAGACAAGGAATCCGCCGGCCTGGCTCTTTGGAGGCCCTGAGACAGCATTGACGGAGACCTCTGCGCCGGCGAGCGACGCGCCACAGTCAAGAATTCACCAAGGGTATCGAGGCCCGGCGGCGAGCAGGGCCATACTTCCTCCCGGCGATCCTCGTCCAAGGCGTCATCTTCCTCCGCGACATCGGCCCAACGTCTCCCACGGATAGAGTCGGGGGCTCCCGGCGACGCAGGAGCCGCAAACCCCACCGGCGAGGACATCGGGGCCGAACTACACAGGAAAGGCATCGCCGGACCTCAGCGCGCGCCGGAGGGCATCGGGCCTATGTTCTCGATGTTTCAATCAGTAACGAGCTTGAGTACCATCTTCTCAGAATAATAATCTTGTGTTTCCATATGAACCGATAAAATCAAGATCTCGACGATTTGCAGAGCATCATATCCTAAAGATACAAGCCTCCCTTAAACTTCATTCTCCAAGACAAGGCAACATATCTTTAAGATGAATTAGCACGAAGTTATCCTAGAGAGAAGTACATGCATTCTTTGGCGGTTGCCAGCAACACGCTAGCATAGACATGAACTTGTCAGCATCAAGGATAAATGTGACTGAAAGAGAAAAATGATATAATTAGAGAAAGAAATAATTAACATTCACGCACTTCCATTAGACTGTACTAATGTCATAATAATTGTTGTCAAAACAAAAATAAGCATTTATGACCACCAAAGTAAGTTCTGAAAGCAAACATGTAAAGCATGCTCCTCAACCATCGTCAGATATCCTACAAACATGCATAACCATGCCTAACTGATTTGTTGTTTTAGTAGATCACGAATACCCAGTGAAACAACATAAAGAAAGGGACCAGATTTAACAAAATCGTGAGAAGCAAACATCAAATGGAAAGGAATGCGCTACCAAATCTTACCGGGTTGGTAAACCTGAACTCGCACGTGTTCTTCCAATGAGACTTCATTCTGCAAGCAATGTTGACATGGATACCTACCAAAATCTTGGAGATCACCAAAAAGCTTATCCATAGTCCATAGATCACCAAAAAAGTGATCCATAGTCCATAGTTGAGACTGTAATGGTTGCTAAAATACAATATGAATTATATATATGTTTAGTAAAAAATTAAAGGATAAAAAACAGTGGCGGAGCTTGCCAAGGTTTCCTTTGGGGGGGGGGCAAACTGCAATAGATGGATTCTTGGGGGGGGGCAAAATACACAAAACTTCCTAACTTAACATGTTCCAAAAAAAATTCCTTCAGACTTGTATTAATCTTGGGGGGGCGGTGGCCCCCTCTCAAGTACACTAAGCTCCGCCTTTGATAAAAAAGTATTCATGTGGTTCCAAAAAACTTTATGGTGTAAAAAATATTCAGTTGGTTCGAAAAAAGTTTACGGGGTGAAAAGAAATATTCATGTGTCTCGAAAAAGGTTTACAAGGTAAAAAAAAATGTTCATGTGTTTCGAAAAAAGTTCACGTGGTAAAAAATGTTCATGTGGTTCAAAAAAAAAGTTTTCGTGATAAGAAATGTTCATGTGGTTCAAAAAAATTAAGGGGTTCAAAAAGTGCACTATGTTAAAAAAAATGTTCAGAGGGTTAAAAAAATGTTAATGGGACTAAGAAAAATACTTTCATGTGATTCAAATTAATGTTCACCGATTACAAAAAAAGTTCATGTGATTCAAATTAATGTTCACCGATTACAAAAAAAGAAGTTCATAAGGTATACAAATAGTTCCGCAGAGGTTTGGTTTTTAGACCATAGCCGATTCTATGAATAAATAAAAAACATGATAATTTCCCATACTTATTAAAAATAATAATAATAGGAAAAAAAAAGTAAAAAAAAAGGAAATCACATGTTATAATGTGCTACATCACTTCAACACAGTTAGGGGTGCTGCATGCGTTGGGAGCCATCCGTGTCCTTTAAGAACAGGTACAATAAGGTGATGTAAGCAACTATACGCATTAAAATAGTATTTTTGTGATGACGTGGAGGAGAGAGAAGATGAGAGAGAAAGGGAGTTGGCTCTCATGCAAGAGCCAGCTGCAGCACATGCTCCTAGTCATCTCGTGAGAGTGAAAGGTAGGTCATATCTTAATAAAGTAGCCTTGGGTGATGAATTTCACTCCCGGCAGGGTGCCGGGGAGAGCTCCATAATCCTCCCGATCTCGGGATGACGATGACGGCAGCCTCGGGTGTTTCTCGGGACGACGTGGTATATTTTTAGGGTTGATATGTCAGGGGGTATAAATAGGCGAAGTGGCGAAAGCGGTGGAGGCCCGAGGGTCCCACACCACCCCCTGGCACGGCCAGGGGGCGCCGCCCTATGGTGTGGCCCTGGCCCCCTCCGGGCCTCTTCGGGACCCCGTGGAACCTTCGGGAATTCTAGGACCTCCGGACTTCGCATTTTCCAATTCCGAGAATATTGCGAGAACAACTTTTCTAAAACTAAAAACAGCATAAAACAGGGAACTCGCTCTGTGGCATCTGTCAATAGGTTAGTCCGGAAAATCGATAAAAATAACATAAAGTGTATAGCAAACATATAGGAAACAACATGGAACATCAAAAATTAAGGATACATTTATGACGTATAAATGCCATACAATCTATTGTAAGAGATACTGACACCCGACTAGCCGCTTAAGTGGTACAAGCCACGTGTCAGTCGCGGACAAGCCCCGGCGTAAGTGTAAGCGTAAGGTCAGTTCGGACCGCTTCATCAAACAATGACAACAGTATGAACAAGTACACGTGCGAGGGTAACAATTATAAGATCTATACCCACACAATCATCATGTGTTCTAACCGTACCAACAGTACTAGGAATAGATGGGCTCTGATACACCTGAAGGGTTTCGTACCAGAATTTCAAAAAAATTACGACTAGCGAACATCCAAAACTAGTCAGGATCTATCTACTAGTAAAGCGATAACGGTTAATGGCGGGTTTCGGTAGCATACCCTTGTAAACCGAAACGCGGGGATTACATCCCCGCACAGGCGTTGCTGATGAAAATGTCGTATCTGACCTCAAGGTCATGAATAACTTGTCGTCTCGGTGAAGTCCTTCCTGGTGCAACGACGATGATGCTAGCGCCACACATGCGGTGCCTCGTAGTACTCACACACGTACGGTGTAAGCAGAGGTTGCGGAAATAGATCTTCTGAAACGAAATTTCCTCAACAAGAATGCATGTCAACGTAGAGAAAATCTCCCACGCGTAGGACAAACTTTGGGGCCACGGGGTGTAAAAGAGAGAGAATCGTACAATTTTTCTGAAAATTATGTGTCAAAAGACATCACTATGTCTCTCCGTATATAGGAGGCCAAAAGGGTACCTCTCCCTTTGACCCTCCAATGTTGGACATGGGGAGAGGTGGAGGGATGCAGCCAAGGAGTGCGCTCAAGGCCCATGGGAGCATGGCTCCCCACGTGAGTGTCTCCTTTTCCTTTTTTATTTTATATTAAGATAATTAATATATTTAAATAAATAAATATATTTGAATCAATTAATTTTTATTATTAAAATAATACATAAATATATTCAATTTCTAATTAAATATATTTACATATTATTATATTATATTTAAAATTAAATTAATATATACATATAATTAATCCTTAATTATTTAATTTATATACATTTAATATATAAAAAATTCCGTTGATGTGGACTCCTTTCGGACCGCCCCAAACCTCTTTAGCATTCCGGAACACTTTTCGGTGTCCCCTTTTATTTTCTCCAGAACGATTCCGGTGTTCATCTGTCTTCTCTGGAACCTTTACGCTTTCTCTTCAACAATTCCAATATCCTCATAACTATCTCCTAGCGTCGTTAATCCTTAAGTGTGTTACCCCACGGTTCGCGAAAACTCCAGACATGATCGAGACACCTCTCCGATCAATGATCAATAGCGGGATCTGAACGCGCATAATGACCCCTGTGCATTCCACGAATAAAATGTTGTTGAATCTTAACATAGATTCCTATTTTTTTTGTTTCCTTCGATACTTTATATTGTTCAATATTTGTTCATTGATATCTCTATGTCATGTTCAATCTCGTTACCGACAAGAAGTGCTTTACTCGTTACCATGATCTTACATCCCCATGACCTAGTCATACGTTGTGTAGCTTCATGGAAGTAAGCTCACCGAGTGGGCCCAGAGTATCTCTCCGCCACGTGGATAAACAAATCTCGTTGTTGATCATGAAGGTAATATGCCCGAGAGGCAATAATAAAGTGTTTATTATGTTATTCCTTGTTTATGATATATGTTTATTTCTCATGCTAGAATTGTATTAACTGGAAACGTTAATACATGTGTGATTAATAAACAAACCAACGTTCCTAGTGAAGCCTCTCTGCTTGTTGATTTACAGATGATCAAGGTTTCCTGATCATAGACATTGGATGTTGTTAATAACGGGGTCATGTAATTAGGAGAATGACGTGATGAACTTAGACCCTAACTAAGTATAACAATACGATCAAGTCATTTAGTTTTTTTGTTATGTCTTACATTCGGAGTAACATTGTTCCTTAGACCATGAGATCATGATAATCACTAATACCGAAAAATACTTTGATGGCATCAAACGTCACACCGTAACAGGGTGACTATAAAGGTGGCGTTAGGTATTCGGAAAGTGTTAGTTGAAACTCATGGATCAAGAGTGGGATTTGTCCATACAATATGACGGAGGGATATACTCAGAGCCCTCTCGGTGATATCACATTGACACCGCTTGCAAGCACGTGATATGATCACAAGGATGTTATATCACGGGAACGAGAAAACGGTACTTATCGGGTAACGAGATCGAACAAGGTATGGTTGATACCGATGATCGGATCACAGATGATTTGAGTAGATATGGGTATATTTAATTAATGAAACATAAATCTGAGACATTTGAAAAGTTCAAACAATTTCAGTGTGAAGTTGAAAATCATCGTAACAGAAAGATTAATTTTCTACGATCTGATCGTGGAGGTGAATATTTAAGTTACGAGTTTGGCATGCATATGAAACAATATGGAATAGTTTCACAACTCACAGCTGCGGGAACACCACAACGTAATGGTGTTTCCGAACGTCGTAATCATACTTTATTGGATATGGTTCGATCTATGATGTCTCTTACAGATTTGGCACTATTGTTTCGGGATTATGCACTAGAGACCACTGCATTCACTTTAAAAAGGGCACCATCTAAATCCGTTGAAACGACACCGTATGAATTATGGTTTGGAAACAAAACTAAGCTGTCATTTCTAAAAGTTTGGGGATGCGATGTTTATGTAAAGAAGCTTCAACCTGATAAACTCGAACCCAAAACGAAAAAATGCGTCTTCATAGGATACCCTAAAGAAACCATAGGGTACACCTTCTATCACAGATCCGAAGGCAAGATTTTCGTTGCCAAGAATGGATCCTTTTTGGAGAAAGATTTTCTCTCGAAAGGTGTGAATAGTAAGAAGGTAGAACTCGACGAGGTTATTGAACCTTCTCTTCTCGGAATGGCGAGTAGCGCAGGGCCAGAAGTTGTTCCGGTGCCGACCCCGTCAGTTGAAGAGAGAGCTAATGATCAAGATCATGAAACTCTAGAAGAGCAAACTACCGCACCTCGCAGGTTAACTAGGGAACGTACAGCTCCTGAACTGTATGGAGATCCCGTATTAAACTTTATGGTAGATGGAGGTGATGACCCTGAGACGTATGATGAAGCGATGATGAGCCCGGATTCCAACAAATGGCTTGAAGCCATGAAATCCGAAATAGGATCCATGTACGAAAACCAAGTTTGGACTTTGGTGGACTTACCCGATGACCGCAAGGCCGTTGAGAACAAATGTATTTTTAAAAAGAAAACTGACGCTGATGGTAATGTGACCATCTATAAAGCTCGACTTGTCGCAAAAGGTTTCCGTCAAATTCAAGGAGTTGACTATGATGAGACTTTCTCACCAGTAGCAATGCTTAAGTCAGTTAGGATTATGTTAGCAGTTGCTGCATTTTTCGATTATGAAATCTGGCAGATGGATGTCAAAACGATGTTACTTAATGGTGACATAGAGGAAGAGTTGTATATGATGCAACCCAAAGGTTTTGTTGATCCTAAGGATGCTGACAAGGTGTGCAAGCTTCAACGTTCCATTTATGGACTGAAGCAAGCATCCCGGAATTGGAACCTCCGTTTTGATAAGGTGATCAAAGGGTTTGGATTTGTCCAAACATACGGAGAAGCTTGTATTTACAAGAAAGTGAGTGAGAGCTCTGTAGCATTTCTAGTACTATATGTGGATGACATATTGTTGATTGGAAATGATATAGAACTTTTAAAAAGCGTAAAAGGTTATTTGAACAGTAGTTTTTCGATGAAAGACCTCGGTGAAGCGGCTTATATATTAGGCATCAAAATCTACAGGGATAGATCAATACGCTTAATTGGACTTTCGCAAAGTACATACCTTGACAAGATTCTGAAGAAGTTCATAATGGAAGATGGTAAGAAGGGGTTCTTACCTATGTTGCAAGGCAAAACCTTGAGTAAGACTAAATGTCCAGCTACACCAGAAGATAGAGAGAAAATGAATAAGATTCCCTATGCTCCAGCCATAGGTTCTATCAAGTATTTTATGCTATGTACAAGACCGGATGTGGCACATGCTATTAGTTTGACTAGTAGGTACCAATCCGATCCAGGTTTGGAACACTGGACGGCGGTCAAGAATATCTTTAAGTACTTGAGAAGAACTAAGGATATGTTTCTCATATATGGCAGTGAAGAAGAGTCGTCGTAAGATGTTACGTCGATGCTAGCTTCGACACTGATCCGGATGACTCTAAGTCTCAGTCCGGGTACGTATTTGTTATGAATGGAGGAGCAGTAAGCTGGAGGAGTTCTAAGCAATCCGTGGTGGCGAGATCATCAACAGAAGCAGAATATGTTGCTGCCTCGGAGGCAACACAGGAAGCATTTTGGATGAAGGAGTTCATATCCCAACTAGGCGTGGTTCCGAGTGCGTTGGATCCAATGGTTATCTGTTGTGACAACAATGGTGCCATAGCCAATGCAAAGGAGCCAAGGTCTCACAAGAATTCCAAGCATATCAAGCGCCGTTTTCACTCCATCCGTGAAAATGTCACATATGGGGATGTGAAGATTTGCAAAGTACATACGGATCTGGATGTGGCAGATCCATTGACTAAACCTCTCTCAAGGGAAAACATGATCAACACCCGAACTCAATGGGTGTTAGATTCATCACTATGTAATATAGATTATTGCCCCTAGTGCAAGTGGGAGACTGAAGAGAATATGCCCAAGAAGCAATAATAAAGTGTTTATTATGTTATTCCTTGTTTATGATAGATGTTTATTTCTCATGCTAGAATTGTATTAACCGGAAACGTTAATACATGTGTGATTAATAAACAAACCAACGTTCCTAGTGAAGCCTCTCTTTTAACTAGCTTGTTGATTAACAGATGATCAAGGTTTCCTGATCATAGACATTGGATGTTGTTAATAACGGGGTCATGTCATTAGGAGAATGACGGGATAAACTTAGATCCTAACTAAGTATAACAATACGATTAAGTCATTTAGTTTTGTTTTTATGTCTTACATTCTGAGTAACATTGTTCCTTAGACCATGAGATCATGTTAATCACTAATACCGAAAGAATACTTCGATGACATCAAATGTCACACCTTAACAGGGTGACTATAAAGGTGGCGTTATGTATTCGGAAAGTGTTAGTTGAAGCTCATGGATCAAGAGTGGGATTTGTCCATCCAATATGACAGAGATATATACTCAGGGCCCTCTCGGTGATATCACATTGACACCGCTTGCAAGCACGTGATATGATCACAAGGATGTTATATCACGGGAACGATAAAAGGGTACTTGTCGGGTAACGAGATTGAACAAGGTATGGTTATACCGATGATCGGATCTCGGACAAGTAAAATATCGCGAGACAAAGGGAAATCTTTACGATGTCGAAAGGTTCACACGATCACGAGAGTCATCGTTGAATATATAGGAGTAATCACGGATCTCCATATCCCACTGTTGATTATTGATCGGAGAGGAGTCTCGATCA